>CM049381.1:9777559-10997559 GCA_026937815.1 Etheostoma perlongum
ATCAAGTCTTTACAGCCTCACTCCAACAATGTTCATTAGTAGATTTTTTTAAGATCACTGTGTTTGAATGAGTGGTACCAGATGACCGTAACTATGGTGGTTTTCTGTCTGTTCATGAATGATTTAGCGTGACTCCAGTGAGACCTTGAGGCTATTTTAACAGGTGATAACCAACATGCTCATGTTAGTGGTTAACCAGCTTCTGGAGAGTCTATAAAAGCAGTCCTCTAGTTGTAAAAATGACAACAGCATCATACTTTTTCAATTGCCTTAGGTTGCAAATAGCAATGTCAGGGCTGCTCTGTGTAGAAGCCACTACATCTCCAGTATATCTATATCATTTTTTTTTTTTTTTTTTTTGCTTTTCCCCAGACACAAATTTGGAACACCTTACTTTACACTTGCATCAAACAATATAAGTGTAAAGCTATGGAGTAAGAACCAGAAAAGCTTCCACATTTTCAACAAGACAACAAATAAAACCTTACCATAACCCCCCGATGTAGAAAACCACAGCACTACCTTGCACCTCACCAACACATAGAAAGGTAGACAATTTAAACACATGCACATCTATTTGGACCCAGATGCATCACTTAAGCCTGAAACTAGAGACATCTTGTCCACTCATGTCTGTCAATTAAGCAAGCTGTCAGAAAGATAGTGACGCTGTAAAAAGACACAGCATCTTCCAGTGATATGAAGTTAAAGTGGAGACATTCCTAATTCAAAGTTCAGCATGCTCACAGAAACAGATTTTCTCATATTAGACCGTTTGATACAGAACTAAGAATGCAGAATGAATCCACACTCACTGAACATCGGAGTCGTTTTCTCCATTGTATTTTTCTTTTCTTTTTTTTACCAGGGCTATGCATGTACTTGTTAGCCCTGGAGAAAATACTCAAATACACACTGAAAGTCTAGGGGTATAGCATCAACCAATTTAACCATAAACTACAATATTACTACTAGTTTACTGGAATTTGAAGAACCTTAATAAAATGTAACCCCTCAGCTCTAAGACTGCTTTGAAAGAGACATTTCATGCCATACTGAATCTAAATGCATTCACCTGTTAAAAATGTTGTACCCGAGTACAGCAAATTTCCAGCAGTGATAAATACTTTTGCCTAGCACAGTTGTCAACGTCATGACATCCCACTGAAAACCATTGATGCAAGCATGACAACTTCCCATGCATGACAACCAATCTGTCCATTCCTGAAAAGACAAATGAACATCAAGCTGTCTGCAAGTCACTTGCTGTCAAAAGAGACATGCAATTCTACATGCCAAATTATCTAGTGTTTCATGCACAAGTCGTTTACAGAAGACATGTCTCTGTCCTATGCAATTTCAGACGTATTAAGGCTAAAAACATGCCCAAGGCAGAAAAAAATACTATTTAATTAGTACTTTATTCCTTAAAATAATTATATTGTGGAAACAGAAAATGTGTTTTTACATAGTTAAGTTTTCTCATGTTACAACAATCTGCACTTAAAAACAATCTAGTTAAATTTGAAAACGGAGGTTCTTTTAATTCACATTTTATTTTTTGTGGCATGCTGGCTAGAGGCTTACTAAACCCTGTAGTGTCTGTCTCAGCAAAGTATTACCTTTTGAATGATGTGTGTGTGTGTGTGTGTGTGTGTTATAATGAACTTCAAGCAGTAAGTCACATGCAATCCATAAGACAAGGGAAACACATCCATGCAGCACTGTATGGAGGGCTGGCACCATGCTTGTTAGACTGTAGCCAGAACTTCTTACCTTTAACAACAGGACTAACAAACATGAAGCATGCTTATTTTTCTTCTAAATGATGTTGCTGTGCATAGGAATCAAGATATTGTTAATGTCTTTGACTGCACCATCAGGGATAAATGTCAATTCTTTGGGTGGGTATCGAGTATTGGGTAGTAGGAGGAAACACCAGACAAACGGGGGAGTAGGGATACTGAAAACTGGTTCAAAACTAGGATTCATTTGAACCAGTTATTACCTTTCTGGTTACTAACTGACAAGCACGTATACCCATCATCCTCCTCGTCTGGTAGAGTCTGGCACTCTAAAGGGAGGCGTCCCTCATCCAGAAGTGTCCAGCAACTGTCCCGCAAGACTTCGCAGAAACTCCGGCAAGGCATCACCGGCAGCGTCACCGGAGAGCCACACTTTGGTACCAAGAGAAGGCAGAAAAACCACTCCAAACTATGGTGGCAAGATGACTTCAACAGCCATGCCCATTCATTTAGAAGTACCTGGACTTCCTCCACAGTTGATTGGTTGAGGTAATTGGGCACAACAAACCTTTCCCCAACCATGGAGGAGCAGAAAGGGAGAACAGTATCTAGCAACAAGCATTGAGGGGGTTCTGTGTGGCTCTCAGCTGGTGCCAACCTACCTACAGCTGTCAGCCTAATTAAGGTTGCTTGGCTAGGCTCACTTACTGATGTGTGAGTAGCATCTAAGATGTGATCAATTTGGCTGGTCAACACTTTCTGGCTAGTCACTGATGCTTGGCTGGGTACTTGAGGTTGGGCAGCAACGGGTCTTAAGGTAGTGTCTTGTCTCTTGCTAGCTGTTTGCGCTTGGGTAATTAACGTTTTTTGGCTATTAGTTCTGGGTGTTTGGGTTGTAGAAAGTGCCTGGCTAACAAATGAAGCTTGTGTAGTCTGTGACACTTGGTTGAGTAAAGCTTCCTGATTAGCTGTTAATTCACCAGCTGGTAACTGAGAAGCATTCACTAGTTGGTTGTTCTTAGGTACCTGGGTAGTCTCTACCAAGTTGTTGCCTACACTAGGGGTTAGTAAATCTTCTGGGGTAGAGTTTTCATGAGAATAATTTGTCAAATTTAAGTCATTAGCATTCCAACTACTACTGTTTAGTTTTTTTATTTCCTCTTTTGTTATTGGGGGGTGTCGCCAGATAAATCCAAATGTTGCCCTGATTTTGTGCTACCAAGATTATGGCCCTCAGCTGTTCTGTTACTCATTTGAAAGTTCAATGTTAGCTCATTTGGATGGGAAGCTACACTGCCTCCGCTGTGATCAGTGGTTGTTACTACTTGTGGATTTCCCTCAGAAAACCCCTGTGTTTCAATGCCAGATCCCCAGCTAGTTTCAGATCCTGTTGTAGATTCAGATGTGATTCGAGAGCCAGACCAAAGACCTGACCCAGAGCCTGAAGCCAATTCAGACCCAAGCCCAGATCCAAGTCTTGAAACATCTCCTGTAAAACTTAAATGATCAGATCCTCCAGAACCCATATTAATAAGAGAAGATGTGCCATTACCAGATTTAGGTATATGTGATGAAATCCCTGTTGTTCCCTTTTCTGATGCATGTTCGTTCTCTGGCTGTGTTGTGGGTATTAGGCTGGTCAGTCGAGGTCCCTCAGTGGTCTCATCCCAAGTCTGCACAACCTTTTGCATCCCATGTTCCTCATCAATGATCTCCGCTCTAACCCCTGCAATATTATCTGATGGTGGTTCTCCACTACTTGCTGGACTGCCAGACCCCTCGTGGTCCACTGTTGGGGGCAAAGTTGTAGTACCAGTCCAGGCCCAGAACCAAGCATCAGAGTAGACCACGTACAGACTGAACAAAAACAAAACTCCAAACTGGGTCCTCATCTTGGGCATAAAAACAGGTTTTGACCACGTCCACCCACTTTATCAGGCTCCCAGAGTGAACTGTGACATGTCCACAGTCCCACTACACTCCTCACACACACTTTCCAGCTCTGCCTGCACACACACTCCACTAGGCTGAGAGGAAAAGTGAAGAGGAGTGCCCCATTTAAAAGAGAAGAGGGGGGTAGAAGGAGTAGTGCTTGTATTGGCTGCCCTGGCAATATTTCCTCTCCTAACTCCTCCTTCATCATCCTCCTCCTCCTCCTTTTGTCACAGCAGTGAAAAGTGATCTCTCCTGCTGAGTGATACGTTAGAATTACGCCAGCTTTGCCTTTCAGTGTGCAATACCGATGCTTTCAGTGTTTTACAGAGAAAGGCAATTTGTTCCCCTGACCTGTTCTCTTTGTTAACGATGGCTTTAAAAAAACTTTAAACTGCGTGAAACTACAGTGGGAGCAAATGTTGTGAATTGCCAAACTCAACTAAAAGAACTGAATGCTATTTTGTGGTGAAGGTTTGAAATGTAAGATGCTGTGCTAAACTCCTTCCAGTGGTTTAAATTAGTCTGACTCAATTGCAATTATGCAACCAATTACCTTGTAAAGTTGCTGTTGTGGTATGTCAACATGTTTAAATATCTAACAACAATATCTCATTGCAGTAATTGTATTATTTTATGGAATAATGGTAAAATATCTAATCAACCCAATTATAAACCAGTAATCTACTGGAATCAGAAAAAGTTTGAAAGAAATTTGTCTTACATTTAGATCAAGACAGCGTCAAATTCCAAAGAAATTACTTCATGCAAATTCATCAGCTTATTCTCTTCCGCTCGGTCCCTGCTTACATTGTCCCGTTCTCCCCATGTATTGTTAAATCCAGTTAACCCCCCTTTTTTTAGTGCTCGGTGGTTACTCAGTAATCCAGGCCTCACTTTCTTGTTTAGACTGGTTTCTCATACTGCCTATGTGATCAGCTGACAGAGACCCTCAACATCTGCTAATGGGAGATTAGTGATAAAAGGAACATGAGGTTTGTGCAAGTGTCTCTCTAATAGTACCAAGGTTTAAAATAAAGGCAGGCATTCTGTGCATGTAACCCCAGTTGCTGTTGAAAGAAACTCTGGTCTCTTTACACAGCATGCAACTATCCCTATAAAAAGGTTACAGACGCTCATGTTGAGATGCATAAATGTCTTGACACAAGCTTGGCAACTTTATCCTCTAGCTCTCCGTCATGGTCTGGGGTCACTGATGATCCACCTGACCCCTGTCTGCAAGATGATGTTTGGTCTAGCAAAGGGGGAGTTTAAACACCAATGATATTAACAAAGTAAGATGTAAAATATTTACAACTTGCAAAAGAAAAAGCCTAAAAAGTGGCCACATAAAGATGAAAGCAACATGTTAAGTATTCATCGAACAATAACTGCAAAGACTAGATAACTGCAACCTAAAAACTCACTATTAGCTCACTTATTTATCACAAGGTTAAGCTATTTTGCACTTTCTAGCCTGATGAAAATTTCAATAAAAGAAAAGAGTGTGTGTAGTCATATGAAAAGCAGCTTCCTTTTGGCCAAATATGACTAAGGGACATATTATTGTCTGGTGTCTGACTTTATTTACAAGAACATTTTTTCCTTCAAGGGCAAAAAAAGAAAAAAGTGTATTTGCCAAATAATGTATAAATAGCACCAATAATAGAAGATCAATGGCTTTCTATCCTCAGTTCAGTGGCAAATTCTAAGAAGCTAGTTGCAGCATGATTACTGTGAATGTAGATTATTTGACCCTCTAGGCAAGAAGGAGTTAACACTATTAACCAAGCAATTGTTCACTCTAAAACTGTCAAAAATGGACAATTTAATTATAGCAGTTGCTTGAGAAAAAAAATGAAGAATGACAACTTTCTGTGGGAAACATTCTCTCATTTCGAGTCGAGTTTCAAGAAACGCTATGCAAGAAAGGGTCCATCAAGTTTAATATTTCAGGAAACATTCAAAGGTGGACTGCTGCTGTATTATCAGCTAAAAGCCAAGTTGTTAGACAAACTCAGTGATCAAGGTAATTTTTAGTCAGTGTGTAGTAAGGACATAGGTAATAAACCCTAGGGTAATAAACTATGTCTTGTGATAGGTAATGATTGATGAGATCACTGTAATTTAAATGTAAATAAACTGTTCTTATATAGCGCTTTTCTAGTCTAACTACTCCAAGTACAGGAATCATTCACACACTGTGGCCGAGGCTGCCATACAAGTCAGATACACATTTACACTCCAACTTGGGGTTCAGTGTCTTGCCCAAGGACACTTTGACATGGGAGTGCAGGGCCAGGGATCAAACCACCAACCTTCCAACTGGCAGGCGACCGCTCTACCGCTGAGTAGAGGTGACTAACCTCTCCTGTGCAGAGTCCCACCAGCATGATTTCCTCTTCAATCTTGTCTTGTTTATGTTCTTTTAACTACACAAGATGCCAAATCCTAATGACTCACAGAATCCAGACAAAGAAAAAATCGTCTGAGAGAGAATGAGACTCCAATGGTTTGGTATTATTCCAAACATGACAATGAATTAGCCTGAAGATGTTTTTGTAAGACCACGAAAGATAAAATATTTTACAGTTTAAAAATGTTCATACACACTTTTAAATTGGGAAACAACATTGGGATTTGGGTAGCCAAGCATATACACCATTAAACCTTAGAACTAGCAAACAATCTGCTTACTTAAGGAAAGAAAAACCTGACAAGGTAGAGACAAAATTACCCTTAATGAATGTAGTACTTTTGCACTTTTGGTGCAATAGTTTCATCAGCACAGATAATCTGCAGATAACATAATATACCTTGAACTTTGTCAAAAGTCCCGCTTTTCAACATCCCTTTAATGTCTACCACTGCTAGTGTTGAGTACAGGCTGCAAGAGTCATAAAAACAGATTTCCTGTTTTCAAGAGCGGTATTTGTAATTAGAACAGGTAATTACAGTGAGACTGGTTAGAAAGTTTGCACTGTGACAAAGATTGAAAGGAGAATAAACAAAGGAACTGTACTTGCTGATACATATTTTCTGGGGGAATGGAACATAAGCACACACATAATCCTGTAAAAAACAATAATTATTAGCGTGATTAACAAATAGAATTTTGTTGACAGAAAGTAACGTCTGGGCAATATTTGTCCATGAAATGGAATGTGATGACTATGTTAAAAAGGTATAAAATGTCATTGATATTTGTAACCAATGTTCATTTGCACATAGCTAAATTAAGAACAGTATAATCTCACCATAATATCAGCAGGGATCTAGTAATCTAAAGGGTCATTTACACAGATAAGAAAATAATCTAATCTTTTAGTGCTTTTGGCACCACTGATGGAATTCCATTCCCCTCCATTGGATTTGGATGGTGGCTAAAAAAATCTTAGCAGCTGATAAAACCAAGAATATCCCAAGAGATGGTTTTAATGATTTTGGTGATGTGACCCAGTAAGTGCTTGGTTTTGCCATGAATACCGTATATATCTCTCTCGTTCTTTTCTGTAAAGAAACACCTTTATTGAACGACTGTGTAGATATTGCAAAGCGGTATCCCTTAGAAAGGTCTGTAATGACCGCGACCTGAGAAATCCTGAGATGTTTGAGCAGGGGATGAACTGAAATTCCATGCCTCCTCAGAGTCAGTCCTCACAATGCACAGACAAAAGAGTGAAACCTAAGACCAGGAATGGGTCTGTGGGCTGAGACCATCAATGGGAGGATGAATGATCGGCTAATTACAACACCAACAAAAACCTGCTGAACATAATCCACGAGAGGCCAAAGGCGTCCAATTACCTGTCACTGCACAGCAGTGTTTTATGCCAAACAGATATTGACTTTCATATGCAGGGTGTCAATTTCATCAGGGCTAAATATAACTTATGTGAATAATTTAAGAATACGAGGGCATATGTGTGCAACACAATCTGCCTGGAAAGAGCGAGAGTGTATGTTAACCTACATAAAGATTCTCTGTGTTAACTACAGTAAAAACGTGAACTGTCCATGAATTTCTCAAAACAACAAACACATGAATGGTATAGGGATGAAACAATGCACTGTCAATGTGTGTGTTTTGAGTTTACTTGTTTGACTTCAGACGTCACTACATTTTCTTAGTTTAAGAGATTTGTTATTTTGATGTTGGATATGCTCTAAAAAAGTAACATGTAATATTTGTTTGTTGGAGAAAATTGTATTGTGAACTTTAAATTGTGTATCGTATTGAATTGTTGGTTAAGTGTACATTTCCATGCTTAGCACTTAAAGTTCTGCACCTTCATCCTTTGAAGGCTTTACAGGCATTAAGAGTTCTACTGCAAGGCAACCCTAAACAGCAAGACACTTTGACCTGACTAATAACTGCTGTACAAACAGACGCATGAAACCAGATGCACGTTACAACGCAGGTTGACAATACATAAACATGACGCTCTATTTTCTGTAGCCCTTGAAGCAGCTAAAGGGCCATTTGGCGCCCCCCCCCCCGCACCTTCACTGATGTTATTTCAGCAAGTTGGGGTTGTTGACCTCTTGCTGTGAGTCATAGTGTGGTCACCGTCTCACTGGTTATACAAGCACTAAGATCCAAGGCACTCAAGAGCTGGGAGTTTTAAAAGAAACAAATTAGGATGTCCACAGACACTCATGAACGAGCCCACATATGGTTGAAATACGTGTGCACGCATACACACGGGCTGCAGTCACACAGCATGTCTTAGCTGAGCAGTGTAAACAGAAACAAACTATGGTGAACGCGCGCGCCATACAGCAGGTCACAGCTCATCAGTGTAAACTTATCTCAATTCGGCCACAGAAATAAAAACACGAGGGAACGCCTGAAATACCATCATCTGATTATCTTCAACACTGTGCATACCAAATTTTCCTGTTAGCGAAATTAGAACCTCTCTCATCTGACCCTGTATCCCTGAGCAACAGAGCAGTGAATCACTGTACAGTGAAGGGACTATTCAACGGCCTTCGAGCTAAATTTAAAGCCTGCTGTGAATCTTGAAAACCAAGTGCATTCTCCCGTTTTATGCCCTCTCTTAAAAACACAATTTGCAATCTGTGGTCATGTACCCTAGTTTTTCTAGTCTCATGGGAATTAGTGTGTGTCCCAGAATGAAAGCTTTACTTTCTATTGAGTAAAGGTTAGACTTGGTAGATGGCAATGATGGTGGCATCAGATAGTCACTGAACCTGTGCTGAGAGTGGGGGATAAACTGCTTTTGTGTGCGACTCAAAAAAGTTTGAGCTCTACATATGAGCAGTTAAACTTAATTCAGCTTAACAGTAGCATATTGAGCTGTGAACCATATAAGGTGCTTCTAAACTGCAACTCTACACAGCACAAATACCATACCTGAATGAAACGCCATAATTAAAATGACATCTTCTCTCACATCACTAAGATCTCCAAGCAGTGAATGTGTGTCACTGACTGTGTGAGACAGCCAGATAATGAGAGGTGGGGGGTTGGCTAACAGAATGGGGGTCAGAAGGTTGAAGCTATCAGATTAGAAAGGAAAGGGGGGTCCCGCGTCTCACAAATAGAGACTTATCACAGTCCTGGACTGGCATGCAGGACCAGGTTGTGAGTCAGCTGCCTTGCCTGCAATGCACATGCCTTCCATTTCATAACATGATAACTATTCTATAATATCTATAACTAGTCTACAGCTAGCTAAAAACGTTAGAAGAGAGCATTCAAACTACAACACTAGGGCAAACTACACAAAGGCCTGCATCGGTGTGGACATTAAAGAAGAAATATGAATCAGGTAGTCCGGTGTAAAGCCTTCACAATAAGTAATCTTTGATAATCTTTTTGGATTCAACCTAAGAGGATAAGTACAACAGAAAGGGGTGTTCCTAAAATGTACTGTAAGGTTGGTCTGCCCCATTGTTCAAATCACCACTAGTGGATTTGTTTTCATGACATTAAAAATCAATGGAAAAATGGTGGCTTAAGGCCAGGCTGTATAGCTGCATTTTAACCTGCTACTCAAGTGACTTAGCAGAGGCAAGTCAATCAATGTTTGAATGTTACTCTAGACTATGTGGGTTGTGTTCCAGTTCCAGTCAAGTGTTCCAGTCAAAGTTGATTCAAAAAGTTTTTTTAAAGTAAAAGCCCTCCTACCCTAACGCCGTGGTCTCATTGGAATGAATGAGAGAACTTACAGTGTGTGGGTGCCACAATGCCAAAGGCATACCTCCGTTTTTTATGTTTGATGATATATGTTTTTAAGATGGATGTCAATTGTAACAAGTACCGATCAAGTGGTGTTCCCCTTCAGATGGAAATTAATCAATGGTTTATGTCATTCTGTCAATTTGTCTCATCAAAGTCTTGAGTAGTAACTAACCTAAACTAAAATGAAAGGGAGTTTGAAAACTAGAAACAGCAAATTAAGCACTGAGTTCCTTCTGGATACAGTCCAATCAAATCCCAGCAGATCAGCAATTTTTTGTTGAAAAGCAGTAAAAATTACTGATTGCTTAGAGACAGTGAGTTAAGTCAAGCCAGTTTTATTTATACAGACTAGGTTGCATCTTTCAAGTGTCTCCACTGAACAATCCAGTATCCTGTAGAAAGAGACAGCCAGGCAGACAGAGCCCTGCAGGGTTCCTCACAGTCCTGCTCAGGCAAGCAGAAACAGCTTGGCTGTCAGTCTGAATAAGACACATTCCATAACAACAGGAGAATATGTAGCCTGTGGGGCCTAAACAACAGTTACAGTATAGGAAAGAGGTACTGTATATGGGATAGATGGAAGCCACCCATGTTTGACCATCTTGAATGCAATTTAGAAATGGAACTTTCTCAGTAAACAGGGCAAAGCCAGATGGCTGTTGTGAACATAAATTGTACCCTGAACGATAACTTCCACTTAGTTTGAAACACCGTGAAATTCCCTGGTGACCAATGAGTGATTCATTCCTTTGTTGACTCTTAAACAAACATGAAACATGTATGTTTGGGAACTGCTACCCATGCAGCAGCAAACCAGAGAAATACTTTACATCAATTTATGTAAATAAAATGAAAACTCAGTCGCATAGCTATTAAGATGGACACGTTTTTCAAATTGTATTAAGGCATTTAACAGAAAAATACAGTTTCACTCTCTTATCTTAATCATCAAAAGGCAATGTGGCTTTCTGAATAATATTACACTGATTAAAGGAATTATCTTATTAGGTTCTGACACCCTTAGAAAAAAAACAACTAAAAAAACTTTTAAAAAAAGAAAAGAAAGACTTTCTTGTACCTGTAATGAGTGAACTAATTGTCAGAGCATCTGGAAATGTCTAAACTGTAATTGGCCCACGATGCCTTGGGGGCGGGGGTGATGTGTTATCTCAACTAACGACAGCATTGATTCTTCAGAGGAGACGAGCTGAAGCGGCAGAGCACATTACTCTAATAGAGGTTTACATGTAAATGTGAAAGACTACTATTTAGTATTTACACTTTGATATTTAAAAGTTTTGTGGCAGATTTATAGAGTTTTTTGAGAGTGTGTCACAATCAGTGTGTCAGGAGTTTTCTAGTCATGTTGGAAAGGAAGAATATGCCCACTGTTCTGCAGAGCCCTTGGGATACAAAATCGTTAGCACAGATTAACATATACTAAACAGAGGTCTACAGCTGCATGTCAAGCAACATACTGGAGGCTAAGAAAATCTGATGGGATGTATCCAGGAGCACCACTTTACATCCCAGAGTAGTGAGGTGAAGTGGGGAAATAGCTCCCTCTACTGTCCACAATGGTAGCCACAGCAGGATGCAGTTAAATGAGCAATAGGGTGATGTACTGTACTGTGTTAATCACACAGCATTGCCGCAGCTGACTCTTATAAAGTGATTTATCTGAAATAGAGCTGCAACGATTAATCAATAAATCTATTGGTTGTCAACTATTTTGATAATGGACTCATCAGTCTGAGACTTGTTATATATATATAAAATAAAAAAGTACAAATTTCCCTGATTTCAGCTTTTTTTTTTTTTAAATGTGACTAGTCCCTGGTTTCTTCACTTCTCTATGACAGTGAACTGAATGTCGTTGAGTTTTGGACAAAACAAGACATCTGAAGATGTTATCTTGGGCTTTAGAAAACTTGACATTTGACATTTTATAGACCAAGCAACTAACAAGACAAGGTGGAGCTCCCTAACAAAAACACACTTGCGGAAAATCAAACACAAAATCCATAAGGGCCTATCCACAGCAACAGCACATGATGGCAGATAAGGCACGTGCTTTAAGATGCTGAGGAAAAAACATCATCTCTAAAACGTGCATTTGTGTGCTTGTGCATAGTTGTTTGTATTTGGGAGGTAAAAGGGTATGGCTGTATTACACAATGTTTAATAAGATAACCTAATTACAAGGGGTTTATTTTCATCAGCTGCACCAATGTGGTAGCTGAGCCTCCGGCAAAACTCTCAACACCTGAAATGTTGATGTCACAGCACAAAGAAAAACCACAGACATGTGTTCAGTTATTATGTTTCCTGAATGATGGGACTCGGCGAGTACATCCTTAAAGAGGTGCCGGCTCTTTGACATTTAATAGCGTTTAGAGGACTTGCAAGAAGACATATGGACAGATTATAGAATTATCACCGCTGCCAAAGTAAACCTCTTTTTCACTCAAGCAAATTAACCCAAAACAGATTTTCATCTTTGTGCCAAAAATACAAAGAATATCCACATGGGGGGTGGGGGGGTATTTACACCAATTCTGATGGTTCCCTTGTGCTGTTCACTTTTCATCAGCAGAGGGAGACTAAATCACCCTCTGGTGTATAATGGGTTCAATGGGATACTGACCTCATAACAGTCCAAAGCACTTGGGTCACAGGACTGTCATCAACACACAAACACACACACACACAAATACCAAATGTGAGACAGGTGGGGCAGACACACTGTATTACAAAGTCTATCCAGACCATCAGGAAACACAGCCTAAATATTTAGTTACACTGACCTACAGCGAAGTGCTATGTGGCACACAGACATTTGGATGACTAAGTTCTTCCAACATCTTTTCAACAACACCGACCTCTATAATCATTGCTACTTTATAACTTTCAACGTAACAGTTTTTACTTTATGTAATAGTTTTTTATTATTTAATAATGCACATTTAACCTAATATGCCCATTTCCTTTATCTATTTTTATTTATATTTTTTAAAGGTGCTCTAAGCGATGTCACACAGTTTTTAGGCTACAGCATTTTTTGTCACATTCAGCCAACATCTCCTCACTATCTGCTAGCTGCCTGTCCCCTGAACACACTGTAAAAAACATTCACAAGACATTTTACAGTGTGTTCAGGGGACAGGCAGCTAGTAGATAGTGAGGAGATGGTTGCTGTATGTGACAAAAAATGTAGCCTAAAAAATGTGCAACATTGCTTAGAGCACCTTTAAATAATAAATTGTATAAATAGAATAATTATGTATGTAGCTGACTCCAAATTTCCACCTAAAGACAAGTAATTTCTTACAGTATGTATTTACAACATTAAAATGCAAACAAAGTTGCCTTCTAAATCAATAAATTCTTCTAAATCAATACACCTTACTCCAAAAGCTGAGTGAATTAAAATAGGAAAACAATGTCAAATATAAATAAATATGGCATCCATAGTTTAATTAACTGTTCTTTTAAAAGTGTCATTTTAACTGCCCAAATAGTCACAACCACTCTGCTGTAAGATGTATGTAGAACATGTGGAACCGTTTTATTTTTTACTATTGTAATTCGTTTCAAAAGCCTGAAGGAAAATCAGTCAGCTTCTTGCTGGCCTAAGGACAAATGGAAGGTTGATTGTTTAAAACAGTGAAAGTCATTTTCCAATGCTTATTTTGACCCTTCCACAGTAAAGAGCACAATATACTTCTGAGAAAACAAGAATCTATCAATAAAAAAACAAAGCCCAGCTTAACAAGTCTTCCGATCACCCACTGGACACCATCTAAAACTTATTTTGTACTACTTAACAATCCATTAATCTATACATTTGTTTTTTTGTTCCTTACTTTATCAAGTGCTGCTTTTTCAAAGAATGGCCTGGCGGGACTTTGGGTGAACTTGAAGTGAAGGTTCCTCCCACTCTGACAAATCATTTACCTGCCCTGTAGACCTGAAAAGAATGGAGAGGGACTCTCCCACAACTGGAATTCAGACACTGGGCTTGTTTTTATAGGAAGGGTTAGAGGGTCACTGGGTTGAAAATGTTACATTCAGGTTATCTACATATTTACTACAGAATACCTGATGAGCCATATGAAAAATTAAGATAACGCCATTTTATTCTAACATGACCTTTTGGGGCTATTGAAAATACAAACATATGGTATTTTTAGTGATAGCCATCATTTCAGCATATTTCAACCAATTTCTTTATTCTCTTAGGTAGAGAGCAGTGTTATCTGCAGACACATGTGGCTACAGGTCAGAAAATGTGGCCTTTCTTGCTGGAGGGTTACATGTTTCACTCTCAAGAACAGCTGGGAAAATCTGGATTGGGGGAATATGTGACTGACATCTCTTATGATTAACTGGCATGAAGAGATCCTTAAGCATAGTACTTAACCTCCAAATGAAAAATGCTCACCGGCTAATGATCAATCACTGTAAGGGGTTGTGTGTAATTCAACCATTTGACTCTACTTGAGTTTAGTGTTTATGGTTTTAATTTTTATGTATTCACATATTGCTGCTGGGCTGTTGTGTCTGGACCAGGTCTCTCTAGAGCAGCAATTCCCAAAGTGTGGTACGCACTCCCCTTGGGTTGCTTGAGGTGCCTAAAGTGGGTTCGCAAGAGGAAACATGAAATCCTGTAATAAATACACCAACATTTTTGAGTGGAATTTTTTCATGAAATAAAAACTTACATTTTAATAAATAAATAAATAAATGTCTCCAAAATGCACTTCAGTTCCTGCCTGTATTTACGTAATGTACATCTAGCGTAACATTACTAGCTTTAACGTTACCTATATAGGCCAACTTGCTAGCCTACTTATGCATATATGCACACCTGGCTAAAAAAAACCAAGGAACTGTCAGGTGGGACATCTAAAGTTATAAGTCATAAAAGAGGAGTGAGAAGGAGGGAGACTGAGGAATTGAAGGCGAGAAAAAGATATGAGTTAGGCTGAAAGGGACCGGCGAGCCCAGGCAAATCAAGAGGGCATATGCTCATCATTCAGGCAATCAGGGAAAATAGGCAATGAGACTGGGCATCAGACTGGAAGAAAAACAAGGAAATATGATGAAACCTATTTATTAAACTTATTTGGGTCTGGGCTTCACTTGGACTAGCGATGCAGATTGCCCCCAAGCCACAGTGTGTGGTGTGCAGTGAGGTTCTGGCTAACAGCTGCATGAAGCCCTCTTATGTACGTCACCACCTGAACTCAAAGCATGCCAATGTAAGTCAAAAGCCCTTTATTTTACTTTGGGGAAAAAAAAGATTCAAAAATATCCACCCGGTCAGGATGTAGAAGAGGGTTGCTCCCACATCCTGACCATGTCACAATAAGATTACCTCTCCACATAAAGATTAAACAAAATGAACACAAAAATGTAATAGCTGTCTTTGGAAATCTACAACCATGCAGCAAATCAAAATAGTGCGCTGGACATCACATTCATTTTAACAAACATCTTTATTTATAGCACCTTTCATAAACTACAGCTCAAATTGCTTTATAAGAGAGACAAATCAATAATGCAGGTATTAAAAGAGTAGACTTAAGGAGCATAAATATTCAAATAATAAAGTCCTAAAGAGATTTTTTTTTTAAAACTAGGATAGCACTAGTAATAAAAACAAGTGGATAATGATAAAACAGAAATATATAGATATATAAAAAATAAACCAAAACTAGAAATTGCATTTCCTGCGTATTAATGCTTAAAAGCTAATTTGCTCAAGACAAAACTGGGTCGCAAGCTTAAGGTGAAGTAGTGAGAATAGTTGGAAAAATGGTTTTAATTAGTATGCATTTCATTGAAAAGTTAAATAGCACCACTAATGTAAAAAAAATGTGGAATATGTAAAGGGTTTTTGAGAAGCTAATGCCAAACTACTATTTACTAGCTGAAAGAATGAGTATGTCTAAAAAAGTTATAGTACGTTAGAAAAAGTAATAAAATGTCATTGTAGAGTAACATAGTAACATGAAAAAGTCATAGGCCAACTAGCTAGCCTACTTACGCAAGGAATGCTTTGGAACATACTAAGATAAGCAATCAGAGAGGTATGAAGGTGCTAAACCATTTAGGGCCTTAAAAACAAACTAAAGAATTTAAAAATCAATCATCAACATTACTATCAGTGTAATAATGCTAGCACTGCTAGTAAATGCCAATATGTTCAGGCTGATCAAATGCACCCGGTTAACATTTTCATTTCAGAGCCCCATCTAACTGAGCAGGACATCGTTCATGTCTCATTTTTTTTATTGGTAACCACCAGTTGACGGGGGTCTGAAGGTGGAGAGGTTAGTAGAGGAATTGCCCGTAGCAGCTGTTTCTCTGACAGTACAGTGGACGGCAAGTCTCAACATTACCTTCTTCAGACACCCGACATACATGAAAGAGGCCAAGGGGTCCAATTTGGGGACAAAAGCCAAGCCATATTTGGTCACCTCATAAAAAATGTCAGATTCCAACTAAAGACATGTTTAAGAAAGTCCAGCAGATACATCTATGACACTACTTTTTATTCCCTGGCTGAAGATCAGAAAGTAAATGGTTCAGGTTTCGCAATGCTATATCTTCATCAATCTATGGCTGCTACCTGATCAGCTACACTGTTGTGTTTGGGGCCAGCTGGTGATGACAACGCTCATTGTCAACGTCCTTCTCACTCCCCACAAAGATGAGACAACGTGAAGATCGGAAGTCCGGCATTAGGAGTGTTGATTTTGGGGATTAGCATCCATAACCGGATGGGCAGAAGAAGAACAAATTATGAGGCATGTGTAAGTGACTGCAGGGAAAAGGTAAACAGAGCGAACATCCTTTAAATAATCCTTTGACCTTTTTGTTTCTCCCAAAAAGGCTGTCTGTTGCTCAGACATGTCTGTTCTAATATATACAGTACACTGTATTTGTCCCCTGAGCATTTGTTAGTGTACATATTTATTTTTGTGTGGGTTGTTGTTTGTATTAATGAAGGTTTCCCAGATGAAACAGTCAATGAATATGGGTTATGAGAATATCTGTGTTTAGTGTAATCTCAGGGAAATGGAGCGTGGGGAGAAGCTCTTGATCCTGAAGCAACAACTGAAAAAAAGTCAACTAAACTCAACGATCAGCAGATGCAGCCTTCGATGAAGAGTAATGCTTATTTACGTAACAAGTACAAAAAGCTTAGATTCATAAAACGTGTTTAACTGTAGAAACATTAATTAAAAGACTAGTACATTAAAATACCTTCCATCGTTGCCTTAGTTGGTGCCTGTAATCAATTATGTGGCTAGAAATTGGATCACAGATTGCCAAATTCTTTAAAAAAGGTAAATAAAGCAAGACGTTTGACTAAAAGCACCCTTCCCATTCAAAGAATGAACCCTCATGTGAAGACAATAAATATTGGGTGTTTGTTTAGGCTCGCTTAACATCATAACCAAAAGAAATCTCATTATGGTTGCCAGGTTCTCTTTTATGTGGGATTTGACTTCATGTTGTAATGACTCTGCTAGACATGGGTAATTGTTTCCTGTCTCACACATTGAACGTCTTTGGCTGTTTTTCTTTGGTTAACTCTTTAAATGTTGCTCAATTATCGAATTAAAGCCATGGCAGACAGGCTGGCCGACTTGGCTTGACAAACCAACCATCGTCACTTTACCAGAAGTGGATTGAGACTGTGATGCGCTGAGACATGACTTCACAGAGCGAGTTTTCATTCCTTCATTCTTGTTAAGGTCTTACTACTGCCAATGTCCATAGTTTATCTATAAAAGGGCATATTAAAAGTTAATATTCAATGCGTCTCGGATAGTACAGAACAATCAAAACAAAGCATTCTGGTTTCATTACAGACGATTTCTCAGTATCAGACCGTGTTTATTTCCACTCACGACAATATGAGTAAAACTTTGTTCTGCTGTTAGAGAGCATGAGTCAGGATAAGGAGAGGTAAATTAGAAATGTCTCCTACTTGCTAGCAGATAAAGGGAAATCCACACGCCTATTACCAGACAGTCAATAACACCGGGGACTGGCCTTTTGTGCAAGAAGTGATTTGCAAACATTAGTGCCATGTTCACAGAGATGCCTTCCTTAGACAACACATTATCTGTTCAGTCGGTCTGGCTTTAAGGATATAGAAGATTTGGAGACATGATGAACAATGATTTTTATCTTGGAAGAGGCTTCCAGTCCCCAAAACTAATGAAATCTGTAGATAGTTGCACAGTTGGGAACTACCCAAAAAGGTATTCTAGCAAACAGAGATTAAGAATAAAAGCACCGAAGAGTATGTCTGGTTTTAACACCTAGGTACAGTATGTGTGTGTGCGTTAAGGTGTGCCCGGGTGTCTGTGCACGTCCAGTTGACGGTAGAGGTGCTGGAATTAAGCCTTGGACCAGGCCATTTCCTCAGCCTCTTAATCCCAAAATGAGTGAAGCATGTGTTTAAACATCAAAAGGTCCTGGGACTGTGGCCGGGAGCATTTTTCTGTGGCCATGCCAATGAGACTTTACTCAGCCGACCAAGCATTTAGGGCCCTCAATTGGTCTATTAGACTTTTATTTTGTGGACAAGTGCAAGGCAACGTCATCACCATATCATGCTGAAATCACTAACTTATATAAAAGCTACACGTACCTGCTGATGTAATACTCCAAAACAAGAACAGGGGAAAACACGTGTAACCCAAATTACTGTTATATTACAACAAAAACACAATATTTTAATACAATTGTAAATTAGGCATATTTTTACATTGTCAGTCCACAGAATGGCCAGGTAAAACAATGAATTAACAAAGGATGGAAAAAGAAAAACATTTAGCCTGCCTTATATACTGAACCTCGACGGTAGTAATGGCCAAATACAACTTTGTGAACCAGTGTCTTTATTTTCTGAACCCACTAGATGGCGCTCTTGGTTGTAAGAGAAAGGCCTAAGGCATTGCAATTCAGTGTATTCTCAACCAATTGTTGAACAGAGAGCGCCATCTAGTGGGCTCAGAGAATAAAGACACTGGTTCACAAAGCTTCATTTGGCCATCACTACTAGACGTAAATATGTATCAAACGATTGTAGAATTATGTATAAAATGATCTCAAACTATAGGGTTCCGTCATCATCAGCTGATATTCATTTGACGCCATTAAATAAAGCCAATTTACAAATCAGATTGATGAATGTGTGCGAACCACACACACACACACACACACACACACACACACACACACACACACACACACACACACACACACACACACACACACACACACACACACACACACACACACACACACACACACACACACACACACACACACGCCTTTGCAGGGCTGTGTGTAATAATTAAGATGGCAGTTTGAGTCACATTTCAGAACAGAAACATTTTTGGAACTTACCAAGACAACAGAGAAGTAGATAACACTGCAAGGGAGGTTTGAAATGTATAAGCATTGAAAAGGATAAGCAAGCTGATACAGTTGTCACACACATGACAAAAAAATGTAACAGGGTTATCAAAAGGGAATTCTTCCCTTAGTTCAGCAGATCTGTTCCAAAGAGAGAGTTGTGAAGGAAGAAGTGGGATAAAAAAGGAGGAAATTCTATGGCTTTGCATGCTCAGTGGAACTTCATCTTCATAATCTACTGTAAGCACAGAAACGGTTTACAGACAAAAGCCTGTGTGCAAGACAAGACAATACAAGCATGCAAAGGCAGTGGTAATAAAACCCCAGAATACTGCTGACTCATTACCTGCATACAACAGACTATCCCAAGCCTGAAAAAATCAGGGGTATGGATTATAGCTAAATGTGCTCTTAGCATCTCCAGACATTGCTGACATTTTCATTACACTTTAATGTTGGCCAACCTAAAGATGACCTCAACCACCAAAACAATGCTAAACAAAAAACAAAAAATTTAGTTATTTGTGTAGTCGTACTTGTAATAAAAACCTTTTTCTTTGCTATAATGATAATGAGGGCTGTTGCAAGAGTGTGGTACAATTAAAGATATTTTCATTATGTTTGCCATGCCTCTTGGGCTAATTTACTCCCATTTAATTCCAAACATCCTGGAAAGAATGTAATTCAGTGGTAGAGTAAAGGTATTTATTCACTGCATGAGAACCCCCTCTCATGCCTTGTAGACTGTGTAAAACATAATAACAGGCAACTGTACATACTTAAAAGGGATACTTTGCAGATTAAAATCTAGCTACATGTCATATTTGTGTGGGCATTGCGTTGAGATAAATGCTGCCACACACCGTTTATATAAAACACACTGCCCACACTGTCCTGACACAGAGCGGAATCAGCAAAATCTCTCCTTAACGGCTTGATTCAAATTCAAATCAGTTTCATATTATATTACACATTTGGGAACACACATGGAGAACCAAGACAAGACACTTTGACTATGATTTGTGTTTTATTCTTTCAACAATGCGGCAGCTTAGATTCCCGTTAGTAAGAATCACCTTTCCTCAATCACACCCAAGTCAAGCCAGCAGACAAAACAAAGCCACCACAAGACACTTTAGCCAGCTTTGGGCTTCTGTCTAACTGGAAAACAAAACTATATTTATAGGATTTATCAATGTGGCATCATCTAGGTCAAACGTGATGCTTTTTAACAGAGAATAACCCAGTAACACTGTCTCTTCATCACCTGTTTACTGGTTCCACTTATTATTCCACTTATTTAGTATTATTCATCATTCCCATTCTCACATCTCACTTATTTTTTATTTATTCATCATTCTTATTTCCTAATACACAACTGTTCATATGATAATACTGTTCATACTGTAACATAATAACATAATACTATTTATCCCAGTATCCTTTGCACTATGCTCCACATTTAAATAATTGTATTGATCTCTTCATTGCGCTCATGCCTCTATATTGTTTCTGTTTAGAGTATGTATATATTGTATATATAGAATGGTCTGAATCAAACAACAAACAGGGAGACCGGCCATCTCTGACCAACAAAGGTCTTTCTGCAATGTCCATCTTTTCAGTCTTCACTTACAGCCCACCCCCAGCTCCAAAACCCAAAGTGAAAACATTCCTACTTAAATGATCCAAGTAGAACAAAAGAACCTCTCTACAAAAAAAGGGACAAAAGAGGGAAAAAATGCATTCCAATCATGTTGGTTCAGGCTTTGCAATACCCAAATACTGCATGTGAAAGAGGAACGGCAGGCAGGCACACCAAAAGCCTCGGGGCTGCGGTTTTGTGTGGTCAGTCAGAGAGGGTGGAGTTTTCTACCATCTACAGCCTCCTGGAGATAAGACCGCCTGACTCAGGTTGATTGTCGACCAGAACTCTATTTGCCCTTACAACGAAGTGTCATTTATTTCTTTGACATACATGGCTGGAAACAGTGGCCCATCAACACTGTTACAGTCAATGCTGCAGCCTTTCGTACCACATCACCTCCCACACATCTCGCCATGTCAAGTCCAGGCCAGGTCTCCAAGCATTAAATACAAGTAGTTTTTTTATTGAAACAATGTCCCTGAGTTGTAAAATGAGAATATCACAGAGTCCCAAAATCAAGTGCCGATGATTGATAAAACATGTCTGAATAATTTCCGGGGAATTTGGGAGAAGGAAAAGAGGTGTTTTCTAACCAGATGTGATTTACTTCACATGTAACACTTTCATTAAGCATTAGGAAAGTTCTGCTCACCGTGTAGGCAAAGAGAAAGAGAGAATAAGAGTGATTGTGAGAGAATTTGTCATCTTCCAGACATATAACACAGCAATTGTACTATGACGGGCCTCAATCACTTCAACAGATGTACATGGATTTCCTTCATCATTGCTTTGCATTAGTCATGTCGCTAAATGGCTACAGATGACCGCAGCAAAGTTGTTTCACTGCATCGACTGTAGAAAGGGATATTTTTTCCAACTTTTGTTTCAAATTCAAATGTAATTTATATACATCCCAAAATGACCGTATGCATTTCTTGAATCAAGCAAACAATTAACATATTAATTTTATTGTTTTGGTTAAAGTGCTGATATTGACCTTCATGGGTGTATCAGGGTGTTGGGTGCAGGACAATGAATGACAAACATAAAGACAAGGAAAGTCTTTTATGCCCTCAACTGGCTAAGGTCAATCACCTAAACCCAACCTGGGTCGTACACTGCATGATTCGTGACTCAATGTAAAAAAACGTTGACATGATGTCAGTTTACTTTTAGAATTGGGGGGCTCTGTATCAAAAGGGCACTAGTCGTACACAGTTTAAGTTACTGTAGATTTGCTTCAAAGTCTTTTTACATCCATACTTGAAGCAATTTTTCAAAAATAAGACTAACTTGTTGACACATGACGTGAGTGGCGGTCTGCCAGAGGATTCAAATCTGCTTACAGCTGCTCAGTGTGGGAGGATCCCTTCATCTACCCGGCTCTGCCTCGCTGGGCACATTTCCTCCACGGCGGTGCACGGTGACCATAGGCCATGACCTTCTCTAGGTCAGCTTTGAAAGGCTTGGGGTCCCCCCGCCCCCTCCCTCCCTCGCCCGGACATCGCTGCTTTTTGGCCCTCTCTCCCTGCAGGACCGGGATGAACTGTCGTCAGTACGTCAGGGGTCTGCAGCGATGTCGGAAACCCACCTACCCCATCTCGAAACACAGACCCTGTCTCATCTACCCGTCTTGTTTAGCAAAGCACAAAGGTCTTCATATACGTAGCCTCTTAACTTTGTTCTCATAGCGCACCAGACGGATACATGTAACTTTAAAATGTACAAAAATGTCTTCCAGGAGAGAATTCTCCTGGACCCCTCTAGCGGGGGAAAATTCCTGTAGGCTATTTTTTTTTTTCATACTATATATATATTATATATATATATATATATATATATATATATATATATATATCTCAGAGAAAAAGGTTTTTCAATATTGAATACTCAATACTTCAAGGAAAACTAAACATACAGTAAAACTGAAAAAAAAAAAAAAAATCATTGCCAAAAACGAACAAGGCAGCAGTGAAAAAACAAACCGAGTCCTACAGGATTGCTTCTACAATGTTATCTATTAAAGTTTGGGTGTGGTGTACAGCTCTAGCCTTCTAACTACCCACTCTCTTTACTTGTCCCTCTTTCTGTCCCTTGCAAGTTAATTTTAATGGCCAGGTCCTAGGCAAGATGCATTGGGTGTGGAGGACACTTAAATGTACACAGGCTGTCCTTGTAGACGAAAGACAAGTTGGAAAGGCTGCATCCTTTCATCCCAAGACATCAAAGATTTGACAGAGCTGAGTGGGCAAACCCAGGCCCAGACTGAGCTGAACAACTACCACATTCCACTGCTCTCACACACACACACACACACACACACACACACACACACACACACACACACACACACACACACATCTGTGTATCATTCAGCAGCAGTGGGCCACCACAGCAACAAAACTGCCACCACTGCTCCAGAAACAGCAGGTCTGCATTGTACTGTCCCTTCACATAGCACACGTTGTTCAAAATAAAGATCCCACATCATACATCTTATCATACTGTGGTTGACATCATGCACTGTACCTTTTTTGTAGTTGCCATGACAGTTGGTACAGATGGTACACGAGGGATGAATCCTAGTGGCTTTGGACTTTTGGTCATCCCTTTTCTGTAGCGCCATAATCAGGCACAAACTGAAATGGTTCCACTACTTTGTCTCATGATAAAATGTCTGTACAGCTAATGGCATTCCCATCGTCCTTAGCGGTTAGGTGTTTTATGCTAATTAGCTATTGTTAGCAAGCTAACATGCTAAATTAAGATGCCGAAAATGGCAAACATTACCTGCTAAACAGCAGTCATTTTGAGCACGTTAGCATATGTTCTGATGTTAGCGTTTAGTTCGGTGGCTGTAGACTCTTAACCTTTTGTCCTATAATCCAATAGCAATATGACAAACTTCAGTGGTAATTATAATAAGAAAAGTTGCTTCAAACACTTCAACCTCAACCATTTGATTTTCCTTATTTACCGGTAGTTGTATTTTTGTTTTCTCTCCAATTATTCAGAACATGTTTTGGTTTGGCCCAACTGCCCTTGCTGTCAAAAAGGAATTCAGGTGAATTGTGACTATGCCAACTGTCCCAGGCCTGGCATTTGCTTGTCCAATTCTTTTCATTTTATGTCTATTTTATTTAACTTTGGGGCTACAAATCTAGACAATATTAAAGATAGACGGACAGAATGAAATTTCAAAAAAGTGTTTCTTAAACAGCGTCAGCAGCATTTAGCGGTTCTCACTGGTTAAAAACTGCCCAATGTAGGCCTACTTACTCACTCAGATCTGTGTCACAAGAAGAAAATAAGCCAGACCGGGACCGGAGCTAACACACCAGATCTCAGAGTCCTGCAGTGTTTCAGTTGGATAATGGGAGAAGTAAGTAATACATGGCTATTGTCTGCCCTGAGGCATTCCCCACTAGCTGTGACTATTCACCAAGGCGACTTTAATGTGTGTGTGTGTGTGTGTGTGTGTGTGTGTGTGTGTGTGTGTGTGTGTGTGTGTGTGTGTGTGTGTCAGAGAAAGCATGCCAACCCCTCACTTTGACTTCAGCCACTGAGCTTATGGCCATTTGGACTCACTGAGGGGGAATAGGGATGAAATAAAGTCAGGACTTAGAGATCGGATGAGGGAGGGGGTAAGAGACTTTTTCACTGTGAGTGACAGAAATCCTTAACCTAACGACACACACACACACACACACACACACACACACACACACACACCTTAATGCTATGGCATTTCTGGCAGCGAAGGACAATGAACTCCAAATTGGAGAAATTGTGTGTGTGTGTGGCCTTGTTTTCTTCTTTTTGACAAACAATGCACCATTCAAATGAAGAATAAATACAAAAACTACAAAGGGTATGCTGCAGCAGCTACAAATTGTTACACAAATGGCATTCTGAAGGCTGAATTTCCTGAAGCCAAACACAAGAGATCAATTATCCTCTCAAACACTCAGCAGCAGGATGAGTTGTACTTCTCTTCGTTTCCTTTTCTTTGTTTCAAGGTCAACATTTACAACCAAGTGCTAGATGAAAATATTTTTCCAGAACTAACTATGTCAATAGCTCAAGATGAGCGCCAAACACATGTCAACCCTCCCCCTTCTGCAAGAGTAACAGAAAGTAATATCCCACCTTCATAATTGAAGTCCAGGAAGCCATCCGTCATGGCTTGTTAGTGTGTGATGAGCGTTGATAAGCATTTAATAAACCCTGGGAAAGCTCTGGGCTTCTACCATCATCGGACCAACTTTAATCGGTGGGGTTTTTATTTGAGAAGGAAATCATACAATTCTGGTTTCACTGGGGGAAAAAAGCTAAGCATTTAATTTGCAGGTACAGTAGGTGAGAAAAGGTAAGATGTGCAGAGTTCTCTGCCTCCTCGGCTTAATGAGAAAGCCAATCCTATAACTATGCCGCTTTGGAGCCCAGATCAGACCTATTGGGTAACGCTGCAGTAACCCAATAGCGCTGCCTCGCTGTATGAGCTGAGCGGCGGTATGTACGGCCGGAATGTGTCCAAATACCTGAGTGGTGGCAGAAAGAAAAAAGGCATTTGGGAGGTAAGGAGCAGGAAGTGGAAGCAAATACACACCTCATGTGAGCCAACACGTCCTGATGGCTTTTTCTCCTGACACAGTTCAAACACTAGAAACAATGCACTGAACCTGTTCAACACATACACAGATCCACCTTGTCCTATACCCTTTGACTAATCGTCTGCCATCATCTCAGCTCGCCACTGAGTTTATCAAGGAGTCATTTATTGCCCGTGTACTTTTCACCCCATTGTGAATTTCCAGTGATGTGAACTCTTGGAAAGTGGCCAGCCTCTTAAGCCAAGGCACTGTGGAACCCTGCCCCACCCCCACCCCCACCCTCCACTCACACAGACAAACCTCATCACCTTTTTTGTCCTGGCCTGAGACACAGCGAGGAGCCTGAGGCAGGACTTGGGTCTTAAAGGGTGGGGAAGTGAGGGGTTTGACTTGCCCTCAGGGTTAGCATAATGCAGTGGTGTTGGGGGGAGCCATCCATCAATGCAGTGTTACAGCAGGACACGCCGCATCACATTCTGCAGCTTTACAGGATATACTGAGAAAACATGTCTGAATGCTTAATTGATGCCCCCCATTGTGGGTAAAGGTACAATAAATCAACTTCAACTGGTCTTTACTCTGAAATGCTAAGTCAATTCTTGGTGGATCCTTATCAGGATCCAGCCAAATTACACACATTAACTGCTGTGAAAAACACACATTACATCAAAATCATCTTGTGGCTAGAGGGAGACATTAAAAACATACAGTTGCAGACCACAAACAGCAAAGCCCTTGTCCATGCAGAAGTCTTCCAGTGGCTTTTTAAAAGCTGTGAGCGAGTTAAAGCCTATAAAATGACTGAGGTGGGGTGTGTGCCTCTAAACTGACACTGCATCAGTTCCTGTTGTTCCCTGTGCTTGGCCCAACGCATTAGAATCTGATCTGGGTCAATCCAATATCAGCAGTCAGAATCAGATTAGGCAATTACATTGTGCGGTTTAACAAACAATAATTACAAGAAAGGAGGGGGCCTTTGCCTTACTTACTTCCATGACAAGGTTTGAACTACATTGATGGCAGATCTGAAAACAGCCAACAAGCATGTTACATGGCTGTAACGTGGACTCATTCAAATTATTCAACATATTATAAATACAGTTCTTGGTACGTTTTTTCAAAACCACAAACAGAGACTATTGCAAACAAAGTATAAATAAGCTGTGTGTGTGTGAGAGAGAGATACCGCATGGGCAAAAGACGTCACATGCAGCACGCTGTTGTACAAGCCTCTATAGATTAAGCAACTTTTCATGCCCCCCTTAGCGACTTTTCAAAAAAGCAATTAGCGACATACTACAAGCTACTTTCTGGAAGATAGACGCCAGTATTGTATTTCAAAATATGTAGGTAAGTAATACACTGCTTCCAATTCTGTTTTAACTGGCAGACTACAATGAAATAAAACACAGTGACATCTGACTACAGAAATGTAAGACCTGAAAGTCTTGATCATCTGACATCAGTGTAAACTTGTAAGAGCTTGCCAGATATTATCAGCTGAAACAACAAACTGCTTGAAGGTGAAATAAAGAGCTCAAGACAGCTCTTCAGTCTGAGTTGTAGGAAGTGATGGGACAAATAGGACTTCCCTACAGAAATTCCTACAGTCCAACCAAAATGCCCAGCCACAAAATAAACAAATCAGCAATGTGGATCTGAACCACAGACTGTTGGGTTCACACATTGTGCGCTTGAGCCCTCTAATCTTCTAACTTACTTGACCCATTTAACTACAGCTTTGTAACCCATTTTGCTTAAAAAAAAACCCACCAAGAACATACCAACAAGGGACTGGTGGAAGAAAAAATGCCAACTTGATTCTGTTCATACAGACTGAGGTTTCAGTAAAACATAACTGTAAAAAACAGTCAGTCACTTTTTAAGCAATATAAATGGTAATTTTTTTTTTTTAAAGAACACAGGCTTATAAGAAGTTTGACTTTCCACATTCATCTGTCACAACCTAAAGTTCTCCAGGGACGGAGAAGAAGTTAAAAAAGAAAAATGTGAAAGTTGATACCTTAGGCAGATTTGGGAACCCAGCCAATATCTGACACAGGTTAGACATTTCTCCAGTTGGATTGTGGGAGGATTTCTCCCACATGGTAACGTGTGTTATCCAGCAACAGAGAAGCATTGAAAAATGAGGATTCAGATCAACTTTATAACCACGAATTAAGATCATATTAACCAAAGCAAAGTTTCCCCAGGTGACAGTAAAGCCTTGCTCTGACTCACTGAAGTTTTGTTGGAATAACTGCCCCTGGAGCACTACTAACAGCTTGACTGTGGGCGTAATGAAAGAAAATGAGTTTACAGTCCATCGCGTTGGAACATTACAAGACGCTTCTGTGTCACAGTAGAAGTCAAAATAAATTGTAGGGCTCAGTAAAAAAAAAATCTGATTCATTAAATGACCTAATATCCATTCTTAAAATTCAGAAATGATCTTTGCATTTATGGCTTTTTTAAGTCAACATGTACAGTACATCAGTGTTCTATAAAATGTTTACTTTGTGAAAAATCGAGTTACTGTATTACAACATGCACAAAAGGTTATTTCAGTCTATGCACACTTACTGCACTTTACGGGACACATCCTTGTTTCACAGTTTTGCAACAGGGATATTTGTGTAGCCTCTAATGTGCACTTTACACAATTTTATAGTCAAGGCTCATTTATGTAGAAAAATGTAAAACCCAATCAATGGAATCTATCTGAAGTAACTGAATTTTCAAGGATCAACTCTGAATCAATACTGGACTTTAAATGGAATCCACAATACTGGTACTCTATTGGTACCCTAATACCCTATTTGTTGAGGGCTTTTATCGTGAAGCAGGTGCAGAAAGTTTTGAGATGCACTGAGGCCATACAATCAGTAAATGCACCTGATTTCTGTCAACAGTTGTCTGGTTAGATAATGTAGTTTCCTTCCAGCCCAAAAACATTGGTTGGAAAGTGTACCAATAGTGATGTGAACAAAACAAAATGGTGGTTAGAGATGCTTATCCTCTACAGTACATCTTACTCTGTGAATTAAACCGCATATCGAGAATTGGCTTAAATTGTCTTACAAGCAGTAACCAAGCACCTTAAAATAAGACAAAGAAACCACAAATGAGTATTTCTGACTGGACCTCAAAGGACTTGACAACTCTACAACTTGCAGTTGCCTGTTGGCTCTAGGAGTCAAAAGGTACATTATGGTCACATTCCAAGACATGCTCATATCTAATAAAATAGAGGCCCACCTCTTTGGCGTGCAGACTGTCCACTGACAAACTTCCAAGGCTATCAGCATTCTTAAGATTCTCCTGCCAGTCACACAGGACAATTTATTGACTGACCATCTAACAACCTTAATGCAATGTTTGAGAATTCAAGGTTTATAGTTCCTAACAGTGCAAAATGACATTCACAACAAAGTGTGTTGCACAGTAACAATATTTCATCAAATCCATAACACTAATACTTCTGGGGAATTGTCTTTCCATCATCCCTGAAAGACTTTAGACCTGGACTCAAAGATCAAACGTCTAAGGAAGAAGCTTTAGCTACAAATTATAAAGCCCATGTCTAGGCGTGTGCCCAGACATTGATTGCTCAAGTTATGCCCAAATGCTGTGCTCCTAAACAAGAGAAGCAGACATTGTTTGCATGCTATATTTTTATCTTGTACTGAGTTTTGTCAGCATCTGACAAAGACCATAAATAATCATCAATAACGCTGATGGTTAAGTGATTAAGGAAAGCAGTTGTATAGTTATCAGATCAAAGACACATTTTGCAATGCTTGATTGGATGTCAGTTTAAGTATAAAGAATTAAACTACAGTATGTACAGTAAGGCTAGTCTTATGACATCTTAATGCAGTGAAGATTAAAAGTTAGTCAGTTATTACTGGGCTGCTGTGTGTAATGTAAACCTCCTCTAATTCCCCACTTTTTCATCATTCTCAGAACATTTTCTGTTCTACAAACTATGGTCTCCTCAATTTACAGTATGTTAAAAACAGTTATTTGACACAATCCAGGGTAGATTATATAAAAAGTTCAAAAGCTTTGAAGAACCTTTGACTTATAAGAAAACCTTTTTTGTGGCCTTCATAGATTGTATCCTATCTGGAGAAAGAAAGTAAATCCAAAAAATGTTTTTCAAAATGTGATATTTATATATTTTTTAAGATTATGCCATTCAACTCCCGCACTCCCTATTCCTTTTAATGGCACATCAGAGCTTCATATTTACCATTCTACCTGCCTGCACTGGTCTATGACTTACCAAGAAGCTACAAATGCTGGCAAAGGTACAAGTACATATGCACATCATATCAGCATAAGCCAAAAAAAAATTTCCTTCCATTCCCGTTGTTACTCCTGAATGCATAAGTAAATATCATCCTCTGCTCAAGACGTGGGCTTCATGTGGAAAGAATGTGCATGCAGATCTCATTTGTGCATTCGCCAGGTTGTGCAAGGAGCAGATTGTTAGATCAGTCTGTTGGCTAGTCCTGTCTCTTTGTCCTTTCGCTGGTTCTTTGAACCCACTAGGCCTCACTCAAGTGTTGAGTTTAAGCTTTGCGTAGCACTTCAAGAACGTGTCAATGCAGATCAACACTTTGACAGTAAATCCGAGCTTGAAAAGGGGTACAACACTTCTTTTTTGTCACAAAGCTTCCTCTTTGTCTGGGGAGGGAATCACAGGCCTAAACCCTTGACATTTGCAGCAGAAGGATACAAATTCCACAGTATAGATACCACTACAATAAATGAAAGCAAATGAAAGCAGGGGTTGTGTGCTCGCCCACTTATCTACCATGCACTGGACAATTACATATGTAAATGTATTTTAAGTAGAAAGTCATTGAGTTGGTGGAATTGTGAAATTGTCACCATATTTGAAAGAAACTCACCGCTGAGAGCCACTACCCATTTCTTCAGTCCTAATCCTTGTTACCTAGCTACTAAGTACCAATCACATAATACAAGCCAGTTTCACATTACCCTGGAAATCCAGAGTTCTCGTGAGAGAACAATTTCAATTTGTGAGTTACTCTGGCATCAAGTAATGCTGATCATTATCTATACCCTTGTAGCCAGGCTGCACCAATCACATCGGTGTATCTGATAGAGGCGGGCCAGAGGCTAAACAGATGACGACAGTTTAATCTACCTTTTAGCTCTGGTAGCTAAGCGTATGCGGCTCTGGATAAATCACACCCCATGTGTTGTTGTGATTGGTCGTATTGTTATCCAATTGTATGCCGTGAGATTTTCAAATGCGCGCTTGGTGCCAACCCTCGAGATCGGCGACTTTCATTACTCAATGCCAGACCCTTGATCTTTCGGATTTGGGTCTGGATTTCTAGGCTAGTTTCACTTATGAACTCCGGACAATGTCCGAAGAATCCGGTCCCCGCAGAGTTCAGAGTTTGTCTTTCAAACAAGTAGCACAAGGAGATTGTCCATGTCAAATGCATTCTCACTTACTGTAGAAAAAATAAACGCTGTTTGCTTAAGAAGATGTGTGGCGTCTGGGTAGAGCATGCAACAGACATGATGCAGATTACATGCATCACAGAGCCAGTTCGTAATTTGGTCATTCACAACCGAGACTTTTGCCGTTTCTTGAATTTGTCTGATAAGTTTGGCCCTTACCAACAGAAGTTTACAAATCTTGTTGTTTCTCTAGTTGGACATTTTCGTTGCCGTCTTTGTGTAAATCATCATCATTCATCTTTTTCAACCTTGCATGTTTGTTTTCTTACGGTTTTGCACAAGTCGACAGAAACCTTATCAACACACCCACTCGCTTGCTGTAAAGTCCCAAACTTTGGAGAAGACACAAACTTTGTACTAGGGAGATGTCAGGGTAAAGACGGTTTGATGTTCGATAAAATTGATTTGAACCATTGTGTTCACAAATACAGCGCCGCCAGGTAATGTGTAGATATGCAGTGCATGTGTGAAAGGGGCCATAGATGAATAAGAACATAAACTTTGACCTTTCCTTCAAATGATCCCTTCCAGTCCCCAAAAGGCAAAGTCTCATCCTCTACAGCAGCCGCGGTGTTGCCAGGGCACAAACTTTTAGCTTACGAGGCAGAACTCCTTCAAACACCCGTCACTGAAAAATGCTGGCCAGTTTATACTTCACCTTCGACTGACACTTTAATCCTCTGTAATGAATGGTGACAATGCCTGGAAGGGAATGACGTTATGCCTGGCTATATCAGAGGCCCGGGGGATACAGTAAATGAAGAAAAGTAAGTGGGACAAAGAGGGCTTTCATCGCAAGACAATATCAGCGCCCTCAATTAGTACAGGCCAGACTAGGGTCCCGGGTGCCAGCATTTATTGTTCCCTCCACAGGGCACTTTAGCACAAAAAGCCCACAGGTCATGCTCTTCCTCTGTTTCAGCTTAAGCTAAGCAATGGCATGTTATAATCCACGTGATGGGGCTTTGGTGAGCTGGTACACCAACTTGATCTAAAGCAAGTGAACTTAGTGAACCAGCTGAAAAATATGCTGACCCAGCAGCCGAGATGTATGACTATATTTTAAAAATGATAACCGACATAAGAGCAAGGACAGACTAGTCTTTATCATGCCTGTATAAATATGACGTCTCTTGTCCAAAGTAAACAGATATTGCTATGCCAACCCTTCAGACAAGCGACAGGAAACATTTAACTTTAGGGTAGAATACAGCACATTCATGGCTCAGATAAGAGATCAAAATATAAACTAAGGTTAGAGAATTTATTCTCAAATACAACCTTTCCGTCTGATGTTATCTATGGACAGTGTGCCAAAACAGAAATAGTTACTCTCACCCAAAGGCTTTCCAAGAACAGTGACCTTATGCTTTTAGAGTTTCACTGAAAGAGAGGAAGAAGAAGGGAAGAAACAAGAGACTGAGAGAAAACAAGCACAAAACTTGCCAAGGCCCAGGGCTAAAGTGTGCCTTTTTAGGGGTTCAGGCACTTTAAGAAGACAGTGGGCTGCCAGGTTCAGTTGGGTATTGCTATCTAAATTAGTCATTTCCTCTCACTCAGGTGCATAGTGTACTGTATGTGAATTTTGACAGCCAGTATATGCTGTCTTTACAATGCATTTAAGTGCAATTATTTATTGATTTTGTTGATATGTTGCCACAAATCCATTTGTTTTTGTGTGGGTTGCATGACTAAGACCTCAAATGATATACTGTATATATGGTTTAATATCTATCAAAAATGGCTTTCATAAGGGGTCATTGGCTGATAATGGATTGAGAAGCTCTGTTTATAAAACTTTCGTCACTTAGCATAAAGTTCAAGGTAATTTTAACTGCTTGTTGATAGTTCGCTGAGCTTAATCTCATGCTGAGTTGGGCTCCCAACAAGGGATACACATTTGAAACTTGTATCACAAAATGTCTCCACAACCTGTGTAATGCATGTAAGCAAAGCAGCAGCTGAAACACCTGCTATGTAGACACGCTGTTAGTTTACAGAGAACAGAACCCTTCAAATGTGCCCAGGGATGAGCCCACAACAGTACAGTGCTGCCTGGATGGATACTGACACCTTTACTATTTTCAATTATGTGCCATTATCCACTTGCATTCTTTTCTTTTAATCTTGGGCAGACACATTCAAGACAGGAAACTCAAGGTTACAAAAACTTTACACAGCCAAGTCTATTACCACGGTCAAATAATAAGGTTATAAACTGGACTTGTGAAACCACAGGGTTCTGTTGAACATGGCATAAACGGAGTTTCACGGCATGTTTCAGTGAGTCAAGTGGCCACCGTGGGAGCAATTTGACGGCACACCTTTTCAGTCCATCTTCCAGACTGATGCAGTGCTACTGTCTCAGGAGAGGAATGACCCTGCAAATCTTTCACTGGACCTCCAAATATTTAACGTCCCCATGGTTGGCCTATCTTCCTGCTCTCTAAACCTCTCAATGGATGGCACTGTGCCACCTGGCCCATAACAACCACAGAGTGAATAGAGGGCACCCTTTATTGTCTGCGAGCTCATGATTCACACAACAATTATCAGCTTCCAAGTTACAAGCAACTGAAGCATTCACTTTGTAAAAATCTCGGCTTAGCACATGATCCGACAGGAGCCTTAGTCTTCTGCAGTAGTGGAATGTGACTAAGTACAGTTACTTAATTACTGTACTCTTTGACGGTTATAGTTATTACTAAAGGTGTCACAATTTTGATTTTAAATAAAAATCAATCGAAATTAAGTCACAATCTTGAATATCGAATTAGAAAATGGAATTGTTGATACTGCCACCTCCCTATGTTACGTCCGGTCGGCTTGTCAAGCGGAAAAAACTAGGAGCTAGTCAAAAGATAGCATGGCAACTCTCCAGCTGATCCAGTATGCTGCAGCACGTGTTCTGACAAGAACTAAGAAAAGAGATCATATTTCTCCTTTATTAGCTTATCTGCATTGGCTTCCTGTAAAATTTAGGATTGAATTTAAAATCCTCCTCCTGACCTACAAAGCTCTAAATGGTCAAGTCCCACTAGAGCACTGTGCTCCCAGAATTCAGAGTTACTTGTGGTTCCTAGAGTCTCTAAAAGTAGAATGGGAGTCAGAGCCTTCAGCTATCAGGCTCCTCTCCTGTGGAACCAGCTCCCAGTCTGAGTTTGGGGGACAGACACCACATTTAAGAGTAAACTTAAAACTCTCCTCTTTGATAAAGCTTATAGTTAGGGAGTGAGGAATTGTGCAAGAAAAACTTGTTACTAACCTAGCTCTGGGGAGTTTAGTTTAGGTTTTTTTTTTGTCATGATTGCCCCTGTTGCAGTGGTCCTGCTGCACTCCCTACTGCGTCCCGCTATGCTCTGCTGTGCCATGCTGCATCCTGTGGCACACTGCGGTGCAGTCATAACGACTACTATTTACACTCATTGTTCCATTATTTTTATTGTAACTTTTTTCTTCTTAAACAGGGAGTTTTTCCTCGCCACCGTAGCTCTACTGCTTGCTTTTGGGGGAATTACTGGAACTGTTGTACTATATTCTGTGCTTTTACCATTGCACATTAGCCTAGCAGCTAGCGGCTATACCTTCTGCTTATAGCTTTATCCCAACAAAACCGCACGGTTGAATTTCAGCCTGCATGCACGTTTTGTAGTCTAAACAGAACAGCTTATATTGGATATATTCGAGAGAGCAACAACATAGCAGACTGCCGTCCGCCGAGTCACCCTCTTTGCTCGGTCTGCTCAGCTGCTCTGCTGGCTCGATGGTGTTTTAAGCCCCCAATTAAGCCTTCAGGGCAATGCTGCGACCGTCATCTTTAACCATAATCGTCACTCCTCAATGTACTGCAAGTCAAGTGCAGATGTGAGTTGCGCATGGTCAGATTTAAACTGTTTATGGCATAACGTGTCATACTGAAATTAGTGAAATCCATGAAATAATAAACTTTTCTCATTACAAACAATAACAGAAGATTGGAATCATTTAAAAAAAAAAGTAGATATCTATGATTGTTTGATTGCTAACGTTAGCTCAAAACGCCATTCAACTGAAAGCCTTTGTTGTGTTTGATTGCTAGCTTGTACCTAAGCTGTATAAAATAGATTGTTTTAAGATAAACCCTAACCAGTGGTTTCTAACCATTTTGACTAAAAATGTCAGTTGGGGCTCCATGTCACATTTTAGATGTCTATTGATTAGGGCTGGATCTAAATATTCGAATATTCAGATATTTGTTTGTTGGGTAGGTATTCGATTTTCACTTTTGGGATTTGAATATTTGTTTTGTTTTTCCTTCAATACTATGATAAAGTTGAAACAGATTAAACTTTAGAAGAAACGCAATCAAATGTCACGTTGCGGTGTCCAATTACGTAACTGTTGATCAGAATTGTCAGTGTGTTTTGAGGCGGTGTGACAGTCCCGTACAGGAAACAGGAAACATCACTGCCTCTACTGCTGCCACAAGAAAGTCTTAAAACACTATGAGGGTAAAAAAATGAAACACAAGCACTGAACTGCCCAGGAGTTTGTGTAACAGCTGACTGTTTCCTGCAAAAAACAAAACATCTTTATCTTAAAATGTAACTCCACTACCTGAGATTACATCTTATAAGGAGTGCACCTGGAAAGTCCACCTCTCAGTGTTGGGACAGGTACAGTAAAGGCAAGCCATGTCATTGAATTCCAAACCTCACCCAAAGTCCTACTTCTGGCAAGACCAGAGGTACAGGACTCAGCAAATCCCTCTTTTGTCACAGGAGCTCTGGGCTTGATGGTAATCTCTCTGTCCCATGGGATTCTCCTCAGTTCACACCCCCATGGTGTGAGATTTGTGAGGGGGTAAAAAAGAGAAGTGCCTTCAGACATGGCAGCTCTTGAAGGACGGGTGAATGAGTGGAATTCAAGGATGCCTTGAAAAGCGGCCTGCACATCATGAGAGTCAATCAGAAGATAAGACGACGTGGAGAGCAAAAAAAGGGGATATAACCACAAAGTGAGGGTCGAAACGCACAATGGCATTCCCGAGAGGGGCCTCATGAAATGCTGAATGGTCTATTCATTAAAAAAAACACATTGGATGGTAGCCAGTGCTTGTATTAACAGTGTTTACACTTGACAGTAAAAATATGCTTATTTCAGGTCTGAATCTGCCTTCAAAATAATGTCAGAGGATCCCATTATAGCTGCAGGTGGCCTTGGTCACCCGGGATCAGCACTCGTTCACGGAGAGTAAAAAGCTTATGGTATAGATTTCTCAGGACAGGAGAAAGTAAATGGGTGGGGGGGGTCTCTTGTTTCATGCCTCCCTGTATTCAGCAGGCAGTCAGTGAGGACAAGTGAACACTCCCTAAAGCTAGAGACAGGGACAAAGTGCCAGGTAGACAGATCTGGTTTCCTTTGCTACAGCCAAGTACGGCTATGAGGTGGAAAAATCTGCACCTGGTGGCCATGGAAACCAGTGTTCACCGAGTCTACAGACTATAGTGCTGACAAACTGACCACAAGGAGTAGAAGTCAGTCTGAAATGTAATGGCCTCAAATAACGCCAATAATCCCTTCGCCAGGTCTGACAACATTATGTTGTTTTATGCTCCAGTATGCTACTGCAACTGCTGCTGGCTTCACCCATGACAGTTTTCCTTGTGCTGATTGAAGTAGCTTGGTGGCTTGCTTCAACACGCTGTACACTATTGGTACTCCTGCAACAAAGTTCATGGAATCATAATCTCTTATCTTTTTACAGTTCTTATCTCAATTTCGTCATATATATATATATAATAATAATAATAAAAATAGTATCCTTTATTAGTCCCACAAGGGGAAATTACAATTTACACTCTGTTGTTATTACACACACATGCTCAGTACCTATACATGCACTAATGGAGAGATGTCAGAGTGGGGGTGAGCTGCCCTTGGAAAAGCCCCCTGAGCAGTTGGGGGTTTGGTGCCTTGCTCAAGAGCAAAGGTGAACTAGCACCTCTCCAACTATCAGTCCACCACCATACTTAGGTCCGTATGGGGACTTGAACCAGCGACCCTCCGGTTCCCATATAATAATGAGCCACATTTATTTTTGTTCAAATATATAGAAATGTTTTACTAAATCATATAAATTTCAAGATGCATGCAATACGCATAACTATGGTTACAGAGATCAACAAGACTCTTTTTTTCTACTTTTGCTGGTAATACTTAAGCGTTTATATCTTTCTCTATGTTCAGACAAATGAACATGTTTAAAACTAAACCTGCATATACAGTAGAGTCCTGTTATTTGCAGAGCTTCACACCTTCCACTGACTGTTACCACCGATTACGGCTGGGAAAGACAAGCAAATAAGTGAGGGTTTCACCACAAACAGGAAAGAGGTGCTGAGAGGTAAGGGAGCACTCAGTGTGCCATTAGTGCTGGAGATAGTTGGGTGTACAGAGCAAGTGGCCCTACAAATCCTCTTCTCTTGGAACAAAAGCAGTAATTATGGTGTCCCTCTGTATTTTGCCGCGGTCAACCCGGCATTTTGACATCAGGGACAGCAGAGCGCACCTGAAACACCGAGTGGTGGGAGCACATAAAAATACAAATAACAGCTGTCTGCAACATTCAAAAGGATGCTCTGACCTAGATAGCAAGATGATAGGGGATCACAAATACCAAGCAAAGCCCTGCCAGTGCATTTCTTTCCATACAAACTATGTGGTCTACATAATCAAGACACTCTCTTTACTAAGATAAGAGACTTTATTAATCCCACACTGGCAAGTTGTTTTTTTAAAATAATTTGCACAATGCTTTTTTCCCTGTAAAGTCCGACCCAAAAAAACAGCGAACATTCAGTTGGGTTTCTGATATCAGCCGTTGCAAGGTAAAAACAGTATGCATAACTGAATCCAACAAGCATTTTAAATAAATGCAGAAAGAAAAAGCTTGCTTTACTGTATAATAAATAAATGAACGCTGAATGCTTTCCATCGATTTGACCAGTTATCTGGCAGATAATCGTCATAGGACTCTGGCCACACCCCCCTCCCTGCTTTGATTATGAACTCATAGGTTGTGCATAAGGTTACCACGTTATTTTAAATTTTAGAAAATACACTATATATGTGGTAGATGGAAATCATGTAAAACGAGAATGAAAAACAAACCGACATTCATGTTGACTTTATGCTTCCGATGTGTACAACCACCTTAATTCAAACAGCGTGCCTGGTGACGTTGGGTTGATTCTCAACTGGGCCGTGTGTTTTTCAATGTCCAACACAGATATACAAGTCTTCAGATTCACTACAGGATCCAGATGGGCTGAATTAAGTAATCAAAGGAAGATGTGACCACCATGGTTTTCTTATAAAAACACATCCTCATTGAAGTAAACTACATCATATCTTTCGTTTTCGGTCTCCTTAGTGCTTAGACACTTTTTTGTCCTGGTTTTGGACAGCTGTGCTGCATTAGAGCGTGGTCCTGTTGCGCTGTACTAGTTTTAATAGACGGACAGAAATGACCTTATAAACATTGTTGGGACAGTCTCTATGAAACAAAAAAACATCGTCATATGGGGTCTTAAGTGTTTTTACAGCAAAGCATTGAATGGGATTTTAAAAGGCCTGTTCAGTCCATTAATGAAGCATCTGAAACCTAACTTGAGCTTGTACAGGTAGCTGTATCTTGGTAAATGACAGACAAAAGACGGTTGCAATACAGGCATGAGTAAGAGCAAAAATGCATAAAGGAAGTGTCAATCCCTTGACTCAAACTTTTAAAGAAAATGCTGCAAACAGGAGACAGAAAGGGAGGTACAGACACTCACACAGACTCCCCCCCACACACACACACCTCAAGCCAAACTTGACACTCAGAGATATATACAGTGCCTTGCCTCTATCAGTTTTGCACATCGAGAGACTGACATTCTTGCCCATTCTTCCTTGTAAAACAGCTCGAGCTCAGTGAGGTTGGATGGAAAGCGTTTGTGAACAGCAGTTTTCAGCTCTTTCCACAGATTCTCGATTGGATTCAGGTCTGGACTTTGACTTGGCCATTCTAACACCTGGATACGTTTATTTGTGAACCATTCCTTTGTAGATTTTGCTGTATGTTTGGGATCATTGTCTTGTTGGAAGATAAATCTCCGTCCCAGTTTCACGTCTTTTGCAGACTCCAACAGGTTTTCATCCAGAATGGTCCTGTATTTGGCTGCATCCATCTTCCCCTCAATTTTAACCATCTTCCCTGTCCCTGCTGAAGAAAAAAAGCAGGCCCAAACCATGATGCTGCCACCACCATGTTTGACAGTGGGGATGGTGTGTTGAGGGTGATGAGCTGTGTTGCTTTTACGCCAAACACATCGTTTTGCATTGTGGCCAAAAAGTTTGATTTTGGTTTCATCTGACCAGAGCACCTTCTACCACATGTTTGGTGTGTCTCCCAGGTGGCTTGTGGCAAACTTTAGACAAGACTTTTTATGGATATCTTTGAGAAATGGCTTTCTTCTTGCCACTCTTCCATAAAGGCCAGATTTGTGCAGTGTACGACTGATTGTTGTCCTATGGACAGACTCTCCCCACCTCAGCTGTAGTTCTCTGCAGTTCATCCAGAGTGATCATGGGCCTCTTGGCTGCATCTCTGATCAGTCTTCTCCTTGTCTGAGCTGAAAGTTTAGAGGGACGGCCAGGTCTTGGTAGATTTGCAGTGGTCTGATACTCCTTCCATTTCAAAATGATCGCTTGCACAGTGCTCCTTGGGATGTTTAAAGCTTGGGAAATCTTTTTGTATCCAAATCCGGCTTTAAACCTCTCCACAACAGTATTACGGACCTGCCTGGTGTGTTCCTTGGTCTTCATGATGCTCTCTGCGCTTTCAACAGAACCCTGAGACTATCACAGAGCAGGTGCATTTATACAGAGACTTGATCACACACAGGTGGATTCTATTTATCACCATCAGTCATTTAGGACAACATTGGATCATTCAGAGATCCTCGCTGAACTTCTGGAGTGAGTTTGCTGCACTGAAAGTAAAGGGGCCGAATAATTTTGCACGCACCACTTTTCAGTTTTTTATTTGCTAAAAAAGTTTATAATATCCAATAGATTTCGTTCCACTTCACAATTGTGTCCCACTTGTTGGTGATTCTTCACAAAAAATAAAATGTTTATATCTTTATGTTTGAAGCCTGAAATGTGTCAAAAGGTTGAAAAGTTCAAGGGGGCCGAATACTTTCGCAAGGCACTGTATACCATTGTCCTACCAAAGCTTTAATGACCTTTTAAATGCTGGTGGCTGACACGATACAACCATACAATGCTAGATGGGACTTCCGAGCCTTGATATGAGGCACCACCAAAGAAGTTCATCATGAATAAGTAGGTTTACAGACTAGAAAATCCAGGGATTAGACATCACAAGGTTCACTGAGTCAGCCGAATCTGTGCACAGTTGGTCCATTTATTTAATGTGGGAGTTACAATGATCCTAACAGAGGCACCAATCTAAAAGTCGTTCGCCACAGAGAACCTGACTTTGAAGGGGTAGACTTCCACTCAGAGTACCGTTTGTGAGGTCTAGAGTTTACAATACCAATTGTGACTTTTTTTAGGAATTGAAAGAAAGTGTTGATCAGTATCCTGCATTGAAAACTTTTTAAAATAAGACAAAGTGCAAACTATATTATATATACATATTATACACATATTTTACAAATTGTTGCACATGTGGTCAATCAAAATACATTTTAGGATTTATTACATGTTTTTATTTCAGCAATTTGTCCATAAATGTCCTTTCATTCGCATATGAATACATGTAGGCCTATACTTTATAAAAAGGATGTCAACAATAGAATTGTGTGCAGTTTATTGTGTACTTTGTCCTGTACATATCCAAGGTGGTAACTTTGTTGTCTAAATCCATCAAAGTGTTGCTTATGTAGCTAAAGTTGAACATTGTATTAGTTGTTACGAAAACCATTAAGTACTTTGGTACATTTTCATATTCTTGATCTCAGTACGGATCGTTTTTTTTGCCCAAAAGAAACTGTTTATACTCTTTCATCTTGAAAATGTAATCTCCTGCTCTTCACCTCACTATGAGCTCTCTCCTTCTGCATTGACAGAGCATGTACACAACATGTACACCTGAATTATCTTTGTTGGTATTAAATATAGTATGTCATGCTTCATTAAATTGCTGCTATTCATTGGCAACCACCTGCACCATCACTAAAAATAATACGGAGGGTGGGGCATTCTGTAGGCACACACTCAGTCAAGTACCGTCCCTTTCCTCTATATTTGTCCCAGGATGTCCTCCCATTCTGTCTGCTATCTCATAAAGGCAAAAATGCCATTAGAATTGCAAATAAAAAGGAAGAAATATTTGTTTCAAGTAGTGCATTCACTTACTGTACACTGATAATCATTCAAGTGTCTTGCCTTAACTGACGTCACTGGTCATCACTCTTAAAGCTTAAAAAGAATCCATTCACACAGCAAATGGAAATTTTGAAGTGGATGGAATCATGAATAGTGTGGTAAAATGACAACCAGGAGAACAAAATCTAAAATTTCAATTATCCAAGAAAACTCATCAAAACAGATATTTGCATCCAAAGAGAGGAAAGTAGAATAAAACGCAAAAGTTCACATCGTCATTCTCAGGACACACGTCTGGAGATATGGAAGCAGATGTTTTCCTGCAAATTCTGCAACCGTACATGCATTACGTGACACGTCAACCCCGGGACCTTCGGCCACCATGCACTGCACTAAAAAGGAGAAAACCCTAAACCAGCTGGGATCTTTAATGTGGCATCTAATTCAGCCTTTAAATGGCACAGCGGGGGGTCCCCCTACAGCCACTTCCCCTCCCCCCCCAGCCTCTCTCAGGCAAAACCCACGCTGGGTGTATGTCAAAGATCACATGACAATAGGGATTCCTGACCCAGCCAGGGACTGGGAATGAATCAGACCTAATTCCACCATGTCGGAGGCAGCCAAAGGCATGGGTCAGATAGACAGAGTGGCAGACCTTTTCATCCTGGACACACAGACGGGACGGCATTACGGTGAAAATGTCACCTTGCTTGTGTGTTACTTGAAATATGTTTTAGGCTTTTTTTTTAACCTATTCTGATCTCCAATGCCGATAAAGATGGAGAATGTTAATATAAAAAGAGAAAAAAAGAAGGACCAACAGAAAGTAGATGAATGGCAAAACCCAGCTCATTGTACTTGATGGGCTGGATTAGTTACAAAAGACAATACAGTGAGTACAGTCACAGTGTGTCTGCTCCCAAAGCTCCTAAAATACCACATCTAGCTAGTAGTGATCAAAGTCAATCAAATATTAATCAATGTCCTCTCAGTTTCCTCTCCCTATCATCTGACCGTGACTCAGTTCTCCAACTCCACGTTTACTAAATTAAATGGAGGACATTAGTGAGATTCAAAGGATAAATTATTCAGAAGCAGCAGCTCATTTAGCTCTTTAACACCATGACCATTGTGTGTAAAAGAAATGATCCTTTGTCGTTTCCTGGCAGTTCAAATGTACAGACATTATAACTGCTGGGATGATACAAGTAAGAATTGTGTTTGTGCAAGCTCGGCACGGAGGAAAAGGGGGAAATAAACATCTATTGATATTTAGATGCAGCCACAATGAGCAACAGTTTCTGGTTAGACTCAGGGCGTATAACGAAGGAATGTAGGTTTCTGAGCACTGCAGACTTTGGAACCAGTAAACCTCCTAAAGCTATTTTGAACTTCTCCACATGGACAAACCACTGGGTTTAATCACTAAATCCTAACAATGTGTCATTGCAGCGACCATGCTAGTCAGTTTATTAGTGGTGTAGTCCACGTGGTATGCAGGTATACACAGTATACCAACTAAGAAAGATCCAGGATTTCCATGTACCCCCTTAAAAATGGCATGTAACAACATAGTTTTCATTTATCATATCATATCGTTTAATATATCATGAATTGTCATCTGTGTTTTTCTTCTTCACATAGACTAAAAATAAAATGTATTCCCACCATAAAATGTGTGTATATTTACATATATGTATACTGTATGGGTATCATATATATATATATATATATATAAAAATATACATACAAGCACATACACACTACCGGTCAAAAGTTAGGGGTCAATTACAAATTTCCATACCACTCCATACAGACATTATACATTATACAGAATACCAGCTAATCTGAGTGGGGGGGAATCTTTAAATGCATTAACAACATTGCCCATTATCAGCAACTTTCTTAATCCAGTGTTCCAAAGGCGCATTCTGTTCACTAATCTGATATCATTTAAAAAAAACTAACTGAGAAAACATTGGAGAACCCTTTTGCAATTATGTAAGCACATAATATAATCTAATGTAAACTGCTGCCCTGGTTAAAAAAACAATGCCATTTATTACAGCTGGTATTATGTCTACAATGGAGTGCAATGGAAATTTCTAAGTGACCCCAAACTTTTGTCCAGTAGTTTATAGTGTATCCTTCTTGTGAGAACTGAGGCACATATAGCACAGTAGCTTGCAGTTGTAACTATCTGAACTCACTTTTTTGATAAAGGTTACAGATAACCTCCGGCAGCTTCCCATTAAGTATATGTCTCGGTGCAAGCAAGTCATTAAACTTTTATTGTGAAGGAACCTTTAAGTGTATTAGGAGATGGATTTACCACAGGCTATTAACAATGTCGCTAGACAAAGTTGTAAATGTGGCAAAGGTTTCTCAACAAAGTAAAACTAACAGAGGTTTCAGCATGCCATCTGATCCATTCCACTCGTGTGTTCAGTGTTAGCTCCTACCTGGCCACGGCGACGCAGCTGAGCTGGCGAGAACCAGGACGCAGCCGAGGAGGCGCTCCAGCCATGAGGAGCACCTGCAGAGGAAGCAAGCAATCACGGTCACAGCTGTAGCGCTTTACTGCAATTCAGCTACTCAAAAAGTTGAAATACAAACGCCAAAAAAGTACCTCATGTTCATGTTCTTCTTTGACTGGTATCGAGTGGGAAATCTACATGGGGTGTTCAGGGGTAACGGGGCGTAAAGGGTTCCCTGCTTCCCGGGTCCAGCACCGCTGCTGCTGCTGCTGCACGCGGCTCCAACAGCTGATGGGGACTCTGCTGGAGACAGAGGAGACGTGTGGACAGGCCTGCACGCGTCCACATCAGGGACTTCCGCCAGGTCCTAAAAGGGAACACATTCCACCGGTTGTCAAGTTGCAGACCATGTATAATCATGGACCGGTATCATCCAAAACATTCTATATTAATTATAAAACAAATAATTATAGTATGGCAGAAGAACAAGAAGACATGTTTTTTTACTAATAGACTTTTGGCCCATTGCACATCCTATATATGGGCCATGGAAGTCTTGGACTTTATTGTGTTTTTATCCTTGATTATAATGGGTGCTTTTTTCCTGTGTAAGGAATTCTTAATTCAATTAAATAAATCAAATCAAAAGCTTTTGCACATACTGCACTCAATCCATTCAGCCTGCTTTTTCTTTTTGCTTATGTTAAACAGCTATTTGGTATATATTTCTTTCTGTAGGCCTATTTATTGTTAATTTCATAGAATAGAATAGAATACACTTTATTGTCACTGTTATTCATCTTGGCCATAGTGCTTAGGGTCGCTGGTTCAAGTCCCTATACGGACCAAAGTATGGTGGTGGACTGGTAGCTGGAGAGGTGCCAGTTCATCTCCTGGGCACTGCCAAGGTGCTCATGAGCAAGGCCCCGACCCCCCAACTGCTCGGGGAGAGTGTAAATTGTAACTTCCCCTTGTGGGATTAATAAAGTATACATTATCATTCTGATTATTACATTACAATCTGTTGCTTCACAATACAAAGACAGAGAAACCATTCTAAAATCAACATAAATTCAACATAACATCATTAATATATTTGTGTTTGTTCATGTATGCACCAACCTCCATGGCAAATTCTTTGTAAGTACTTACTTGGCCATAAACATTTTTATTTATTTTATTTATTATGGGGTGCCAAACTGTTTCCCCCCCAACCCCCCCCCCAACCCCCCCCAGAACAGACAGCTTGTGTCTCTCGTGACAAACGTGTCAAGCTTAAGGTTATGCTCCTTCTACTGACATTAGCTGGAGTGGATGTGTGAATAGGTGACAAACTACAGCCTGAGCTGTGTAAACTAAAGTTTTTCACCATCATTCATGCAAAGTTTACACTGTCCCCACCTTCTCAAGTAGTGGGCTCACAAGAGCGGACTTGACAAGATAATGACCACATGCAGTTTCAGGGAAGGCTTTATTCTTCTTGGAGCTTAAATAATTGTAAGAAGAGGAAGATATATATTTTTAGCTATGTAAAAAGAAATGGAATTGTATAAAAAAAGAAAAGAAAAAGAATAACAGAGTCTCATAGGCCTGCTGTAGCCTAGAACACACAGTTGCATAAGTGAGAAAGGCTAGAGCTGTTATATTGTACATAAAAGAACACCATGTTTTAGTCCCACTTACATTTCTTCTTTTGGATCAATGACAAAATTAAATCATACTCCAATAAAACTAGTCTTGTTATTAGCCCTGAAAAGCTTGAACATGAGTTGTAGCATGTTGCACTTACACAACATGGCCACCAGAGGACGAAGTTGGTGTTCTTTTCTGCAGAGGAAAGGTGATACTGGTCCTGTACAAAGAATCTTTGCACTGCTGTCACCTAAAAGTATACACTGTGGATTGTGTTTGGTTGATTTTTCTTTTCTTTTTGTGTGTGTTAGAGAACCCAGTCTGGTGTACTGTGTGGAGCTTGTTGAGGTGAAGAAACAACAGCAATAACTCAGAAAAAGTCTTATATGTAACTTGATTTTAATTGCTGTTTATATATTTTTTCAAATACAGAAAACAAACAACAAATGCAAGATGCAGCTAAATATAAGCACTGCATTATATTTATGTCAGATTGGCTGTTGTCACCATTGCCACATGCATAAAAGAAGACTTTACCCATCAATGCAGCTTTTCCAGTCCGAAGTACAGACAGGCCGATTATCATTGATAATACATGATTATAATGGTACTTTTTTTTTACATGTCCCAGGTACCTGTAGTACCTTCTTTCAGACATCTTTCAGCATATAAGGTGCATTTGTTATCACAGGGGAAAGGCATTGGGTTCAGTCCTCTGGCACTATGTATTAGAATATATTAGTGTCTCTATCTGTAGGCCTTCAGGCTACTGTCTGAACACGTCCACAGCTCTGTGAATGTCTGCTTTGCTCACATTCCAATGTCAGGGAAAAGAAAGCCAAAATTGTCTGTTTGTTAAATGCTATGTTGCAGTGTAACCTTACAGAGAGCAGAGAGGGACTCTTTTTCACAATGAGTAATATGTAGTGCCAACTGTAGCTCTATAATGAAACTTCAATTATCATCTGACGAGCAACGTGTCACAGCTGGAGTCATGCTAATTGTTTTGGCCTTTTTAATACCTGGAACAACAATGGAAGACTTGCTATAGTATATGATCATAGTGTATTAAAAGTAAACCGACAATTATTAGAATAGGGTCAAAATGCTTTATTATATAATACTGACTCCAGGTTCAGGGTTCACTCCATTCTGAGGTGTTCAATGTACTAACATCTCAATGAAAACAAGCCAAAAACTTGAAACTTCTGTTTCAGGGGAACTAGTGAAACAAGATGTGTTGTTTCCAAACATTTTCTTCTTCAAAGAGCCCTAAACTCACATTTATTAGCCTAGACAAAGGATCACTACTACTTAACTTAAAAAAAAAATTCAAATCAGTTTAGTACTTTTAAGAAAAAGTACACGCTGAGGCAGAAATCAATAATATAAATAATGTCAGTGTTTATTTGTGTAGAAGTGATGGTGAATTTTGAGACCTGAAACTGAGATAGAACAGGGATTTAATAGTATTTCCAGATTAATTTTAGGCTGCTTGGAAAGAGAAGGAAAGATTGAAATTTGCTCTTAGGACGAATATCATTATCAGTAATGTGTGAAAGCATTTCTTGACTGTTTTTCTTGATGTGGTAAACCCAAACCCTTTTGTTGTCTTAGTGTGACGGTCAATATACAGTACATTCACAAACACGTTATCCTTTATCTGGTACAACATAGAGAAACAACGCACAACATTTTACTTTTCAGTTCAGGACATGTGATGTCTGATAACATTACAAGGGTCAAGCAATCAGAGATACACAAGGCTGGCTACGCGGCACAGTATATGTAGGTTTATCTGGTGATTAGAGGTGTGGTTTAGGCATGCCCTGCTCCCAAACCTAACAAATTAACTTCATAAGTTGTTACTCAGTTGTAGGCCCAAAGCATTTCATGACCAGTTACAGGGGTCTGCCTTATATCACATTACTTCCAACAGCTGAAATCATGGAGGAGGGACAGTGTGGGGAGTGTGGCGATGTGGAGCCACTTAACAGCTGAAGGGACACTGCAGCCTACGCTAAGACGGTCTCACTATCACACACTGAAAAACCCAATCCCCACACTACTACAAGGCATAGTTTCAAATACTGCCGTATTGCCTCCTGTAAAAGAAGGAAAAGTAAAGTCAAACTGCATAAACTGTTGGTACTGGATGGAGTAACATAAAAGGTTTTTTGGCACTATGAGCTTATACAGTACATATTGTAAATAAACTCATTGGTTGAATTAAAAACTCAGTGGTTTACTAACTTGACTGTAGCTTACTGAGAGGACAAATCTTATATTACAAGGCTTAAAATATCTGACACCAACGAGGAAAAGATTAAATCTAACCATGCTAACCTTCCGAAATCCCCCCAGCAGAAATTAAATAGTAAACCAGATATTTCATTTTCTTCTATGGTTTTGGTTAATTCAATTCAATTACATTACATTTTATTTATAGTATCAATTTATAAAAAGAGTTATCTTGAGACACTTTACAGAGTAGGTCTAGACCACACTCTATAATTTACAAGAACCCAACAGTTCTAGTACAGTGGGTACGGAAAGTATTCAGACCCCTTTAAATTTTTCACTCTTTGTTTCATTGCAGCCTTTTTCCAAAAATCAAAAATGTTCATTTTATTTCTCAGTAATGTACACTCAGCAACCCATCTTGACAGAAAAAAACAGAAATTTAGAAATTTTTGCATATTTATTAAAAAACAAAAACTGAAATATCACATGGTCATATGTATTCAGACCCTTTGCCGTGACCCTCATATGTAACTCAGGTGCTGTCTATTTCTTCTGATCATCCTTGAGATGGTTCTACACCTTCATTGGAGTCCAGCTGTGTTTGATTATACTGATTGGACTTGATTAGGAAAGCCACACACCTGTCTATATAAGACCTTACAGCTCACAGTGCATGTCAGAGCAAATGACAATCATGAGGTCAAAGGAACTGCCTGAAGAGCTCAGAGACAGAATTGTGGCAAGGCACAGATCTGGTCAAGGTTACAAAAAAATTTCTGCTGCACTTAAGGTTCCTAAGAGCACAGTGGCCTCCATAATCCTCAAATGGAAGACGTTTGGGACGACCAGAACCCTTCCTAGAGCTGGCCGTCCGGCCAAACTGAGCTATCGGGGAGAAGAGCCTTGGTGAGAGAGGCAAAGAAGAACCCAATGGTCACTGTGGCTAAGCTCCAGAGATGCAGTCGGGAGATGGGAGAAAGTTGTAGTAAGTCAACCATCACTGCAGCAATCCACCAGTCGGGGCTTTATGGCAGAGTGGCCCGAAGGAAGCCTCTCCTCAGTGCAAGACACATGAAAGCCCGCATGGAGTTTGCTAAAAACACCTGAAGGACTCCAAGATGGTGTGATAAATAAAATCCTCTGGTCTGATGAGACCAAGATAGAACTTTTTGGCCTTAATTCTAAGCGGTATGTGTGGAGAAAACCAGGCACTGCTCATCACCTGTCCAATACAGTCTCAACAGTGAAGCATGGTGGTGGCAGCATCATGCTGTGGGGGTGTTTTTCAGCTGCAGGGACAGGACGACTGGTTGCAATCGAGGGAAAGATGAATGCGGCCAAGTACAGGGATATCCTGGACGAAAACCTTTTCCAGAGTGCTCTGGACCTCAGACTGGGCCGAAGGTTTACCTTCCAACAAGACAATGACCCTAAGCACACCGCTAAAATAACGAAGGAGTGGCTTCACAACAACTCTGTGGCTGTTCTTGAATGGCCCAGCCAGAGCCCTGACTTAAACCCAATTGAGCATCTCTGGAGAGACCTGAAAATGACTGTCCACCAACGTTTACCATCCAACCTGACAGAACTGGAGAGGATCTGCAAGGAGGAATGGCAGAGGATACCCAAATCCAGATGTGAGAAACTTGTTGCATCTTTCCCAAAACGACTCATGGCTGTATTAGATCAAAAGGGTGCTTCTACTAAATACTGAACAAAGGGTCTGAATACTTATGACCATGTGATATTTCAGTTTTTGTGTTTTTTAATAAATATGCAAAAATTTCTAAATTTCTGTTTTTTTCTGTCAAGATGGGTTGCTGAGTGTACATTACTGAGAAATAAAATGAACTTTTTTGATTTTTGGAAAAAGGCTGCAATGAAACAAAGAGTGAAAATTTAAAGGGGTCTGAATACTTTCCGTACCCACTGTAGTTCCCTCCAGAGCAAGCAACAGTGTGACAATGGCGAGGAAAAACTCCTTTTAGGCAGAAACCTGGGACAGACCCAGGCTCGTGGTAGGCGGAGTCTGACAGGTCGGTTGGGGTTAAGAAGAGTGTCAATAACAGTCACAGTAAAAAATAATGGGAGAGTGACTAGAAAACAATAGTAATAGTAATAGTTAAACTTCCAGTGTTTGCCACTGCATCGATGGTAATATCAATCCTATCACGATGCATTTTTGACACAGAGATGTATATTTTAAATAAAACAGGTTGCATCGCAGAGTTACTAACTGGCAAGTCAGTACATTTACTTAAGTACTGTACTGTAAATTTGAGGTACTTATTCTTAACTTTATACTTCTACTGCACTACATTTTAAAGGGAAATATTTAATTCTCTATTGTAGATCTATATTTTATTGTGCATGTATGGGTATTACTGGATATATGTAAAGTATAAATGTAATAAAAAAAATGCAATTAAAAACATATTTTGCCTAATTGAGATAAGGCATTTATTTTTTATGTAAAAGTTCTATTTTAAAAGCTGATTACATAATGATAAAAACAAGATTTCTTAAGTGCAAATTTTAAATTGCATTGTTTTTTTATGCTCTGTCAAAAGGGTTCAATGAACTTAATTAAAGAAAAATACTTCATGTGTCAGGCTGCAGAGGGTTGATTACAATTTGTTGCAGGACCTTTTACTCATAATTGAGGGTTTTTATAGTGTGGTATTGCTAGTTTTACTGAAGTAAAATGATTTTATTCCTTCTTCCACCACTGCCTGCAAGTGCTAACTTGCACATATTTAAATTGAGTCAGCATACTTATTCATGTATTTGAAAGCCAGTTAAACAGCAAGTAAGGACAAGCATGAGCTCTGTTGTACTGAACACATCCAGCAAAAGATCAAGAATTTGCATGGGATGGAGCTGCTTTCCACACTCTGCTACTGATAAATTAAATGTGGATGTCAATGCGTCAATTGGGACTGTTATTGCCACTCTTCATTCTAACCCCAACCGGTCGTCAGACACCGCCTACCAAGAGCATGGGTCTGTCCGAGGTTTCTTCCCAAAGGGGAGTTTTTCCTCGCCACTGTTGCACTGTTGCTTGCTCTGGAGGAAACTACTAGAACTGTTGGGTCCTTGTAAATTCTGCAGTATGGTCTAGACCTACTCTATCTGTAAAGTGTCTTGAGATAACTCTTGTTATGAATTGATACTACAAATAAAATTGAATTGAATTGAATTGAAAATGCTGAAAAGGTGGATCATCACCTGGTCACTGAGTAACTCTGATGGGCTGAATACTAGCAAGTGAGATAATGTAAGCACAAGACTTGACTGCCAAGGCTACAAAGGTCTGTTAACCTCACTTCAATTCTATTTCAATTAAATTTTATTTATAATATCAATTCATAACAAGATTTATCTCAAGACACTTTACAGATTACAGCAGGTCTAGACCATACTCCAGAATTTACAAGGACCCAACAGTTCTAGTAGTTTCCTCCAGAGCAAGCAACAGTGCGACAGTGGCAAGAAAAAACTCCCCTTTGGGAAGAAACCTCGGACAGATGCAGGCTCTTGGTAGGCGGTGTCTGACGACCGGTTGGGGTTAGAATGAAGAGTGGCAATAACAGTCCCAAAAAAATAGTAGTTTGTAGTAGTTCTTTGTAGTAGTTTTTGGCATAGCAGGGCACTGTGCGGCATTACAAGGCACAGCAGGACGTAGCTGGGCACCGCAGAGCGTAGCAGGATGTAACATGGCATCGCAGAACGGAACGTGTATCGGTACCATGGCGACAGCTGCAACCATGATTTTGGAGCCTCCCTGATCCAAGGAAACATGCTGGGGGAAAAAGAACATAAGGACTCCGGGGAATGACTCCCCAGAGCTAGGTTAGTAACAAGCATTTCTGGGACATAGATGCACACAAAATGGGAAGATAGAAAGATAGGAGAGAGGAGCTCAGTGTGTCGAAGGAAGTCCCCCAGCTGTCTAAAACTATTACAGCATAACTAAGAGAGACACGGTAAAGAGAGGAGCCTGGTCAGGCTAGAACTCTCTCCAACCGGATCAGGCTGTATGCCCTGCCTCCCTCTAGTTGTATTATATTATTGATTATATGATAGATAAATCTGACAACTATGACAAGAAGCAGGTGGGCCGGGTTAGGCGGACGCTGCGACTCCTCATTCCCTAACCATTTTCAATTCTATTTTAGAGGTGCTCAGTGCATCATGGGAAGTCCCCCAGCGAAGTCCCCAGTCTAGGCCTATAGCGGCGTAACTAATGGATGGTTCAGGACTTTCCTGAGCCAGCCCTAACTATAAGCTTTATCAAAGAGGAAAGTTTTAAGCCTACTCTTAAATGTGAATATGGTGTCTGCCTCCTGAACCCAAACTGGAACCTGGTTCCACAGGAGAGGAGCCTCTAGGAACCACAAGTAACCCTGCATTCTGGGAGCGCAGTGCTCTGGTGGGGTAGTAAGGTACTACGAGCTCTTTGAGATAAGATGGTGCCTGACCATGAAGAGCTTTGTGAGAAGAAGGATTTTAAATTATATTCTGGGGCCAGTTGTTCAAAGGTAAACTGACCGGATTGGATCAAATCTTGAAAATATGTTGTTCAAAAGGGAAAGAAGGAATCTGAAATCAGATTAGATCAGGGAATCCAATCCTAGTTTTAATCTGGATCAAACCTTCAGTTTGACCTTGTCAGGCTGCATAGGCCCTCCAGAGACCTCCGTTCAGCCAGTCTGATGGTCCTAGAGGTTCCTAGGTCGAAACTGAGATCCAGAGGTGATCGAGCCTTTTCAGTGGCTGCCCCAACTCTGTGGAACTCATTGCCTGTAGCTGTGCGGACTGCTAGAAGCTTGTCCACTTTTAAATCACTGCTGAAGACTTATTTATTTGAAATAGCGTTTGGCTCAGGGGAGCCGCACTGATGAATGTTGTATTCTATTTTCTTAGTATTTGTTATTTATTGTGTCTTCTATTGTATCTGTTTCTTACTGTGAAGTACTTTGGTAGGCCTCGGCCTTGGAAATGTGCTATACAAATAAATATGACATTGACATTGACATTGACATTGTGTTGTTCAAAACTTGTCAGTGGGATTTGGATAACTTTCATCAAAAAAAAACAAGATTATCCTGATCCCAACAGGGGGTAGGATTTCAAGGTGGATTTCAGGAAGAAAATGTAGTAAAACTTTAAAATTGGTCAAATAATACATTTGTATCATTTAGTGTATATATACTTTTATTTATATTTTGCACTTGACTTGTGTAACCGTTGTAAGAGTGATAACGTTGACCTAGTCTAACAATTAAGCTATTCAGTATAGTAAAGTAAAAACAAAATAAAAATTATCTTGTCCCCATGAAATAATCCCCCAAACAGATTTCAATAACAAACAAGAATAATATATTCATTATTTGGTCATTCATCACCATGTATTAATTTCAAAGAAACAATTATCAGAGAACACCCAAACAGGCAACAAATCATCCTTTAAGAAAGGTGAATACACAGATGTGATTCTGGACATTATTGGAGGTGAGACCTCTAAAGCTCTGCATGGGATTCAAGGTGTTGTAGGGGATGGTGAGCCTACAACTGTAGAGGAAAGTGAGCCAGTTCCTCCTAATGCAGAGGAAACATTCATTCTGGATCTCAGCCCTATTATTGAAGAACAACCTGGATCCTCACTGGTAGAGCCAGCAGTCACAGGAGCTCAGAAAAGAGGCTTGAAGCGTCCTTTGCCGAATAAAAATGATGATTTCTATGAATCACTTCTTAAACAAGAAACTGAAAGAGCAGAAGCACAGATACTCCTGGCAGAGGAACAAATCAAGCTGACCAAACTACAGCAAACCAAAGCGAAACTTCAGATCCACCTCTTAAAAGTGAGGCTTGGAAATGCTGGTCTCTCCTCAGATGAAGAAGAACCCTGAACATTTATTTCGTTAACTATTGGATATTTAGCCATTTCATTTTTTTAAGACGTTTTCAAAATGTCCACAATGTATTTGTTAATGTATGTTTGTTGTTTATTTGGTTGTGGTACAGATGTGGGTCATAAAATAAATTATGATTAGAAATGGATGTTTATGTTATTTTTGTGTTTTGTCTCAAAATAAGAACCACTTCCAGTGACCCCATGCTGGCTCTTCTACCTGTTCTTTACATAGCTGGTAGCACACATTGTGATATGTTGTCCCATTTAGAGCACTGGTAATCCGGATTTGGTAATCTTGAAAACTGTGTATCTGGATCAGGGTGATCCAGTCCAAAAAACTGAACCGGCATAAAAGTAAAACGGATTACCTGATCCTGGATAGGAAGAAATGGGATTTCCAAATCCGGATCATTTTCATCCAGATTAAATGTTTTGAACAACTGGCCCCTGGATTTTACAGGAAGCCAATGCAGAGAAGCTAAAACAGGAGAGATCTCTTTTCTTGGTTCCTGTCAGAACACGTGCTGCAGCATTCTGGATCAGCTGAAGAGTCTTTATGGACATTTTCGAGCAGCTTGATAATAGAGAATTGTAGTAATCCGGCCTGGAAGTAACAAATGCATGGACTAATTTTTATGCATCATTTTTAGACAGGATATTCCTGATTTTTGCAATATTACGTAGGTGAAAAAAGGCGGTCCTTGAAATTTGCTTTATGTGACAATTAAAGGACATGTCCTGATCAAAGATACAGTAACTCCAAGATTCCTCACAGTGGTGCTGGAGGCCAGGGTGATGCCATCCAGAGTAACTATCTCTTTGAATAATGCGTCACGGAGGTGCTTGGGCCCCAGAACAATAACTTGAGTTTTATCTGAGTTTAACATTAGAAAATTACAGGTCATCCAGGTTTTAATATCCTGAAGGCACATTTGAAGTTTAGCTAACTGATTGGTGTCATCCGGCTTGATTGATAGATATAATTGAGTATCATCTGCATAACAATGAAAGTTTATGGAGTGTTTCCTGATAATATTGCCTAAAGGAAGCATATATAAAGTGAACAGGATTGGACCGAGCACAGATCCTTGTGGGACTCCATAACTAACTTTGGCGTGCATGGAGGATTCATCGTTAACATGAACAAACTGTGATCGATCTGATAAATAAGACTTAAACCAGCTTAGAGCAGTCCCTTTAATGCCAATTAAATGTTCCAATCTCTGTAATAAGATATGATGGTATCAAATGCAGCACTAAGATCTAATAACACCATTACAGAGATAAGTCCTTTGTCTGATGCAATTAGGTCATTAGCAATTTTCACAAGTGCTGTCTCTGTGCTATGATTAACTCTAAATCCTGACTGAAAATCCTCAAATAAGCTGTTGCTATGCAGGAAGTCACACAGCTGTTTGGCGACTACTTTCTCAAGAATCTTAGAGAGAATTGGAAGGTTTTTAGCCAACTATAGGTGTATAGATTGGTTATATCTAGTAGAGAAGTGTTGACTAAGGGTAAAACTTCTTTAAGTAGCCTAGTCGGGATAGGGTCTAAGAGGCAGGTTGATGGTTTAGATGAAGAATCTCATAAAGTCGTTACTACTAAGCGCTATGGAAATACTTGGCTCAGTAGAGCTGTGACCTTCCGTCAGCCTGGCTACAGTGCAGAAAAGAAACCTGGGGTTGTTCCTATTTTCCTCTATTAATGACGAGTAGTACAATGCTCTGGCATTACGGAGGGCCTTCCTATACGTTTTAAGACTATCTTGCCAAATTAAACGAGAATTTTCTAGTTTGGTGGAACGCCAAATTTTCTCAAGTTTCCGCGATAGTTGCTTTAATTTGCGAGTTTCAGTGTTATACCATGGAGCTAACCGTCTTTGTTTTATTATCTTCTTTTTTAGAGGGGCAACAGAGTGTCATTCGCAGCAAGCCTGCTGCACTATCAACAAAATGATCGATTTGGGAAGGACTGAAATTAGCATAGTCCTCCGTTACTTTGTGACTTGGTAATGGATTAAAAGCTGATGGAATCACATCCTTAAATTTGGCTACAGCACTATCAGATAGACATCTTGTATAGAAGTTTTTGCCTAATGGCGTGTAGTTCAGCAGTATAAATTCAAAAGTTATCAAACAATAACAGATAAAAAGGGATTCTGTGGGAACACTATTAAATGTTCAATTTCAACACCATATACCAGAACAAGATCAAGGGTGTGGTTAAAACGGTGAGTCGGTTTATGAACACTTTGAGAGAAACCAATAGAATCTAATAGAGAGATAAACGCAGTACTAAGGCTATCATTCTCATCGTCCACGTGAATATTAAAATCCCCTGCAATAAGAACTTTGTCCGTTTTTAGCACTAAATTTGACAAAGCTCTGCAAATTCAGATAAGAGTATGGACCAGGAGCCTATTGCACGATAGTAGAATAAAGGTATCCAGGATAAGTGAAAAAGCGCAGCTTGACTTAGTGTGATCTGCTCATCGCGCCTTAATCGGTTGCACGTTTGCCGAGCCAGGATGAACAGGTGAAGCTATGTCAAGCCAGGTGTAGATAGCTGGGATAAGTGCACGTTCACGGCTTTCTCACATAGACCACGGTATCGATCACAGATTTACTGATGCAGAGATGGAGAAGACGCATGCGCCATATGTTTCACCCAATGAGCAGCAGCTTCTAATGGAAAGTAACGAGGAGGGGAAGAATATGCAAAAAGGGAAATACGGCTCTTATCAAACGGAGAGAAAAAGCCCAACATAACGGACCGACTGAATGTGTGAGAGTGTAAAAATATCTACTTAGCCTATAGTCACTCCACATTTTTATAAAGTTGTAGGCTACACTGTGTTTTAATTGCTTTAAATAAGCTAGTTTCATGTTTCTGTTTTTATGTGATAAATGTGAAGGAATTACTGTAAAGTGTCTTTGACTAGCCTACCATGTAAAGCACTATATAAATAAAATGTATTATTATTTAGCCTACCATGTAAAGCACTATATAAATAAAATGTATTATTATTTAGCCTTTGCCTTAAAAGTGAGCAGAGGGAATAATGTTCCTCTGGAAATGGACCCTATGACTAGGCTTAATTTCAAACCCTTATTCACAACACGAGTTTTACAACCATATGCACAAATCTCTATAAGCTAAGTCTAATTCTTTGTACAATTAATGTTCATACAGAATGATCAGAAAGGGACAACAACTAGAAAAAGAAGTAAATGACTTCAATACACGCTGTGAGCATTTGTAAAGCAATATTCATGTTTTTTTATTCTTCTGACAAGTGACAGCACCAAAATAAAAAGATGAAGAAGCATTGTGGTGTTCCAGGTGTGATGAATGTAAACTACACTACATATATATAGGCCACGTTATTGGTCCAGGGATGTGAGACTAATGAGAAGGTTATGAAACCAATGTAAGCTATAATAAAAAAAACATTAGGCCTACATATTAAGGAGTAACACAAACTGTCCTTTATTAGAGAAGGACAAGCAACAAGAAAATGAAATCATGAATGTGTTGATCTCTGACCAGTCTGTCATTAAGATCATCTGGGAATATAGCTGCATTAATATCGTCACACTTAATCTTCGGAGCGCGTCCTGTATAAACCTGAAGCTGAGACCACGGACGCTGCGCTGCTCATCTCTACTTTTACAGAGAGAGTGGACAGTGATGCGACTCGCAGGTCTGCCGGCAGTCAGCCTCGACCATACACCGTTAATATACCGTTTATGGCCTCGACACCGTCCCACCGGGAAGTCCCACTCCGCATCAGGGTGCCACTGCAACCATTTCTAACCATCTAAACAATTGTAGTAGGCTAGGGTTTAAATCAAACTCGCGACAATAGTGACAAGTAGGCTAATGCATGTTAATAAAAATAAAGCAGAACACATTCTGAAGACAACGGAATAACTGTTAAACACGTTTATTTCGGATCAGACGGCAGCTGATTTGACACATGAGACACCAGGATTAATCTTAGCCTGGCTGTTAGCCTGCTCTGGACCAGGCTAGCCGCAAAGAATAAATCTCCATGGTTACTTGGCTGGGCTTAATTCAATCTGGTTTCGTGCAACCGAGTCAAAGCTAAATTCATCCAGGATAACTTGAATATCCCGGCTTAATCCCTTATCCTGGTTTCGTGCAATAGGCCTCTGGTGCTCGGTACACTATAACAAATAGAACTGGCTGCAGTGATTTCCAACTTGGGTGTGAAAGACTAAGAACCCGCTTCAGTCAGCCACCAGCCAAAACTAATAGGTATAAATTCTCCTTCGTCCCCTCTGCTATCTCTCTGCTCAACTCTGGAAGGAATAGGTAATCTTCTGCACACTGGGATTTAAATTTTGAATTTTGTGGTATTTATTTCCCCATTTGGTCTGTATTTTTAATTGATATTGTTGTCTTTGTCATGTATGTCAATGTCTTTGCTACTGCAGCAAAATGAATCGCCCCTCGGGGACAAATAAAGGTCTTGAACTTGAACTTGAACAAGACTTTCAAATGAGTTATAATTTAGTTTAGGTTTAGAGCTGATTAGTAGACTAGAATCGAAGATGGCTGCAACTCCACCTCCTCGGCCTGTGTCTCAAGGAATGTGAGTATTAATATGACTGGGGGGGGGGGGTGAATTCATTTAGACTAACATATTCTCCATCACCCAGCCAGGTTTCAGTAAGACAAAATAAATCAATATTAGAATCTGATATTAATTCATTTACTAGTACACCTTTAGAAGAGAGAGATCTGATGTTTAAAAGTCCACATTTAATTCTCATATTCTTTTGCACTATTGCACTTGTGGTTTTAATTGTTCTGAGGTTTTCATGCACAGATCCTCTTCTGTTTACCTTTGATTTAAATAATTTCAATGGTCGGGGGGCAGACACTGTCACTATGGGGTTTTGACTAGGTAACCCCTGGAATGGAGGAGCAGAGAAGTGTGTTAGACTGCGACTCTGCCTCCTGGTCCCAACTCTGGATTGTCAAGGATTAGGTCCACTAATAAACTTTTCAAGATTTCTATAAATGAGAGCTGCTCCATCCCAAGTGGGATGAATGCCGTCTCTCCCGAATCAGACTAGGTCTTCCCCAGAAAGACTGCCAGTGATCTACAAAACCCGCTGTATTTATATAGCGCTTTTCTAGTCTTAACGACTACTCAGTTCACACACATTCATACACTGTGGCCGAGGCTGCCATACAAGGTGCCACCTGCTCATCAGATAAACACTCACACTCCGATGCGCCGATGCCCAAGGACACTTCGACATGGGACTGCAGGGATTGAACCACCTACCTTCCGATTGGCAGGCAACCGCTCTACCACTAAGCCACAGCCGCCCCTATTATCTGGACACCACCTCGATAGCCAGCGGCGAAATGATGACATGCGGCTATTTATGTCATCACTGGTTAGATTTGGCAGGGGTCCAGAGAAAACTACGGTGTCCGACATTGACTTTGCGTATATACACATCGATTCAACATTGATCTTGGTGACCTCCGTTTGGCGTAACCGGGAGTCATTAACGCCAACGTGAATAACAATCTTACTGTATTTACGTTTATCCTTAGCCAGCAGTTTCAGATAAGATTCAATGTCACCTGCTCTAGCCCCCGGGATGCACTTAACTATGGCTGCTGGCTTCGCTAACTTCACGTTTCTCAAAATGGAGCTGCCGATAATCAGAGTTGGTTTCTCAGCGGGTGTGTCGCTGAGTGGGGAAAATCTGTTAGAAACGCTAACAGGCTGCTGGTGGTCCGTGGCCTTTGAAAGCTTACAACTATCTCTTCCTCGCACAGTCAACCAGGCATTTTCCTGGCTGCTCAGGAGTTGGCTACCAGAGGCTAACTCAGGGTCAGGCAAGCCCAAGCGTTCGAAAACTGTTATTTAACAAAAGTCACTGAACATGTAAAGAACTGTGAGTGCTTAGGCAGAACTACAATAAAAATAAGTGTTTAGCGGACAGTTAGCCACTGTAATAGCAAAACTAACAAACTGAACTAGTATTTAGTGAGCAGCAACACACTACCAACACACAAGCACAGGAAACGGAAATGAGTCAGGTACGCTTACCGCAAATTCAGACGTCTACACTCATTCACACTTCTGTCTAACTCCACCCACCCTAGTAATAGAGAGAAGTTATAATGGTAAAGTGAGTGGCAGCAGCAAAGGCTTTCCCCTCTTCTATCCATCTTCTATTCAGAGCCGTGTTTAACTAATTTATGATTCCTGTTACAAGGAACACTTGCTTTCTACTGTCAGCACACTTTCTAATAGTTATAACGTGTGAACAACTTGTGAATTAAACAAATGCTGGAGATTTAGAAGGCAAGCTTTAAAATATTTGGAGTCCAGAAGCGTTCTCTTCTCTTTAGATTTTTATTGCAAGGCCTCAAGGAAGCTCAGCAGTCTGCCTGCATTGGCCACCTGAACTATCTTTAGCCCCTGCTGGCAAGTGAATGGAAGTGCCTGACTTATCTTCACTGCTGTCATCAAGGCAGACAGTATTTTTAGGGGACAGCAGCAGCTGCAAAAGCATTTAACGGTATTCCACGAACAATGACACTTGGGTTGTCTAAGGCCTGAATGACACGCAGATTGGGGGACCACTCTGAAGTTGTCAAATGGGAAGCTGGTGTGGACACTGAAGATCTGTTTTCTATTCCTCCTATGGGAAAGGTCTTTAGAAACGTACTGGAGTAGAACTTGGGACCTTTGATGAAGAGCATGTGTCTGAATCTGAACTCAACTTGGGACGGTTGGCATTGCTTCTTACCTCAAAGAGAGACTGCAAGTGCGGAATGTATGTTGACGGTCGTTCCTGGCGATTGAAGCGAGGTAGGTCATGTGAGGGGGTACACAGCACAGCTTCACAAGGGGCAGAGGTCATTCCAATTAAATCAGACACAGTAAACACAGGGGTTAATGTCCTCTCTTTAAACCTCCGGAGGGAATACTGAAGACTTTCAACGCAATGTCCAAACTGCGTTAATCAACATCTTGTAATGTAATGTTTTGCAACGTATACAATTCATGTAAACACCCAATTATATCAAATAGTATATTCAAGGGTTATACAAAATGTACAAAATGGATTTCCATCAACATGCAGTTCAATTTTAAGTAAAATAATAATTGTTAAGCAATGAGAACTGTTTGTCTTTTACATGAATATTTAAATGCAATTCAATTTAACCTACAATGTTTATAGTAGCTGGAAAAACTATAATAAATAGATGCTTTATTTAGTTTTTGTCAGCATGCGTCTCACATAAAGATTGACAATACATTGAAAAGAGGAAAAACATAGAAGACAGTATTGTTCAGTTATCCAGAATTTGACCAGGGTTTGCGTTTTCTGTTTGAATAACATATTATAAATATGCTCATTAATATAGCTGTTTCAGTAAAAACTCGCCTTCAAAAGAAACCCTATGTAATATTATGATGGACAAAAATATGGCTTTAAACACACTATCCTGAGATTATTTTCCTTGAGACGGGAGACCTGCAACAAATAGGACTAAGTTACAACACTATTTGGGAGCTGTCCCAAAACACATAAACTCAGTTTACCAATACATATATTCTTTCAAGTTCAGATGCTCTCAGTTCTCAGTTCGAAAATGTTATGCAAAGAATGAGACAAATTCTCATTGCGAAATTCTCAGTGGAAGAGAAAGAATTAAGAAATGTAGTATAAACAACATTTCTAGGATTGCCTAACTGAGATTTATTTATGAATATGAGTACAAGCAGAGCTGCCAACGAAGCATGTGATGGCAGTTCTGTTAGGGTAGTCTTTCTTTGAATGCCACTGTTAAAATTATTTTTGACAACAGTGACATATGCTCAGCATATTTTGACTGCAGACTGTGATTTCGGTCTGTGTTTGTGTGAGCACACCGGTTTCAGAGCCTTCTTTGTGATACCTGACACACTCCCTCGCAGGTCTTTATTTAGGCCGTACTATATTAAGCACTTTCCCATTGAAATACAGCACCAGCTGTACTGGCTATGTGTTGTGGCTGCTGTTGTAATAGGACTAAGCTGTCCCCCTTCTAACTGCTAGCCTGTGTTTTCCTCTCATGCAGACAGATTTAATTCAATTAGCCCTAATAATCATACCATCCGTTTGTGCTGAAACACATGCACATAAAGGAGGTGGATGCTGCGTGCTTGAATGACAGAAGTTATATTTTCAATTTCAAAGTTTAAGGGTTAATTTCCTTATAACATGAAGGCTAAAAGTATAATGTTATGACATTGTTATTGTTATGACCATTATTACATACAATGTTGAATGATCTGGCAAATGACAAATTAGCTATTTTTATGTACAAAAAATTATTTAAATTTCACAAGAGGTTTGGTAAAATAATCCATCTGTTTTTTTCTCTTTTAGAAATTTGCAGTGCAGAAGTTGGACTGTCTTCCCCCAGGTAATAACTGCCACTTATAACTATCCTGGACTGCTTAAGGTGAAGTAAGGCTCACAACAAAGCACAAATGGATGTGTTTGGTGGTGCACCACGTTTCTTGGCCTATCCGAGACCCGTGGTGGTACAAAGTGGAACTGATGCAGTCCTGAAGTGTCAGATTGGTGGGGATCCAAGGCCTGCAGTTATCTGGGAGCAAAACAATGAAAAGATTGACCCACAGGGACGATACAGGGTCTTCGAGGATGGAAATGTTTACAATCTTATAATTTCAGCTGTGACCACAGAGGATAGTGGCCAGTACATATGCAAAGCAAAGAATAGCATTGGGGAAACATACGCAGCAGCCACACTAAAGGTGGAAGGCGAAGCACAAGAGATGGAGTTCCGAGAGGAAAATAAGCCACGATTCCTCATCAAGCCCCTCTCGACTCGGGCAGGTCGTGGGGATGATGCTGTCTTCTCTTGTAAGCTCTGGGGAAACCCACGACCAGAGGTTGTCTGGGAAAAAGATGGCAGGAAACTCAATGAAATATTTGAAAGCACACATTTCACTGTGGGCTTCCAGGACGGTGGATGGTTTCAGCTCAAGATCTTTAAGACTCGCGCTCCAGATGGTGGTGTATATACATGCAAAGCCAGGAATGAGTTTGGGGAAGCTTTGGCTGGAGCTGTGTTGCTGGTTGATGCAGGCCCAGGACATGAGGAAGAGGGAAATCGTAATGGCTACACAAATGGCCACTGGAAAGCCCATCAGGGAAAACAGAGGAGCGGTAGGCAAGTGTCAAACCGGCTCAAAGACGACACCATGACCAAGTCAACTAAAGTGAAAATGTTTGCAGTGACAGAGGGTAAACATGCCAAATTCCGCTGCTTTGTGACTGGGAAACCCAAACCAGAAATCATTTGGAGGAAAGATGGCAGGCTGATACTGTCCGGAAGGCGTTATTTGTTATACGAGGACAGAGAAGGATACTTCACACTTAAAGTTCTGTACTGTAAGCAGAAGGATAATGGAGTTTATGTTTGTGCTGCATCAAATACTGCTGGGCAAACCCTCAGTGCTGTACACCTCTCCGTAAAGGGTAAGTTGAGATAATTTTGTAAAATTTACTGTTATGTGAAAAATTATAGGTACACTTTAAAGAATAAAGGCTGACAGTCGCAGCCTGTAATGCTTTTTGCAGCCAGTAAAAGAGGGAGTGAGGGTGTGGTGGGTTCTTGGATCAGATTTCTGTCAATTTGACATTGTGATGTCAATGAGATATCGCCAAAGAAGTACTCTGAGATCATTTATTGGGGTAAGGCCAGACAGGGAAGGCAAAATTATAAAAAACAAAAAAACAAAAACGATTTAAACTTTAAACTGAGTTATGGCAGTATAATGTACAGTGATATTGTGTCGGAGATGGAAAATTATTATTATTCGATATACAGTATCTGTACAAACATGTTATCATTATGTTATCAAATGTATGTATTGTACGTAAGAGATCTTCCCTCTCTTCCAAAAAAGTAATTTGACAATCAAAGTTTATATTTGAGTTGTACTTGTACTATATACTATATAGAATGTTATTCAATATAGAAGGTAGTGAAAGAAATGACCAATGCTTTTGCAAAGCAAATAACAGCACAAACTGTACAATAGCACACTGATGCTTATGGTATGATGCATATTGCTGCCCCCAACTGCCTACTTAAAGGTACATATTATGCTTTTCCATGTTTGTCATATCTACAATGTTACAATGCTGGATTTTCATGTTAAATGTGGTTGAGTTAAACTTATTTTAGACATATCCCTATGAGCTAAAACGTTCAGATTTACAACTATTCTGAACACCCAGGTTTTCACAGTTGTTTTCTACTCTCGGCTAAGTGTTACGCAACTTTAAACCGGCCTGCTATGATTGGTCATCTGCTCCAAGGAGGCAGGACTGGAGTGTTTTTTATTATTAATATTTGGTTTAGATGCCTTTATTGGATATGTTTCACTGTACAAAGTCCTGCTATATACTCCGTTGCAGTAGCTCCAGCTTCAACTAGCTAGTGAAACACGGCTCCGAACATTCTAGTGGCGCTGGCCAATCAGAACAGACTGGGCTTTTTCGGGAGGAGGGATTAAAGATACATAAAGAGGGTGAATACAGGTGCAGCAGCCATGGGCAATATGAGAAAAATAAAGTTTTTTTTTTTTTTACATTAAAGCATGTAAACATGTCCTAGTACAAAGCACGATGCAAGTCTAATCCTAAAAATTCTATATAACAGTTGCCCTTTAAGGAACTCATTGACGTAAACATCAAGTATATGGTTTTGTGTCATCATTCAGTTGAATTCTTAAAAGGGCCGGTCAGGAGTCCAGTGAGCTGCAAATATAACCTAATGATTTGACACCAGCTGCATTAAAAGCAATTCAATCCTGGTCAACTGGAGGATAAATGCAACTAAATAATGATCTGAAATTCAACCCGAGAGATATCTAAACAGGAAAAGTTCATCAGCTTGAGGTGGAGTCCAACAACACTACAATGTCTGCAAAGTCACTCAGTTTGTGAAAGGTCTTGGGGGGTGCGTCCATGTGATCAAAGTCTTTGGGGATCAGGTTTCTCACATGGCCCAAAGAAGTCCAAACTCATGGCACCAACAGTGTAGCCCTGTGTCAGTCAGTCAAAGATTAAAAGAGAAACATTGAGGTAGGATTAATGGTCAGTGGATATATTTAAAGACAATTTAAATGGAATATGGTGAATGTATTTCATTAGGTGTCTGTGTTTAATTGGACCTAAAACATTAGTAAATTAACAAAATGAAGAACTTTCCACACAGACTACTAAATATAGTTCATGTTCTTTTGTTTATAACTGTCTGGTACTGTCTGATGGTGTCAGTTACAAACAGTTTATTTCCTATCTAACACCACTGTGTGTTAATGACCCTTCCATTCCTCAACTAAATGAGCCACTTGTCTCATGATTTTGCTCATCTTGTTTGCTACACTGGAATTTACTGCCAAATATATTTCAATTTACACTGTTTACTACAAGGACTTAGATGATGAATGAATGTATATTGAACAAGTTAACACTAATCTTGTTTTAATAGAAATGAATAGGAACATCATAGGAGACATCGTATTGGTTTAATCAAACTGGTGTGTTTCCTTCTCTTTGGTGCCAGAGCCACCTGTGCAGTTCAAGCAGCCACTCATTGATCTAGAAGTATGGGAACGAGATTTGGCTGTTCTCGAGTGTGAAGTTCCAGAGGACTCTGTTGCCATCACATGGTATCTGGAGGATAGACGACTGCAGCCAGGGGCCAAATATGGAATGGAGGAGTGGGGAACAAAACGGCGACTAACTATCCGTGACATCGGAGTTGACGATGATGGGATTTACCTCTGTGAGATGCCCGATGGGGGCAGAAGCATTGCAGAGGTTGCTGTGAAAGGTAAAACAGGATAAAATAATCAAAGTGCAACCATTCCTTTTAAATCAGAGATCTTCAACAGGGAGCTGCGACCACTAGGGGGTCCTCAGACTCACTGCAGGGGAGCCGCCAAATTATTGTTTAATGCTTTTTTGAAAGTTGATTAAAATATGTCAGAAATAAATACACATTAACATGAGCCTAACATACTGTAAAAACAACAGCAACCTTAACACATTGATGATAAGCTAACTGGTCTATAGGTAAGGTAGCTACTATGGTCCCCATCCACAGAAACAGTGCCTTCCACAGGTATGTTTGATATTAAAACATGAAATTTGAATATGTAAATTATTATTATTTGAATAGCTTAGGGCCCAAAAAAAATGTTGAAGACCCCTGCTCTAAATCATTCAACATTTTAGCTTGTTTATTCCACACCCGTAGTGGTGGCAGGAATTACAACCCACAGGAGTGTTTTCTGTCTTCATCTAAACCAGAGAACTGACGTGGCAGTTTTAAACATGGCATTAAAGGTATGAAACAGTCAGTTTAGTTAGATTTAGGCAACAAGACTACTTAAATTTAGAAAAGGATCATAGTTTGGGTTAGTAACAGTACATCTGTTACATTACTTCACTTCAGTTTACAGGTGACCTAGAATGTGACACAAACGCCTGACCTGGCTGTGCCACTGGTTAATAGAGTGATTATACTTTAAAACCTGAAAGTGGGTGGACAAAAACGCTGATTTGCAAAGATTTTGGAAGGCACTGAAAAATGATGCTGTCCTAATGATTGTTAGATCAGAAACTACTTGTGTTATATATCCGTTGTTCTGGCAGGCAATTACAAATGATATATCACATTTTGTCTTTTTCATTTGTAGGGTCCTTGTTTTCCATTAGATAATCAAAATCCTTGTCCTTTTAATGTGCTAAGGAGTGCTTTTCTTGCAGGGACAATTTTGCGGAAGCTTCCAAGAAAAGTGGATGTATTGGAAGGTGAAAATGCTGCCTTTTGTGTTGAAGTGGAAAAAGAAGAAATGGACATACATTGGTATAAAGATGCAATAGAGCTGCGTGAAACACATCAGACCATCCTTAAGTCTTTTGGTAGGACTCACATCCTGGTCTTCGTCAATACAATGCCCCAAGACTCTGGCCTTGTGACTTTCCTTGTAGGCAGATCCAAGACTTCCTCTATGCTAAGAGTGAAAGGTAGGGTCCTTCATTTGTAGATGGTAGCATTCCAAATACAATATTTGCACAAAAGGTCTATTGAGATCAATTACTTTTAGAGTTGATCAACTGATCAGTTCTTCCAGTCCAAAGAGAAATTGATGCATAATAGGTTTCTCCTGTTTCAGCGGCCAAACATTGTCCTCCAACTTGTCCAGTGGGTGTGCAGATTAACACAGAGCGTGCTAATGCAGCTCTTCTCTCATGGGTTCCTGCTCAGGACTCACGAAAGAACCCCCCATCTGGATATGTGCTTGAGCGACAGGAAGTGGGCACTGGCTCACAGGAGTGGCTACAGTGCCTGACCACTGACTCTGCAACCTCTGTAGAGATCCTTGGTGACAGCGTACCATGTGAAGCAGATTATCGATTTCGCATATGCAGTGTAAACAAATATGGAAAGAGCAACAATGTTGAGTTCCCTAGAGCTGTTCACTTAGGTAAGTTCAGTTATACTAAAACAACTGTGCTAAATCAATTATGCCATGTTTGTTTTGTTCTTAATTAATAAATTCACAACATGGTTGAGGATATTACTTGCTAAATCATGTATACATTCTCTTTTCCAGTTCCAGTTGCCAGAATTCAAGCTCCCTTACAGGATGCCTTGGTACCCGAGGGGCAAGATGCCCAGTTCTCTATTGAGCTTTCTGCTTCAGTTATTGGTACATGGTTCTTAAATGGTACTCAGCTTCAGGAAGATGAACATTATTCCATGCGTCGGTCACGAACACACCAATCTCTTCGCATTCGAGGAGTACGTGATACAGACAATGGAGCCGAAATCACATTTATTGCCTATGGGATCCGGGATTCTGCAGCACTGTACATTCAAGGTATGTATGGGTTACTGTCATACATTTGCTTGAGTATGTATCTTGGTAGGCCTACAATGTATCATTTCTTTATTTGTTTCAACTGGAATTTGAAAATGTGCAAACATTGTTGGCACCAACAATGCAAGACAATGCTAATGTACTGTATCCTTCAGTTCATTATCCTTAAAGACAAGACTTAATTATGTAAAATATTATTGTTTTTTTAAATGTTGCAGCTCCTCTTGTCAAGTTTTCAGCAATGTCAGAAATGGATCGAAACAAATTTGTAGAAATTGGAAACCCCATAGTGCTCTACTGTGAGCTGTCGGACCCTGCAGCTCCAGTGCACTGGTACAAGAATGGGGTCGAATTACAGACAATGGAGGGTCTGCATATCCAATCAGAAGGCACCATGAGAAGAATTGTCATACAATCAGCAGAGTTCTCACATTCGGGAGTGTATTGCTGTGATGCCATTGATGACGTCATCAGGTTCAATGTGGAAGTAGAGGGTGAGTGGAGTGAGTTTCTGACAATGTTGGTGTCTTTTACTAACCATCTTTATTGTCACTTATTACCCCCTTATTCTTTTCTTATTTCAAAATGCATTTATCTTCTCTTAAAGTCTGACTCATCGAAACATAAAATTCACATTTTAACAATCTATTAAATTATCTAAATATCTATAGCCCCACCTGTGAGGTTTTCAGCAATTCCAGATGCGGAGAGGAACAAAACCATCGAAACCGGCAACCCCATTGTTTTATGCTGTGAGCTCTCAGATCCTTCTGCCCAGGTGCACTGGTACAAAGATGGGTCAAAGCTCAATCCTCAAGCTGATGTAGAAATTCAAACTGATGGCTTGGTGAGAAAATTGATTGTCCATTCAGCAGAATTTTTCCACGCTGGGTTATACTGCTGCAAGACAAAGGGTGACACCATCACGTTCAGTGTGGACATCAAAGGTGATTGGTTTTACCTTATGCAATTAACAAGCTCCTCCTCAGCAAAGCAATTAACTCTGATGACACTTTTGTATGTTGTCTGTTGCCTTTGTTCTTAGCACTCTTAAAGTGCAGCTAAACTGTCACCTTTTCTTTGACTGCAATACAGCATGTTAGCAATTTAGTTGTATTTTGTTAAATAGATTATGATGAATAATCTTAAGCGCTGACATGAGGTTGATTTAAGGTTGACATAAGATCTAAACATATCTGTAGCTCCACTTGTGAAGTTCTCAGCAATGCCTGAAGAAATGAGGACCAAGTCGATCGAAGCAGGCAGCACTATTGTACTCCAGTGTGCGGTGTCGGATCCTGAGGCCCATGTTTGCTGGTACAAGGATGAAATGCAGCTCATTTCAAACTCTGGATTAGAAATCAACTCAGAGGGCAACATAAGGACGTTAGTTGTTCAGTCTGCAGAGATGTGCCACTCTGGTGTGTACAGATGCACTACACAGGATGATACCATGGAGTTTCAAGTGGAAATCAAAGGTGACTTTACACTTTTTATCTTGTGCGTTAATTTTGTAACCACCAACTCTTTTTAGATGCCACTAATAATTTCTGCTTGTACTGTATGGTTTGATGCACTGTTCGTGCACATAACTGTTAATACACTAGGTAATTATTAGTTTTAATCATTTGTTTTGCGACTGTTGTGACCTAAATTAAAAGTCCCCAAAGGCTGTTTCATGTGCTGCTCAGCATTTACATTTTTTGCAAGGTGTCCATTTCCACAGTCTTGATTTTATTTAGCTGTCCTGAATTTCCAATGCTAGCTATACCAGTGACGTACTCTACTATCTTTGACGTTGAGAGAACCAAGTCACTTGAAGCAGGCAAACTTTTGGAGTTGAAATGTGAGGTTGCAGACTCCTCTGTGCCTGTCTACTGGTGTGAAGAGGCTGTAAAGCTCTGCACGCAGAATGATTGGGATATACAGAGTAATGGCACGTTGAAGAGACTCATTATCCCATCTGATGAGGTCTTGCCCTCAGGGCTATACAGCTGTGAAACCGCTGATGACACTAATCACTTCACTGTGGATATTAAAGGTGATTTCTTTTTTATTTGTTGAATCTTAGAGCAAATACAAGAGCTTTATGGTAACTAAATGCAACTAACACAATATATGTACCTGTCCGTCTGTCTGTCTGTCTGTGTCAAGTGGTGTTTTGTGTGAAGTTTCTTAAATCATGGTAAAAATGTTTTCTCTACGGAATCCATGTAATGAATCTATGTAATCCTTGAAAATGTGTTTCTCATTGAATTTGGTCTGAGATAGAACAGATTGGTTTCCCGTTTGGGAAAGCTGAAACTATAACCCCTTTCTGAATCAAGAGTGTAAATATGCACTGTTTAGTCCGCAATTATAATATGAATCATCATCTTTAGCTCCAATGCTGCCGTTATCACCCTCACCAGAGGTTGTGGAGACGCCATCACTTGAAGCAACCTGCCCAACTGAACCAACATGTGAAACCTCAGACCCTGCTTTCCAGGTGGATAAAGAACATGATTCTAAAAAAGAGCATGATTCTGAAATGGCAGGCATCAAGAAGACTCTTGTAATTGAACCAACTCATCCTTCAAACTCTGGAGCATACTATTGTGCAACAGCAGATGATGTTGCCCAATTAATAGTAAAAAATCAAGGTGATTTTACAAATGTGTTTTCAGTCTAGTTATGACTATCTCTTTGTGTAGCTTTTGGTCTGTCCTCTGATTTGTTGTTAGAATGCAGAGCTAATATCTGTGACAATACATCACATCTAGGATAATAAACTCACTAAAATTATCCCCCCAATGATTGTCTGTAGTGCCAGCTCCAACATATCTGCTTGGTCCTGGTGTTGCGAAGACTGAGTCTGCGGAAATGGACTGCCAAATTGTTCAGCAATTTGAGATTTCAGATCCCATCGCCAAAGCCTGTTGGTACAAAGATGGAACCCAGATCTATCCAAAAAGGGAAGCTGACTGTGAATCACAGTGCAGCAGCCAAACCGTGCCCCTCCAGTTACATGACTTGTCTGATGATGGGAGTTTTGGCTGTGAAACATCTGGTGATGCACAATTAAATGTGGACATGAAAGGTGGTGCTCCACATTGTACTTGCACAATTAAGAACCAAGTATTTAGTGACATACATGCAGCTATCACCCAGCTGATTGTTTTCTCTTTGGCTTTGTCCAAACAGCAGAGCAGCGTCACTGTGGTGACGAGATTGGTGAGATAGCTGATGCATCTGCCCAATACACTGTGGATGTCAAAGGTGATTTGATATATTTCATCAGTCATCCATCTTAACCAAGCATATACATGCCACTAACAATAGTGGTGTATTTTCTGTTAAATCCATCATCTGAGGCATCTGCATTTTTTTTCCTTTAGACAATTGCTTTTTGCCATATTGAATCCTGGTCTCATGTTGTTTCCTGCAGTGATTGGCTCTTAATCAAACATGTGGGTGTTCAGTACCTGAGTAGCTGCTCCTCATACTAACATATGTTGTTTGTCAATTCATATTTCATTTTAACAGCCATCTTTGCTTGTAACAAGCAGCTTACCACTCTTTAAGTCCATCTTATGTCTTATTCATCAGCAGACCCTTTCATTCACATTGCTGCCCTGAACCTTTCACCGTTGCAATGACAAGGAACTCTTATTAAGAAGAAGAAAATTGATATGTTTTTTAGGTTTTTAAGGTGTAGTGTAAATACTGGTGGTATAACAGTAATAGGAATCAGGGGAAAATATAGGAGCTCAATCTCAGACCAAACCTGGTCGATCTTCTTGTTTGTCTTTGCAATGAATTATCCCATAACTCCATGCTAACCCACAATGATGCAAAATTCTGTTATAAGAAGAAGTATTGAGACCAACAACCACCTAAAACCTTTCTTTGTGTACATCACAATGCTTATAGCTACATCGCCAAGGCTCTCTTCTGAACAAGAAAAGAAGTCCACTGAAGAGGCTTTCCCTGTTGAAGTTGACTGCATGTCCTCAAAATGCAATTCTGGTACCTTCTGTGGCGAGAGAGGAGATGCACAGACATACGAAGAACATTCCATTCATATGCCAACTTCCCAGTCAGCATGTGGATATATGACTGAATGGATTGCACCTAAACAGCCAAGGGAGCTCTCTGACAATCAACAAACAACAAATGCCCAATCTCCTGTTTACTGTAACTCTGTAAAGCCAACAATGATGCAATCTGACACACATCATCACACTAATAAGCTCAGAGAATCACATGGTGAGGAATTCATTTACTATCTACAGCATGCAAAAGCCCCATCTGAAGAGCTTGATAATTCCCCCCAGACAGCTGTCAAGACAGATGAGATATGTAATGTTCAACAAACTGCAGCGGTTGAATCAGAGGAAGCCACTCTCAAGACTCTAACTGTCCAATCAGAAGAGCTAAATAGCTCAAAACAGATGTCAACTGTCCAGTCAGAGCTAGGTAACCCCTTACAGACTTCAACTGCCCGATCAGAACACCTTACTAACCACAAATCAGAAAAGTTCTGTAACTCTTTTAAAACGGGAACTCTGCAGTCAGAGGAGCCCTTTATATCCTCAAACACTGTCCAACCAGAGGAGTCCTTTAAATCCTCAAACACAGTCCAACCAGAGGGGTCCTTTAAATCCTCAAACACTGTCCAACCAGAGGGGTCCTTTAAATCATCAAACACTGTCCAACCAGAGGAGTCCTTTAAATCCTCAAACACTGTCCAACCAGAGGAGTCCTTTAAATCCTCAAACACTGTCCAACCAGAGGAGTCCTTTAAATCTTCAAACACTGTCCAACCAGAGGAGTCCTTTAAATCCTCACACACTGTCCAACCAGAGGAGTCCTTTAAATCCTCACACACTGTCCAACCAGAGGAGTCCTTTAAATTCTCACAAACTGCAACTGTCCAACCAGAAGAGTCCTTTAAATCTTCATCCACTGCAACTGTCCAAACACAAGAGTCCTTTAAATCCTCACACACTGAAATTGTCCGACCAGAGGAGCCCTTACAAGCCACACATACTGGAACTCTCCAATTAAAGGAGCCTTTTAAAACCTTACAAACTGCAATTGTCAAATCAGAGGAGCGCTGTAGCTCCATACAACTGGCGGCTGCCCTGTCAGAGAAGCTTTTTGATAGCTTACAAACTGAAACTGTCCATTCAGAGGGACCCTGTAACTCCTTATGGACTGCAACTGACCAATCAGAGGAGTTAAACAGACTTCTACAGACGTCAACTGTCCAACTGTCCACTACATCCCCTCAATCATTGGACTTATATAACTCTGAAGAGGCAGAAACGGTCAAACAAAGAAAGCATTACAACTTGCGAAAGTCTGCGCATGTTACATTGGATGACCACAAAGACCAAGCAGTACCTAACCACTTGAAGGTACTGTATCAGTCCGTGACCACAACAGTCCCAGCAGAGTGGCATCACACCATGAAGGCATCAGAAGACCAAGTAGACTGCATAATTAACTCTGGGCAGAGACCATCTTTCCAGTTTACAGTGCCTCAATTTGTCAAGCAGACACCTACTGTCCAATCAGAAGAGATCTATCTATCAAAGACATATGACAGTCACTGGAGTGACAGTGTCACTGCAAATAAGGTGGCTGTTGAAGGTGATTTAAATGGTTAGCATTATCAAACAAAAATGGACGGGCACAAGGTTGCCATTGTGTAAAATGAAGAGATTGCTTTTTGCGATCCTTGAGACTTTGACAATTTCTACATTTACTTACATGATTTTGTTCATACTTAAACTACTTTAGTAGTCAATGTAAAACTTTGAGCTTGAGTGGTCTGTGAGGAATATTAAAGATAGGGAAAAGAGTAAATATATAAGCTTTAAATCTAACTTGAATGCCTAGTTATCTCAAGTCTAACCAAATATACATTGTTAGATTACTAATAGCATAAAGAAATATATTTTATAATTACTTATTTTAACTTTTAAGATGTATTGGCATGACTAATCTTGATTTGCGATGTTGCTCTTCTGTTTTTTGAAAGCATCATGTTTGTTGTAGTCAGTAATAGTGATGCAATTTTCTCTTGATGTTACCTCAAACATCCCCAGCTCCACCCGTGAGAATTACAACACATTGTGAGGCTGAAAGGAACAAGTCTGTTGAAGTTGGTGAACCCATAGTGCTGCGGTGTGAGATATCAGATCCTAACGCTCAAGTTAATTGGTACAAGGATGGAATGAATCTACGTGAAGCAGCTGGGCAAGACATCCTGGCAGAGGGCTCCATAAGAACACTGGCTATCCAGTCAGCGATGCTGTCTCATTCAGGGATTTACAGCTGCAAGACAACAGATGATGCAATGCAGTTTCATGTGGATGTTGAAGGTGAAAAAAAGTTGTTTTCATCTATACTGCAAATAGATTTTTGTCAGGGTCAAGTGCATCCAAACGCCTTTGCTTCACTTATAAAAAAGCAAGTTCTCTTAAGTACTTTTGGATGAATGCAATCAACTTCTTTCAAGAAACAGAACACCAGCAAAAATGAAGACACTACCATGACATGTGTACAGATTAACAGTGCTTAGCTACATGATGCTTATTTGTGCAGTTTGCACAATAACATCACAATGTACTGTATAAGTATTATAATAATTAGCTATAACTGGCCACTTGGGAGTATATAAAAGATGGAAGACTCTCTGCTCTCTAACTCCATTCTATCCAAAGGGGTAAGCCTCTCCTCTCTAAGCGTAGCTCCTTTCGGCGCCATTGTGATGCTAATAAGCCATCACCCGCCGTTAGCATTCCATTGACTGCCATTCATTTTGACAGCGAATAACTTTACATCTGAAGCGTTTAAAGACTCTATTTGTCCATTGTTTATTTATAAAGAAACACAAAATTGCTCCATTACCTTATACCTCATGTTATGGCTCCGTAGCAGACGTTTTTGTAAAAATAGGCTAACGATTCTGTGATAACCACGCAACTTTCTGTCGCACAATAGATGACTTACCGTATAGTACAGGATACCCTCACAGACAGTTTGGACTTACATTAGCTGTTTAGGTTTAATTACTAATTTTAACTACCATTTTAGTTGCCTGTGTCTATGTTATCTCCTTACATATACCTACGCTCTCCATCTCTGTAAGATTGGGAATGATTGAGATTTCTCTTGGCACAGCTACCAAAAGACTTACAACTTTCAGACAGGTTGCTCACGTCACATCTACTGTACATGGTCAAGCTCAGTTGAAGGCTGAGCAATAATGCTCAGCTATCACCGGAAAAGTGCTTCTAAGGGCGTTTTCAAACCGACAGCCTTTAGTTCGGTTGAATCGAACTAGAGTTTGTTTGCCCCGTTGGTGCCGTTTGTTTGGGCAGGTGAGAACGCGGCAATTGCCCTCGGGTGTGCACCAAAAGCGGACCAAACAAGCGTACCAAGACCTGCTTGAAGAGGTGGTCTCGGTATGCTTTCAATTGAACTCTGGAGCGGTTCGTTTGTGGTGAGAACGTGATCCGTACTCAAACCTCAACAGCTATACAAACTCTACCAGTCTGAGCTAATGTCTCCTGTAGTCAGGAAGCTTAGCAGTCTGAGCTAATGTCTCCTGTAGTCAGGTAGCTTAGCAGTCTGAGTGAATGTCTCCTGTAGTCAGGTAGCTTAGCAGTCTGAGCTAATGTCTCCGGTAGTCAGGTAGCTTAGCAGTCTGAGCTAATGTCTCCTGTAGTCAGGTAGCTTAGCAGTCTGAGCTAATGTCTCCTGTAGTCAGGTAGCTTAGCAGTCTGAGCTAATGTCTGCTGTAGTCAGGTGTGTTTAGCAGTCTGTAATGCAGCAAAGCAGCAAACTGTAGCAGCGTGCAGTGTTTCTATCACAGAAATAGACTGCGGTCAAGCTCACCGTCCGTCATTCGTATCTCCGTGGTTGAAACAAGCTAAAATTGGAGACAGATGCCGGCAGAGCAGAGCAAAGTCTTGTTGACGTAGTAACGTCTCAAACAATGTCTGATCATTTTAATGAAATGACCTGGTTTGACCATGGAGATGCAAGAAATATGCACTAGTCCAGAACACAGGACCTTGTTCCTGTATTTACTTTCTTGGTCCATCCCCCAGAAACATCCGACCAATAACAGGAGTGGATGTTCTTGCGTGATTTGTAATCAATTTGTAATTTTTCCAGGTGCGAAACCAAACCAAACCAAACCGAGCGAGGGCAAATAGCTCCAAGTTTACAAACTCACCAACTGATTTGGACCAAAGCAAACGTACTACAGGTGTGAAAACGCCCTAATATCCTTCACTGGTCTCCATCAAGAGCAGCAGGATCTGTTGGTCCATTTCTTTAACTGTCTATGATTATATCTCTAAATCAAAATACTCTTAGATACAGTACATTCCTAGCTTAAGGTGGGTAGTTACCTACCCACCTACTAAATTAAAGCTGTGCTAAATTGAGCTAATCACTTAGCCATGGTAAAACCTTACCTGACAATGTGTGGCTGTTTCGCTTCTTCTTTTTCATGTCTTAGAGTAGCTAGTAAGGTAGCTTCATTTTGTAAAGAGACGAGCTCACCACGTAAAGTTACGTACAATTTTACATTTATCAATAATGATTCACATCTCTGTTTTCTTTTTTGGGAGGTGTTTAAGTGCTATTCACTTACAAGTATGATAGTAAACACCCATATAGCTCCTGAGCACATATTTTAGTTTTTCAGAAAGACTGACTAAAGAAATTTATGAGAAAATATGTTCTTTGGCAGAGGCTACCGGAACAGATTGTAGTTAATATAAGAGATGGGACCTTGTTTGGTACTTGTCAGTCAAGCAAACATGCCCTGAAGATACAGTAGCCCTCTCTTTAAGGCTCAGTATCCTAATAACTATTTTTTTTCTAAAATCCCTACCAGAACAGACAAACAATATTGGGGCATTTAGATGACCCTAACTTCTCAGGTCTAAGGTCCTCAGTTACAGTACATCAAAAGAAAAGTAGGACGGGTGAAGTCAAGCAGCCAGGGTTTCATTAGTCCCTTTCATGTGTTGCTCTACCAGGCTAGCCACTGGCGTGACTCCAACTTTGCAATGTCCTGCTGGAAGTGCCAAGAAACTCTCTGTGCTGAATAATCCTACAACCACATAAGCAATGCCAAATGTGTTGTTTTTTCTTAAATTTACTGAAGAAAAAAAGGCTTGAGACTGTACATACAACCTTCAAATTTGAATCATGGGATAGATTAATTATTGAATTAAAATAACTAAGTAATTTATTTGGGCCTGATTCTTCATTTGCCATTTTCCCATAAAAGCTGACTGCGTCATTCCATTCAGTTGTTTTTAAAGTTATATTATTTAAGTTTTACTTTAGGTTACATGTACAATATATGATTTAAAAGCTACACATTTGTCTAGAAAAACTGAATCAAAGTTGTTGGGCATAGATTAAAAAAATATAATGGTTGAATACCCTACTGAAGCCTTTAGTTTCACGGTTTGTGCTTTGCTTTCTTTGGTTAACAACAGGATCTGTTTCACTGACTAATTCTATTTTACATTTAATCCTGTAGCTCCACTTCTGAAGTTTTCAGCTTTATCTGAGGGTGATCAGAAAAGGACGGTCATGACGGGCTTTCCCATTGCTCTACAATGTGAGCTGTCAGACCCCACTGGACAAGTCAGTTGGTACAAGGATGGAACAAAGCTCTTACCTGAAAATGGTGTAGACATCCAGTCAGAGGGAAATTTGAGGAGTCTAGTTGTCCCATCAGCCGAGCAGTCTCACACTGGCGTTTACCGCTGTGAGGCAAAGGATGATGACATCCAGTTTGCTGTGGAAGTAAAAGGTGATGCTCAGAAACTCTGTAGCGCTTTCACTGTCTTGCACGGCCAACTAACTGCAGCAGGTGATTACGTCACGTTTGCCCAATCACTTAACAGAAAATGGTGAATTTTTCTGCTTCCTCAATTAGGTCAACTACTTTTCTAAAAATATACAGAAAAATATTTTCTCTGAAATAATTTAAGTTCAATTTGTTTTTTTAAATTGTTATTGCATGATTTGTCTTCTAATTAAAATTAATTTCCTAATACATCTAATCATGATGTAATTTTTATCTAATTGAAATTAGATAATTTAGGACATCCTCTCTCCATATTGAATTGAAACATGCAGCTTCATAATGCAGCTTCTTATTATGCATTTCATGTGTCTTGTTCTTTTTCACTTAAGACACTAACTAAATACTTTACCACAACAAACACTGTTCCTTTCTTGTTTGTCTCTTACTTGTGATTTTGTCTGTGCTTTAAATGTCAGTGTACAATAACTGTAGAAATTACAGGCCTTGGTTCTTTCTCTTTTAGCCCTTTGAATATTTTTTGTTTTTCTCATTGTCCTTGTTAAGCAGGTTGTGTTTATGTTGTATGTTATGTTGTCCTGTCCTGAAATTCTTTGCCATTGAATAGGTTGGATATTTAATTACTTCAATAAATGTTATTTATTAAGTTTATTAAGACACTCTTTTTGCAATATCTGAAACCTATAGCACTACCTGTGAAGTTCTCAGAGCTTCAAGGCAGTGACAGGACCAAGTCCGTCCAAGAAGGTTCTCCCATTGTCCTCAGCTGTGAACTTTCTGATGATCCTTCTGCTCATGTCGACTGGTACAAGGATGGGTTAAAACTCCTACCACAAAACAATATGGAAATACAGTCAGATGGTCTAACAAGGACACTACTCATTCACTCAGCTGAAAACATACATGGTGGCACCTATGAATGTTCAACATCAGCCGACACCATTGCATTTAAAGTGGACGTAGAAGGTGATTTATTTTCATCCTTACTATCTCTTATGATACCTACCGTGTGCGTGCATAACACCTTGCTTTGTTTTGAATGTTCATGAGAACATGGTACAGTATGAGTGGCTGGACAGTGTGTTTTGTCCACTGTTGGTGAATCCATCTCTTATCCAAAACCCTTGTTATTCCCTTCTCTTAGGCCGATCGCCACAGATCATGCCAATCCCACTGTCAGAAAAATACAAGATGATTGCACTTGGTTGTCCAATTATCCTCCAGTGTAAGGTCTCAGACCCTTTCGCCCAGGTTTCCTGGTTTAAAGATGAGTTGGAGCTTTTTTGCAAAACTGGCCTTGATATGAAAAGAGATGGCACCCTGAGAAAATTAATTATCCATTCTGCTAAGGTCTCTGATTCTGGCCTCTACAGTTGTAGCCTGGCTGATGATGTTGTGGCATTCCATGTGGACGTCGAAGGTGATTTTCTTGCCTCTTGTCAAGATGAACATCTTAGTATTTCCTTAAATACATTAACTTTTCACTTCTTTGCCCAATTACATCTAAATATATTTAGAGTTGTTGTAACACTGTCTGAAAACAGAGAGCTTCATATGTTGTATATACTGTGCTCAAATAACCAAACCAAAAGGTTTGATGATCATTGCTTTTTAAATGATGTTCTGACAGCTTAACAACAGTGTGCAAATTTTATAATACCCTCCAGCTTCTCCTGTGAGGTTTTCAGCCCTTCCTGTGGTCGCAAGAAACAAATTTGTTGAAGCAGGCTGCCCAATTAAGCTGCAGTGTGAAGTATCAGAGCCAACTGCCCAAGTCTATTGGCACAAGGATGGAGAGCAGCTATTTCCAAAGAGTGAATGGGAAATCCAAACAAAAGAAAAATTGAGAGCGTTGGTTATTCCATCAGCAGAAGTCAGACACTCTGGGTTGTACAGCTGTGAGGCCGCAGATGACCGTATAGAATTCAAGGTGGATGTTGCAGGTGATCTAAGTATTTTCAGCTTTGTCAGAATCACTAACTTCTTTCAGTGAATGTTTGGCTATTAGATAAAATTTTTATTTTATTCTATAATGTTCTGAGATATGGTGTACTGATAATTTTGGTGGAAATATACACCCTGATAGAAAGTGTAATGCTGTCACAGCTTACTTAAATTTGACCATGGATTAATATGTAAACAAATGACATTACATTCAATTTTTTAAAGAAGCAGTTTTGATATGTAGGTCTAATGTAGGTCTATGTCATTCTTGCTTTAACAAGCAAATACTGGTACTTAAAGGCCCATTCAGACTGGAGATACAACTGCATCTTAAAACTGCTAAATCCAAATTATAATTTTAACAGTTGATCAAATTTCTTTGTGTAATGTGAAAGAGGTTGCCTGTAGTACCAAAACACAGCGAGTGTTCACTAGACTGCAGTTTCCCTCAGCTCCACAGAGCGTTTCATTGTTATTCAGCACATTGCTTTGGTTTTTACAGCCAGCTACTTTAATGTTTGGTTCAGTCTAACTCCCCTCATTAATCCTGTTTCCAAATGCAGCAGGTTACTGTTTTATCTGATACACAGGCGGTGTGCTTCCTGCCTAGCATCGGAGACTGACAAAGTTGGCAACTAGTTGCTGAACATAGTTGATCATTTACTAGTTAAAGAGCCAGATATTTTCATCAGAAGTTGATTGAAAACAAAACAGAGCAAAAAGGACAAAGGGCCACAAACAAAACTCCAAATGAATTATACATTTGCTCTTTGTCTGCTCATGCTGATTTAACGGCTCTGTTCATTGGTAATGATAGTGGCCAACATGATTGGGTCAAACTTTGCCACTTGTCGCAGGATGCAGAACAGACCATTGTGCTTGCCACTGTGTGACTCTGGCGAGACTCATGAAGGATGAGTTACAGATACTGCAGACCTCCTGGTCTAAAAGGCAATCACGTTGTGCATGATCTGTAACAACAAAGATTTAATGAACCAATGGACAAACAAATGAGTTTTGTGTTCCATTTTGCTCTATCGTTGATTTCATGAGTCCATGACTCTCTGTCAACCTGTATGTACATTATCATACCAAACCATCCATCCATCCATCCATCTTCATCCGCTTATCCGGAGTCGGGTCGCGGGGGCAGCAGCTCCAGTAGGGGACCCCAAACTTCCCTTTCCCGAGCCACATCAACCAGCTCCGACTGGGGGATCCCGAGGCGTTCCCAGGCCAGGTTGGAGATATAATCTCTCCACCTAGTCCTGGGTCTTCCCCGAGGCCTCCTCCCAGCTGGACGTGCCTGGAACACCTCCCTAGGGAGGCGCCCAGGAGGCATCCTTACCAGATGCCCGAACCACCTCAACTGGCTCCTTTCGACGCGAAGGAGCAGCGGCTCTACTCCGAGCTCCTCTCGGATGACTGAGCTTCTCACCCTATCTCTAAGGGAGACGCCAGCCACCCTCCTGAGGAAACCCATTTCGGCCGCTTGTACCCTGGATCTCGTTCTTTCGGTCATGACCCAGCCTTCATGACCATAGGTGAGGGTAGGAACGAAAATTGCCCGGTAGATCGAGAGCTTTGCCTTCTGGCTCAGCTCTCTTTTCGTCACAACGGTGCGATACACAGAATGTAATACCGCACCGGCTGCTCCGATTCTCCGACCAATCTCACGCTCCATAGTCCCCTCACTCGCGAACAAGACCCCAAGGTACTTAAACTCCTTCACTTGGGGTAAGGACTCACTCCCCACCTGAAGAAAGCACTCCATCGGTTTCCTGCTGAGAACCATGGCCTCAGATTTAGAGGTGCTGATCCTCATCCCAGCCGCTTCACACTCGGCGACGAACCGATCCAGTGAGTGCTGAAGGTCACAGACCGATGATGCCATCAGGACCACATCATCTGCAAAAAGCAGCGACGAGATCCCGAGCCCACCGAACTGCAACCCCTCCCCGCCCCGACTACGCCTCGATATCCTGTCCATAAATATTACAAACAGGATTGGTGACAAAGCGCAGCCCTGGCGGAGGCCAACCCTCACCTGGAACGAGTCCGACTTACTGCCGACACAGCTCTCGCTTTGGTCATACAGAGATTGGATGGCCCTGAGAAGGGACCCCCTCACCCCATACTCCCGCAGCACCTCCCACAATTTCTCCCGGGGGACCCGGTCATACGCCTTCTCCAGATCCACAAAACACATGCAGACTGGTTGGGCATACTCCCAGGCCCCCTCCAAGATCCTTGCGAGAGTGAAGATCTGATCCGTTGTTCCACGGCCAGGACGGAATCCGCATTGTTCCTCTTCAATCCGAGGTTCGACTATCGGCCGAACCCTCCTTTCCAGTACCTTGGAGTAGACTTTACCAGGGAGGCTGAGAAGTGTGATACCCCTGTAATTGGCACACACCCTCTGGTCCCCCTTTTTTTAAAGGGGAACCACCACCCCGGTCTGCCACTCCTTAGGCACCGTCCCAGACTTCCACGCAATGTTGAAGAGGCGTGTCAACCAAGACATCCCCTCCACACCCAGAGCTTTCAGCATTTCTGGACGGATCTCATCAATCCCTGGGGCTTTGCCGCTGTGGAGTTGTTTTACTACCTCAGCGACTTCCACCAGGGAAATTGACGACAATCCCCCATCATCCTCCAGCTCTGCCTCTACCACAGAGGGCGTGCCAGCTGGATTTAGGAGTTCCTCAAAGTGCTCCTTCCACCGCTCTATTACCTCCCCAGTTGAGGTCAACAACGTCCCATCCTTGCTGTAAACAGCTTGATGATTCCTCGCTTCCCCCTCCTGAGGTGGCGAACGGTTTTCCAGAAGCACCTTGGTGCCGACCGAAAGTCCTTCTCCATGTCTTCTCCGAACTTCTCCCACACCCGCTGCTTTGCCTCTGTCACGGCAGAGGCTGCAGCCCCCGGGCCCGTCGGTACCTTGCAACTGCCTCCGGAGTCCTCCGGGATAACATATCTCGGAAGGACTCCTTCTTCAGTCGGACGGCTTCCCTGACCACCGGTGTCCACCAGGGTGTTCGTGGGTTACCGCCCCTTGAGGCACCTAAGACCCTAAGACCACAGCTCGCCGCCGCAGCTTCAGCAATGGAAACTTTGAACATTGTCCACTCAGGTTCAATGCCCCCAGCCTCCACAGGGATGCACGAAAAGCTCCGCCGGAGGTGTGAGTTGAAAGTCCGTCGGACAGGGGCCTCCTCCAGACGCGTTCCCAGTTTACCCGCACTACCCGTTTGGGCTTACCAGGTCTGTCCAGAGTCCTCCCCCATCCCCTGACCCAGCTCACCACCAGATGGTGATCAGTTGACAGCTCTGCCCCTCTCTTCACCCGAGTGTCCAAAACATACGGCCTCAGATCAGATGAAACGATTATAAAATCGATCATTGACCTTTGGCCTAGGGTGCTCTGGTACCACGCACACTTATGAGCATCCCTATGTTCGAACATGGTGTTTGTTATGGACAATCCATGACTAGCACAGAAGTCCAACAACAAACAACCACTCTGGTTCAGATCAGGGAGGCCGTTCCTCCCAATCACGCCTCTCCAAGTATCTCCATCATTGCCCACGTGTGCGTTGAAGTCCCCCAGCAGAACTATGGAGTCCCCTACTGGAGCCCCATACAGGACTCCATTCAAGGTCTCCAAGAAGGCCGAATACTCCGAACTCCTGTTTGGTGCATATGCACAAACAACAGTCAGAGTTTTCCCCCATCACCCGCAGGCGTAGGGAGGCGACCCTCTCGTCCACCGGGGTAAACTCCAACGCAGCGGCGCTCAGCCGGGGGCTTGTGAGTATCCCCACACCCGCCCGGCGCCTCACACCCTGGGCAACTCCGGAGTAGGACAGAGTCCAACCCCTATCCAGGAGTACGGTTCCAGAACCGAGACTGTGCGTAGAAGTAAGCCCCACCAGATCTAACTGGTAGCGCTCCACCTCCCGCACAAGTTCCGGCTCCTTCCCCCACAGAGAGGTGACGTTCCACGTCCCCAGAGCCAGCCTCTGCCGCCCGGGTCTGGTCCGTCGAGGTCCCTGACCTTCGCCGCCATACCAAACCATCTGTTCAAATAAACATTTACAGACTTCAACCTATAAATCCAAGTGTTACATAGGATAGCGTAGCAAATCTGATTTCTATCTACTGTTCAATGGATTGAAATTCCTATAGCACCAGTTTGATTCTCAGCTGTTCCAGAGGCTGAGAGGAGCAAATCTGTTGAAGCAGGCAGCCCGATCAATCTGGAGTGTGAGATCTCAGACCCTACAAGCCAGACCTGCTGGTGTGAGGATGGAATAAAACTCTTGTCAAAATCAGGAATAAACATCAATTCAGAGGGCAAAGAGAGGGCACTGGTTATGAAGCCGGCCACGTCTTCATGTTCTGTGGTGTACAGTTGTAAAACTGATGATGATGATGATGATGATGATGATGATGATGATGATGATGATGATGATGATGATGATTTCAACGATTTCTATGTGGAGGTGAAAGGTGATATGCTAAGCTTTTTCTCAGAAAGTTGTCGTCATTGTAGAGTTTGATACAACTTCATGACCTCTAATAACTAAGAAAGAAGCAAACTCTGATCATCATCACATTTATCATAGCTGATTCCCTTCTAAATGTCCTAATTTCATTAATCATTAGTTGCTTTTCATACGTGCTTCACATTTAATAGCATGTATTTTAACACAACTATGGTAATTGCATTACATTAGTGCACTGCTTCAAAAATAGTTTTTTTCAATTTGCTTTAAAAGTGGATTAAAACCCACTGATCATTATGTATATACAGAAATGTTATCTACTGTAGTTGGCAAGGCTTTAAATCGGCATGCTTATGCATAGGAATAAACAATTAATTCCATGTTCAAGCAACAACTCACTTCTTTTGTGTACCGTTTTCTGCAGCGCCACCGGTAACATTTGTTGATATCCCAGAGGAGGACCTTTTCAAGAGTGTTGTGGAAAACGAACAGCTTGTCCTGTCATGTGAAGTATCAAGGGCTGATGGTGTTGTCCATTGGTACAAAGATGGAACTGAAATGCAACCATGCAACAATATCACAATGCAAGCAGAGGGCAACACAAGGAATCTGATAGTACATTCAGCCCAATTGTCCGACACAGGCACATACACATGCCGTGCAGGGGACAACGTTCTAATGTACAAGGTTAACATACGAGGTAATAAAATACAAAAAATCACTTATATTGACTTACATGGACAATGTTTCAATTGCATATAATCTTCTTTCACAGAACCCCCGGTGATGATAATCTACCCCAAGGAGGATGTCCACCTTGACCGTCATGTCCCTGAGGAAATTATTCTGAGCTGCGAATTGTCTCGTCCAAATGGTGTTGTCAGCTGGTACAAAGATGGTCAAAAGCTGCAAGAGAGTGAGAACATCAAGCTCAAGATTGAAGGCCCTTATCGACGGCTGAAGATTATTGCTAGTGGAGTTGAAGATTCTGGAGAATATGTTTGTGATACAGCTGATGCTTCAATATTCTTTCACCTTAGTATTACAGGTAAAATCCCTAAGTCTACACACAGTATGTTTGAATGTATGTAAGAATCTCAGTATTGTATTAGCACAAATGAAAATGAGTAGATTGTGGTATCAGTGTGCTTCAAACAAAAGTTTAAATACTGCTAGTTTATTACCCCCACAAATCTGTCCAATCACTATGTGATGGGGCATGCTTGTTGAGTTGTAATTTTTAGAAAGAAAACAACAATTTTAACATTCGAAAGGTGGGGAGGAGGGTTCAGACGCTGTTTGATGACATAAGAAGCATTTTGTTTGAAGCATACTAACACCATTACCATTGCCAACGTTAGAGGTTAACTGATTCATCCATGATCAAGGTGTATAATACACAGTCCAGCAGGCAATATATGCATCAATTTGACACATCAAAAACAATGTAGATTGTCTTGTTCCATTTATTAAACTAATGACTGATGGCTGAACTGAATGATAACGCCCATTTCCAGAACCTCCGGTGCGGATTGTTTCCCCAAGTCAGTCCCAAATGGAACTGTGCCAGCAGACCTCTGAGAGGATGGTATTGAGCTGCGAGATTTCACGGCCCAATGCAGTGGTACGCTGGTATCGAGACGGACTGGAAGTGGAGGAGAATGACAACCTTATCTTAGAGGTGGATGGTGTCTACAGAAGACTTATTATACCAGAAACTACCGTCAAAGATTCAGCTGAATATGTCTGTGATACTGCAGATGAGTCTGTGACATTCTTTGTAAACATAGCAGGTAAAGGACACTAAAAAAAGGAAACAAGTAGGTCCTCTAAATACATTGCTCTGTCAGTGTTTATCCGTTTCTAACATTTTCTAAATACACAGAGCCTCCTGTTCGCTTCGTACGTCCAAGGAAGATGGCAGGAAGAGTGGACAAAGTGGTTGGGGAGACTCTGGTTCTAGACTGTGAGGTTTCAAGATCAAATGCCGAGGTCAACTGGAAGAAGAATGGGAAAGAAGTAGAAGACTCCAAAAATATCACCATCCTTGAGGATGGTGTCATGCGTCAACTAACCGTTCACTCACTAACAATGGAAGATGCTGGGAAATATGTCTGCGATGCAAAGGATGATGTGATGGATTTCACTGTAAATGTGCAAGGTAGGATATTGTATTTAGAACTATAACTTCAAAATGATATGGAGCCCCCAAAGTCCCAAAAAGATGACAATCTTCGAGTTCTTTACATTGTGTACTCAAGATCCAGACTATTAAAGACTAGAAAATCTATGCTTATTTAGACCAGATCATTGACTTCATCCAGATACTAAGATAATAACTCATGAGAAGTTAAAACAATCTTTTGGGGATTTTGGTGCATTTTACTCAGTGCTTAGAGGATTTTCTGTTCTAATAGAAATTGTATTCATTTTCAGAGTTGCCTGTAAAAATTCTTGGAAAAACCAATGCAAAGACAGAAAAGCAGTTCTTAGTATCAGATGACATCATTCTTGTGTGTGAACTATCAAGACCCAATGCCTCAGTCAGCTGGTACAAAGACAATCAGCTAATTGATAACACTGAGCGATACTGTAGCGAGGAGCAAGGCGTTTTCCGATCACTGGTTGTCTTAAATGCTGGGCTCGAAGATTCGGCAGAGTACACCTGTGATGCAGTGGACGATAAGATGGTCTTCTATATCACTGTCAAAGGTAATCCTTTTATATCTGTATTTCCTTTACTCAGGACAATATAATAATACATCTTTTATGTTCAGAGCCTCAAGTACAGATCATTGGGAACTCAGGCCACCCAGAGCATCACATCCTGGTAGAAGGAGATGACCTTATTTTGGAGTGTGAGGTGTCTCGGTCAAACGCCACCGTTCAGTGGTTATGCAATGGCGTGACACTGAAACCAGACACTCGTATAAAAATTGACAGCTATGACGTTGTGAGGAAGCTTGTCATCTCTGGACTCCAGCCCTCCGACTCTGGAAAATACATTTGCGATGCCATTGATGACAAACTGACAACAATTGTTGAAGTCCAAGGTAAGACTTAAATTACTCAAATGTGTATAGAAACATATATAGATTGAATTTCTGTAGGTTCTGCTTGATTTTGGAATCTTATTGTTTCATGTTTAAACATTGAATTTACAAGCAACCTTTTTGTAAATATATTTTTTCTCAGAGCTGCCAGTCAAGTTTGAGAATAAAAAAGCAAACAATAACTTCTCAGCCTATGAAAATGAGAGTGTTACGCTGTGTGCCATTGTGAGCCGAGAAAGAGCTAATGTTCGGTGGCTGAAAGATGGCCAACTATTGAACGGGGACAACATTCACATCTCCAGTGAGGGTAATACCCACAAGCTCACCATTAATCCCCTGCAGCTGTCAGATTCTGGGGAATATGTCTGTGACGTAAACACAGATGAGATGTATTTCAGTCTTTTAGTCAAAGGTAAGCATTTGGCACTCCTAAACTAAATCACCCAATATTTCCAAGTAAACATACTTGATTGTATTTCTTTATTCTACTCATCAGAAATGAAAGTGAAATTTATCCGACCACTGGAGAATGCTGTGTCTCTGGAAGGCAGTAGCCTTATATTACGATGTGAGATAAGCAAGCCCAAAGGAGATGTCCAGTGGCTAAAAGATGGCCAAGAGATCTCTCCAAGCCGTCGGCACACGATAAGGGCACAAGGCCGCGAACGAAGCTTTACCATCCACCAACTAGTAAAAGAAGATGCTGGAGAATATGCCTGTGAATCCACAGATGACAGGACCTCAGCTACTGTCACTGTAGAAAGTAAGTTTAAATAATTCAACGTGTAGGAAGGTCAGAGAAAATTAACATATTGAAAATAGTTTAAAAATACTTTACATGTATGTGCTATCTTAGTATTTTGAGCACAATGAATCTAACTCAGCTGACTGCTTTGCCTTCAGCTCCCCGTGTTGTTGAGTTCATAGCAGAGCTCCGTAACATCACGGTCTGTGAAGGAGAAGATGCAATATTTAAGTGTGTGGTCTCACCAGAGGACAGTCGGTTGGTGTGGAGCTTAAATGGCAAGCAAATAGCTCTAAATGAGCGCACTGTCACTTCAAGTAACGGACTATGCCACATGCTCTGCATCCACAACTGCATGGTTTCAGATAGCGGCAGAGTAACAGCTGACGCAGAGGGGTTGGTATCAGAGGCAGAACTCCACGTTCAAGGTGAGAGTTGTTCTCCCATTCATTAACACGAACTATACATTTGTGTTAATGGATCATAGAAGCTACATTTAACAACCATTTTATTGTTCAATAACCTCAGATCTGTCTGTTAGCGGTAACCTTATATTTGAGTTATTGTCAGCAGCACTGGACGGATAAACATAAAAGTTCTGTAAGAGAGTGTAAATGCCTCTGTACCATTAATACTACATAAGCATATGTTAATATAAAAAATAATGACCTTTTCAGACAAGTTGAAATTGTTGCACAGGCGCCTTTGACGGCTAGTGCTTAGCAGCTTCTCCTGTTAGAATTCCTCTGGCAACTGAGAGACACAAGTGGCTCAGTGGTCTTGGGGTATGTGACGCTGCAGGGAGCTCCTTTAAGCTTTATATTCTTTGTGTGCTTGAACTTTTAATAATAGTAACCTTGCAGATTTTTTTATGGTCTATATAGTAATTTGGTTTGAGTATCGTAGAATTAACAAACAAATTAAATATAAATCATTGACATGATTAATGCTGCTATCTAGTAATTCCTTGAATTCATTTTAGAGCAACAGGTGTTGTTTACCAAGAAGATGACACCAGTTGTAGCTGAAGAGTACAGTGAGGCAACTCTAGAGGTGGAGGTGAGTCTGGATTCAGGAGAAGTGCAGTGGATGAGGCAAGGGGTGCTGATCCACCCTGGAGCCAAGAATACCCTGAAACACAAGGGCCGAAAACACAGTCTCACCATCTACAATCTGGCCATGTCTGACCGGGGCACCTACAGCTGTGAAACCCTCCATGACCGCACGCAAGCCCAGCTCACAGTGGAACGTGAGTGTGCACGTGTTCTCACTATGCCCTGTTGTTGTTGTTTGTTTACCACCGTTGCTGACAACCCAACCTCCTGCACACCCCCCATCACTGCTTCTTGTAAAGGCAAAGCTTAATTATCTGAGTAAGAGTAATTTGAGTGACTGGGGACCAGGGTGGCTCTTGTACTGCAGCGTGATGGCGACCAACAGGTGATAGCCTTACAGCCCAAGCCGTCTTTAGTATTAACACATGATGATTACATTATCTATGTCAAAGGCAAATCGGACTCCATTTTTAAGGGAAGTGCTTGATAGACAACAAGTTAAGATTATGCTGTTCAATGACTAGAATTCCTTTTTGCAAAGTTAAATTTTACCTATAACAAGAAACACTTACATTTCTTGAAAGTAGCAAGCTCAACACACCATAAAACATCTTGAAGTGATTAAGACGTAGTTATGCTTGTTTTTCTTTAAGCATGCTTCTTCTATTTCTTAGTCCTATGATCCACAGGCCAGTCAGTGAATTAAAAGCTGTTCTTTCAACACTATTGTGGGTGGGAAGGGTAAAGTCAGGACTTCAGGTTGCGTTTGGCACCTCCTATGAATTTGGATCTCCTCTCATTGCATCTAAATTTACATCTGGCCTTCAAAACTAATGTTGCTGTCATCAGGTCTCCAAAATAAACACTCCTTTTTTTCCACAGGGAATGCTCCTCTGATAGAATAAGTGAAAAATGTTGGCAGTTTCAAAGCTGGCTTTTGTGTAAAGCTCCATAGTCAAATGACTAAACTATCGGCGTGTCAATATGTGCCAGCTTGTATTGTTTAACTGCAGCCTGTACAGAACAGACTTCAGGCCTATTCTGTAACACAAAATGGACACCATATCTGCTCAATGTTAGACTGGAATGAAAATACTTGTTATGGAGGCCTATCTTTCAAACATTACCTTTTGTTTAACTATTATTCAGGTTACATTATACTAAAAAAGTACCAAGACAAACAACGGCCGTGAAGCTAAATGTACTTGCACTTGTTGGAGTACTGTAATGCCTTATACACAGCTCTGCAATTTTCTTTACAGCTCGAAAAATCACAATCAAGAAAGGGCTGACTGACATTAAAACCACAGAGAGAGAAACGGCATCTTTTGAGGTGGAGCTCTCCCATCCTGATATCCAAGGAACCTGGATGAGAAACGCAATCCAGCTCAAGCCGACAAATCACTTCCGTATGACTTCCAAAGGACAAGTCCACAGTCTCACTATCTCTAACCTATCAGTGGAAGACACTGGCACCTTTATGTTCTGTGTAGAGAATCTGAAGACGACTGCAAGGCTTGTTGTGAAGGGTAGGTCATTTAGGAAGAGCTTTTGCCAATGTTTCAACAAGCAGATACCAGTGTTTCATTTCACTATAGTAGAAATATTAACAACATAATTCAATGTGGTCAAATTTAAAAACTAGTAAAAGTCATTTTGAGGAGATGTATTCATTACAAGGCCATTGTGTTGTCATAATTAACTAATCTACAATATCTACTTCCCAATCAAAAAGTGACTGAACATTTTGCCCTTACCGCAAGACTGGTAGCTAAAGTGGTCCACGCAGATTAGACCAGATGCCAACCAGTTGAGGCATGATAATAAAATAGAGTGATGGCTCTACTGCTGTTGGCTTTATCCAGGCTCACGTTACAAACGCAAAGAAGCCTAGCAGGACCCTGTGAGAAGTGGTAGCTCTGTCCCCTCTTATCTGTCAGGTGCTAGTTTAATAGCATGCTGTAAAATTACTATGTATGCATTATCCCTTTGAGCTACGACGATCATGGTAAATTAGTCCACATTACTGAACCATATTGTTACTTTAATTTTGAGCAGCAAGACATATACTTGGTGTGTTGCTTATAGAAATGTAAAAACATCTTTTTGCTTGCCTAACTAAGCATGCCGTTTCTCCAGAGCCTCCAGTGACCATTTTCAGAAAACTGGAAGACCAGAAATGCCCTGACGGTGCAGTAATCTCTATCGAGTGTGAGCTGTCAAGACACAATGTTGATGTGAAATGGATGAAGGCAAGTTGTTGGATTTCTTGTTTTTCAACATAAGTTACAAAACTCGAGAGCCAAAAAAACTTCATGATGAAAAGAGAAAAAAATATATCTAATGTGAAGCATCCCCAGCAGAATGAGGGTGTAATAGGCCTCTTAGACGACACCACCCGCCCTTTGAAACCCATTTTTTCCAATGGTTTGCTCGGCACTACGGTAGCTTTTTGATGCATAAACTACAAAAATTCTAAACTACAAAAAATAAATAATAAAGTCACTTGTTATCAATTACAATAGGAAACAAATATTGACCAACCTTGTGCCCTTATCAGCTAGGCGCTAAATAGACACCATCTTGTTCTCTTAACATTACTTCTTCAAAATAAAAGCACCGGCCTTTATGAAGTAGCTAAAGGACAATTAACAAAGCATCAGCAGCACTGAACAAACATTATAACAACAGATTGCATGATAGTAAGATGATAGTAAGAGAGTATCTGAAAAGCCAAAATATTTGTGAACAAAGCATTTAAATATGCTTGAACAAAGCTTGAGCTCAATTCTAAAAGTAGCCCAAAATAAATTTCTGCCAACTTTGTGTTTATCAATTTGGAACAATACTAAGTCAAAAATTATTAGGCCTAATGTACTTGAAATTAAATCAGTTTTTTGTCTTTTTATCATTTTCAGAACGGGGTTGAGCTGAAGCCAAGCAAGGACTTGCGCATTTATGCAATGGGAAGGAAACGGTTTCTTCAGATCATGAAATGTCATGTCAGTGATTCTGGCATGTACACCTGCGATGTTGGAGATGCTACAACATCCTGCACTGTGGAGGTCTACGGTAAAGTCTACAACAGAAAAGGGCCTCTAGTTTTACAGTGGTATACTATAGTGGTAAGGGTTGCCTGAAGATGTGTAATACAAGAGAACTGCACAAACAATTTAACAATACATGGTTGGGGAAGAGGACAAAAACACCAGAAGCCCAGACTACCAAAATGACTGCTGTGAAACTAGAGGCCATAGAGAGGTATTGGCTGAGTAAGCTCCACAAGCTGCTTACAAGCACTTTATATCAGTTATTTGTCAAAAAATGTGTCTACCTCAGTTACAGGGCACTTTAAGAAATTCATATAACTGATATAAAGCTATAGAGTTGGGCATCGAGAACAGATTTCTTCTTGGAATCGTTTCAAAAATGACGTTTCCAGTAGAATTGTTTCTTTATTGGAATCGTTTGGAGGATTGGATTTCAAATCCGATCATCACTTCCCAATTTAATATGCGCAAGTTTTGGTTTACGTAAGCAGCCAGGCGCTCTGGTGTGGCTTTATTTTACATTGAAAAAGCCCTGGACAACTGCAACCCACCATTAAATCAAAAATAAAATGTTTCTCTTATTTGTGAAATAAGCATGTGACCCATTTCAACTCCACCCCTCAAAGAATCGGAATCGATAAGAACCGGACTCGAAATGAAGAATCGGAATTGGAATCAGAATCGTTTAAATCCAAACGATACCCAACCCTAGTTAGCTATGGGTCAGTCATTTACTTGAAACAATGAGTTTCTTCATGCCCTCACCAACTTTATGGGTCATTCCTACTATGTAGTGCCAAGTTAGCTTTGTTTATAGCCTATTAATAAGAAAATCCATCATTTTAGGGTTTGTTAAGCTATAAGAAAACTATATTGGTCCAAGTCAGGATATGGTCTAATAATTTTCACCAAATTCTAAGCATGTGACATAGGCCAAATGTCCACCCTGTTACCGGACAGTCTCCTCTCTATTAATACATTTTGAACGCAGAGTTAATGTAACATTTATATTTTTGATGAGCTAACATGTCCCCAACCTTCCCCTTTGAATATATTTTTTACAAAGTATTCATAAACAAGCATCATCTTGAAAAAAGACATGTTCTATTTTAAAGGCATAATGTAATTTCAATACATTTCTTTTAGAATAAAAAGGAGTTTAGCCCTATTTTTAATTGATTTCATTTGCCAGTTCATTCCCAGCAAGTATCATAATTAATTTAAAATGTGTTAATTTTATTTAATTATTTAAAAAAACTCAGGTAACAGGATGGACTGAAGAGAAATGGGTGGACCTCACACCTGTGAACAAAAACACTTTGCATTTAAGAAAGGCGAAACAGTAACAGGATGGGATATGTTATGCTAATGTTGGCTATTACTACTCATGTGATGAAAAACTGAGATTGTAAACATTTATTAACCATATTTCCAGGGTATGTTATGCATTAGTCAAGCATTTTAAAACATTGAAAAAAGGTTGAATAAAGAGTGATACTTCTGCTTTTTGTAGGTGATTAATTCCTGTCAAAAATATATTGTACTTCCAGAGTCATGTGACTAAAGGACTAGTCATGAGCCTTGTTCAGGGGGATTTAGATCAGAGTAACAGGGGGGACAGTCGACTCAGGGACAAAACATATTTTAAAAACTTAGGCATTAAATATGTATTAATAACAAAAAAATAACATTTGCAGAGAAATATAAATAGGGAAAGACAACAATGAAAATGTATTTTTTTTATATTTCTTATATTTGTTTCTGATGTTGAGCAAACATGATTGGGGACATGGCAGTGTAGCCTACTTGTACTAAAGTAATTATTTATTTTTTAATTAATCCTGGATACATAATATCATTGTGTTTTATAGCCTAGTAGAGGTGGGTTAACGTGTAAGTTTTTAGTAACAAGTATTAGCCCAGTTTTTCACAACATTCAATATATCATGGCACTGAATGCTAGGAATGACCCTTATATAAGTAAAAGCACACATAAGCCCCTAAAATTTGACTCAGCGCTAAGCTAAATTCACGCAGATACACATTTCTTTAATGGTAACATTTAAAAACACGGAAATTAACAACAGGAACAGTGAGATATTATGTCATTGTGTCAGGAACACATAGGTACTGAAATAAAGAATGTATTTACTTTTTACCATTGTTTGTATTCTGCACGCTAGATCACTGTGAAGCATCGATAGAACTGAGGCTTTAATGTTATTAGTTCCACCTGCGTTAAACTCCTTTGACAACTCAAAATGTCTGCTGTGAAAAAGCTCTATGAAAGAGTGTAAATGATGTCAAAGAACAAAGTGTTTTTAGACTGTGTTGGACCACTTTTAGCATTCAGTATGAGAGAAACACACAGACCTAGCTGTTAGCACTCTCACTGCTAGCAAGTGAAGTAGGCTAACGTTTAGCTTTGTCACAGCTAGTCCAAGTAGCTATATATATATATATATATATATATATATTCACAGAATGTCAACCCTTCCAGAGCAGTTAGCTTGGTCATGCCATCTAGGATTATTTTTTAGCAACAACAACAAAGAAGAGAAAAAGCACTTACCATACCCTCAAAATGCCAGATAAGCGCTGCCATCTTTGTTGCTCCTAGCCTCTTCTTTGTTAGCTGCTATAATTTGCTGCTACTCTTTAATGCTGGAGTCTTTATAATTTTCTCTGGGCAAATGCTATTTATATTTAGCCAGCAAGTAACGTCTTTCACCCATTCATTAACAAAAGTTCAAACAAATAATGTACCAACACAATCTTGAGGGAGACTGCTAGCTTGAGAAGCACCTACCAAAAATGTGTACACTAGCTCACTCCATGGATGTATTAAGAGAACTGGTACAGGTCAAGTCAGTTATGCCTGATTATACTTTTATTGATACTTAATGTAAATTTCAGCAAAGCTCCACCCAACTTCAACCTAAAGAGGTCTAATTAGCCAGAATAATTTAAAGCACCTGTGTGGGTGTGCAACGTTTCAAAGTCTTGATACATATTGAATTTTGTTTTTGTCAAAATACTTGTAGGTTAATATTTGAAAAAAGTGTGTAAAATAAATAGCTTATATAGAGGAAATGCAGTCAGGTGAACAGTTAGAAGCTGGTAGAATAATATTAAAAGATCCAATATTACTAAGACAAAACATTTTGAATTCGTTGGAAGGACATATTCCAATTTTCTCACCAAGCATACTACAAGTAGAAGTACTTTACAAGTCCAAGTTTGTTGTGTATCATTAAATAATAGTATTAGGCCTATTATTAGTATTAAGACCTACTAAAAGTAGGTAGGCCTTCTGCTATTACTATAGTACCACTAGTGGCTAAGTTGGCTATATTACTGTGATGACAATTCTGTTACAGTATGGAAAAAAATAAAATAAAGTAATAATTTATAAAGTATTCCTTTAGTTATACCATAGGAGGGGATGGTGCCTGGTAAACCAGGGCCTCCCTTTGAGTTAATGACAGTGCAGCATCACATCCTGATATTTACTGTATAATAACACATACATGTCTGAGCAGTACAGTGAGCTCTCTGTGTAGGCTGTATTACAAAAAGAAAAGAAAAGTGGGATTTATTACATGTACAGTATTTTAGAAAAGGGAAAGGGGAATCATATACTGTATGACGTCCTGCACCTTCATGCTCAACGAAAAAGAAAAACGTTTTTTTTTTCCTCTCTATGAGGAAATTTTTTTGACATATTACAAGATGCCCATTTCCTAAGCATCCTTTACTGTGTATTCTGTCGGCAGAGCGTGAGCTGCTGATCCTGCAGCGCCTGGTGGACGTGGACATCCGGGAAGATCAGAACGCAGTGTTTGTTTGTGAGGTCTCAGTGGAGGATGTGCCAGGAGAATGGTACAAAAATGGGGAGAGGATACAACCGACCAGCACCATCAAGATACGGCAGGAAGGTCAGCCTTAAAATCACGAGCACGCAAATCATAGTGCCTGCACAACTCTTCTGATGATATTACGCTTAATGATACTGTAAATGAGATTTACAATGGTCTGATAATCTACCAAAAATGTAGTACAACACCTGAAAAGAATAAATCTGTAAATCTGTAAATAATATCTGGAATTGACTAGATGCAATTATTATCAGGCTTATTATTTATCTTGACAATTGTATTCTTATTTCAGGGACCAAACATTTTCTTCTTATGTGCAATGTGAGAGCAGAGGACTCTGGAGAGATCAAGTTTGTCACCAGACATGTTGAATCTGTCGCTTCCCTGGAGGTGGAAGGTATAATGAATATGTATTAGCCTACTAGGTGTTCCAAAGGAAGTATGTATACATTTATGAAAATAATTAATACACATTGTTAATTTAAATAAATATATTAAACAATTAGGGTTGGCTTATAGAGCAGGAATGTTGGTAGTCCCAACCAGGGCTGGTCAAATTATCAATATGATATAGTGTTATGAGAGTATGAGAATATTGACAATTGTCTTAGATTTTGGATATTGTAACATCGTAATATAATATGAGTGTGGCCTCTTCCTGGTTTTTCAGGCTGCATTACAGTAAAGTGATGTCATTTTCTGATCTCACCAGTCTGTTCTAGCTGTTCTATTATTTGCCTTTATCCACTTACCCTATATCTACATTACTGATGATTATATATCACAAATCTCATTGTGACATTTTTTTCGTGAAAGCACCAATTGTCAATCCTACAACATCATCGCAATATTGCAAATATACTGATATTTGATATTCTTCATATCACCTAGCCCCAACTCAATTAAGTATATGAGCCAGGAGTTCACTCATCACATTTTACGCACAGAATTTTAGATTTACACCGAAACCAATGTATGTGCTTTACATACTGTAAGCATTTACAGGTGTGCAGTTATTTTTCTGTTGATTAAATTGAGGTGAAATAAGGCTAAAAACTGTGTTGAATTATGAAGCTCTTGATCTTATCTTGCTCATCGTGTTGTTGTTAGAATTTAGACATATAGTAAAGTATTTTAATAAGTCACAGTTTAGTTTGACAAATCTAAATTGCACTTTGTCCTTTTCAGAGATTCCTGTCAACATTGTGAAGCCTCTGCAGGATACGACCGCCCTGGAGAAGAGCCGCGTGCTCCTCGACTGCACCGTGTCCAACCCCAGATGTAGCATCCGCTGGTACAAAGGCAGCAATGTCGTGCTGCCCTCCGAACGCTTTGAGATCTGCAGTGAAGGCTGTTATCGGAAACTGATCATCCAGCAGGTGGTGCTGGATGACGAGGGCACGTACAGTGTGCAGGTCGGAGAGTATACATGCTCTGCAAAACTGACAGTGGAGGGTAAGAGAATTCATGATTGGTAAGGACTGTGTAATTTACAGCCAACGTTGTTCATTCATTTGCAAACTACAATGTAGTAAGTGTGATACAATACAATCCAGTGCAGAACAAGCTGCAAAGATTGACTAATCAATAATTTGTATTAAATAATCGATTACTTGGTTGCGTAAAAATTATCTGATTTCAGCTTCTTAAATGTAAATATTTTTTAATAATAATCCTATACCAAGAATAGAAAGTAGTGAAAAGAATCCCAGATCTTTAGTTGTTCTGGCCCAACAACTATGCTTCCTCTTCCCCAACAACACACCCAAAGAAGAATGGCCACAGTATGACATCTTACTAGGGTCTCATACAGTACTTAATCTCATAGCTCCACCTGCTGTCAGAGCAAAGCTAACACATGGAATTCATCTTATTTTAATGAACACATTGACCCCCATTTTTTTACATGGCTGTTTTTCTTTCACTCTTGCCTTGTTTAAATATAATGTGGCCATTTGCAACATCCTTCATTTTTTTTTGTTTCTTCTTTTTTTTTTTGCTGTTTATGTCTTTGTAGCTCGTGTTGGGTTGAATGATTGATAGGTGGCTGTTCATGGTAGGTAGCCTCTTACACAGATGTAGTGGTCAACTTGAATTTATATACTGTATGTTACAATGGATTTCTAATGGCAGGCCCAATTCAACCCTCTGGACACAAACTGAGTCATAATAATACTTTTATTTATATGTATATATATATATATATATATATATATATATATATATATATATATAAAAATGTCCCATGAACATGCCAAATGATGACATTTCTGAGTGACTATAAAAAAATAAAAAAAATAGCCTTTTTCACATGGAAAAAATAAACTACGAGTAAGAAATATAAGGCAGATTTAGTGTTGTGCATGCTGGATCACTGTCCCACTTATTGGGACACTTGAATAGAGAAGAGCCATATAATATTAGAAACATCTGTGCTTTTCCTTCTAGTCAAAATGTCTCATGAAAAAGGCTGATCACCTATACTGCATGCCCAAGTTGGATGAGACATGTAATATACCATGATCTGATACCATCATCTCCCAGAAATACATACTTTGTGAAAGATCTATCACCACTTAGCATAATTGATTAAAAAGCTTAGAATAATTGGCTAACCAAAAGACTCAGACTATTTGCTAAAAATGTGTTGTAAGCTAACCACTTTCCCTCTCACTTGTGCACTGACTCAGCCCAGTCAGTGTTAATGGTGAGTGAGCTGAAGGATGTGGAAGTCACGGCCCCTGGGGAAGCCTGCTTTGAGTGTGAGGTCTCAGTCCCTGTTCTCAAAGCTCCTGTGTGGAGTCTGAATGGGGAGCCGCTACAGCCCAGCTCTCGGGTACGCCTGGAGAAGATGGGCACGGTCCACAGGCTGACCCTCAGACAAACCTCCCCGGACATGAGCGGAGTGGTGGAGTTCACCTCTGGGAAAGCAAAAAGCAGAGCCCAGCTTCGGGTACTGAGTAAGTAAAAGAAGTAGCTGTTTGTAATGGACTTATGTATCTCAATATACTTAGATTTTAACAGTATTTACATTGTCAGTAAAGGCTAGGTGTATGGATTTATGCATATATCTACGCACATGTAAGATCATAAAAGACTGTAAAGATGAAATATGACAATGCATTTGTTTGACATGATTTCAAATTGTTCACAAATATTTTTAAACAATCTCTTGAGGTTACAAGAAATTAAGACATTGTTATATGAAAGAATTCCTTTCATATAACAAAATACCACCATCTAATATAAATTGTTTTTTATAACAGCACACAATATACAGATAATAATACCCAACTTTTAATAGTAAAAGCTAATCACTTTTTTTTTTCCTTGGATATTCCACCAGTGGTGGAAAGGGTACTAGCATACTTAAAGTCCTGTTACTTTAAATTAAAGTACTTAGGGTTACACCTTATCCTGAAATGGACCATTCTGCACAATGAATACTTTTACTTTTCACTTTAAGTATATATAGTGCTAAATGCTTAGCACTATATATACTTTTAAAAGTTTGAACACATGATTGTTACTTGTAACAGAGTATTTCTACACTGTAGATCTACTTTTACTCATGATCTGAGTACTACTTCCAGCACAGCGTCAGACTGAATAGGACCAACTGGTAAAACCAAATGTTTAACCCAGTATTGTAATGTAAACAATAACCACTAGAGGGAGATAAGAAAGTTGACTAAAGCAGGGGTCTGCAACCTGCGCCTCTTTAACCCCTCTCCACTGGCTTTTACAAAAATTGATATGGAAATGAATCATGCTTATTTATTTTTTTACATTGTAATTTCCTCATCATTGTTGTAGGCCTCTGCAAAGACGAAAATCCTGTCAACAAACCACATCACCATAAATGAATGCTCATTTAGAGCTATTGCAGATGTTGATAGGCTAATTTAGACTTAGTAGACTGTGTTACCTTCATTATAAGGCTCAAATATGCTTTGCCGCTCCAGACAGATTTATAAAATATGATGCTGAATATGGCTCTCTTGCTATTAAAGATTGTTGACACCTAGTAGTGGATCAATGCAAGTGAATGTTTTTTATGCAGTAATGGTTTTTATTCAATGAACTGCTCTACTAAAAAGCCATATTTACATTAGAAGCACCACACAAAAAACCCAACATAAATCCATCAGTCTGCTTCTGAATTGTCAAGATGGCGTCTTAAAGTGTGTTGCCTGACTTGGCACAGCATGTAAATATAGCAAATGTTTTGGCTCTTAGAGCGCTACCTTCTATAAATAATAAAGGGTGTTTATGGCTCCACTCAAGCTGCAATAATGTAGGCCAAGCAATATAAAGCAGCATCTCAGGTTATGTAAAATGTTTAGGAGAGTAAACTATATTTTACTTTATTATGTTGGCTTTAAATGAAAGAGTATTATGTTCAGTGATCTGCTGTAAACCTGTCATGAATTCAGACGGTTTTAAAATGACCAGGAATCACGCTCACCCTAGAACATTAAAAAGGAAATTAAAATAGTCAGAAACTTTAGAAGGGATGTTGTATAATCATAGGCAGTGGTGGAAAGTAACTAAGGAGCCTACATTTACTCAGCTACTGTTCGGAGGTACTTGTACTTTAGTTAAGTACTTTCATTTTCTGCTACTTGTTAGTTCTACTTTACTCATGTCAGAGGCAAATTTGGAACTTTTGTTATTCTACATTTATTTGCCAACTTTAGTTACTTGGCAGGATCATATAAATGATTTTAGATTAAGATATGGTAAAACTTGAATGCAGGACTTTTACTGTTTATATAAGTGCGCACCGTGCTACTTTTACCTGAGTAAGCAATAAGGCCATATGATGTGAGTACAGCTGAGGATGATAATTTGTTGATTTGGTTTCAGGTCTTTGGCGTTGTCAAAAAGTCCATTTCAGGATGGCCACAAGTTTGGGGCTTTGCAAAAGTCGGCATCTGCTTTAATTAAGTTTAATTATTTTAAGTTTTAAGTTTAATTAAGCCTAAAGCAGTAGGTCCCAATCTCGGGGGGTCGGAAGGGGTCTCAATATAAACCATAAGGTATTTAAAAGTTAGAAAAAAAATGATATTAATATATAAAACTTTGTCCTGGTCAAGTCAAGTCATGAATAATTTCATCTCTTTGGGCCTTTAAGGAAAACCCACTCTGAGGTCAAACTACTGACAGCGCATGTCCACACCAGAGCTATTTTCTATTTCCCATTAGTTTGTTTTTTGTTTTCAATTTTTGTTTTTCAGTTCAGTTAGTTCCCAAGGTTCCCCTCATTTCAGTTTAGTACATATTGTAAAAAAGGTTAAGGTTAAGTTACATTTTTATTAGTTTCTGTATTAATTTCATTTTTATTTGTTTATTTGGTTTTTTTTGTTTTTTTTTTTAATAGGAGGCATTTGTCGGGGCAAAAATTAAAATAGACAGGTATTACAATACTAACCCAGAGCAAAAAAAGAGTGCCGATTCAATTAAATAATCGTTGAAGTTATTTACATATATGTTTAGTAAGAAATGGACAGGTTTCCATTTTGACAGAATAAGGTGAAACGATGAATGACTGTCTTCATCTATGCTCTCTGGGCCTCAATCTTATTTTTTTTTCTCTGCTCAAATTTCCCAGGTGATCCGTGAGTGACATCTTCCAACTGTCATCACCTAGTTGACACAGACTGACTGAAGCTATATTGATGCTTTTTTAAGTTGTAACATTGACATTGCTTATATATTTACAAACAGTATGTCTATAAAAGTGGTTTAAACAGGGTTGTGACGGATTTTCATGCAGTTCAGTTAAATCAGGGAGTGGATTTTCTTATAGTTACCTGCCTTTAAGAATTGTCTTTATAAAATTTCTGTTAAAATGAGTCATAGTCAGCATGTGAATACATATAAACAGTTCCATTATCACAACACAAACTGCAGTTTGTGTGTTAACTATGTCCTGTGTGCAAGTGTACTCTGGGTTAGTGACTGTAACCATGTTCAGGTTTAAGCTGAATGTGTATTTGTGCCAATAAATATCTGATTCAAAAACAAGTAAATGTTAGAATGATACAAGGATGGGAGGTCTATGTCAAGAGTCCCATAGTTCGAAAGAGACATTTAACTTTATAGGGTCATTTCTGAAGCCAAATGCTAATGTAGAACAAAAACTAAATGTTTTATCTTATCTGATTTTGTTCAGGCTGCACACACACACACTTAATGTGTATGTTGTCGTAGCTTTGTAAGATATTTGCAAGTTCAAAAAATTACTTTTTGTTCCGCACCAATTTTTGTGCTTTCCAAAACTCCAGTTGTCTGCTTCGACACATATTTTCAACCACAGCTGACAACACATGCAGTTGTGCCACTTATTATGCAATATGAACGGATTTGCACTCTGTTATTTTCCCATATATCGAAGCATGGTTTTGTGTGGCTGTTGCGTGACAGTGATTTTTGTCTTAGAAAACACAATGTTAAGTTTCCAGTTGTCTACAGCCATGTATTAAGATAAAATTAAGGATTTCAACATGGATTATCCAAACAAACATCTCTTTTCATCATTTGTCCATTGTATAGAATTTTTTTTTTTGTTATTGTTTCGATGAGAAGTTTGAATAAAGACAGTTCCATCTAGCAGCAAGGGGCTTGTAATGTAAATACATTGGGCCAAAAATCTGGTAATTTAGGAAAGAAATAGATTATAGGAAATTACTTGATCACCTTGATTGATAATCAGGGCATGCTTGTTTTAACGTTGCGTGTGTATTATGTTTGAACTTAATGGAGAATGATAGTTGTTTTCATATGAAATCTGTTCCATATTCCATTTTTCCATTTGACTTGTTTCCACCTCTGCCATGCCATGTTGTGTTGAGCGTTACACATGTGAAAAAAAGTACTGTTGTGAAATATGACCCGTTTCAATAAAACATGCTTTATTGATGCCAGGTAAAAATAGCTCTAGTTGTCTCTTTTTTTTTTTCAACCTAAACAATTATCAGCAGCAATTTTAAAAACTTAGGTGTTGTGACCAGTTTCTTTACTTGAGTCATATTAATACTCTTGTTGCATTCAGTAAAAAAAAGTTAAAATCATTATTTAAAGACAGGTTATGGTTTTTCAGGTATTGTCAAAGTATCCGTTTTAAATCTTAAACCAATGTACACACACACACACACACACACACACGTTTCCCCAATGGAACTGTATTTACAGCTCGATACGGCAGAACATTTGACTTCCATTAATGTCTTACACAAAAAAAAGGTTTACAGATCAAAGTGTGCTTTAAAATAAAACGTCAAACTTACTGAAGTCGCCGTAGCAGGTTAGCACCTCTTCCTGCACACATGGACCAAGGGGCGCACACTGTTGTGGCCAATTCAACAAAAAAACTCAAAAGATAAAATAACATTCCGTAAAATAACATTAAAACCAATTCAAAACGATTGTACATACAGTATATCATGATTTAGGCACAAATAATCTCACCATTTCTGCAGTAAGTGTTTTTGTGTGAAAGGTCCAATCAGCGTGAAGTCAATCTGTTTTCTTCATCCAGAACTGTCCAAAAGATCCAGATCTCAGGTCTTATATTAAGCCTTTTAGAGTTGTTGGTATGCGCTATAAGTATGAGGTCAACTAATGAATAACAAGATAAGGGTGTTTTGTGACTGGACTGGGCATAAGACATATAACAACATATTATTACACAGTCATATATAGATTTCAGTAATATTAGAAGTGATTAATCTTTATCAGTCATGTGCAGTACAGTAGTAAAAACTTGATTGATGGCAGTGGGTTGCCATGAATACTGTTCTTTTTAATCTAAATGCAACAGTTTTTCGGAGCCAAATTCCTACCACAAACAGTATTTGTTCAAAGCTTTCAGAAGACATTAGGTAAATGCACAGTATTTGGAGCAGACCACAAATGTGTGTTTCGTAGTGAAATGTGCCGTGACATGTTTAAAATATTAAAATGATTGTCTTTTCCTACATACACATCCGGCTTTAAGGAACAGTCTTCAATGACTTGTTGTATTCTGTGGAAGAGATTCAGATACTATTAAAAGTGCTACAATAAACTGAAATAAAAACGACTGATGTTCATTTGTAGAATGGCACTGAACAACTGTTCAAACAATCTAGGTTTACAGCTTACTTAAATAGGTCACTGCGGTCACATAACGACGACAACAACAACAACACACAAACTGCACTGCTAAAGATATCTACAGAAGTCATTGAATCTCATATTCAGTCTTTATCTAGCGTTCAAAAAAAAAAAAAAAAAAAAAAAAGAATCTTTGGGTTTGATTACTTTCCATGTTGAAGTACCAAACCCAGCTGGAAAGATTGCTTTCACCTTTTTATGCAATTTCTCTAGTTAAGAATACGAGATTAAATGAGACATTTTTTGCAGCGTGGTCCTTGTAGTCGGATGCAACGTTGAGCCTGTGGCCCACCAGCCTCCGTGGCCCCGTGACGACAGCTGCTGGGGATTATTTTCATCCTAGTTTCCTGCCTCTGTTAACTTGAAGTCCTCTGCTGCTGGAGAACTTCATAGATGTCTTCCACTTTGCTTAGTCTCTCAAAGAAAGGGATAAGATCGAGGAGCTCGGTGTCTGACATGTCGTCAAACCAGGACGCTACTGGAACCTGGCGGTTTGAGGAAGTGAGATATGGTGGGATAAGAAGACATTTTTAATATTCCACAGTATCTAATATGTTATTATTATTATCCAAAAAAGATTTGTAGTAAACAACAAAAATGTAGGTTAGTGTATTGCAGAGAAAGAAATATAGATGGCATACTGCGTTGTCGGGATGGAAGACGTAGGAGGCTGGGGAGTTATCGATGATGATGACCTTGTTGAGGTCTCTTCCTAAACGGCTCAGGTCCTTTACGTAGTTCCCTTTGTGGAAGACACAGGACTCCCGAAAGAGACGGCTCCGGAAGGCCCCCCATTTGTCCAACAGGTCCGACACAGGATCTGCGTACTATAGGAACAGGAGAGAACCAGGAGCTAGGGTTAGACAATTCTGTGTAATGTTTGTATCTTATTCGGTGGTTGTACAGCAATTATGCTGTAATACTTTTACATTCTCTTGCTAAACTTTTTCAGGCTAAAAAAACGTAGAATGTACTTTCAGGTCAGTTTGGCACCATGTAAACAACCACAACAATGGTGCGCACACACCTGTGGACTGTGTCGGGACCCGATCTGTGCTGCCTTTCTGTTCAACGCTCATAGCTGTCTGCCGTTAGCCTCCACCAGGAAGCTAACGGCATGTAATAACTTCTAAGATCGTGCAGTGTCGTCAATCATCGTAAAACAGAATTATCATCTGCGCGTGCGCGAACATCTTGCGCATGCGCAGGACGGATCGTACTGGCAGCACAGATCGGGTACCGACGGACGGTTATGGCTTTTTATTTTGAGATTGACCTGAAGGAAAGACATTAAATCAGGGCTTGGCAGTAGGCAGAGAGATATTTAATGAGATACCTCTGAAGAGAATACTTATTGCAAGGAGAAAGCTGACAGATCAGCATTTGATTTTAGACGATGTACACAAAATATACTCATGATACTTTCACCTTGTAAGGGCTTGAGACAAGCATGGCAACTAATGCAATTAACAGTATGTTCCGCATTAAATATTGTTAGGACACTACATACTTTGAACCTGTACTGTTATTACAGAAACTTTTTTGAATCAATGTACTGTATAATTTCTCAGGACCATTTCATGGAAACCCTGTCACGTGAATACATGTGAACGGAAAATTGTCAAGGCTATTGAATGTGTGACCCTGTTAGTAAAAATAAAATAAAATATTTGAAAGATCACACATGGCAACTAAAACCTAATAATTCAACTCACACGAGTCATGACTCAGACGAAATGCTTCACAAACAAGCTGAGGCCTTTGAAATAAATGTGAAAGGTTAATAGCCTGACAGGTATCATAAATATATCTTTATGTATGAGAGCGTATGTAGAAGGTCACCTACAAATCAAACAAAAGAAATGACGATGGGTTCCCAGTAATTCTACAACAGGTGTCCCTTTCCACATCTGGTGTGTCCATCTGATAAATGCCAATGTGCCTCCTATAACAAGTCACATGTTCATTCATGTTACACAGAATAAGAGCAGCAGTCTGACCTTGGATAAGCTGGCGGTGAACAAGACACACTCGAACAATTCTCCCATCCTCTTGAGGAATTCGTCAACGTGGGGTCTCTTTAACACATACACCTGGGTGGAGACACAAAAGCATTGGAGTATGAAATGCACAGTTGGTCTGCCACATGCTTCACTTTATGGATATGATCAGGAATAAAACTACTAATGGGGAAATATATAAAGAAAAGAAAATGGTAATCCTACTTCTGACTGGTGCGTCCAGACATTGTAAAGACACAAATAGATTGGCATGTAGTAGTTTATTAAAACATAACTGAGGAACTTAGCTACCTGTCATAATGTGGGCTTTTTAATATCATATATAATTTGATATATAACACTCTCCAAACATTACAGTTCTGGGATTATCAAGATGTCATATTGGAAGACGAGGAGTAATATGCATTTCATGATGACTGTACACACTAATTTTCTCTACCATTATTATTATTGTTTCTTTTGTAGCTTGATAATTCTATGTTGCTATTACGACATCAAATGCTGCAAAAGAAAACAAACCTGTAATATTTCTTGAAAACACCCCAACAGGACTTTATAACTACTTCCACTAAGATGCTGGCAGCCTTGTTTCTGAACCAAGTCACCCTGAATAGGCTTTCCCCACTTTAAACAAGCCTATCCTGGATTACTTGAAACAGACCCAGGCCCTTTGGACAACAAAGCTCCTCTGTCTGCTGGGAGGCCCAGCACAACAGATTGGGGTTACCATTGAGCGCCTGCAGGGAATAGTCACTGCCGTTCCCCAGCACCAATGAGCAGGACATAATATGCCCCACAGAGTGAGATTGATGGCCAGTGATTTCTGAGAAGCCTGCCAGGGTTTTCTCATTTTGTCAGGCCACGTAAATAGCCGCCTGCTGCTTGGAGCCGTCAACAGAGCGAGCTACAGCGCTGTCAGGGAGCTAGCACAGTGTTTCCAGTGCAAACCACGAAGGATATTGGAAATTTGAAAGTTCATAATAAGGGTTTCAAAAGTATCAATACTTTTATATGTTTGAAATGATAATATCTTAATTTTACATTCAATAGTATTGAATGTACTGAAGCTATGAAAAAGAAAGATCTACAATCAGATTTTCAAGCCAAGGCTACACAGATCACACAACATGGAAGAAAATCAGCTGGTCGTCAACCTGTGGCTGAAAAGACATTCTCTCCAGCAATTAACTCACCACGATAGAAAACAGAAAAGAAAAAATATATCCTTTTTTGTCTGTATCCGAATCAAGTCATCATTTTAAATGTTTAATTTTCTGTATACTTAATATCTTTTTAGTATTTTTTGAAACATAGATTTTGCTTTACATTTACTTGTTTCAACCCAGTCGATGTTTTAAAATATGTGAGTATTTTGTTTGAGGGTAACCCAAACCATCCAGTATCTGCTTCTACATGTTTTTATGGGCCAGAAGATTCAAAAACATTTCCTTTGACTGTTGTCTTCCCATGCATCCAAAGATGCACTTTATGGTTTCCTCAGTAGATCAGCATTGGCTAAATGTCGTGTAAACAAGCTTAGTAATAGTGTTGGGTTTCAACTCAAACCTGATTTCTATTTCAGTTTACAGGGCATGATTTGAATTTAGTTTCATCTTTATTCTCATTATCTGTCCAAGATCCTTCTTAGTTGTCAGTGTTTTGGTTCATTTTTAATTTTTCAAGTTCAAGAATAGAAAATGAATGGCATGGTGTACATGTTGTACTCCCTTGTAATCTACAATTGCATTCAATATTTTAATTGTAAAATAGTTTTTTATACCAGTATCATATATAAGTTTAAGATTCTGGTATTGTGACAACCTTAGTTTATAAAGCATGGTACCGTTCAGATCGGATGGTTAATAGCACAGACTATGGTTACTGGTGGGTGGCATACACTGCAATTATGGGCACTGCACATAAAAAGGTTCTCTGTGTTAATCCTGCTTGCACAATTGTTTACATGCATCTTTGGGGCTTTTATCATGAAGTCTATCAAGCTTGTAGAAACTTCCATGATGGCTGCTTTTAACATTGTGGTGATGTAGCAAATGGTCACTTTAGCATATCAAGTGCCTACCTGGTGAACTGTTCCATCAATTTCCACTGGAATGATAAAATCAGCATTGTTCACTGGCTGTTGAAAAAAGGAGTAGAAGTGTTAAACACACAAAAAGAATAATTTCATTTTATCTTCAAAGGAAATCTACACTTTACCATTCAGGCTGGGCGTTATGAAGATGTACAGTATATCATCAAAATGCTATGCAATTTGTCTATTGTACATATTTTTCTATATTGCTTCTATTAAGAAAAACCAGCTGGCGGACTGCGTTACAGCAATATTTATATCATTTGGACGCTGTTTTAAGTTCTGATCCTTTCACGTTACGTTCGTTTCACACTAGACTTCTTAATAAAATGAGAAAATACTCAGTCCTTTTCATTTGCCAAGTATTTATACATAGAGTATACAAAAATAGGCTTTGCCTTGTGACTATTTCATGTATTTATTTATTTATATACATATTAAATTATTAGAAAACAGTATATTGTTATTAAGATATGAAATGACAGATTATTAATTAATCCAAATATTTGGTCTATTTTTACTGGAAAGTGGTATTGGTAATGTGACCGGCTTGCTTCTCGTAGAAATGGAGCCTTTATTTCCTTAACCACTCAAAATAGGCAATCTTAAACTTTTAAAAAGGAAACTGGGTCACCTTTAAAATGTGGTAGGCTAACCTGCTACAGAACCACGCAGGGTTTGAATAAGTTGGAATGACTTAAAAGGGACAATTTACCCATACATCAAAATACTTTATAATAATTTAAATGTATGGGTAAGCTGATATTGGCCATATTTCCCAGCCCTGTTTTCCAGAGAGATGTGAGTGATAGCAACAAATCTGAAGTGAGGATGTGTCAGACACACAGACACAAAGATGCCGCCTCAGCGTCTTTTAAATAACACAATACTGTAAATAACTCCTGTCACTTCCATCATGGAAATATGGGCGCTACAGAAAGTGATAAGGGTCATAACTTTTCTGATTTATTTAGGCAGTATACTCATATCTGAAATATGCTTCTCAAATGTTAGTATCACTCGCATTTTCTATATAAGGCATTACAGCCTAAACATATACTATGAGGTAATGCAAGTGAGACCGTACAGGAACAGAAAGTGTGTGTATGCTTTGAGAATTAATGCACAGTATTTTTCACAATGCTGCATGCTGGTTTATGTTCTGTCCTGTATCTGCTGGTTTAAATGTTTTGCATTTGAAAAATTAATTTATCTAAATAATTATTGATTAATCCACATTTTTGTTTCTTTTTTTTTAGACAGCAAAATTGGATTAATAGCAGATTGAACTTGAACTAAGGCACATTTTTTAGTACCATCAGTATGAATGCAAATCCTGTATTCACAGTCCTTTTAGTTCTGGTTTGATCTCTTTGCATCATTATGTGAATATGTAGGCTGAACCACTCTTCTTTTTATCCTCTAACTCTTTTTTAAATAATACATCCTCTATCTTAACCACAAATATACAACAAAAATACTTCCAGGTATGTCAGTTCAATTAGTAACTTACATGTTCCTATCTAGTTGTCCTGATACTTGTCATTGATTTGTCTAATGATGTATTACCAAAGGTATAAAACATTACTATTTTTAATCACTCAGGAGTCTATATGTCAAGTTTTGCTATTATACTATATCCTATTTGCCGTATTTGCTTATTGGCCTATAATGACACCATTAAAAAGCAGTACTGAAATATATGAGACTATGATTATTTATTAGGGGTGTTGAAATTACTCATTGCATTGATGCATCGTGATGCAGATGTAGATGATTCTGTATGGATGCAGTGGCAGACCATAATTGATTATTGCCTAATGATGATTTTACGGTTGCTGCATTTTTTTGTTTTTGCCATTTGTCTGTTGTGTTGAGACGCCGCTACATTCATGAAGTGTCTTCTTTAGGCGCAGATACAAAAAAAAAAAACAGAGCATATTTATATATACATATACACATACACACATGGTTTATCCATAATAATATTGGGGTGACGCATTTGAAATCGCTTTGAATGTTGACAGGACATTGGAAATCCAACTGCGAGACCAGTAAAGATTTACACCCCTATACTTTATCATGACAAAATTTGCATGACAAGACACAGGGCCTGGTGTCTAATTTTCAAATTGTGTGTTTAGCATTTATGGTGTGGTTACATTTCTGAATGGTTACAATATGGTTATATGGTTACAATATAGGCTATACAAATATATGGCGGGTGTAGTTTGGTAGAAAGAAAATAGTTCCTACATGAAACTGCTTACAACTCTACTCTCGACTTTCAACCAATTCCAAAACGGTACCAATAATTCACTTTTTAATATGTGTGTCAAAGTATTAATAAGTTTAATTATCCACCTTGTGTTAAACATGAAGTTAACAAGAGTCTGACCCTGTTTACACATAGCCAGTTGCAATATCCAGTGACATCCTTTAGGACAGTCTGTGACCTGAGAAGGACTAAACACCACATGGTATTCATTGCATGATTTGTCTTGACATAGGAGCCTGGGCTTTTGCCGTTGACTACTTTGTTCACTAAATGCTACCTTAAAAGGTATAAAACTACTAAAAAATAAGCTAGTTATTTGAAGGAACAATCTAAAACTCAATACATTATTTGAAAGCATCTTTACATTAGTACATTAACACTGATTGATTTACATATTCTAATTAAAGAGATGTGAAGTTGTAATTTCCTTTTAGAGTGAAGTATTTATACATAAATGACTCAAGTTAAAAGCCTTTTTCTGAAAGAATTATTGTTGATAATCTTTTTTTATCATGTTTACAATACTCTGTCCTAATGGCACATTACCGTTAACAGCTACACGTATACTTGTCCTTTACAATTTACTTTTCATTCTTGGAAATCAGATTTTAACTGCTAAGGTTTGATATATTTTTATCATTTATTTTATTATTGCCCTTGGCACCCAGTCTGGTGGCCCCCTTTGGCATCCACCAGTTCAATATTTGTGTTTTTTTAATATACAAAAACTGACAAAACTGGAAAATCTTGTTTCATAAGAAGCCAATATACTATTTGGTTAAAGTTTTAACACTACCTTCGAGAGCAACTAGGGTTGGGTATCAGTACTAGTCCCGACACCAGTACCTGAAATTCAGTTCCCGGTACCCAACAATACTTTTTTCTGTACTTTGCCTCTGTAATTAGGAAAAAATTATTTCATTTGTAAAAATAATTCCAAACCTATTAACATTATGTAAATTCATTTTGAATATTTTACCCTGACAGAAATTAAACAAATATAAAAATAAAACCCGTTCTTCTCCCAAACCCGTCCCTACAACCTATTAAATTGAATACAGCGGGGCTCGAATGTTTGGGAACCCCATGTAAAATTTGTATTCATGTGCATAAAGAAGCCAAGAAAAGATGGAAAAATCTCCAAAAGGGATCAAATGACAGATTAGACATTCGTATAATATGTCGCAAAAAGTTAAAATTTCCATCATTTACACTTTCAAAATTACAAAAAGTTAAATTTTATTTCCATCATTTACACTTTCAAAATTACAGAAAACAAAAAAATGGCGTAGGCAAAAGTTTGGGCACCCTGCAGAGTTTCTAGCATGCACCGCCCCCTTTGGAAAGCTGAGACCGCTGTGCTGTATTTATATAGCGCTTTTCTAGTCTTAACGACTACTCAAAGCGCTTTTACAACATACAGGATACATTCACCATTCACACACATTCATACACTGTGGCCGAGGCTGCCGTACAAGGTGCCACCTGCTCATCAGATAAACATTCACACTTGGGGTTCAGGACACTTCGACATGGGACTGCAGGGCCAGGGATTGAACCACCAACCTTCGAATTGGCAGGCAACTGCTCTACCGCTGAGCCACAGCCACCCCAGACAGCTTCATGGATTGTTCTCAATCATCGTCTGGAAAGACCAGGTGATGTCAATCTTAAGGCTTTAAATGCCCAGACTCATCTGACCTTGCCCCAACAATCAGTACCATGGCTTCTTCTAAGCAGTTGTCTAGGAAACTGAAAATAGTTGATGCTGACAAAGCAGGAGAAGGCTATAAGAAGATAGCAAAGCGTTTTCAGATGCCAATATCCTCTGTTCGGAATGTAATTAAAAAATGGCAGTCATCAGGAACAGTGGAAGTTAAAGCAAGATCTGGAAGACCAAGAAAAATGTCAGACAGAACAGCTCGCAGGATTGAGAGAAAAGCAAGTCCAAACCCACGTTTGACTGCACGATCCATCCAGAAAGACCTGGAGACACTGGAGTTGTGCTACACCATTCCACTATAAAGAGATACTCGTACAAATATGGTCTTCATGGAAGTCATCAGAAGAAATTCTCTTCTACGTCCTCACCACAAAAATCAGCGTTTGAAGTTTGCAAATGAACATATATGCCTGATGCATTGTGGGAACAAGTTCTGTGGACCGATGAGGTTAAAATAGAACTTTTTGGCCGTAATGAGCAAAGGTACGTTTGGAGAAGAAAGGGTACAGAATTTAATGAAAAGAACCACTGCCCAACTGTTAAGCATGGGGGTGAATCAATCATGCTTTGGGGTTGTATTGCAGCCAGTGGCACAGGGAACATTTCACGAGTAGAAGGAAAAACGGATTTTGGACGCTAACTTGATGCCATCTGTGAAAAAGCTGAAGTTAAAGAGAGGATGGCTTCTACAAATGGATAATGATCCTAAACACACCTCAAAATCCATGGTGGATTACATCAAGTGGGATAAACTGAAGGTTTTGCCATGGCCTTCACAATCTCTTGACCTCAACATAAATGAAAATCTATGGATAGACCTTAAAAGAGCAGTGCGTGACAGCCCAGAAATCTCAAAGAAATGGTGCCACCTAGATAAATGTCTGCTCTACGATGCTCCAAAACAGATGTTCAAGGCAACAGAACCAATGCATTTTTAGTGGCCGTCCTCACAAAAATTTGCAAGTAGACTCTTATCTGTGAACCCTTATGATCAAAAGTTATCAAAAGATTTTCAATCACACCTGCAGGTGGCCACAATAAAATACAAAATGCGTTTTGCCCCGTTACCCTGTTGCCACATCGTTCGAGCCCAATACTTATGTCACCTGTGGCAATAGCAATGTGCTTTGTGTGGACGAAGCATGAAGTTGATGTGACTCATTTAGCGACTGGCTCTCTGCCGCGTAACGGTATTCCACTACTAGCTTGTCAGTCAGTTATTGTAAAACCTCAGCTCTGTGACTATGTTGTGTATTGAGTTACAGGTTTCACCACTAGAGAAAGGAAACATGGAATTCTCCTACACTGCCTGGGCACCAAAGGCCAACCTATATTTTATACACTCACGGATGTAGGTACAACTTAGATTCAGCAGTAGCTGCACTATATCAGCCCAGCAATAACTCTCGTCGTGTAACGACACATGTTCAGACTAAGAGTGCAGAGACCACATGAGACTGTAGTTAAGTGTTTGGGCACGCTACGTGAGCTAGCTACATTGTGCTTATTTGCTGGATACACAGATGAAATGATTCGGGACCAAGTGATTGAGCATGCTAGGTCTCTAGCTTCAGAACATCATGCTCCAGTGTACGTGGTGCAGGTGAGACCAAAACGTCCATTCAGAACCAGAGCAAAGAGCAACTACTCTGCCAAGCCTGCAGCAACACTGAAACAGGATCAAAGTGTTTTAGATGTGGATCAGCAGCTCACCTGGCAATCGCTCAAGGCTGCCCTGCAAGGAAAGGGACTTGCCGAAATTTCAACAAGATTGGACACTTTTCCCGTGTATGTAGTCCAAGCAACACACAGCCTAAGTAGGCAAAGTGGTTATTTTGGAAATTAATACAGTGCAGATGATAGAAAATGGTCAACCAGATGACAAAATTATGTGAACAGTGACCATAAATGTCAACTTCTCGTACTGTGGAGCTTTTTTATTTTTCAATAAAATACAAATGTTCCTCCACTTAAGTCCACTAGTAGCGGATACGGGATTTGCTGTGCCAATCATTCCTGAGCACTTCAACAGAGCGCACTCCAGTGCTGCTTGCTGAGCCAGAAAAAAAGGTTAGTGACTTACACCAAAAACCATGCAACCACTACAGCACCAGCTACACTGTATGTTGCGAAGACAGACACAGCTTTGTTGGGAATAAACTTATTCAGGGTACTGAGACTTTCTATTGACAACAATATTGTGTCCTCACCTGTGGTTCCAGTGACAGAGTCCAGAGAGATTAAAGCTGGATTGGGGAGAAGCTATGTCTTGCTAACGGTTTCATTCACCATTTAAAAGTTAGATAAGACGTCTAGCCTGTCCAACAAAAGTTGCGGAGACTCCCACTCTCTGTTAAACAAGCTGTCTCTGCTGAATTGGAGAGATTACAAGAAATGGATGTGATAGAGAGGTTTGACGCATCCCCATGGGTATCAACCATCGTTGTCACATGACCAAAGAATGGTACAGTGAGTGTGCATGGACTTACATGAACCAAACAAGGCTGTAGTGATGGACAGTCACCCACTTCTCCATATGGATGACCTATATTCTCGGAAATTCGTGGAGCCACTGTGTTCTCCACCATTGACTTGGCAAATGCTTATCGGGTGTTACTTGCAGAAGAAAGCAGAGACATGACTGTATTTATAACTCACAAAAGGGCTTTTCAGGTTCAATTGGGTTCCATATGGACTGTGTTCAGCCCTGAGGGAGTTCTCCAAAATGATGTCTCTTGTGCTAAAAGACCTCAAGGGGGTCCACTTCAGCCACTTCAACTGCCAGACGGCCCATGGCAGAAAGTTGGAACTGACATTATCGGACCGTTCGACTCAGCAAACTGGGACTGCCGCTTTGCGGTGACACTGACTGACTATTAAACAAAGTGGCCGGAGGTGGCTTTTACACACTCCATCACAACCACAGCTATCACCACCTTCCTGTCTACTGTATTTGCCCGCTTTGGCAACCCCACAGAAATCATTAGTGATAATGAGACACAGTTTACATCCAGCGAGTTTGCAGATTTTCTGGCAGTGAGGGACATTACACACAGGAAATTTTCTTTGTATTATCCACAAGCAAACGGAGCCATTGAAAGCTGGAACTGAGTGATCTTTAAGGATTTGACTGTAAAGTACCTACACCTTTTAAAGGAACCCTTGGTAAATCAGCCAAATTAGGAAATTTGTAATTGCAATTTCTCTGCCACAATAATTAGCATCAATGCAGAACTTTATGTACGAGGCTTGGTACCAATTTTGGTAAATTTGCAATTTCTATTTACTTCAGACCTTCCAGCTCACGTGTTTTCCTGGCGTTTGCCTTGCCGACCTGCTTTGGGTTCTGCTTTGGCGAGCTCAGTGGTTCCCATGGGGATGACATGCGCCTGGGGCTTGGACCCCATTCCCATCTGCTTGCAAATCTAGTTATTTTTATAGCTTACTTGGGTTTTAGGGTGCAGGAGGGTTCTGCATCGTGAAACCAGAGCACCCGTAAAATAAATAGTTCATGTTAAGGTGGCACATGAGCCAAGTCGTTTACGGTAAAAATAAGTAATGTGCCGCCTAAAATATGCATAATGATGTAGTGCTAATCCTATTTTTGACTTGGCAAGTAGATTGTTTGTTTTAACAGTCAGCATGGAAGCCGACACCCTAATGAGACGGTCCTAGCTGTTTTAATACCTGACGACTTTGATGACTTGAAGTAATTAAAGGCTAAATTATATAAAGAAGCCATTTAGTCAAAATTAAACCATGTGAAAAAGAGTAAAATAATTTGGATGAAAGTGAGTTTACTTTTTTTTTTTTTTACATAAAAAAATGTATATATTATTTTCTAAATAAAGCATTTGTAATGAAGATTTTTCAGTGACTGCTTCATCTCTAAAACAAGTATAGTTACCCAGAATGCCACAGTGTATGTCCATTCACTAATTTTTCCATTTAGTGTGGACTTTTTAGCTGTAAAGACACCGTCTATCACATCAATACAGTGTAGATAAATGGAATTTTGTTAGATCTTGGGATTAAATCTGCCAGCAGATTTCAGTACATAAAAACAAAACAGCAACATCTTAAATCGTGTCATTGTTACTCACTAAATTCCACAAATTTAATGTAATATGGTTTCAGTGAGATCTTTTTTTTTACTCCAATGAGTTCATGAACATCTCAGTGCAAAAACTACTTAAGGATGACAGTTATATGATAAATTCTGGATGACGATGAAGGCATCAACTCAAAGCGAAAACAGATTCTTGGTGTATAACCTACCAGCATCTCTAAAGCTGACTAATTAACAATTTTATATATATATATATATATATATATATATATATATATATATATATATATATATATATATATATATATATATATATATATATATATATATATATATATATACACACACACACACACACACACACACACATATACATACATAAATACATACACACACACTATATACACTACTACTCAAAAGTTTGGGGTCACTTATACATTTCCATACCACTCCATTATAGACAGAATACCTGCTAATTTGGGTGGGGGGGCTGATCTTTAATGCAATATCTACATTGCCCATTATCAGCAACCATTCATCCAATGTTCCAAAGGCTCATTCTGTGTACTAATCTATCATTTAAAAATAAAAAACTAGAAAAACATTGGAGAACCATTTTACTATTATGTAAGCACATAATGTAATCTGAAAACGGCTGCCCTGGTTAAAAAAACAATGCAACTGATCTCAGCTGGCATTCTGTCTACAATGGAGTGCAATGGGAATTTCTAGTGACCCCAAACTTTTGACCGGTAGTGTATATATATATAGTTTTATAGGAATTGTGTGTTAACTAACTTCCTGGAGTCTCTGCTGGTTGCCTGGTAACAACAGGGTGATTACAAAACTCCAGGATGTTACTGCTCCTGTTCAAGAAATACAGTAAGTGTGTTTTTGTGTTGAAATGGAGTGCACAAACCAGCACTATGCCCGTGAACAATGTATGCAGTGATAAGCCTGTGTCAGCTCTATACAAACGGTCATAAATTGTTATACTCTGCATTTATGACAGTTTTTTTTATTTATACCTTTGAAAAAATGTTTTTAAATCATGGGAAAACCGTTAAACGTAGACAACATTGCATGGTTCTACCCCCCACCCACATGGATCCAACCCTGGGACACCGAGATGAATAGCCGGAAATGAGCACATAAACTGAAATATACCATCAGAATACTTTGAATTAAGCTATACCCATCTGGATATATGTATTTTTTATTTATTTGTTTTCGTTATGCTGATCTATTTAATGATCTCTTATGAATACGTGTCTGCTAGTGGTTCATCTGTCACCTTTCCCAGGAGAGTGTATAGTTACGAAAAAAAGTAGGTCACATAGGCCAGCTTACCTTAAATGAACTATGCACTAGTGTTTCATCCAAATCAATAACCACGCAGATCTTTCCTGCATCAGTCGATTTCATCCGGGGAAGCAACGGTTTTACTGGTACCTGAAGAAAAAGAGAGTTTAGACCTAATGTTCCTTGAGCCTTCAAGCCCCTAACATGAGCAGCAGTGACAAATAAGGAATTACTTTAAATATAAATACAGTATATTTATACACACACACAGTATATATATATATATATAAAAAAATACCATCCCAATTTGTAGGTGTAGGACTTACGGCACATTCTTTGTGTGTTTCTTGTTAATTAAGAGACTGAAGTGTGTTGCGGTGTTTGTGTGAGGGGTTACAGAAAACCTTGGATGCTACAGCTGCTGCCCCGTTGACGGAGCATGTAAATATCACTATACTGTGGCCCGTCCTTCAACAAGTGGCTGGAGATCAGTGTTTGTTAATGTGATTCTGATGCTAAAAACAAGCTGGTGTGAGCAGATTTGCTGTCTCTAACACTGTATGTGTTTCTCCGTGTAGAGTGAAATGCCACATGAGGATAATAGAGTTTGACACACATACCACACAGTCTGCTAAGCTGAGAGCTCTTGTAACTTATTCCACAGTTGCTGGTACAGTCTTACTGATTTAAAAATAGACCAACAGCATTGATGACAGATTTTCCTTGATTCTGCCATAATTTATGGTTTCTCCCACAGTTCTAAAACCTCAATTTGTATGTACTCCAGCACTTCACAGCTAAGGTGCAAAGATGTATTATACCTCCTCTATTGGTGGAATGCAGTACTCGCATTCACAAGGCTCAGTGGATATCTCGTCACTCCACTCATCCTCATCTGAATCCGTACTTTCGGAGGCCTTGTTTTCCTCAGTTCTTGCCTCATTTGGTGTAAGTTGTGTGATAACACTGTGAATAATATCTAAAGTAGGTTTTATTTCTCTTGCTTTTTCACCTAATCCACAGTCCCCTTCTGATTCCAAAGTTTGATGGTTGGTTGTTTTTTCCACAAGTGAGCAGTTGGCAAAATCCTCACTAAGTTCAATAACTTCAGCAATTTCAAATCTGGCTGATAAAAGAACATCTTCCCTTTCGTTCCTTGAAGCATCCCCATTAATCATCTGATCATACGATCTTCCTTCCATAATAAATCCATTCAGGGCTTGTTTAACAGATGACTGAATGCTTTTAATCTGATGTACATAGTATTCCTCAACACCTGGCACGCACATCTCTTCATTTTCCTCGTGATCTACAAGCAACCAATATGGCTCCATTTCTGAACAGGCCATAAAAACTTTGTCTTCAGGCTCAGTAACAACAATTGTGGTCTGTAAATGTCCAAAGGCAGAGGCATTGTCACAAGAGGATTCATATTCCTCAGCAACAAAGATTTCATCTTCATAAGCATCACCTTCAACAGAGATGTCATCTGCACATGGCGCACTCATACTCTCCTTATTACCAGAGGGCAGGCAGACCTCAGCTTCTTCTTCATTGTAGATTTCAGTAACATGGCCGTCAAGCGCATTGTCCTCGTCTTCCTCACAATTCTCTTCATAAAGGGAAAAGACTTCTGATTCATCATCAACAACTTCATCCCCTGATAAACTTGATCCGGATTCTTTAATCCAGTCTTCAGCTTGTTCCTCTGACTCACAAGACCCAGTGGAGGCATCATCTCTCTGACTTGCATCTTCCTCATAAGTATCTTCACATGCCTCTTCAGAAGAATCCAAACAGGTTTCCAGGACATCAATTGTTTTTTTGATTTCTTTACATTTGTATACATTTTTGACATGCTTCTGTGCCTCAGATTGGACTTCCTCAAGATGCAGGCGGTCATGGATATCTCCCCCGTCAAAGCAAGAGATGTAATGTTGCTTTTGTGCAAACGTGTTTCCCCAATAGTCAGCTCGGTCAAATAGATCAAAGTGATCCTCAATAACACTATCAACAGTAGGTGTTATCGTTTGATCCTCATTACTGCCGTTAATACTGCTTTGTTCTATTTCGTCATCTTCTTCAAAAGATTCCCAGTGCGTATGCTCATCGCTTGAATATTCTTGAGTGGTCTTTTGGGATTCCCCAGATGAATCAGAGCAGATGTCTGAAGGAATGCTGCCATCAGGACAAGTCTTAAAGGATTTGGTTTCAATAGAAGAGCAATCAGAGGAACCGTCTTCTTCCATTCCAAACTCTGAGGTCTTATCAGAACACTGCTTTGAAGTAGCACATTGTTGATCGTACTCTTGGCTTGTTTCAGAGTAATCCGTTTCACACATTTCACAGTGATCCGCGGACATGTTTAATGCAGTGTCATGTGGAGAGTTTTCCTCAGTGAGCTGGTGTGTCTCACAGCATTCACTTGCAAAGCGAACATCTTCACAGTCATCAAAATAAACATGTACAGGTGTGTCGAAATCTGAGGAATCGACATCCTCTGATAATGTGAAGGACTCTTCGTCAATAGGCTCGGCTTCATTGTGCTCATCTTCTTGCTCAGGCTGACAGGTCTCATCATCATCATCATGATAATCATCATCATCATCATCGGTGCATTCATCATACTCAAAATGTTCCGTGCCACAGTCCAATAAGTCTTCTGAGTCAGAGACATTAGGTGTGAAACCAGTCCTTTCACATTGCTTAGAGTCCTCTGTTGATGTGCCTGGTTCAAAGTACTCACACTGCAGATCACAAGGCTCGTAATGTTGCAGAAAGTCAAGGTGGTCTGTGCATTCAGGTATGAAATCAGTCATTTCACACTGCCCAAAACCATCATGGTTCACTGCCAATGTATCTGGCTCAAAGTCAGAAGACTCAAACTGTTGATCAGAGGGCTTGCATTGCTGAAATAATTGGAGGTGTTCTGCACAGTGTTCACAGCAAGAACTAAATTCAGAAGCTAAGCTATGATTAGTACAGTGCTCAGAGGACTTGCAAGGTTTAAAACACTCAAAGTGTTGAGCACATTCGTCAAATGGTTGGTTTAACCCTAAAGTCTCACACTCATCAGCATTCTGGTCGGATTCAAAAAATCCATCGCTTTCTGAGCATTGCTCAAAACCCTCAGAGTGTCCATTGCAATATGTGCAGGGTTCCATCTCCTCTTTATTAACGTTGCAGTGTTCCACACAAAGAATAGAAGGGTCCATTTTTTTGCTGACAACAGTCTGCTCAGTATATTCCACAAGGACCTGTATGCCAAGTTCAGCACTTCCCTTTGAAGGGCTGGTTAAATTGTCCGCTTCTGTTAATTTGGGAACCTGGCATTGTTCAGCAAGCATGGCCTCAGTAGAACGCTGCCCTTCCCCGGAGACTTTACCTTGCTCAGAGTTTTCCAAATACATTAGGAAATGATTTCTTAGTCTGGATTTAGTTTGTTCAAAGTTTTTACTCCATGCTTTGGTTCTGGATCATGCAGAGTCCAAGTCCAAATGACTGGGTCCATTGAAAGTGGATAGTCACATGACTGGTGAGTGGGGGAGGGAGGGGAGTCACTGCGAGCACAGCCCCCCGAGAGAGTAACAGCAACAGGAGCAGTATGCACGTTGATATGACAGTTTGTCACAACCAAAACTGAGCCTAGCACTTGACTCGACCCACCCCTTTCCCAGACACCAAGCAATTTATTTTAGGGACTTGGAAAGACGTGACAAATAACTTCTGGAATATCAAATCTCTATAAAAGGCTGAACTAAGGCATAAATCTGAAACTGACACCTGAGAACGTCTTGGCCACAACAGCCAAAACCATGCTGTTTTCCAAGAATATATTTTCCACAGGAAGTATGGTCAATTGTCCAAAAATGTTGATAGTGGTTACCATACTGTATATAAAGATCCTAATAATTCACGTTTCTTATTCAAACCAGCATTACACAGGAATTTTCTATTTATTAATACAGTATTTCATCATTAATTGATAATTATTGGTGTCTAAAATAAATCCTTTATGAATCCAGGAAAGAACATATGCTCTCATTTATTTATGTAATGTGCCTTGCTCGTGGCACATCTACAGTGCAGATTTTTGCAGTGGTCTTCAGGTCACACGTCTCTGTAATATTTACACCGTGTCCGCCCTTATGACCATGACGCCCAGTCATCTTGATAGATGTCTTAACATGGAGGATTTTTCAACACTGCTGTACTACTTCTCAGCACAGGAGAGGTGCTGTTGTAAACATGAAAAGCTTTGAGGCACTAAAACATGCTTCACCAGCTGTCAATCATGCTGAACACATTCTGCTCAAAGACAATAAGGGGAACTGAAAGTTTATAATTGTAAGAAAGTGAGAAAGGGATGTTAAGAGGGGAACTTACTTTTGACAGAGTCCCATTTTCTTCTACCAAGAGGGGGGCGTTGTTTTTTAGTGGAGGTGGCTCTGATTCCTTGCGACATAGACAGCAGAAGAGACTGTCGAGAAGGCCTCTGCGGCGAGGCTTCTTGGAGGTGGAAACTTCATTGGCACCTGGAACAGAGCGAGACAGAGAGGAAACATAAGGTATGATGCTCATATGGTATCAACATGACAGAGAAGCATAGATTCCACTTATTCTTCCCCAGTACTGATTTCCATATTTGAATAACTGTGCTGATATCAACCCATAAACCTCGCCGAGTGGAACTGATTAGGATTATTCTCTTTTTTGTGATCAAATTTTTCTTTTCTTAACAAATAAACATTGACAAACAATTACATTAACAATACACTGAGACACAGAATGCGTCCCAGGGCCAACAAAAAAATAAAATATAGAAATAATAATAATTAAACTGAGGAAAGACGGGAGGGAGGGAGACAAAACAACACACACAGAAACAGACACACACACACACAGACAGACACAAGACGAGGGACCAAACACCTGCGCAAGTTAGGTCCGGGCTGTAGCACAAGGCTACAGTCCAGACCTCACAGAGTCAGCGATGCTGTGCAGCGTGTCCAGAGTATTCCCTGGGGCACCATTAATCCGCGCCGTGGAGAGTTCCAAATAAACCACATATAAATAGGAGAGGGTTCACTTGCGGATAGACAGGTCGTGTGGTGGTTTCCAACAGGTTGCAATCATTCTCTTTGCAGCTCTAAGTCCAGCAAACAGCACATCTCTGAGCTTTAGAGAGCTGGAGGGCTACCAGGTCATTCAGATTCAAGACATTTGATTAGGATTATTCTTCAGTGTGTAACATCAATGACAGAAGTGGAACCAGTCAAACTACTCATTAGCACACTCTTTGGATTTAATTAATGTTTACTATATTGTTCTTTATGTTTTATTGTGTTGTTACAGTTTTTTCTGCCAATAATATACTGTATATTGTGTTTAGACCCTGTTCACACTTGGTTTTAAAATGCATCTTGGACGACTGGAAGTGGGCCGTGCTCACACAAGTTTGAACAACTACCAAGATGCATTACGATCCGATCACTCAAACCACTTGCCGAGATGGTCTGGTTTGACATCATACCAAGTGTAAACAGGGTTTCAGTCACATCTGGCCAGGGCTCAGGAACCATTTTATGATGTTAGTATTAGAAGTAGTGCTGATCCAGAATATCTCATCTGTGCATCCCTCAGGCTGGTCTGTCAGCAGGACCCGACTGTGCTCTGTCATTCTGTATATTGCTTAACTATGGTTATTTTAGCTGTGCAGCAAAAGGTTAAAATACATTGCATAACCATGTATGTAAAGGTGTACATTTCAGCCCCAAAATAGTCTGATGAAAACATCCTGGATCAGTTTCATTTCCAGTGTATGTTTTGTTGTTCGAATACCAAGAATTTGCTTAAATAAATAACATAATGACTAACATTGAACTAGGGATGGAAAATATGGCAAAAACATGTCCTGATTTTTCTCAAGCAGATCACAATCCATGATCTTATCAAGGTTCTTTTTAATGAACATTTTCCAAGTCCCCAAACAATATGTCCAAACTAATTTCCCATTTAAAAAGAAAAAAACCTGCAAGGTAACAAAACACCACCCAGAATTCAGTTACATTAACTTATCATCCAGCACTCATTTACTGTTAGACCCATTATTTCTTTATTCCAAAACAGGGGTAAGCAAATGGCAGGAGTTTAGTTATCATTAAAACTAAATTAAGACTGGTGTGTTACCTGCGTGCCAAATTAATCAGAGCACACAAGGCCAAATTGCCTCCTAAATTACCATATGACTGCTGGACAACAATGTCATATTTAAAAAGGCTATTATTTTGAAATGGAGTCCGGTGAACACCAGCACAGGTGTCTTATGAACAGGTCTTATGACTTCATTTTCATTTGATCTCCCTTAACATCACACAAGTGGTACCAAACATCCTATCAACTGGTGTCAGAGTGATGAGTTTCCAAAAGAAGAAAAAAACCTGACAAATTAGCTGAGGGGTGATGAGCAGTCAGAGCTGTCAGCTAAGCCACTGGGATGCGGCTCACACGGGAATAAATCTGTTGCCTCAGTAGACAGTATATCAAGGGCTTGTCATCTTGATTAGGGTTTAAATGAGTAATGATTGCAGAGTAGCACAGATGAGCAATGGTCTTGTTAAGCAGACAGAAAATGGAGTATGTGCACAAATGTTCTAGCATCATCATTGATTTTAAATTGTTTAAATTTCACTCAATTTAACAGGTTCTTAACTTTCTACTGATTCATAACAATGCTGCCTATTTTCATCACTGCATTATGATAAAATGATTCTAACAATCTAATTATAATTAAGGAAAGAGCTGTACAATTTAAATACAAAACACAAACACAGAAATAAAAAACCAAAACATCTGAAAATACAGAGTAAAAAAAACATATATACATGAAATACAGCTAATTCTAAATTTAGTTTTTCTCAATCAATTTGGAATATTTACTGAAACTTACAATTGTTAAAAGTATAGTCCTCACACCACGTAGTACATTCTAGAGCCGACCGATAAAGGATTTTTAAGGCCGATACCAATCCAAATATTTGGTTATTTAAAAATCCGATATTCTGATATATCGGCCGATATACATATATATTTTTTTGAATCCAGAAACGCGTAACAAAACATAAACAGATTTCCCTTACATTAGTTATTTGTAGTTATTTATGAGTTCTTACTAAAATAATACGATAATTATTTTTTAAATATTAATTCATCAGAATCATTTATGTGATAAATGATTCTGATGAATGAATATAAAAAAATCGGTCAGGCTTTAGTACATTCAGCTTTATGTGTCCTGCAAAAGGTGATTACTCAATCAAAATAATTAACCTGTTTTAAATCTATATAAATCCATCAATGAATAAATCATTGCCATCTATACAAAAATTGTCTTTAGCATTGCTTAGACCAAGACAGTCAAAATGCTAAGACATCTTGTCAAATGACAGCGTACTCTAAAAGTAATATTGTCTAGTTGCTAACATTGTATACAGCTGAATAGTACTGATGTCAGCCATTGCACGTGCACACACACACACACACACACACACACACACACACACACACACACACACACACACACACACACACACACACACACACACACACACACACACACACACACACACACACACACACACACACACACACACACACACACACACACACACACACACACACACACACACACACACACACACACACACACACACACACACACACACACACACACACACACATACACTACTTGTTTAATGTATGCACACACCATCCAAACACAAAAGAAGCTTGTACAGAAAAACACATACAACAGCAAAATGATCAGAACTGTTGTACAATATGTGCAAGAAAAAAGAAAATATGCAGCAAATTTATCAACCTCCAGGGTCATCCAATCTCTCCTCTCTGTCTGGCCACAACATTTTATCCACATCACACCTGATATCCTCCCTTGCAGTGCAACGAGGGAACATTTGGCATGACGCAGCCCCCCCCCACCCCCCACCCCCCACACACAATCTGCTGCTTGGTTGCGCTAAATTGTGCGAAAACTGTACTTGTCCCCATATAGCCTAAGTCTACTCATCTGAAACTTTTTACAATACCATATATCTATTATGTCTCAAATCCATATGTGACTGGTTATTGTGATTCTATAGCAAATGAATGGAAACTATTTTGACCTGCAAGGCTTACTCATTGTATTTTGTGCCAAAGCAACTATAAATGACGATAGTCATGTGGACAACTGACCTACAAATGGTACAGGTTACAAAAACCTTTATTAACAATTCTATTTGGCCGAGCTTCATCTCTCAACAAGTCTGACCTACTTTAAAGTGTTCCCTATGGCGCTGGCCTGTTGACTACTTCATTCAACTGGGGCTGAAAGTGGACAAAGCCCCTGGAGAGCTGTCGTTATGCCGTGGGCATGCTTGTTGGGACATAGCTCTCTTGGTCACAGGATGAAAGGTGTGTGTGCAAACGTGTGAGGAGACTGGGCAGGTGAAGCTTGAAGTGTTAAAAAACATCACGCTGCTCAGTGCATTACCTCTACTGATATTACACATCGGAGTGCTTAAAATAGCCTGCCAGGGCAGCTGCTGACAGCGGTTAACGACGATACTCTATGTGTATATATAGACCCGCATACTACCACCAGGCCATAAAGAGTCACAAACAAAACCTTGTGTCACCTACAATCCACAACAGGAAATTACTATGCTGTGTGTTTACACTGCACAGAAATGCTTCATAATGACTTCATTATAGAGCTGACACTGTAAACTCTGCAGTATTATGTAATTCCCAATTTTTTCTATTAATCATGTCTACGTTGCAAATGTCAATTGAAACCCAGGCTGCACCGGCTGCTGATAGAATGAGTTAAGGTCCAAAACAAGCTCACAAACCACAAGCCATTTGAAATGCTCTCATTTCAATCCCCTTTGGTTTCTTCTGTGCAAATTAGGATAGATAATGCTCTAATAGATATGATGTATAATTACTGTGAGGATGATCAATAAAACTATAAAATTATTAGCAACATTACTATTTAACCATTTGATATCCAGACAAGTCAATTGCATGAGAACCATGCGAGAAATGGCAAATAAAGGGGAGCTCCATGGGAAATATTTACACTCTACTGCTACTGAGGGCATCTCATTCTGTTCAGTGCTATCCAGACCCTTTTTGCCCTGCACCTCACCGGTGGGGAAGTGCACACTACCACTACTGCTCTAAATATTTTCAAGTGGTCAAAGAAATGCCAAGTTCAGGTGAAAGTTCAAATTGTGTAAACTCTTTTGTTTATTTAATTTGCCAGGTTAGACACCAGGGCGCCTGATTGTTTAAGCTTTTTTGACTCACATCTTCAGTTAGGCATTGGAGCACACCATCCATTTGAGTAGGTGGTGAGTGCATCACATGCATTTTATCATATGAAATAAATGTTTTTTGGTGTTGTGGGGACATTACAAAAAACAAGGATCAGCCATAAGAATGAGAATAACCCATGAAACAAGGGAGAATTAGGCCTGCCTGACATTTAAAAAAAAAAAGTGATAATTGTTTTAATTCTCATGTGAAACTGCAAAATTACTTCAGAATCACTGCAGAGTTTTCACTGCATGCTTCACGGTTGGGATGGTGTTCTTGGGGTCGTACTCATCCTTCTGCTTCCTCCAAACACAGCGACTGGAGTTTAGACCAAAAAGCTCTATTTCTGTCTCATCAGACCACATGATCTTCTCCCATTCCTCCTCTGGATCATCCAGATGGTCATCGGGCCTGGACGTACTGGCTTGAGCAGGAGGACCTTGCGTGCGCTGCAGGATTTTAATCCATGACACCATAGTGTGTTACTAATGGTTTTCCTCAAGACTGTGGTCCCAGCTCTCTTCAGGTCATTGACCAGGTCCTGCTGTGTAGTTCTGGGCTGATCCCTCACCTTCCTCATGATCATTGATGCCCCACAAGGTGCTTGCATGGATCCCCAGGCCATATATATATATATATATATATATATATATATATATATATATATATATATATATATATATATACATATACATATACATACACACATACATATATATATACATATATATACATACACACACACACACAATATGCTAAGCAACGTGCCACACGCAGTAAATCGGTTGTGCGGCATACACAGATTTTCTCAGAGTTGCCCCATGTTACATGTGGGTTGGATCCTAATCTGTAGACGGGTCTAGTCTACATGGCATGCTGGACCAGGGACAACCTTTGAACACTGAACCTCTGCTATTTAAGAGCTACACACTGATTGTAGTTGTCTGCAACCAGATTTTAAAGTGCACTGGGGAGTAGGGCTGCACGATTATGGCCAAAATGACAATCACGATTATTTTGATTTATATTGAGATCACGATTAATTATCATGATTATTTGTTGATTTTAACCAAAACATATTTTATTGTCACATAGGCTATTACTAACTTCTTTCACATCCATATTGTGCTACTTTCCTCTTATGTTGAAGTTGTATGTTGTACATACAGTGGGTACGGAAAGTATTCAGACCCCTTTAAATTTTTCACTCTTTGTTTCATTGCAGCCTTTTTCCAAAAATCAAAAAAGTTCATTTTATTTCTCAGTAATGTACACTCAGCAACCCATCTTGACAGAAAAAAACAGAAATTTAGAAATTTTTGCATATTTATTAAAAAACAAAAACTGAAATATCACATGGTCATATGTATTCAGACCCTTTGCCGTGACCCTCATATGTAACTCAGGTGCTGTCTATTTCTTCTGATCATCCTTGAGATGGTTCTACACCTTCATTGGAGTCCAGCTGTGTTTGATTATACTGATTGGACTTGATTAGGAAAGCCACACACCTGTCTATATAAGACCTTACAGCTCACAGTGCATGTCAGAGCAAATGACAATCATGAGGTCAAAGGAACTGCCTGAAGAGCTCAGAGACAGAATTGTGGCAAGGCACAGATCTGGTCAAGGTTACAAAAAAATTTCTGCTGCACTTAAGGTTCCTAAGAGCACAGTGGCCTCCATAATCCTCAAATGGAAGACGTTTGGGACGACCAGAACCCTTCCTAGAGCTGGCCGTCCGGCCAAACTGAGCTATCGGGGAGAAGAGCCTTGGTGAGAGAGGCAAAGAAGAACCCAATGGTCACTGTGGCTAAGCTCCAGAGATGCAGTCGGGAGATGGGAGAAAGTTGTAGTAAGTCAACCATCACTGCAGCAATCCACCAGTCGGGCTTTATGGCAGAGTGGCCCGAAGGAAGCCTCTCCTCAGTGCAAGACACATGAAAGCCCGCATGGAGTTTGCTAAAAACACCTGAAGGACTCCAAGATGGTGATAAATAAAATCCTCTGGTCTGATGAGACCAAGATAGAACTTTTTGGCCTTAATTCTAAGCGGTATGTGTGGAGAAAACCAGGCACTGCTCATCACCTGTCCAATACAGTCTCAACAGTGAAGCATGGTGGTGGCAGCATCATGCTGTGGGGGTGTTTTTCAGCTGCAGGGACAGGACGACTGGTTGCAATCGAGGGAAAGATGAATGCGGCCAAGTACAGGGATATCCTGGACGAAAACCTTTTCCAGAGTGCTCTGGACCTCAGACTGGGCCGAAGGTTTACCTTCCAACAAGACAATGACCCTAAGCACACCGCTAAAATAACGAAGGAGTGGCTTCACAACAACTCTGTGGCTGTTCTTGAATGGCCCAGCCAGAGCCCTGACTTAAACCCAATTGAGCATCTCTGGAGAGACCTGAAAATGACTGTCCACCAACGTTTACCATCCAACCTGACAGAACTGGAGAGGATCTGCAAGGAGGAATGGCAGAGGATACCCAAATCCAGATGTGAGAAACTTGTTGCATCTTTCCCAAAACGACTCATGGCTGTATTAGATCAAAAGGGTGCTTCTACTAAATACTGAACAAAGGGTCTGAATACTTATGACCATGTGATATTTCAGTTTTTGTTTTTTAATAAATATGCAAAAATTTCTAAATTTCTGTTTTTTTCTGTCAAGATGGGTTGCTGAGTGTACATTACTGAGAAATAAAATGAACTTTTTTGATTTTTGGAAAAAGGCTGCAATGAAACAAAGAGTGAAAAATTTAAAGGGGTCTGAATACTTTCCGTACCCACTGTACATACAGCTGCAACACGCAGTACCATACTCACAGAGTGACTGACTTATTATGAATGGGTCCAGCACGGGTTGAATGGCGGGTCAGCGGAGTTACACACGTCCTGTGTATGAAACGTCTGTATCGTCACTGCGCTGCATTTTTATGAACAATGATATTCTGGCCATGGGTCACATCTCTCACCCAGGTCCAGCAGCCTCCGTCTCACACGCTACTGCTTGTGAGCCCTGTGAGCTAACAGACACTAATATTCCGGTCATTCTATGAACGGAATGACGCATTTAAAATATCACTCGATCACGCAAATTTGATCGTGGTAAGCCAAAATCGTGATCGTGATAAAAATTCAATTACTTGTGCAGCCCTACTGGGGAGATTATAAACCTTGCTTAGCCAAGTTAAACAGAAGCAACCACAGTCAGCTGAGTTCTAGCAAGTAAGCTCCTTCACTAAGCATAGTATTTTCCATTTATGATTAATCCCATTAACGTGATTGTTGCTAGATTCCTTAGTTGCACCTCATTTTTAATTTGGCTTTTACTTTAAATTAGTCTCACGGTAGCAGAAAGGGGCAAGAAGCAAACTGTACTGCAACATTCCTCACACCTCTCTGCCCAGGAGGCTCAGACACTGATAACGAGGTTATAGCATATCCAAAGGGGCAGTAACAACCTAGCGCCACATCAGCATTTTTTAGCCTACTTAGTTGAAAGCAGGCTTATCTGGGACGCTCTCAGGCTAGGCAGGCCTCGGGACTGCTTCTATTCCTATCCAGACACAGAAAGAATGAGGCCTCCCATGACCATGACTTTCCGCCACTTTGACACCTGGTATTCTGTTACAAACTGACAACTTGCTTCACATCTCTCCAGAGCAAATAGTATGACAGGTTTACGGTGGCCAAGCTGCTCAGGTCAGAACCATGTTTGCATCTGAAAATATTCACCTTAAGTCCAATGATGAAAAGACAACTGGAGTTATTCCAGTTGAAGTTAATGTGTTTACTTCAGTGACTGATGAAGTGAACATGACACTGAAAATATATAAATATATATATACACACACATACACACAGACACACACAATATACTGTATATATATGCAATGAAAGTTTCCTGAAGTCAATGGGTAATACCTATATGGCTGCAGCAATTCCTAAAACTACAGTCAGGCTAAAGACAGCTCCCCCTTTCCAATATCTCGGGCCCCTCACTTCTGGAAAGCAGACATGTTTTGGACTCATGACCTCTTGGCCAGGAGGAAGTAATCTAAGAGCAGGCTGGAGTTGGCTTGTACGAGTAAGCAGGACGGTGCTGCCACCTTCTGACCAGACCCAGATTTAATAAACATAACAGCAGAAACACTGCACAGTGACAGCTCAACACTGGCTGAATATCCTTTCTTCATCATGCTTACTGCTGATAGGTCATTAAATATGTAATTCATTCTGATTTTATCAGTTCATTCTGATTCTATAAGGGGAATGCCATAGCAGGAGAAGCACCAAATCACATCACATCACTCAGTGGTGTGATAAAACATGGAATTAGAAATCCAGTACCCCAACTCTTAGTCAGCCAGTCTTCTTTCATTCAGTCACCACACTCTTTTAACCTGATAGGCTCATTCAGATAGTGGTTTCCACAAAATCTTTATCTCTCTGCCTAAGGACAGTTAGTTCATAATTAGAGTCACAATTTAATTCAACTGATACTTGTCTCAAGTGAATGTTGTGCTCCAGTAAGTGTGTGACGTGTTGCCAGACTAACAGAGTCTATTTGACTACAAAAAAAACCCTGAGACCTGCCATATATACAATTACTCATCTCAAACTTCCTTACTGAAGTTGAACTGAAGCTAACTGAAGTCATGTTTAATACTGTAAAGATGCACATTATCGATCCCTGTTGGGAATTCTTAGTTGGAAATGTATTCCTGCATTTCTACGTCCAGAGTCAGGCAGAGTTGAACTCTCCCAATGATTTAAATATGAATGTTTTTTTAAAGCAGTTTTGTTAATTGGAGGTTTCATTAACTTAACCATAATAGGCATTGTTTATCAAATTGTCAGAAATAACAGTCACATGGGTAACACTTTATAATAACCACCATTAATAGATAGTTAATTGATAACCAGCTCCCTTGGCCAACTAGCACCTCACTTAAGATCCCATGCCAGGAATCTTGGAGTGATTGTTGATAGTGCTTTTAAACTAGATAAGCAGGTCAGTGCTGTGGTTAAGGCTAGCTTTTTTCAGCTTAGACTGATAGCTAAAGTCAAACCGTATCTGACACAGGCTGACCTAGAAAAAGTTATTCATGTTTTTATCACCTCTCGCCTGGATTACTGTGATTCCTTGTATACAGGCATTGGGAAGTCTGAGCTTTATCGTCTGCAGCTTGTACAGAATGCAGCAGCTCGTCTTTTAAGTGGCAGGAAGAAGCGGGAGCACATTACTCCAGTGCTCTCATTGCTTCACTGGCTTCCGGTAAAGTATCGGATTGATTTTAAGGTCATTTTATTTGCTTTTAAATGTATCAATGGGCTTGCCCCAGAGTACCTTACGGACCTTGTCAGGCTGCATAGGCCCTCCAGAGACCTCCGTTCAGCCAGTCTGATAGTCCTAGAGGTTCCTAGGTCGAAGCTGAGATCCAGAGGTGATCGAGCCTTTTCAGTGGCTGCTCCAACTCTGTGGAACTCATTGCCTGTAGCTGTGCGGACTGCTAGAAGCTTGTCCACTTTTAAATCATTGCTGAAGACTTATTTATTTGAAATAGCGTTTGGCTCAGGGGAGCCGCACTGATGAATGTTGTACTCTATTTTCTTAGTATTTGTTATTTATCGTGTCTTCTATTGTATCTGTTTCTTACTGTGAAGTACTTTGGTAGGCCTCGGCCTTGGAAATGTGCTATACAAATAAATATGACATTGACAATTAATTAATCTTTAGTTAATTGGATTTAACTGGATTATTTTCTGAAAACGTGACTTTATTTTTCTCAAAATATCACCACAACTCCAAATCTCAGAGAGCACAGACGGGATGAGTTATATTTTGAATGTGCACAAAGTTTGAGCAGAAATGTTTGTCAAACACTATCTGAAATATTACAGTCCAGGGGTTTATTAATTCATATATCATTGAGGTGAGGGGGTGTACAACTCAATCTCGCCAAGGGCAACCAAATGGCTGCAGCCGGCCCTGGTTACACAGGTGTGTATGTGTGCCTGTATATATCATGACATGTCTAGAAGATGAATGTATGGTTTTCTGACACTTAACCCTCATGTTATCCTCGGGTCAAAATGAGCCGTTTTCCTATATCAATGTTCTTTTAAACTACTCAGTTGTATTTAGCCAAAATAATAATAATAATAATAATAATAATAATAATAATGTATACTTTACTTTATATACTTTATAATTTTTACCTAAATAACATGATTGATTCCACACAACGCTCTTTACCAAGTACAAATCTCTACTTTCATTAATTTTGGGGCGTCTTATTCAATTTGAAATAGCATTTGAAAAACAAATTGAAGTGGTTTTAAATATTATTGAGTAAAAGTTGACATATTCTAGTCTGTGATTATCCATCAACATACATTCCTTTCATTTTAGTCTAAATAATTCCTAATTTCTGCTTTTTTAACTCAAACATTAAGTATAATTTCCTATAGATGAGGTTTATTGACCATAAATTCTGAAAATAACTTTAAAACTAAAGTTAATAAGTTAGTGTTACGTAGTGTTGAAAACGTCAAAAAAAGTGGCAAACATTGAAAAAAAGCATCAAAAGTGTTGAAAAAAGGGACAAAAACGTAAGAAAAAGTTAAAAATATTGATAAAAAGTGTCAACAAAAGTGTTGATTTTCAACAATTTTGACAGGAAGACAACACAAGGGTTAATAAGTTAATGCAGCTAAAACTAAGTCATCCTGTCTGGGAACATTTCAAACTACATATTGTTCATACAGCGTGACAAGGCTGTATGGCCTTATTTCCACCAGGCTTGGTTGACCCTGTGAGAGCGCTAATCCATTTCACTTTTCAAGTTTTAGTAGTGGAATTGTCCCGCTGTGCTTGTGGGCTGTAAATTGAGAGATATGTAATGCATTCAGGAAACACCTATTGTTATTCTTATGTATGTGTGATATATTTATACGTGTTTGTTGTGTTATGGTTGTCTTGCTACTGGATGCCTAAAATGAATAAAGTATCTATCTATCTATCTACTTAGTTATGGCCATGCTTTCCAGTCTATAGCAAGAGTATGTGATTGAGGCTAGCCTATAAAGTCCATTTTAGTATTACTGTGTTCATATTGTTAACCCTCCTGTTGTCCACGGGGTCAAATTTGACCCATATTCAAAAGGTTTTTAAAATCAAAAATGTGGGTTTCATTCAACCAAATTGTAAAACAAAAAAAAAATTATGTTGGATGGTTCCACAACGCTCCTCACAAGTTAAATAACTGATCAGTTCACTATTTTCATTGAATTTGGGTGTTTTATTTAACTTATAGCATTTTAAGAAAAAAAAATAGATTCAAGACCACTGAAAAAGTGACAGACATGTAGGGAAAAAACAACAAAAACGTCCAAAAGAATAGAAATAATCGACAAAGACTTTGTAAAAAGTGAGAAAGATCTTCGGGAAAAGTTCGAAAACGTCAAAAGGTGACAACAAATGTCGGAGAAAGCTTCAAAAACTTCAAAACAACAACAACAAAAATGTCCAAAAAAATCAACAAAGAACTTTGGGAAAAGTGACAAAAGTGTTTTAAAGAGGTTTTAACTTAAACTTTTTACCCAGAAAAACTAAATGTTGGTCTACGGGAAGACAACACGAGGGTTAAAAAAACAAAAACGTTCTTGCGATATCTTGATGAGATCAACTGAAGCTGCTCGACATCAAAGTCCGAAACAATAACAGTGAACTGTCAAAGTGGCCCCGCCCCCTTTGAATAGAGCCATTATTTCTCCCGTTTTCCTCGCTCTGCATACAAACTCTGCCAACTTAGTGACTTCGTTTTTACTTCCCCACTCGTTTAAACAACATTCCTGTCCATTTGTATAGCCTACACTTCCTAAGCGGCTGCTCGTGGCTTTGGCTTGGCCTACCCAGAAGGCGTCCCCGGTTTCAAACTTACTCAAAGCTAGAAGAAATGTTTTCAACATTCAGCTAAAATAAATGTAGGTTTCTGAGCGATAAGGCATTATCAGAGCTAGTACACGGAGCTACAGTTAGCATCATGACACCGCTGCTGTGCCTCGCTGACATTGTCATGCGCAGCTGAAAAGTTCAGAAAACTTTTTCCCAAACTCACCATCCTCACGACAAGTCGCATTTTCCTCTTCGTCTCTGGTTACTTGTGTGATTATCGACGGCGAATGGTCCATTAGGTCCGTCACTCAAAGATAAGGACGGGTTTTTTTGCTGTATAAAATAGTTCGAGGAGTTATGGCAAAATAATTATTTCTATTTTGCCACTCCCTGTCTGCAAACGCGCATACTGAGCGTAAAAATAAAGAAACGCTCTAAACAGCAGAAAGGGCTACAAAACAAACCATACCGGACCAAACCGCTCTAAAATGCAAAACGTTAAAAGTGTCTAAAATAGTTTGTTACTAAAGGTTGTTACGTTGAAGAAGTTCATCAATTTGACCATGCTAACATGGGACTTGACTGTTTCAAGGAAGCCCCATTCTTAAAGCCACAATGCAGGATGTGAAGCTTTCACTCAATACGTGTAACGTTAACGTGTTGCTCGTTTAGGAGAAACCTCGTGGAAACATTTCAAAGTGTTTTTGCCATTCATTTGTTTAGTTTTACTTTGAGTGTAACTTCGCCGAATATAACTGTATAAAACCGATATTTTTCATAATTTTGATATATTTTCCAATACCTTGTTAATCGTTAAAAAAAAAATCTATTTTCTGGCGTTTAAGTGAACCGTTACTGGCACGTGGAGTGTTTTAAAAAGTTTGTTCAAACCATAGAGCGGCTCCAACAAAACGTTGACGTTTGACGGGGGCAGCCTTAAAACCGACCGAGAAAAAAGGAAGTAAGGGACCGTGTTTAACCCTTGTGTTGTCCTCCCGGGTCAAAAAGATTAACACTTTATTTTTTTTATTTCACTACCACCACCTTACTACCACTAGTTTTACACTACTTTTTGGAATCCTCATTTGTAATTATACCTAATATGAGTTAATAAAGCAGGAATTACGAATTATTTGGACTAATAGTTAAGATCAGAGGAACGTATGTGTAGTGGATGAGTTTAGTCAGGATGCTGATTTGAAACCATTTCAATTTTCACCCAAAATTCAATGAAAGTGATTAATTGTATTTGCAAAGAGCGTAGCATGGAATCATCTTTTTTATGAGGTAATATGGTTAAAAATACCATATTTCTGATATAAACATTGTTAAAAGGGGGTCAAATTTGACCCGAGGACAACAGCAGGGGGTTAAAGTGCCAGACCATAGTAACTTTCTTTCTGAAAAATCTTCAAAAAGAAACCTCCCCCATGTAAACAAGAATATTTAAAAAAAATATGTTATAGCTGCAACTGTATAGATAGATAGATAGATAGATAGATAGATAGATAATTAAAATGATATAATAAACACAACATATAATATGAATTAAAACAACTAAATCATGACAGAGATGGATATTCATGCTACAGAGTACTAGGGAACTATTTATTTGGCCTTTATTGAACCAGAAAAGAAGGTAGGCTATAATTTACCATTAACAAAAGACCTTTTGATAAGGAATGGGGGAATTTCTTTTTAAAGAAATAAGACAAAAAATATGACAAGATCACAAAAAAAATGTTCTCACCAAAATATCTGAACAAACTTTATTCCTATTCGTCACATATACACAGTACAATGTAGTGAAATTCAATTACTGCATTTAACCTATCCTAAGTATTAGCAGCAATGGACAGCTTTCTATACAGCAACCTGGGAGCAAGTACAATGTACTCTAACCTGTTAGTTCTGTTGGATAGTTTTGTATCTCTGAGAGATACCTGAGCATTTGTCTCATTCATATAAGCAATCTGTTACAATGCAGGGTTTTGTATAGGTGGACTGTCTCTCTGGTGCGCCTAATCCACACAGTGTAACCTCTGTAGCTAAATAATAATATTATTTAATAACTATATTACTAACTATATTAACACGTGACAACTGTAATTCCTCTGATCACACCTATGCTGAAAATATATCTCTGACTGTACACAATTAATTCCATTCATGTCCAACTTGTCATTCAAAATACAAAATCCTTTTTAAGAAGTTGTGGCCTTTTGGTTATGAGTGGTACGTTTTGATAAGTATTCCATTAAGGAGATATTAAGGCTTAAAGGGGCGGTTCAGAATTTTGGACAAAAGACCTTATTACCAAGTTAGCCTTGTGTTTTTTTATTAGTGGAGACAGTTTTCAACACTTTTCATCCAGTCCTTCCAGCTGCTGAGGTCGCTGGTGCTAGGCTAGAGCAAGTCAACAGTATCTGCTAGCCTTCCACTAAAACCAGTCTTACCCACTCCACAGTGCACAAAGGCAAATAAATTATGACGGCAGACTATCGATAACAATAATAATGTTAGAAATAACGGCCTTCCGACATGCTCGGTCAGAAGGCGGGTGCTGGCGGCAGTCAGACTCAAATGACCAATCTGATTGGTGGAGTGCTAACCCAGAAATGAGGAACGAGATGAGCGGGACTAGAGTCTCTCAAAACCTGACAAAAAACTGTCCTATTTCTAGCTTAAAGTGTTTTCAGAAACACGTTTCGGTGAACTATTTTAGTAAAATATGAGATTGTATTCTGAACAAGCCGCCATGACGGTCTGGCTTTGAATTCTCAGAGACACCAGACCCACGTGACACGTTCGTCCATTCAGCTGCCGTCGGCCGTCAGCATTGTTTCAGTGTGTTCCAAGGAACTTTTGGGCCAACTCGGGGGGGCGGTCAGTCGTTGGTGTGTCAGGGCCACAAGACGTAGCTGTTCTTATCAACCACGACAGGAGAAATGATACAAATTAATTACATTAATAACAACAACACTAGGGATACTGTCTTACACACGTCTCTTCCATGTACCCTTGTACGTAACCCTCTCATCTTTATGTCAAATGTCAAAATGATTCATAGGTTTTGTATTATTATCATAACTGTCTGTATGCTGTATGCATGCTGTCTTTTGAAATCTCTACTTTTGTCCCACAATACAAATGCTGATTATCCTGTCATCAACAATGGATCATTTAAAAAAATAACAACTTAAAAGCTGTTGGCAAAAGAAGTCTTTACATTTTTATCATGGGCATGATTGAATGTACAGCTTGAGAAACGCAGCATCAATACAGTATGTTATCCATTGGATTGGAGAATAAGAGAACAGAGGCTTTGGCATTAGCATCAGTGGAGCTGAGAGGTTACATCAGAGGATGTCGACGCGAGCGAAGGACTGGTCTGTGCCCAGATTGTTCTCCACAAACACCTCATACTTGCCAGCATCAGTCAACTTTGCATTTTTGATGGTCAAGATTGTGTTGGTGTCTCCAATGTCAAAGAATACCCTGAAAGACAATTGTAGCACCTTTATTAGCACTACTTGTTAAATATGCTTTCCCTAGAAGAAGTCTACAGTAATTGGATTGTGTGTGTGTGTGTGTCTTTAATGCCTTTTCTCTATGTACACACATCCTGATAAAGCATTGTACACACACAATATAGAAATTAGTACAGCATTCCTCCTAATTGAATCTCTAAGACGGCCTACCTGTCATCTTCTTCAATGTCTTCTCCATCTTTAAGCCACGCTACATCCGGAGGAGGCTCCCCACTTATTTCAGCCTTGAGGACCACTGTTGTCCCTCTTTTGGCCTTCTTGTTGTCTGGGCCTTTAGAAACCTTAGCAGGGACTGGGGATGCATGATGCAAATACTATGTCAGCCACATCATTTATTGACAATCACATGTGCTAGAATTGCCTCGAAGATAAAGTTGTACAGGATGACAGGGAGTGTCCTGCCCTCCTCTGTCTCGGATTAGCTAATACTCGTTGCCTTTGTGTTTGGGATTGGTTAGGTTTAGGCATGAGGAGTGAGTTTAGGGTTAAGGTAAGAATACCAGGATAAGCCAATCACAGGCAGAGACGGGCAGAACATTCCTTCGTCATCCTAGGATACGCAAATTAAAACACAAGAGGCACTACTAATCACTGGAGGACTGAAGCCTTGGATTCAGACAGGCCTCATGACAGGAGCAAACATTAGCATCATGTCATTTCCGTCCACAGGTAAAACTCTTTCTTCGGTTACTTTTCACTGATGATTGTTTAGGAACGTTTGTAATCCATTGTTCAAAAAAATTAGGTGTTTAGAGCAACAATTTTTGGAAATACTTGTATTTGCTTGCATGCCAAAAGTTGAGATGAGAGATGATTGGCACCACTCTCATATCTTTCCTGTAAATAATAATATAAGTCCACACCCAACAGCTGGTTAACGTAGCTTAGCATAAAGACTGGAAAAAGGAGGAAACAGCTAGCCTGTCCAAAGGTAATAAAAGTTGAACTAGTTCTTAAAACGATTTGATTAAAAAAGGATTCATGCCGAATAAACTAAACTTAGATTCATGACTTATTGTGTAGAATAGAAACAACATATGCCTATGATGTGTACCCACCTTCCACTAGAATACAGGCAGACCCGTATGTCTGTCCAAATGGATTTTTAATGGAAACCGTGTATTTTCCCAGATCAGCCAGAACCCCATCTCTAACCACGAGCGCCACAAAATCCGGGTCTTCAAAAACATAGCGGTACTTGGGACCATCCTTCAGTTCTTTGCCATCCTTGGACCAGACGATGAAAGGATCTGGAAAGGCGCTCACTCTGCACTCCAGCTTTGCAGCGCTGCCCTCAACAAGAACCACATCTTTAAGATCCTGCAGGATCTTGGGAGGGCCCTTCTCCCGCAGCTCTTTACGCGACCTACAGTAAGTGATAAAATGTAAGAATTCTTTTATGCTTTCAACTCTGCTCAAAAGGCACTGGGACGTCAATGATGCCGACAGACACTGGATAGTGTACCTGTGGCCGCGATACGAGGCTTGGATTCGGACGGCAGCCTCCTGGACCTGAGGATCGCTGATGTTCACAGTGCACCCAGGAGGGGGTGCAGGCTTCACTTTTGACATCTGCAGTGGTCAGAGCAGGTTAGCATGAGGAGGGACCATGAAATGAGTTAAAACCCATGTTTAAAATCCAATTTATCAGAGCAGAGATTTTTGTCATAGCAGTTGAAGCACAGGTGGCTCTGTTCTTACTCAAGTGTCCCACTAAGCCATGCCATTGGGACAATTGGACCCTGAAACTGAAGCAGCTAAATGGAATTCAGCCATCATTCATTTTACTAATTGCACTTGTGCTTTTTCAACTGTGACATGTTGAAATGTGTGAAAAGGGTCTTTATACTCTGACCATTGGAAAAGAATCAAAACGCATAACCTTACCAAGCATTTCTGTACATATCCACACTCCTTATATTTCTACTTGATATTTCTACTATTTGTGCAACTGCAACACAGACTTTCCCTTCGGGGATCAATAAAGTATTTCTGATTCTGATACATGTACTTAATGTCACATCTCTTACCTTGGAGATCCTCCCGCAGCAGCTCTCGTCTCCAGATCCACTCCAAAGGCAGCAACCCAGAACACTTCATGCTTTATATCTAGAGGTCCTCAAGGATCAGGAAGAACAACTCATCACCTAGACGGTCCTTTTCCTTCTTTGGATATAAAAAAATACTCAGCATGACCATACTGATTGAGGATGAGCAACACATGTTGCAGCCATACGTATGTCCTTATAAAGCCTTCATATCAAATACTCATGAGAATTTGGAGCAGTTAATAGTTTTGTTCGTGGTTGAAATGTGAGTCGTCCCTGGTGAGAATACACACACAACTGTCGGTCGTCAGGGTCATGTGGAGGGTATGGCCTCAGCCTGAACTGAGAACAGTTTTTGATCATAAAGTATCATAAAATCATGACCTGACTTCTTTTATGAAAGTGCAAACACCTTTCAAGTCATCTCTTCAGATACAAGCACCAATCGTAAATTCATAAAACTGCTTCCACGTTCACACATCGTTCCACTGTCCAAACAAATAGCAAGAATACTTGTATATTTGTCATATTCCCTTTATTGTTCACAGCTGTCATGCCTTTTTCATGCCAGATTTAGCAATGTCACAAAATAAACAGCAGAAGCTATATCAAATACAGTCAATCAATAAATAAACAAATTGCGAAACACACAAAGCAGTCACAGTCATATAATCAAAAATCATCATTCATTTAACATGTTTTTTTGTCTGTGGGTCTAATATCCATCACGAGGCACTGCAACAAATTCAACAAAATACGGCATAGGATTTTAATACAAAATGTGGAGCGTTCAACATCTTTTTTTTTTTTCAAAACCCTGTTTACAAATAGTTCTAGTTTTATTTCATATGATTATAGAACATAATATATTGCACAGAGACAGACAGTTTAGAATTGCATTCTCATGCTGCGCTTGCATGTTTTCGTTCAGGCTTAAAACAACTCCCTCTGTGCTCAACTTCTACTCTGCATAGGAAAATGACTGAGCCCAAAAGACAAGCAATAGCATTAGAATATATAGAGCTGGTAAAATAATTTCATAGAATTACTAACAATCTCTGTCAGTCAATACACAGATTATAACTCTAGATTTTTTTCTGAATGTGTGACACAGCTTTTTGTGATATTGTCGTAAAAGACCTATCAGTGTCTGATTGCAGTACTTGATACTTTATGTATAATAAAATGAATCCTCTTGATATTAACACGCGTGACAGCAAAGTGATGAAAAATATGACGCTGACTGTGCAAGTGTTTCACATGCTGGTCTTAAAACTGAATTTGACCTCACAAGGAAAAGCAATATGAAAGAAACAATACAACATAGCCATTTACCAAGAAACAAGGAGGAAAGATCAATGCATCACTGATAAATGATCAATGTGTGGTTAAAGCAAAGGTGCTGGTACTGACACCTGAGGGTAGACTTCCAAAACAAATATTTAGGACCAACCCAACCAAAAGGGATAATGGGCATTTTCTGTGAGGTGAGACGTAACAATATATCTGGAAACAGACATTAAACCCCAATATGCCACCGAGTTCTACTTTCAATCCAAGGGACAAAAGTCGGTACGTGCCCAATTGCAAGAAAAGTTACGTGTTTTAAGGGACTAAAACCAAAGTGAAAAAAATTACAATTCATAAATTACCCCATTTTGTAATGGTTTACAAATCCATCCTCTCATTTACATTCTCTTGACTTGTTTTTCCTGTGGACTGCAGAAACAAAGAGCCATAAAGAAGATCTTGAAAGCCGCTGAAAAGGCTTCCCTTTGGCTTTGGATTCAGAGGGATGACTAGTGGGGCAAATTAATCTACCTGGACACAAGCTGGGACCGGATCCTCCCACCCCCGCCCACCCCACCCCGGCACGGTCGCCCGGGTGAGGGTGTCTGATGATAAGATCCCGAAACAGCTGATTACATTGGGTCTTTCACTGATTTAATAATGTTATTTTATGTTTTTTATTTAGAGGTACTGTACATACCTCAATATATCTCATATACAGAGCGTGGAATAAGAGCTGTCGCTTAAAAATGAATTAAATATTTCCTAAAACTTGAATTATAGTTTGAGATTTTTTAACATTTCTGATTTCATGATGTGTATAGTCTGCATGGGCTGTAATATTGCATATTAATGTGTACAGAGTCTTTCAAGCTTCTATGGGCTGGAAACCATAAAGGTGTATGCCACTTAATTAAGGGAATAAATAAATAATAATGTCTTATTTAATTCTAACCATTTTAAATCTAACTTTATTTATTAAAGGTTCAGCATTTAAAAGCTATCATTTATAAAAACCTAATAAATCAAACTCTCTTTTTTTTTTAAACAGTAGCTTTTAGAAATGGAAAATTACAGCTAAATTAAGAATTAACATTATCATCAATGTCCTAAGGACCATCCTTTCTCAATGGTTTGGAAAGGCTATGGTTATGCTAACTAATGCTAACTTGTTAAGGGCACTTGGAGGCACCCCAGTATCACCAGTGGGTTTCTAAAGCGATTGAGTTTAGAACTAAAGCCCTGAATAATCTTACATTTAATAATGATCTCGTATCTCAGGCAAAGTGCTGTACGCACACTCAAAGAATACATTGACCGACTGACTCAGCAAACTTGTAAACGTCATTTTAGTAAACTCAGAGATAAATGCAAATATCTCTGCGTGGCTAATCCCACAGGATCCTTTACACTGGGCTGAGTGGAAGAGCTAAGCTGAACTGGAAGCCAATGCTCTGGTTGTTAGCTTACTTGTGGTGAAGGAACTAGTGACCATACTGCATAGAGCCACTCATGCTGTGCATAGCGTCACTTGGAGCAAAAATCATGATCTAATAATGAATTCCAAAGCAAAACTCTGATTTTGAGAATCGTTACTATATTCACTAACATTAGGGCAGAAATTTGTGCTAATTATAAGAGTCCTTTTCTAAAAGCCCTTTAGACGTAGAGAATCCTCCTTTGTATTCTGTGACCTTAATTTACACTTTAAAAAAAACTCTGAACAAAGTAACCTGAACTGCTACAATCTTGACAATCTGTGAGATGCTACAGCATTGAAAAAACTCAGGTACTGTAGCACGAATAACTGCTTTAGTTAAAGTTGGATTAAGTTTATGGAGAGCCAATACTCCTTTATCATGGACATGGATTAGATTTCATAGAATTGACTTCTGGTCAGAAAACATACAGTAGCCTACTCCTTGCTTTGAAAGTGTTCATCATTTTGGAATCCTGTCAATAACCTAAATGAAACAATGTTTTTAACATTAAATTGTTAATCAATTGCAGCAATTTTAGGCCTCTCATTGTGGAGTTGACAGTAAGAAAGGAAGTCATTTATCCAAAAGTTACAAACCTTGAGGTACTAACTTGAAGACAACATCCTACCTTGCATGAACAAGGTCCACCATATAAAAAAAACAGTCAGGCTCATGTAACTTTGATAGAGTTCCCTTAAGTGTAAAAGCATTCTCTAGATTCTCTTTCAGAAGCAGATGAGAATGTCTCTGTAGATCACAGCCACTGATTGTTTCTTGAGTTTTTATTTTTCTCCCAAGCAAGTTCAACAAGTCAAACCTGAAGGGACCACCCCACCTCAGGGCCCGAAGTCGTGTCTGGCTCTGAGGATGGTTCCCCCCCCCGTAAAGTCATGACAACTAGCTTTTGGAAGCCTGTTTTCATTGGGTGAGAGGTGTAGAGGGTGAAATTGGCACATTTGGCGTGGCGGGGCTGGTGGGGGTTTGTGGCGAGCTCTGGTAGGACCGCAGGAGGACTTTGTGCTTGGTGGCCACCTCCTCTCGCCTGCGCTGCTGGTCGGCCAAGAATTCCTTGAGACGGGTAGTTGTAAAGGTGAGAGTCTGCCTGCGAAGGCGCATCAGGTAAGCATCCTGAAGCCAGGAGTTATTGAAGCAGTCCTTAATAGAGGGACGGGCCCTGTTGAAGATCAGACAGTGAGGATTCAAATGTTAAAAACAGAAAGGGCAGCATACAATGTTGTGTAAAAAAAAGTACTGTAAAGTGCTGTGAAATTAGGTCTCAGCAAAAAGCAAAGATACAAATTCTGTGCAATATGGCAACTACAGAAAGGACTAATGTTTCGCTTACCAAGGGTAGCTACAGAGGATCTTTTTTAAGAAACAGAGAGGCACTTTGGGACACATTTTGGTAGAGTTTAGAGAGGTCAAACTTTGCCGCCTGGATCCTGGCTTCAGTCTCCTGAGGATCATTTTCAATGAAAGGCGACTTGCCGCTTAGCCTGGAAAATCAGGGGAAGTTTTTTTGACACCCTCAAAACATGTCAACAAAGCACAATGATATCTAAGATGGTTCCTTAGGTTAGTTGTGAATTAGTCTCGCATTGCCAGACCAAAACTCAGGTCTAGCTAGCTGTCTGGATTTAGCCTGCAGAGATCTGAGGAGCAGTTAACCATAGTTTAAAAATTACAACACAAAAAAAGTGGAAGGAAACGAGACATCCGAAACAGACATCCAAATGGAGTGACATCCGGTGGAATTTCGGCGGAACGAAAGCAATCCCGGGAAGTGGAACGTCATGGATATAGACTACTTGTAAATCAAATTAATATCACAAGAGCAACCAAATGTTCAGACTATGAAAATCACAGTATATAGAAAAGACCTGAGATCTGAAATCATAAGCCTCATTTCACATAAAGAACAGTATACCAGCCTGCTGGCTGGAAGCTATGAAAGCAGTACTCACATGATGAATGTCAATACACCCACGCTCCAGATGTCAGCTGGAGGACCGACAACATCCCCTTTCAACATCTCTGGAGCTGAAGAAAGGAAAAATGTTAAGCCTTCATTGTTTTCCACAGAACTTTGATTACATCTGCAAATAGTCTTCATACTATGCAGTATGTATTTATTGATGTTGTCTGTGGTCTTTTTAAATGTGTGAACGCGTATTTTTTAGTTGATTAGTTAGGTCATAATACTCCTGGGATTTTATAGCTAGTGCATGTCCACTGACAAAACAGTTTATGTAATTCTGAAGTTGTTTAATCCTCTGAATGTCTTACCTTAATCAGCCTAACCACCATCAGTCACTTCATAAATCCCTAGAACACATTTCTATTCAATGATTTCTCTCAATATGCACAGGGACGTTCATTTCTCCTAGGGACTTGTATTAGTGATTGTATAATTAGGGCCTATGGTAATTGCTTTGTGTGGACAAAATCAACTTAGTCATAATCATGTGTGAATATATACTTTGTCCTCATCTCCCTCTTGTGAAAGAGATGATTTACTGAGTAAATACAGTTTAAGTAAGTTAATACCAATCTAACTAAATGGCAGTACAGGAATAATATTGAACTAAGCAAACCAATGAGAGCAATCATTGATTTTTGGCCACTTGAGGCAGCGCAACAAGCTGTAAACACACTTTCCTATTACATTATGAGGTTGATTTTGCTAAAGTGTTAGCAAAGAGTTGCTTATTTACACATCCAGCAGCCACAAAGTCAAATATTCACACTAATTTAAGATCAGATTTGTTCTCTACCATCCTCTAAAGCAAATAGTGATTGGTTTATTAGGGCTTTTTCTGTAAAAACAGCCGCCTACTGCGTCTAAAAATGATGCAGATTAGAGCAGTGAGACTGAATGTAAACAGTAAATGTTGTGGATCACAAAACCAAAACAATGAGCAATTAATGCTAATACGTTTCACATAGTTGAGGGAATTTGGGTATCATTTGATATACAGTGAGGAAACTAAGTATTTGAACACCCTGCTATTTTGCAAGTTCTACCACTTAGAAATCATGGAGGGGTCTGAAATTGTCATCGTAGGTGCATGTCCACTGTGAGAGACATAATCTAAAAAAGAAAATCCAGGAATCATAATGTATGAATTTTTAACTATTTATTTGTATGATACAGCTGCAAATAAGTATTTGAACTCTTGAGAAAATCAATGTTAATATTTGGTACCGTAGCCTTTCTTTACAATTCCAGAGGTCAAACGTTTCCTGTAGTTTTTCACCAGGTTTGCACACACTGCAGAAGGGATTTTGGCCCACTCCTCCACACAGATCTTCTCTAGATCAGTCAGGTTTCTGGGCTGTCGCTGAGAAACACGGGCTCCCTCCAAAGATTCTCTATTGGGTTTAGGTCTAGAGACTGGCTAGGCCACACCAGAACCTTGATATGCTTCTTACAGAGCCACTCCTTGGTTCTCCTGGCTGTGTGCTTCAGGTCATTGTCATGTTGGAAGACCCAGCCTCGACCCATCTTCAATGCTCTAACTGAGGGAAGGAGGTTGTTCCCCAAAATCTACATGGCCTACAAAAATACATGGCCCCGGTCATCCTCTCCTTAATACAGTGCAGTCACCCTGTGCAGAAAAACACCCCCAAAGCATGACGCTACCACCCCCATGCTTCACAGTAGGGATGGTGTTCTTGGGATGGTACTCATCATTCTTCTTCCTCCAAACACGGTTAGTGGAATTATGACCAAAAAGTTCTATTTTGGTCTCATCTGACCACATGACTTTCTCCCATGACTCCTCTGGATCATCCAAATGGTCATTGGCAAACTTAAGACGGGCCTTGACATGTGCTGGTTTAAGCAGTGGAAACTTCCGTGCCATGCATGATTTCAAACCATGACGTCTTAGTGTATTACCAACAGTAACCTAGGAAACGGTGGTCCCAGCTCTTTTCAGGTCATTGACCAGCTCATCCCGTGTAGTTCTGGGCTGATTTCTCACCTTTCTTAGGATCATTGAGACCCCACGAGGTGAGATCTTGCATGGATCCCCAGTCCGAGGGAGATTGGCAGTCATGTTTAGCTTCTTCCATTTTCTAATGATTGCTCCAACAGTGGACCTTTTTTTCACCAAGCTGCTTAGACATTTCCCTGTAGCCCTTTCCAACCTTGTGGAGGTGTACAATTTTGTCTCTAGTGTCTTTGGACAGCTCTTTGGTCTTGGCCATGTTAGTAGTTGGATTCTTACTGATTGTATGGGGTGGACAGGTGTCTTTATGCAGCTACCGACCTCAAACAGGTGCATCTAATTTAGGATAATAAATGGAGTGGAGGTGGACATTTTGAAGGCAGACTAACAGGTCTTTGAGGGTCAGAATTGTAGCTGATAGACAGGTGTTCAAATACTTATTTGCAACTGCATCATACAAATAAATAGTTAAAAAATCATACATTGTGATTTCTGGATTTTTTTTTAGATTATGTCTCTCACAGTGGACATGCACCTACAATGACAATTTCAGACCCCTCCATGATTTCTAAGTGGGAGAACTTGCAAAATAGCAGGGTGTTCAAATACTTATTTTCCTCACTGTATGTTAACATAAAAATACTGATTAGCAAAGCTTTAATCTTACATCTCCTGTGGTAATGTAAAATGAACAAACAGGGCTCTTACACATATACTCAAGGGTCCCAATAGGAGGGCTGAACTGCTTGAGGAAAAGAGGGTTGTAAGTCTGAGCGCTGCCAAAGTCAATGATCTTAATGACGTTCATGTAGGTGATGATGATGTTCTCCGGCTTGATGTCCAGGTGGAGGATGCGTCGGGTATGAAGATAGTCCAGACCCTGGAGGATCTGCACAATATAAGTGACCACGTCATCCTCGGAGTAACGGAACCTGAAACACACCAGAGATCAGCTTGTGAGAGGGAGAATATTTTGAGGCAGCTGCTCATCGATGCATTTGTAAATAAATCCTGTTCTTTCAGTTTAAAACAAAGACAAGCAACCAATTTAACAAGTACAGCTGTTTAGCTTCACCTGTCAATGAGGCTGAAGAGCAGCTCCTTCCCACTGCAGTACTCGGAGATCAGCACCAAGTAGCGCGGTGTGACATAAGCTTCATGCAGGGCCATGATCCTGTCATGATGAAGTGACTTGAGGATGTCGTATTCCTGCAGCACCGTCTGCTTGCTGTCAGCCTCATATGGAACAATCTTGGCCATAAAGAGGTTGCCGGTGGCGTTTTCCCGGCACTCACGGATCACACCAAACCGACCCCTGCGTGACAAAGAATAAGTCAGTGGTCCCTTTGCCAAGTTTTTTTTGTTGTTGCTAAAAAACAAACAAATCCATGAGTTATAAGACGTTAAAGCAAGACGTTGGGATTAGTGGAAAGGGATTTTTTTGAGTAACCCGGTCTTGATTTCTGGAAAGCTTCAATTGCTCTTTTTTGCGCACCACAAGCCAAATGCCTTATTGGAGAAAAGGCCAATATCTCCAACACTGGGCAACTCACACCAGAATAATCTAGATTGATAAATAGCACAACAGATAAAAGAAAAAATATGTATTTTTGGGTGAACTGTCTCTTTAATCTATTATAAATATAATAATATTGATTAATGCACCTTTAAAATATCTTGTTTTCAAAGTACAGTTTAAAGTTGTCAGCGCACTTTTCAGTTAGTTTTGCTTAAAATGGGTTGTTTATATTTAAGTCAGGTTCCATTAGTAGTGATTACCTTGCTTTTTCATCCATGAAGGTGTAAGGCTTCTGTGGAACTCCCTGGCGCAGAGATCCCTCTCCAGGCTTGCCCAAAGGCGTCCTCCGTCCTGAAGGTGTGGCCCGTCCAGATGGTGTGGCCCGTCCAGATGGTGTGACCTGTCCAGATGGGGTACTCCGGCTGTCCCCTCCCTGCAGCAGTGGCGTCAAGCTCTGTACCACCACCACGGGCCGTGAGACAGCCACCGGTGACGAGACAGTCATGGGTGGTGACACAGTCACTGGTGGTGACACAGTCACAGGAGTGGCTGAACGGGTGTTAGTTGTCAGTGTGGAACTAGATTGCGAAGGTGGAGTAACCCGCGCAGCCGCAGCTGGCACATACATGGGAACAGATGAAATAGGTTTCCCCGATGGCAGGTGCAGGTGGTGGTACAGGAGATGGAGATTTGTTGGGGGCTACATTTACAGGACTCCGAGGTTTGGGTGGGACAAGAGGGGGGGGGGTGCCAATTTGGTTTGGGCTTTGCTCACACTAATGCTAATGGTGGACTTGGCTTTGGATACCGTGGCTTGGACAGCGTTGGTGGTCTGAACAGGAGCTTGTTCAGAGGGAGATGTACTCACGGGCACAGTAACAGCAGGGCGGCTAGCTTCAACCTGCTCAGTGGGTTTGATGGTCACTGGAGAAGCAGATTTAGCCACAGACGGAGCAGGAGCTGAAGTTGAGGGAGGGACAGGTGTTACTATAGTGGATTTATTGGGAGCTGGTTTAAAGGGAGGCACTTTCATTGATGACATCACCACCACAGGGGGAGTAGTTGCAGGGACAGTCTTGACCACCACAGTAGCACTGGATTTAGCTGGTTCTAATGAAAGAAAAGCGGAGGGGCAATAAGAGGAAGGATACACCTCAAAGACTTGAATTGATATATGTATGAACATATTGTCCAATAAGGTATGTAATGTACGCTGTCCAAGACAAATGGTATTATCAACCTACACATAAAAACCTAAAATGAGTTCAGCAAAACAGAAACTACACTTAAACACAAAAAAAAAAAATCTGTTGCATCTGACTGTATCTGTTATGGTAGGGACATACATAACATGCACAGATGATGACAGTGAATTAATGTTGGCCTTATCTAAAATAAATACCAAGTTCTCAATGACTTTTTTGGAGATAATACATACCTGAAGCATCCAGGCTTACTACTTCTGAGAGGTTGCTATAGGGGCCCTGCCCAGCTTTATTGACACATGCCACCCTGAACCTGAAGGAGCGTCCTGCTGGCAAGTCAACCACATTGTAATAACAGTCGGCCACCCCTGTAGCCACGATCAACCAGTTGGTCTCACCTGGGGAGTAAAGATTTTATTTCAAGAGACAATTTATAGTTAAATTACATTACACTTGCAATTTATAAGTGAGTCTGTATTGATAAAGTACAAAAAAAAATTGAGCTTGAGCTGGTTAAATAGTGGTACTTATGTTGCAAGGCTGCTACACTGTATTTATGTTTCAGGTTACATTTCATCATCCATAAACATATACATGTAGTTGGCTACTTCACCTTCACCACTAGATATATATACAGTATATCCTAGCACACAAGTTGCCATGGCAACCTTTAAGGTATAAATCAGACACATAGGCAGGCACATAGGCAGGCACATAGGGCAGGGTCCCTGCAGATAATAGACGCCACCATACACTTACTACTGGGTCATAAGTGATGATTGAGTAGGCAATAATTTTGAATTAATCTATATGTTGCTTTTTAGGAAAATCCTACAAATTATGCCATTAACTTGTTTGATGAGAGTAGGTGTGTTGCATGGACAGAAAAACCTCAGTATTCTGGGCAACCCACAGCATTTGAAAAATGGTTTGAAACTCCATTACTCTTGGATCTATGTAACCTTTTTAAAACCTGCATCATTCATCCATGGGGTTCAATCTAAAAAGGGGGAATAAAATGTGGAATAATTGTCAATAAACACTGACCCTCTGCTTTCCTCTCCAGAGAGTATGTGCAGGGGGATATTGTGTCTGAGGGCCTCCACAGTACCAGGGCTGTGTTGTTGTACTTCTGAGGTATTTCAGGGGTCCCAGGACAATTAGGCAGACCTGTAAAAACAAACAGTATATACATATCACTTGGCCTTCAGTGTCTTTTCAGGCTCTCTGTTGTATTCAGTAGACTATAACTCTTTATTACTTTATTTATTTATATATAGTACTATAAAGTACTATAATAAAAGGGATGTATGTCTCAGTTCTTACGAGCAAGAGATATTGTGCAAGAGCTGGACACTGCGGCCAGGGGGTTTGTAGCAACACATTCATAGACCCCTGCATCCTTTTTGGTGGTCTGCATGATCATCAGTAGCTGCCGGCCATCAGGGCAGGCGATCATGTTCATCCTGGTATCAATCTCCAGGGGCTTCTTATCTGAGGAAACATGCATAAAAATATTTTATTAAGTCTTTTATTATGAGACATAATGATGAAGATTTAAGTTTAACATCATAAATTAAAATGACGAAGTGTACGTAACTGTTATCTGTTGAGATAAACAAAATAAATGTATATTAAGAAATTATTAAAAACTTACTTCACACATCCTGCAACTGCTCTTATCATGGGATCAACCATAAATCAAGCTTTACATTGCATCTCATGTGTGTATGAGTTGCAATGTAAAGCTTGATTTATGGTTCTGTGTTAAATCTACCGAGTAGGTATGTACGCAGGTATGTACGTAAGTATGCTTCGATACGGACCCTAAGCTGCACCCTATGCAGTAGCCTGAAGTGCACCTCCTCAGGATCAAGGAGAGGGTTAACTTTTACTGCAACAGATTTCCCACCGTGGTCAGAAAACACAGGGGAGACATTTTGTTTCTTCGTCTCTGCCGCACTCATACACCCAAGAATAATTATGTAAATGATTGTAATTAGCAAGTGAAGAGATTCTGACCATCCATCTGTGAGACCATGATGGCGTTTTTCCACTGCATGGTATCTACTCGACTCGCCTCTACTCTACTTGCCTTTTTTGGTTTTCCATTACAAAAAAAAAGTCCCTGGTACTTGCTAACATGTACTTTTTGTAGTACTACCTCAGTCGAGGTTCCAAGCGAGCTGAGGCAATACCAAAAGGTGACGTGAAAACCTGCAGACTACTGATTGGTCGCAGATAACCGTCACAAATCACTGCGTCATTATTGCTAGCAACAGACGGGGTGTTTGTCCTGAACAAAACCACCGGAAAAAAGTTTATCCAGCAATTTTTTTTTTTTGCTGCCTCCAGGTTTATTAGGAACTAATTTGCCTTGTGGCTGTGGCAACGCCGCAGAATCAAAAACAACACACCTTCCGCATTCTGGGTGTGTGTCGCGTTGGGTCACGGCTGTTTCCTACTATGACGACCAGCCATGGCTCACCTTACGCGTGAGGCGGTACTAATCTACTATGGAAAAAGGACGGGGCACCGCGGCCCAGTTGAGTCGAGTCGAGCAGGTACCATTAATGGAAAAACGCCATTACTTAGGTAACACTGCCTTGTTTGCATCAGAGATCCTTACCTTTCATCCAGGTGATGTGTGGGTGGGGGCTGCCTGCTGGCAGACAGCTGAGTGTGACTGGATCCCCCTCCAACAGGACGTGATCTCTTAGCTTAATGTGGAATACTGGAGGAAAATCTGGGAGCAAAAGACATTGGACCACTTAAATAATGTCGAAATATTGATCAGTAAAACTAAACGTTATGATTTGCTGTATCCCATGATGATTAAGACAGAAATCACTGGAACCACTGTACAACTTCTGACATAGGATCACCTTTGTCTTTGTGTTCTTCCCCCATAACCCTCTTCATTTTTGCTATTGCTATAAAGAGATATATGTATGAGCCATACGAAGGCATCACATGTACATTTATGAAGCAAACAAACTGTATTTGTTAGGGCTGCACAATTAATCGAATTTTAATCACAATCACAATTTTGACTTCCCACAATCAAATTTGTGTGATCGAGCAATTTCTTTTTAAAATGCGTCATTTCATAGAACGCTCCAGGTTTTTTGCATAGCGCATTTACCGCACCGTAAACCCCTGTCTGCTCATGTGCCAGTCAGTTGTTCCCTGCATTGCGCAGCTTAGTTTCAAGATGTAGATAGTCACAGAGGACAGAGTAACGGGAGGAAAATTCAACAACATAAACAGTCGTTTATACGTCGGTCTTTACCAGTTTACCAGTAAACGCAACATTTTGTCCCGTCTGTGTTATTCAGACAACAGCCGTGAGCATGCCACCGCAGTGCTAGTTGGTGGTGGTGCTCGTTAGCTTCTGTTAGCTTCTGTTAGCTCACAGGCTCTAGGGCGCGATTAATATTTTTCCTCTAGGACGCACCGGTGCACATAATGTCCTCGCATCCGCTGCAATGTTGTTATATCGATATGGTTTAATTTTCCGTTACATGACCCAATTCTTGACTGTGTTGGATCTCTCCTCTACTCTCTCTCCTCTTACTCTCCGCGCAGCCCGGCCACACAGCGCCGGTCCACACTTCTGACATTTGTCTACAGTTTTAATTGTTATTAACACAGCTGTATATTGTTAAATATGAGGGGCAAACCTGTATTTGTACCAGTGTTTCCGTTGGTAACTCTGCTATTGCGGCCGCCACGGCGAAGAACACAGAAGAAGTTATTGAATGCAACTAACTTCAGTTGGTAGAGTAATAGCGTGTGAGACTGAGCTGCTGGACCTGGGCCAGAGATGTGACCCATGGCCAGAATATCATAGTTTATTAAAATGCAGCGCAGTGACGATACAGACATTTCATACACACAACGTGTGTATCCGCCGTTTCGACCTGTGCTGGACCCGTTCATAATGAGTCAGCCGTCTCTCTGAGCATATGTGACAATAAAATTTGTTTTGGTTAAAATCAACAAATAATCGTGAGAATAATCGTGATCACAATATTGATCAAAATAATCGTGAATATAATTTTGGCCATAATTGTGCAGCCCTAGTATTTGTTTACTGATGTTGACATACATTTGTGTATTATGATTTGGTAGACCATGTAGCATGCAAAGTTTAAGAAAGGAAACTTAAAGTTCTTCTGCTAAGCTAAGCTGCTGCTGATTGACTAACTGCCCTATATTTAATGGAAAGATACAAGAGTGGTCTTCTTATCTAACTCTGGGGAAGAAAGCGATAAAGCTTATCTTCCCAAATGTCAAATTATTGCTTTGAGCTTGCATTACCTCACCCTTGACACAGTGCAATCAGAATCTCTTCATGCACACTCCTGTGTAACTTACCAGAAGCGAGTCTGGAGTAATGGCGTGAACGTAAGGAACTATTTTCTCTGGAGATTGCTGTTGGTATGTCCGGCTGTGATACGGTCTTGTCTCGCCTCCCTCTGGTCAGGCCCCATCTGTCCCAGCGGGATCTACGCTCAGCCTCCACAACTGTAAGAAAAAATCCATCATGCATTTAAGAAAGTACTTTCTTGATAGTACTCTCCAAACATGGAGAATGTAAAACCTTTTAAAGATATGATGTATGAGTATATACCATAAATACCTTTAGGTGTTTCTGACTTTAGGCTGGACATGGAGTCTAGAGATTCTGATGAGGCACCATTACTGGCCTGAGATGCCAGCTGGTTCTGAGGAACACTGATATTCTTCATAGCACGGCTCTCTGACGTTGAACGACGAAGCAATGAAATAATGGGTGTCCTCTTGGTTTCCTTGTCCTCTGATGCTTTCCTTTCCTCTGAGAAACTGCGAATTCTTGTGGAGATCCCCGCCACTGTTGATTCAATCTTTCTGCGCATTGCCAAGACCGGCGATTCATTAGGTTTCTTTAGCTCCTTTTCCTCTTGTTCCACTGACACATTATCTCCAGCGTCCAAGCACGTCATCTCCACTTCCTTCTTCTCCTGTGACCCTCTTCGGCCGAGAGTCCAAGAAAGCCTACGTCTTGAAGCAATGGAATCCTCTTCTTTGGTCGTTTCGTCCTTGCGCTCAGTTGACGGAGTTCTCTTCAGGCGCATAGAGAGCCTTTTCATAAAGCCTTGGTCCTTTTGAGCTTCACGAAGGTCCAAGACTGACTTTGACTTCTCCTCAAGTCTCCTTGGTGCTAATTGCAATGGTGCACCGATTGGTCCCGGTCTGTATATCTCTTCACCTGATTCTGTGGATTCTGGTGAAATCGCTTGGGATTTGTCCTCATTCTTTGACCGCGACAGAAATTTGAGGCTTCTTGAGAGGGACGATTCACGTTTTTTGAAGCGTGCCTCAAAGACCTCTTCAGAGGTAATGTCCTTGAAGTCAACTCCTGCTGAGAGCTCTTGTTGGGATGAAGAATGTATGGTAGTCTTCGGTGGACTGGGTTCTTTTGTCATCATTTCTGGTGATGCTACCCGGGAGTACACCGCAGCATGCTCAATTGTTGACATAATGGCTGGCTTTGATGGACCAGGTAAAGCAGAGGACATGTTGGCAGGTGGAGAAGTGGGTACTAATGTGTCAGTTGATACTGAGGATGATGTGGTGGCTGGAGCAACAATGGGTGTGGAAGGGCCTAAAGGTTGGTCATTGAGAGGCTGAACTGCAGGGACCATGATGGTCTGCATAATACTTGCATATGCTGACGTGCTTCCATCTGGAAGAACAACTCGAGCAGGAAGCGAGGGTGGTACATAAGTTGACACAACATTTGTTGATGGATGGGGATATTCTTGTGTAGGTCTCACCATAACTGAGCTTGTGGTTATGACCATATCAGAAGATTTTGCAGGCATAGTTACTTCTTCTTTTACATTTGCTTCAGAGACATAATTTCCTTTTTCATTAAATTCAGCTACACTGACAATTCTTTCTTCTTCCTCTTTCATAATCTCTCCCTTTTCTTCTTGCTCGCTCTCTCTTTCTTCCTCCATTTTCTCTTCAAGTTTCGAGCTTTGGGCCCCAGGAGGAGGTGTAGGAATTCCCTGGCCCGTAGACTCCGATTCAATCATTGGTTCTTCTGAAATGCTCATGTCCTTCTCTGAGAAACCACTTGTGCTTGATCTCTCATCAAAATTACTATCTGTGGTCAGCCCATCCATCTTTTCCTTCATAATGTCATCAGTTTTTATCTCTTTCTCCATTAATGACTCCTCGCTTTCTGTTTTGGTTGGACATTCCTGCATAATAGACTCAGGTGTCTGCGGTTTTGGTGAAGGTTCCCTGGGAGTTACTGGACGGGAGTCTAACTTGATTTGCTCAGTGAGAGATGACATAGATATAGCCTCTTTGAGCCTTCTCTCTTCTACCTGCGCCAAGGGTATCTCCAAGGGAGCTCCTAAACGGCGATGTAAAGCTATGGGCTCGGAATCACCTTGACTGAAGGAAGCAGTTTTGCGCAAAACTTTAGGTTTGGGAACGTCCTCCATTGCAGAGTCGCTGGATGCAGCTCTGATTAGTGGGGATGGGCCCAAACGAGCAGTACGAGAGTAGCGATCTGAGGTTATTGAACGTTTTTCATCTCCCATTCCTAATGTTTCCAACAGAGGTCCTCTCAGCCCACTCATCTTGTTGTCCACGGAGCCACCACGAAGCAGTCGCTGTCTCATCAGCTCCAGTTTAAGAGCATAGTCTTCTTGACTCATCTTGGCAGTTCCTGGGCTGGTGCTCCTCCTCGGTAGTTCCATAGAGACAGCTTTCTTGAGAATTCTCCTCCCATTCTCTTGGTTTCCTTCTCCAGCTTCTTCCTCCGGTGTAATCCGGAGCAGCAATGCACTGTCGGCTGAGCCTCCACGTCTTAGCTCTCCTCTTTGTCGTCCACCCTCTGGTTTGTCCGACTCCATGCTTGAACCCCTTCGCAGAGGTTTTCTAGTCAGCTGTGACTTTTGAGGCAATTCAGCAGGGGATTCTTCATCTGAGGAACCCTTGTCATTTTCTTGTGACAACCTTTTCCGCAGGCGGCCTTTACTTGATAATTCAACCCCTTCTTTATCTGTCTCATTAGGGTCACACTCCATTGCCTTCTGGGCTTGAGCAGGAGACCCAGACAATATACTAGTTCCGTCCTGCTTTCCTGTTTCCTGCTCATTGGCCTGGATGTCATTAAGTGATATCCTTGATCCAGAAAATTCCATGTTAAGTGGCATTGGAATAAATGGCAGTTCATCAATGTCTTCATCAGAATCTGAAGATGATGATGGCAAAGGGGAACCTTCTTTAAGGTGCCTGGGAACGGCAATGGAGACATGGCTAGAGGAATCGTTTAGCAACTCAGGTATGGACCTCATGACCATTTTTGATTTATAGCTGATTAGTGAACGCTGTAAAAGAGGAAATATGATACAGTTAAAAAATGTAAAAGATGTGACCATAAAATTATGTATAGGCATTCTAATTGTAACACAATGCAATATAGAAAGCCAGACTAGGCAATAAAACATCCCCCACCTGCCATTTTCTGCGAGATACAAACTTCTTCAGGGCCTCTGTACTTATGGCCTTCCCCTTGCTCAGTATCTGTACAATAAATAGACATTAAATGTAATGAAAAGAAATTAGAAGCAGCAAGGTATCGTCAAGGAGAAATTATTGCAGTAAGAGGTTGTCGTTGATTAACACTGTAGCGTGAAGTACCAATGGCCTAGTCTTACCTTGAACCAGGGGTGTCGGAGACATTCTTGAGTATTAGGTCTCCTAGAGGAAGATGTTGGCATATTTCAGTCTTCCAGGTTTATGCACATTTGTTCCATTATCTTTTTTTAGCGTTTTCTTTTTTTTTTTGAATTTAGGGATTTCAGAGTGACAGTGGACAAACAGGAAAGTTGGGAGAAAGATGGGGGATGTAGCAAAGGGCCGCAGGCTGGTTTCGAACCTGGGCCGCTGCACAGGACTCAGCCAACATGGGGCGTCCGCTCTTACTGGGTGAGGTAGAGGTCACCCTTCTATTATCTAGCTTAATAAACTTGATTGTCTTATCCTAAATTCTAAAAAGCCTAAAAGCACCAGAGGAATATGGTTGTATAAGACCTGCAGACAAGGACTAGAGAAAAATGGAATATAAAAACCAAATGAGCATCTGATAAGCATCTAATATTGAAAAATCATTAACATGAGCAACTTCACTTATAATGGAACAATTTTCTCTATGAAGTAACAAATTGGTAGAGGAAACTGTGGTGACAGCTGCTTCTAGCGTTATTTAAACAGCTTTGAAAAATTAACTAGTATACTACTATTATTACTTTCATTATTATTAATTACATAAAATGTAAGGGTATATGTATAACAGGCCACAAAGGAATTAAATATCAAATTAAATTCAAAAAATATCCAAGAAAACCTTTCAATATTACATCATATGTTGAACATATTTAATTAAATCTGAGAATAGTGAATGAGACACTGAATTGACAAACTGCACACTCCATGTCATCATCTCATTGTTGTTGACATAATCTGGTTTGTATTTGTGTGTTTTTACAAGTAATGCCAAGTTTATTGATAGATGTTAAATAAAGACATCATTATCATTGGATTTCTCATTCTGATACACCGTGTTTACCTAAAAGACTATACTGTATAGACTAAGACTGTATTTTGGATTGTTTCAGACATCAGGATTGACTGAAAATATGTCTTTCAATATCTCATGCATTATTCAGTAGAACTGATTTCCTGAATGGCTTGTTGCAATTATAAATTAGATATGTATAGATGTATTTTCACAATAAGAGAAACTTACAGCCTGTCTGCTACCAGCAGTTTTATAATGAACCCTTTAGCCTCTCGGCAAAGCTCAGAAAACATGCGCTCTTCAAAGGCCACGTTATAGTTCCGGATGTTCAGGGCGGAGCTGCGGTCATTCTCTCCAGCAAATGGAGAAACTCCCGTCAGACTGATAACAGAAGCAAATACTCACACTTAATGACAGCCTACAGATAGGCCTGAACAGGCAAACATGTCAAAAACTGACATTGATATTAAGCATCCTGAAATACATTTAATAACGAAGAAAATAAACCATTTTAGTCAACATTATACTTACCACAGGTATGCGATAACTCCAATTGACCTTGGAAAATAAATAAAACAATTAGAAAAAGGCTGTGTGTTAACAGAAAACAAACAAACTCTAAGTTCAAGACATAATTTACCAGATGTCTGTTGCTTTTGACACAGGGGTCTGATTGACAATTTCTGGTGCAACAAATTCTGGTGTGCCATATTTGCAGTATTGAGCCTCATCAGGTGTGATCTGCACTGCGTTACCGAAGTCACAGATTCGGATCTGATCACCCAGGGAGTCTGCCATGAGGATGTTATCGGGCTAAGGAAAGAACAAAAAAAGAATATTTGATCATGTTCTGTCATCATTTTGTATGATCATTTGCTAAATGTAGGAACAAAAACTTTTCCAGTGTTCCATTTCTAATAAATTTATATATTTTTTTATATAAAGTAGAAGACAATGAAAGAGTGGGAGAGCGAGGATCCTTGAGTATCTACCTTAATGTCCAGGTGTATGATGTTTAGATGATGAAGGTAGTCCACGCCCTCAATCAGTTGTCTTATACACGAACGCACCTGGTGGTTGCAAAACAAAAACCAGTACAGTCATAGTTTATTTAATAAATAGATGACATACATTTGATTATTATACCAACATTAAAGTGTATAGTGTAAGATTTGCTGACATAGTACTTACATCAGACTCCATTACTGTAGATTTCTTTGTAAATCTGTCAAGCAGCTCTTCATGGCATCTTTAGAGATTCATTAAGTCTATTCTTTCTGGGACTTTAGACGCATTATACAATAACTGCTAATCGTTTGTAATCAGGGTTAGGGTTCTTTACAGTATATATATATATATATATATATATATATATATATATATATATATATATATATATATATATATATATATATATACTAAGACTTGACTATAAGGCTTTTTCATAAAAGCTTTTCAGAACACAATGCATACAACTACACAAAGAAAAGTGAAACAGCTCATTTCTTTCATCCATATCATTTCATATAATTTCACCTACTTTTCAGGGCTAAATGTTTACTTTGCATCAGAGTACTTGTGTTTTAACAGCATGTTAAGGATACAATTCAGTAATGATGATGACTGCATTCTTTTTCTCGAAGGCATCCTGAAAGTAAAGGATTCTCTCGTGGTCCAGCTTGGAAAGCAGGTCCATCTCTCTCCGAGCAGACGCCTTCTTCTTGGCCCTTGTGGAGATAAACTTTGCAGCATACTCCATTTTGCCAACCTTTTGGGTCACACGTTTCACATAAGAAAATGCACCTCTGGAGGAAGAAAATCAGGAGGAAAACACAGTTTATCACTACTCAAGTCCGGAATGATTCAAAATCTGTTCGGAGGCATTAAGACATGAGGAAATACAGCATATGTTGGGGTATTTCATAAAAACTGGTTCTAATGCAGAAAAAAAAAAATGCAGGTTATTTTGCATTATATTCCATCAAAGTATGGGATTTAAAATACTGCCTTTAAAATGCCTTACCTTCCAATTTCTTTGTGAATGTCATAGTTGTCAGTGAGTCTGCGCATTTTTCTTAGAATAGTCTCCTCATCGTCCATTGGATCCTCTTTATGTTTAGCTACAGTAATGAGCAAGTTTTTATTAAAAAAGGGAACGCTCACTCCAAATAATGACAATACCGCATGGTAAATATTAGTTCCTTTACTTAGCTTGTTAGCAATGCATTCAAGGAGTGTTAGATTTGATATTGCTCTGATAAATTGACCTCTTACCTTCATGAATGGTGAGTTCAGCTTTACAGGACACAGATCCTGCCAAGTTCCTGGCAGTGCAGGTGTAAACCCCGGAGTCTTCTGGGCGAGCGTTTAGGACCACCAGGGAGCATTCATTATCATCGTACACAAATGTGTAATGACTGCTCTCCGACAGCAGGACATCATTCTGAAAGTAAATACTGTACGTTTTGGCAATGGTTCTTTGAAGATTAATAATCTTTTGGTAAATCTCCATTTACTGTAAAAAAAAAAAAAGTAACAAAAAACACACCCCGCTGTATAGTTCAGTTTATCTTGGTATTCACTTGCTGTATTAAATTAATGTTTGACTGCTAAAATGGTTAAAAACCTTGAACCACAGGATGTCAGGAATGGGTTTGCCCTCCACAACCACAGCAAAACGAGGGGTGTCCCCGGTACAAACATCCAGGTCCTCCATGATGGTTTCAAATGTTGGTGGAGCTGTGCACAGAGTTGCAAAGGTGAAATACCAAGTTACTAAAGTGAAAAACCAACAGACGGACGGATGGACAGACAGATAGACAGATAGATAGATAGATGTACTGCCTACCTGCCATCTCAACACTGAAGGTACAACTGTCACTGCCATACTTGTTGGAGGCCACAAATTGCATCTCTCCGATGTCAGCACTCTTGACTTTATGTAGCTTCAGCGTTTGCTGGTCATCATCTGGCATAGTCATTTCATACAGGCCTGGCTTGCTGGCGAGGACCGCTCCCCTCCTGTGGAGAAGTGTTTGTATTGTAACCCAGGATTAATATGTTGTAGATGGAGAGTAGAGCAGCGGACTCACTGTGCAGGTGTGGTGTGTGTTTTGGCTCTTGCTTAAGGCTGATTCAGGCCACAATAAAAAAATGTAATCTTTGATAATCACTTGGAAATAAACAGCTGCCTATATGCATTGCCATACACCCTGATTATCCTCTAATACACTGGGGTCCAAAGGTGGGAACCTTTCCACCATATACCACTTGACTTGGACTAGTGAACTAATCTTGAACTAACAACAAAACTACAAATACAACTGCAGTGTTGTTATAAACCTATGAATATGCCAGTTTCTTTTCTTTGTTTGATGACATTAAAATTAAAAATTAAAACAATTACTGTATATGAGTATACTGTATATGTTGGAAAAAGTATCACAGGAAAATACAAGTAAAGTGCATTCATGTAAAAATAAAAATAAAGATAAAAGGTTATTAAAAGAAACTTGACAACAGAGACACAGATACCTCTTCCAGATGACTGCAGCGTTGACGTGATTGAGGGTGACAGTGATAGTGACTGACTGGTTTTCCATCACATGGACAATATCTGGCTTATCAATAATCACTGGAGCCTCCTGAAGATAGGGACCTAGAAGTAAATCCAAAATGTACACACATATAATATTTCATAAACTGTTGCACACAGTGATGGATGGATGGATGCTTTAAAAACCTGAATGTACCTCGGTCCAGAAGCTGCACTGGGTCAGTGGAAGGCGAGGGCTTGCTGAAGGCTTTGGAGGTGATGGTCAGGACCCTGAAAGCATAGCGCACACCTTTGGAGAGGGTGGTGATGGTGAAGGTGGTCTCCTTCAAGCCAGAAGCAATGATGATCCACTGGATGGAGCCTAGGGCTTGTTGTTGGATGGCATACATCAGGGAGCTGGCATCTGGAGAGAAAAAGTGTTTTCATCCTAAATCTACACTACGATGTAAAAAATACTTTTTTATCCGTCTACAAAAAAATAATTGTAAGCAAAACAAGTTATTTTATTTATTTACTTAAGATTATTTTTTGAGACTTTTGAAATGTTTCATTAGATGCAGATAGAGAGGAAATGGGGGGGAGAGAGGGGATGACACGGCCGCAGGTCAGACTCGAAACCAGAACGCTTCCAAGGGCTGCTGAGCCTACATGGGACGCATACTCTACTGGTAAGCTAGACGTCTCCCCACAAAACAATTTTAAATATCATTCTTACGTACCAATGGAAGGGTCCAGCCTCCTTGGTTTCTTCCAGCTCAAGGTGATTGTTTTACCAGTGATGGACTCTATCACTGGAGTGCCATCGGGAGGGTCAGGGAGGATATCTGAAAGTTATGACAATGGAATTAGTGGTCCATAAATGTTTCTAATCTGCCTTTGCCTGGACAAATCTGCTAGTACGAGTGTTTTTTGTTTGAAGCCAATTATGTTTTTCTTCATGGTTTATGCCAAAAAAATTGAATGAAATTCACCTGTGACATAGAGATGAGCGTAGCAGGTGGCCTTGCCAACTTTGTTAGAGATGACACTCTTGTAGACACCACCATGGGCATGGCATACAGAGCGGATGACCAGGCTGTGGATGTCACGGACTACAGGAGAAAGCAGAGAAAAAAGGATATAAGGTATACTGGTCTCATGCAATTTACCTTTCTGTTTCAATGTGAAATTAAACACTTTAAATCACTTAAAATGTCTGAAAAGCAAACTCTTGTAGTAGTGTGAGTATTAACTGTCCATTCTTGGAAGTAGCATGATATTGTTACAGAGCTTTAAATCCTCTTATGATGGAGACTGGGGTGGACGGTCAGGTTTACAACAAGTCTGAATTTAACACCAGTGAGTTTAGGTACTCACCTACCAACAGTCAACATAAGTTTTACCATGATCTTTCCCTAACATTAACCAAGTAGTTGTAGATGCCTAAACCCAACCAGGCCTTAACTATACAGGTGGCAGATCGAAAAAATGCTCATATGAATTGTTATGTAACTGTCCAACCCAGTCTCACGCCAGTTTGATTTATTAATTTGTGTGCATGTCACGATTTTCTCATTTATTTCTCGTACATGTCCCAATTTTCGAATGTGACCATTTCATGAACTGCCATGACACTGGGCTGCTCTAGGGGATGCAACAATGGGGAAATGAAACGCCACACGCCGGCCCCAACAACGGGACGCTTGTGGTTAGGGAAAAAGAACAGCAAAAGGTACCGTCGCACATGGGGCACGCCGACAACAACAGGACGGTAGTGGTTAGGAAGAGAATAACGCAGAAAGGAAATGCAACACACGGGACACAATCCCCGGTCTCTGGGTTGAATGTCCTGTGTGGTTTGACCCATCCATCCCCCCGACCAACCTCCCTGTGCAGCTTTTCAATACTACTCACTACCATAATTGTTCTGTGATCACGAAATAGGCTTCCCATTGAAATAAATTACTTTAAAATTCCAAGTCAACAAAGTAAAAAAAAAAACCATTAATGTGACCTATACACAAATCAATAGATTAAATAACATGACCATTTCATTAACTGCCATGAGACTGGGCTGAATATGGAAGGCACTGACAAACATACTGACACTGATACTGTTGTTTAGACTCATATAACAAAATATATATGTTATTATAAATGCAACAGAAAAAACAGTTAGTATCTGGTGTTATCGTTAGGGTTCATCTGTGAAGAGAACACCTCTCCAAAGTGCCAGACGCCATCAAATGTGAGAATTTGCCCACTCAAGAATGAACTCTCAGGTTGAGAGAGAGAAAGAGAGAGAGAGAGGGATGACCCCAAATCCTAACAATAACACCAGATACTGACTGGTTTTTAGCAAACACAAAAGTGTTACTTAATTTTGTTCAGTGTATGTTTTACTAAATGATCATTAAGATCCTCACAAAAGTGGTTTTACTGAAACTCAGTGAATTCCTATTGTTCCTGAGGTTATTTCTGTCTGAATTAACCTCAACAACAACTTTCAATGAAGTATAACTGCTTTGTAAAGGCTTGAGCACTTTTATAGGCCTGAACATTGGCTGAATATTCTTCCATTTTCAAACACTTACACTGTGTCATCTTTCTGTCCTCGGTGCTTTCAATCCTTTTGCCATTGTGGAACCAGACGATGGTGGGGTATGGCAACCCAGCAACTTTACATTTCAGCAGAGCCTCTTTTCCCTCGATCACATCCAGGTCATAAAGGGGTTTGATGAAGTCAGGCATAGTGAAACGCTCCACCTCATTCTCTGGGACCTCGGGCTCCTCTGGGATTGATGGCATCTTCTCCAGTTTAGCCCTAAAAGGGTAGACATGGAACAGAACGATGGAGAGAGTGGCACATAGCATAATATGTAAGTTATAACATATTACAATTCATAATCTAGAAAGGTCTATGAAATGCACAAAAGCTCTAACCAACATCCAAAGAATAACAGGATCTTACATCTGTGAGGAGATGGCTGGCCGAGGCTCTTGTATGTAAAGTTCGGCGGAGCTCTCTGCCTCGCCATGATTGTTACGGGCGGTCACAGTGTAAAAGCCCTCATCCTCATTGGTCACATGAGAAATGAAAAGAGAGTGCCGGCCTCCTTCCTGAATAATACGAATATCTTCATTTTCTGTGAGCGGATGGTCTAAAAAGAAAAAAAAAAGAGCAATACATCACTTTAGTTCTAAAGTGGGTTATAAATCACAGCAAAACTCAGAGAAGGTAAGAAATAAAACGAAACAGGTAAGAGTTGATCATTTCACAGGCTTGGATGGACAGTTCACCCCCGAAATCAAATAGACATTTCTTTCCTCATACTATCACTCTAGATTATTTTTTTTGCGAATTACCCAGTGTTGGAGATATCGGCTGCCTTCTCTGGAATATAACAGAACTAGATGACGCTCAACTTGTGGAACCAGAAGATACATTTGAAAGGAAAAAGTTGTTTGGATTTTGAACGGTGAACTGTACATTTAAGCTTAAGGTGTTCTGTGAGACAAGAACAATTAGGTACAATCCATCATACCAAAGTGGTTCCAGATGACCTTAGGAGATGGCGTCCCACTGACTTTGCAGTCAAATCGAGCATTACGACCCTCAATTACTTCTAGAACATCCAGCTTGCGAGTGAAGAGAGGTTCAATTGAAGGAATGACTTTGAGGTTGCCAGATGAAGTCACTTCCTCTGAGGAGTAAACATGTCAGTTCAGAAGTAGCAGAAGACAACAGATGAAATCATTTTCAGTGGCGTAAATCACAGATTTTTGTACAATATCATATGTCACTTTACATCAATAATATTGTACTGTTGATCGCTGACACATATCGATATATCGATCCAGATCGATGTTTTATTACACCCCTATTCAGTTCCATTTCATATTACACATATTGTGATTAGTATTCTTGAGACCTACCTTTAGCTGTGCTGAGCTTGCACATGTATGTGCCACTGTCATCCTCGTGTACGGAGTTGAGAAGGAGCCGGCATTTTCTCCCATCAAAGTGCATCTTACAGTTGAGCAACGCCGGCTGGATCAGTTTCCCATCTGCAAGCCAGTCCACATCAGTGTCCTTCGGTCCGATGACATGACACTCAAACAAAACTGTCTCTCCAGCCTTGGCTGTGATGTCCCTGACCGGGCGAATGACAGCCAGGCCTGGCTCCACTGGTGGCGCTGGGTGTAAATAAAGGACATTTTCTGAAGAGTGCTATTAAGTGATACCTGAACGTTGGTGTTGTGAACTAGTCACGACACCAACACTGGTCGCAATGTATTAATATATATATGCTGATTAACAAGTAAATTAGTGTGAGCAATTTAGTTACAAAGTTGCAAGTAGATAACTTCAAAAACAGCTCTATTCATCAAACACAGAAAGGAAGTAAGATATGTATTTGTACATTCTTAGACCACAAACCTGTATATTAGAAAAGAAGCGTACCTTTTACCTCCAGCTTTCCTTCACACTGCTTTGTCCCATACTCATTAATGATCTTACAGGTGTAAATCCCAGAGTCCGATCTCACTGCTGATTTGATGGTCATTTCAAAAGCGCCATCTTCTGTCTCACGTACAATGTGACGTGGGCCTGATTTTACAGTAACTCTGTTCCTCAGCCTACATAAGAGTAGAATTAAGAGTGATGAATCATGCATAAACCACTCAGAGCTTTTTTAAACTTAATTTATGCAATGATAGATGACCAAGCACACACTTTTCCCAAACTGCAAGCTCTCTCCTGGCTGGTTTAAAGGGGGTGGGGGGTGGGATACATTCTCCAGGACTGCGTATTATGTTTAGCACAATCTTTTCTACTATTGTCTCTCGAGAGTCACGACTAACTCCAATGACAGAAACAGCCTGAATGATTTAGACTAGTCTTGTCTTTTATATTAAAGGATAAGGCTGGCATTATTCTACATTACACTCATTGTTAACAAATCCCATGAGAAGACCAAAACATACAATGTGTTAGTCCATCTGTCAATTCATTTTGTTTTACTTAGTAAGGCAGTTTTATATGAAATTCAAATTACTGTTATAAAGTGGTTAAAAAATTTTTTCAATCTGTAATGATTTGTTAAAATTCAAAATTCCCAGTGTGGGATGCACTGTTCTGACACAGTTCATGACAATGCATTGTACTGATAAAGCAACATGGAATACATGCCCTGTTACAGATAAGGTAACTAGTGACAACAGTAGATGCCCTGTTGCCTTATCAGTAAAATGCACTAGTTTTGTTCTTGTTCTTCTCTGAGAAAATTAGCGAGCCATGCTGCATGGATAATTGGACTATGACACCAGACCATCTGGGAAGTGTGAGTAATAATTCTTAAAGGTTCCATGACATGGTGCTCTTTGGATGCTTTTATATAGGCCTCAGTTGACCCCTAATACTGTATCTGAAGTCTCTTTTATATAGGCCTCAGTTGACCCCTAATACTGTATCTGAAGTCTCTTTTATATAGGCCTCATTTGACCCCTAATACTGTATCTGAAGTCTCTTTTATATAGACCTTAGTGGTCCCCTAATACTGTATCTGAAGTCTCTTTCCCAAATTCCGCCTTGGTGCAGAATTACAGCCACTAGAGCCAGTCCCACAATGAGCTTTCCTTAGTATCTTAGTATGTGCCATTTCTGAGGCTTTTGAGGGTGGGCCAAATTCTCTGGGCGGGCAAAATAGAGAAAGAGGAGGCAAGATTCCAGGTTGGCCCATCTGAGCTTTCATTTTCTCAAAGGCAGAGCAGGATACCCAGGGCTCGCTTTACACCTATCACCATTTCTAGCCGCTGGGGGACCATAGGCAGGCTGGGGGAACATCATTCCATCAGCCTGGTGATTGTGAAGCAGTAAACATTCATCTTCCAGTTGTCCCCTTTAACTGATGCAATAAAGCAGCATGCCATAGAAAAAAATATGCAGTCAAGCAAGCTTTCTCTTGGTTTGTGTGATACAGAGACAGTCTTGTCCCTTATCCATGCAAGCAATGCATTTAAGTAGTTTGATGAAGTGGGGAGGACCTACCAATAGAGCATGGGTTTGGGTTGTCCACTCATTCTGACAGACATGGTAACTTCCTGTCCTTCAATGACAGCTTGATCACTCATTGTTACCTGTTTAAAATGTAATGTAAGTTAAAAGCTGAGCGATGCATTTTACCTGTAGGTTTCATTTGACAGATGTGTTGATGGGATGACCACACAGTCAGACAACACATTCATAAGGGAAAATTAATATTGATAGGGACATCTTGTGCATAAAACATTTTCATGCAATATTTTGCAACCAACCAGTCAAAAATGCAAGTGTCAATGCTAAACATACAATTGTCATACTCTAAAAGTCAATTAGGTATCTAATCAGACCGATCTCTGTGTAGTCTCACCAGGAATGCAGGGGGTTCCCTGAATCGTGTGTCAAATGTTTGCTTGGGCTCTGGCCCTCCAAAATCCATGCCTTCCTCCAGGGGACTGAGATACTCCTCATCAGATGTAATAGGGCTGCTGATATCCCTACGCACGCCCAGGTTTCCCTTTGGTTCCTGTACAGACTCTATTAAAGCAACAAGGTTACATTAGGTTTCATTCTGTAGTTTCAGACAATCCTGCTTAGAAACAATTCCTATATGTACCTTTCATTTTTTTCTCTGTAAACTTTATTTTTGTTCCAAAGAGCACAGCTCAATACGAACACAGAAGTCCAAGGAGTTTGTGTATTTAAAAAAAAAGAAAAAAAAAAATCCCCTCTAAAATATAATTTGTCTGAAATGTCAAATGTTATATCTAAACAATAGTGGGTGGAGCCAGTGTTCCTCAGTGGGCAATTTATAGGTTCAGTTTTGCCTCTGTGTTGCTATGGTAACTATAAGTAAGGTTGTTCAGCTGGAATATAGGACAGAGACATTTTGCTCAGTGAGATAATGGCAAGGGAGAGAAATAAGCTCAAACGCAATGCCCTATTGGGAAGATGTTTGTTTTTATGTGGGGTATTCTTAAATTACTATAATAAAAATGTTCAGTTCATAACAACTGACCTCCAAGTAAAATGGACCTAGACATAGATACATTTCAGTGTTGATGACAATAAAACAATAAACAACATGTCTGTCATGGTAGTCACAGCCGCAAGATGCTTTTCATGTTAACGTCCATAATCCTGTGTGGTTGAAATGCTCTAATTTAAAATAACCAACTTAGTCATGGAACCTCCTTTGCATATCAATGCTAATCAAACTATTTTACATTGAAGAGTCGAGACTGAAGGCAAACCACCACAAAACAGCACTATATATACTCATTTCATCTGATATCCTAAAAGTCAAACGTACCTGCTTTGACTGTAAGGGTGGCACTGCTGGATGCTTTTCCCACCTGATTAACAGCAGTTACACAGTATTTCCCACCATCACTTATCCTAGCTGATTTGATAAGCAGGGTGTGTCGTTCACCCTCCACTTTAACCGCGTAACTTGCAGTGCCGGTTATTTCCATATTTTCTTTTGTCCAGGTAACTAACAGAAAAGACAGAGGAGACAAAGAATGATTTGCTATTTGTATAATAATATATAGTATAGGTATTATATAGTAATTATAATAGCTATTGCTTAAATATACAATTCAAAAATACCTGTGAGGGCTTTGATGTTAAAACACAAAGTACAACATGTTACCTTCAGGAAGGGGGGTGCCGGCAATGATGCATTTTAGTAACACATCTGCACCAGTAGATGCTACAGTGTCCTGCAGGGGAAACTCAAATACAGGAGCCTCCATTGGGTCTTCTCCAGCAGACACATAAGAATCATCTGAAGAATCTGCAGTTTAACAAAAGACACGCCTGAAGTCATTTTTTCCCTGTGATCAAACTAGAGGAAAATCCCCTCTTGTAAGGAGTAATTGGTTGATTAAACATGAAAAGCAAGCAGACTTGAACTTCACAATACTACAGAAAGCTAAATAAAATAAGCACAACAAATCTAACCTAACTCTGGAGACATGGGTCGAGGGCGACGGTTCTTCCCTTTGGTCTTCAGCTGTCGTCCCTCTTTGGCACTAGCAGTATTCTGTTGAGGCTCATTAGACTTCACATGACCATCCTCTTCCATCTTTTCGTCTTCAACAATAATTGTGGGGATTCTTATCTTGAAGGCTTGTTTGGATGGATCCACTTCCATTCTCTCCTCCGTTGGAGTGACCGGTGACATCCTTGGGGGTTTCGGAGGAGGTTGATGAGGAAGGTCTTGCACAATGGCGGCCCTTTTTTGTACCAATGGACTTTCAGGTCTGTTTTCAATTTTTCGTAATGCTACTTCTATTGGCGTCTTTCTCCCCGAAGTCTCATCCTTTTGGGATGTTTGCGCAAGCGATTCTTGGATATGCGAGGATTCTTGCATTCGAGATACCCTCTGTACAAGCGGACTTGGTGGCCTTCGTTCAACCTTACGTAATGTCATCTCAGCAACATTTCTGCTTGGCGACTCTGCCCTTTGTTGATGATATAAAGATGGTGATGATGATCTCTGAATGATTTCCATTACTGGACTGACTCGACTTAATTCTCTCACTGATCGTTGTCCTGGTAAGTCAGATAACTGCATGGACTCTGGGGTGCCTGAAACTTCTCCAAATCTACTGACTATTACAGTTGTTGCTGTCTTTTGGGGTTGGGACTTATTTTGTTCTTGCTGTACTTGCTGTTGCATTGGTTGCTGACTATGTTCTTTTTCTCTCTGTTCCTTTGCCCACTGGGCACGTTCCCTTTCCTGGAGCTTTTGAAGGACTTGTGGTGGAATAGGCTCAATTTTCCTTAAAGGCTGGCGCTGCCTGCCCTTTAGAGTAAGCTGTTCCGTTGAAAACGACTTTTTCAGGTGAGGTTTGCCAACAAGCTTTTTAATGCGCTGGAGCTCCTCAGTGAACTTGTTCTCAATGTCCTGAACTTTTTGGGAGTAGCGAGGTTTCTCCTCTAGCGAAGCAGCTCTCTGTTTAAACATAGATCTTCTTTCAGCAGCATCTTCTTTCAAAGCCTCCCTTAAATCTTCCCTTGAACTTTCTCTAGAGATGCCCAAGCGGCTTCCTCCATCATCTGAATCTACAGATCCAGCCCGATTGAACCCTGCCCAGGATCCTGCTGAGATGGAACCCTCTGGAATATCGAGGCTTCGTCTCCGCTCTTCTAAGCCACGAACCTTCTCAAAAACCTTTGAGCTTGCCCTGGTAAGTTTTGGGGATGGTCTGAGAGTAAATTCTTTCCGGGAGTAGTCGCCCACTGGGGTTTGTGCTCGGTAGTCTTGGGTGTTACTTTGGGACACATATTTAGGTTGCTTAACCTTTTCTTCAAACTCCGCAGGCACTGTGTCTTGGTAATCAGTTGGCAAAACAATTTTCTTCCGCAAGCTGAGAGGTGTAGTTGAACCAGAGCGACTTGGCATTGGAGAAGTGGAGGGACGTTTGATGAGTCTCGGGGATGGGGGTGGGAGGGCTTGTGGGGGGGATTCTCTTGAAATATTCTCTGACTGGTTCCTGAAATAAAGGGTTTGAAGCAAAATCTGTTGGAATCAGTAAGTTGTTACTAATTCACTTTGTGTTCTCATTGTATTTTAGTAGGGAATCTAAGTCCAATAATACAATCAGAAGCCTGAGTTATTTTAACAGCTAGGGTTATTTGCATGTTTCTTTGCCTTGCCTGGTTGTCATAGAGTGATCCTCGTATCCATGTGTTCTACTGTCATCTCTTGCACATGTGTCCATCACTGCATCTCATGTAAAGAGGAGATATGACATATGATACAGGTAAGCAATCAGGTTCTTGCATTGATTATCAAATAAAAGATTTTCCAGCATGCAAACTCATCTCTTGTCAGCCTTGTGTCAGCCAAAGCAGCCAGTTGTTTTCACAGAAAAAGCTCTGTTTTACCAACTGTACATTACATACCCAGCCCCAAACGGACACAGACTAACTTAGCGACTGGATCACAACACAGTGGAGCAATAAGCAGCTAAAGAGCCAGTATTTCCAATACAGGGCTAAAAGAGCAAATATTGAACTTGCATTCATCATGTAGATGAAAATGTGAAAGTTGCTGCTAAAATCTTCACCATAATAACTTTATCAAGTGACAATGTGCCAATGTTGTGTTTTTAGCTCAATCCACTGCCCATACATTCCCAGTTTCAGTTTTCTCATTAATGTCTATAACTGTTGCAATATTGTAGAATTTGTGGAAATCAGTAAAACAGAAAAGTAACAAAATCCATATTTGTCTAAAGGAATAATTGCAAGCTGGAAACATGGTGGATACCGGTGTGCACAGCCTGGTCCTCAACATCCCCACCATCTTCTTTGGTCTGAAATTGGTCACCTTCATCCTCTGTTGTTTCGGAATCTGAAAAGAAAATACATAAAACAATGAGAAATTATTTCTTACTGAATTAGACTCAAAAGAACTGGAACAATATTTGAAGAACAGTTTTAGTTGAGACAAATAGTGTAAGCTCATTCATCACTAGTGAAAAACCATGTTTCCATAGTGAAGAAGAAAAAAAGTGCACACTGTTACTATAGGAACCAATAGACAAAATTATCTAATTTACTTAACTCTTTAATGGAGTTTGGTGAAAGGCAATTGAAAATGGCAAATTAATGTTGAAGGGGACATTTCAATTGTGCAATATATTTAGAACAAAATCCCAGCTGTGAAGAATAAACAAGTGCACTAGTCTAAATATATTTCAAAAAACAACATATCCAAGATTAAATTAACCTCTTTCAACTTCAGTTTTCCACTGCATTGGACCTCATCTCTATTAGATTATGACTTTCATTAGACTTGACATGTTTTCACCCTTGGGGTCTCGTTAGCAGAGCAAGGATAAATGTACTACATTGGCTGCAGCTGAATAGTTGCTGAGTCATTAACATTCCTCATTTTCTCATCAGCATCTTCAAGTTAATTTTAAGAAAGGGAATATAATACGTAGGATAAAATTAAATAGTTGTTTTAGTATTTTCAGGAATAAAAAAAACATTCTCTCCATTTTATCCATTTGAAGCTAAAAAGCTGTTCCAGTGGTAGCTACTATCTGAAAGATATGAATATTTTCCCCATTGGCAGAACTCAAAATAGAAAGCAGTATTGAGTCATTGGCATCCCAGCAGCTCTCATGAGGTGTTTGCTTCACAGTAGGTGGACTTACATATAAAAACCAATGATATCTGTTGTTCTCTTGCAGTAAGACAACACAATAGGGTTATGTTATTAGGTTTGTCTGTTTTGGTTATTATTATTATTATCAGGGTTCAAACCGCGAAGCGGTAGAACCCTTCTATGTTTGTTTATTTTAGTTATTATAATTATTATTATTATTTCTTGTCTGCTGCTCAAATTCATGTGAGCTGGAATAAAACATGAAACTTGGGAGATTAACTGGAAATGGTGTGCATGTGCTTCTATAGAAATATGAACTCAATCGGCCACATGGTGGCGCTGTAATTAAGGCTTCAAAATACCTTTGAAAAATGCCTTTGAAAGGCCACGCCCCCCACACCGTAAGTCTGAATGACTTGAAATTTCTCACACTGGTGCAGCTTAACGTGCTCTACAAAAAAGCCTCAAGGACTATTAAGGATTAAGGTCTGTCTAGAAAATCTTTCCACCATTTTGAACTTTTTGAAAAACACATTTCTGAGATCTCCTCCTACCCCGTAGCTCCTAACCGTATTTCCGGTGGCTCATCAATGGCTCAAGCTTATTAAAAGATGCATAAAGCATGTCCATATTTCAATTACTTTTCAAGTTATTGACCAATTAACTTCAAAAGGGGCATGGCTCTGGACATAAATTAATTCAAATCAGCAACCGTAAGGCCAATCATCACAAAACTCACAGGGTATGTTCAGATAAGTGCCCCAAATATACCCAGACAGTTTTATATACATAGTACGCCCCACTCAGGGTATGTTCAGATAAGTGCCCCAAATATACCCAGACAGTTTTATATACATACGCCACTAGGGGCGCTACAAGAGCAAGAAAGATGAGTGGCATTACACACATTTTACTATAGATTACATATTCATTGTCATTGGATGTGTCCTCATAACTACCTGAACCACGCCCTGAAAGTTTCATTCAAATTAAACAACAGGGGGCGCTATAAATGCAAACTGCAGGTGATATAGCGCAAATCAGGCTATAAATTCTAAATGTTTGTCCAATCAACACAAAACTTCCAGGAAATGTCTACACAATGACCTCACACATAGACGCTTTAAATGCACAATAACTGGACGTTGAATGACGCAAATCAAGATTTGAGCTCGAAATCATAGCTTGCGGCTTTATTAGCACTTGTTTTTGTGTTGGTCATCTGTAGACATTTTAAACAAAGTGCACTGTTTGTCCAATTGTTACAAAGCTTGCAGGATATGTTTTATAACAATGTTGGACCACATGTGTGAAATTATTTTGCAGTCGCTATTGAGAAAAATGGTTTGAACCCGCAAATCATCGCTTGCGGCAATATTTTATATACTGTATATATATATATATATAAATATACAGTATCTTGAGTCTGTTGTACGCATTGTATATGAGATTTTTACCTTGTGTTTAGAAAATGTACAACTGTTTCTAAAAAGCACTAAGCAAGCATCAGCAAATTGTATCTAAATCTTAAATATTGAAGCAGTGTTTGCAAACAAAAAATACAATAATGCACAATAAAGTAATAATTTCTATAGATTGACCAGTGATTAAATGTCTATTGATTAAATAGCTGTTCTAATAGCTATCCATGTGTCAAGTTAATAATCCAAACAATTCCATAAACCAAATATCACAAGAGCTGTTAGCCATCACAAGCTTCTGTTGGTCTCTACTCTGACTTGATTAAAAATAAGAAACTACCAACAACAAAAAATAATGTTGCCGCAGCATCTCCAAGAGGCCAGTCATTATATCTTATTTAAGCCATACTGTATGGAGGACCAGGTCTTTCATATTTAAAAATAAATACAGAAATAAATAAATGCTCAATAAATAAATAAGCACACAATTAATTGCCCCAAAAAAATACAATGAAGAAATAAATATAGGTAGAAATTAAATTATACAGTGAGACATAAATGTATATATCTCTTTTAATTAGCTTCTTTATTTATTCACCTTTGTAATAATTACCTTATTTATTTATTGTCCGTTATAATCTTCAACTTTATTTATTCCTTACTTATTTTTTAAATGTATTTATTTCTGTGTGTGTTAAATTTTTTTGTCTCTTTTATTCTTCCGTTGCATTTTCTACCCTATTTATTTTCACCCCTGGTATTTATTTCTGCCTGTCACTTTTACATTTCTTCCTGTCACTTTTACATTTCTTCATGCATTTCTGCCTCATTATGCAAATGAGGAGGTGCAGGTCTTAAGGGGTTAACTTCTGCCCATTGGTTGGTTAGCATTTTACTGCTTCGGTCCAATCTACATGCCACCGGCCACAGTCAAAACAAAGATGGCTACCTACGGTGAAGTTGTCAGTGAGCTGAGGCATTTAGCAACTGTTTTTGAAAACAATGCTAACGTTATAAGTATTGACTTTATAATTTTTCGTTTAGACGCTCTGACAGAACGTGTGTTTCAGTCAGCGGTGTCGTGCCAATGTACTCGTGTATCCCCTGGCCGCGGGAGCGCGCATGCACACAGAGCGGAGCTTCTGCTGCCCTTCGAATTGTTTAACTGCTGCACTTTGAATTAAATGGAACAAATAGCGACGTGGAAGACTCAACAGGGTTTCCATAGTAACAGGGGTCTCAGTTAACTACATAAATACGTGTATTTGTCTGTTACATTAAGGCAACGTGTCAAATGTTTATAGCGTGGTTTAATATCGAGTGATAGGCGTATCCTCCCTGTCCCTGTCTACCATATGAGTTACATAGGAGGTACTCAAATATCAGGCCGTTTTTTCACCTGATATTTTGGGTATCCCCTATGTAACTTTTGATAAACAACAGCAAACCTCTCCAAATTGTGTCAGGTTGTTTATTGTGACCTATTAAACACACAAAATAACACCCATGATGACAGGACAGACCCTTTGCATGTTAGGGATGGGATACATAAAATATCAGGTGAAAAATGATATTGATATTGATATTGATGATAGTCCTTCATGCAGTGCCATCACATAGGTTACACACACACACACACACACACACACACACCGCCGTGAGGAATACTAATCAACCTGTTCGCCGTTAGAAGCGGCGCACAACTTAGGACTTCTCCATCCTGAGACGTCTCCGTTGGATTTATTCTAAACATCCACCTGCTAAATTTCATCGGGTTTTTGTAGTGCAACCTTCTTTGAACGAACTGCGGCTGTTATCATTCTGTCTCTTCTGATGTGCGACAGGAAGCCAGAGAGAGAGTGGATTTGGAGACAGACAACCCACTCCCGTGTATCCCATCCCTAACATGCAAAGGGTCTGTCCTGTCATCATGGGTGTCATTTTGTGTGTTTAATAGGTCACAATAAACAACCTGACACAATTTGGAGAGGTTTGCTGTTGTTTATCAAAAGTTACATAGGGGATACCCAAAATATCAGGTGAAAAAACGGCCTGATATTTGAGTACCTCCTATGTAACTCATATGGTAGACAGGGACAGGGAGGATACGCCTATCACTCGATATTAAACCACGCTATAAACATTTGACACGTTGCCTTAATGTAACAGACAAATACACGTATTTATGTAGTTAACTGAGACCCCTGTTACTATGGAAACCCTGTTGAGTCTTCCACGTCGCTATTTGTTCCATTTAATTCAAAGTGCAGCAGTTAAACAATTCGAAGGGCAGCAGAAGCTCCGCTCTGTGTGCATGCGCGCTCCCGCGGCCAGGGGATACACGAGTACATTGGCACGACACCGCTGACTGAAACACACGTTCTGTCAGAGCGTCTAAACGAAAAATTATAAAGTCAATACTTATAACGTTAGCATTGTTTTCAAAAACAGTTGCTAAATGCCTCAGCTCACTGACAACTTCACCGTAGGTAGCCATCTTTGTTTTGACTGTGGCCGGTGGCATGTAGATTGGACCGAAGCAGTAAAATGCTAACCAACCAATGGGCAGAAGTTAACCCCTTAAGACCCGCCCCTCCTCATTTGCATAATGAGGCAGAAATGCATGTAGAAATGTAAAAGTGACAGGAAGAAATGTAAAAGTGACAGGCAGAAATAAATACCAGGGGTGAAAATAAATAGGGTAGAAAATGCAACGGAAGAATAAAACAGACAAAAAAATTAAACACACACAGAAATAAATACATTTAAAAAATAAGTAAGGAATAAATAAAGTTGAAGATTATAACGGACAATAAATAAATAAGGTAATTATTACAAAGGTGAATAAATAAAGAAGCTAATTAAAAGAGATATATACATTTATGTCTCACTGTATAATTTAATTTCTACCTACATTTATTTCTTCATTGTATTTTTTGGGGCAATTAATTGTGTGCTTATTTATTTATTGAGCATTTATTTATTTCTGTATTTATTTTTAAATATGAAAGACCTGGTCCTCCATAATACTGCACATGCTGCATGAAAATGCCAAGTTTAGTAAGACTACGTATATACAAGAGCATTTAATTAAAGGTGCATTAGTTTTTAGTGTGTCTGTCAGCCCACCACTTTAGTTCAGACTGAACTATCTCATCAATAAACAAAAGTTTGAAAAAACAATTTGGTACAGATATTGATGGTTCCCAGTCCATCTATGTATTCTAAAACTATTGTACAGTTTGTACATTATTTTATTTTATTTTTTATTTCTTAGTTAGTTTAAAACATATTTATGAAGTACTTTTTAATTTTCAATACACTAACTGCAAAACAGTATACTATATGTCGTAAATAGAGAAGTATTGAATTAGGTCACTGCATTAGACTTTTTTCATCAGACAAACCCCAGGATTTGGGTATTGACATTGTAAGAGGAACAGTGCATAACATTTGATTATGATTAACTCCTGTGGATGAATTTTGGTTAAGAAAATTGCATTTGTAAATTACAGAGTTTTTTTACATTACATGTTATTTTTTTGACACTTTTATCCAAAGCGACTTACAATTTCACTATATACTGTATCAAAGGTCACACACCTCTGGAGCAACTAGGGGTTAAGTGTCTTGTTCAGGGACACGTTGGTTGATGTATCACAGTGGGAATCAAACCCAGATCTCCCGCACCAAAGGCATGTGTCATATCCACTGTTCCATCACCACCCCTATTTCATTAGGTTTCAATGAATGATAGTGAAATGAATTACTTTCAAGAAAAAAGATTTTTTACTCTTAATGCACATCTTAAGTAAGCAAGTTCCGACATAGGAGGCGATTAGACATCCCAGAGCTTAATTAGTTTGGCTTGACAGGGGTATGATGGCAGTGAGTGACTACATGGGGTATTACTGTAAAGATCCCACTATAATGCCAGGAAAGTGTGGTTCATAGACCTGTCGCTGCAACCCTGCAGGAAACCACATAACTCAAGCTACATCCTCCAAAACGAGATTTATACATTAAGCACCACCTGAGTTTTGCCCTCTTTGTTGTTGTGATTTGTAAGAGGAGAACAAGAAAAAGTTTTCTTCTTTTAATCATCTTATCGATTTTTATTTCTATTTTAACACTTTAACATTACCATATTGTAATAGTTACATGATATGTACAGAATATCTAACAATAAAGAAGCCTATGACCCTTTAAAAGAAGAAGATCAGTCTAAGGAACATCACAATATATCAGCGTTTTAGTGAGATTCACAATTCCTTGAAGTTAGTTCAAAGCTATGGTGGTGCCTTGAGCTTGGTGAGTTCTAATGCTAGTTCCTGTTGACCAAGGTGATTATATTCCACACTAACACCGGTCTAATCTCTTTCCCTTTTGATTAAAGGTGTACAAAGTAGCTTCATATCCTTTCATATCCTATCCATCAATGCCATTCCAGCTGACACTGTCAGTTGAGAAAACATTGTGCGGCCAGTTGTCGAGCAGTAATGTTAATAAAATGCTTCTGTCAACATTTCAAATGGAATGTTTTAAAGTCTTGTATGCTTTACATAGTAAATGCTTGAATTACTATATCATAAATAGAAGTATGATTGACAAAGATAACATGAAATAGCACTTGCCTGATTTTTGTCTTTGGTCTGGATTTTTTTCATAGCCACTGCTGGTATGTCCTCGACAGGGATTTTTTGTCTTGGCTCACATTCAGCAGCAGGGTATTCCCCGAGATACACTGGGGGTTTCGAGCCATTACTACATGCCTAAATCAGGACATTTTCTATAAAGACATCAGCTGTTAATGGATGACTTGGAGGTAAAATATTCAACTTGACATATATTGTACGGTTGCTAAAATGCAGGTTAAAGCTTCTCCATCAAATGCAAAGAGAAACGGAAAGGACTTTAGTCCATTATATAACAAGTTGAACCTCAGAATGTCACCACTTCTTCTGAGAGAATCCGTTTCAGAGAAGCGTAGCACATAAATCTCTATCCGCAGGTGGAAATGTCTGTTGCTTGCATATCATCCACTCTGAGGGAGCCCCCCTGTCCACACAATAGCCATCGACAGTGTAAGCATCTTCCCCCGCTGTGTTCCACCTCACAGGCAGTGCACACCGATACGCAGAAAAACCAGTGGGAGTGATCCAGCCCTCTTGAGATCACTGTTCTACAGCATTGGTTGATATTTTTCATTTTTTCCTTCCTCCACATGTGTCTGTGTCTTATTCTTCGTGGTGTAACGAGCCGAGGTTGTGTTGTCGGCAGAGACGGGGAGAATAACTGCAACAGCTAAAGGGACCTCCTCACTCCTCTGCATTGGTGGAACACTGTCAGCCCTCACAGCAAATGTGTTACTGGCTGCTTAGACTCACTACACAAAGCAATCCTATTTCCAAAAAATGGGGTGGGTTTAATTGCCGTACTCACTGCTACACACAAAAGATAATAGCTGTTGTGTTGTACATAAACATTTTCAGCTGCTGCTAATGTTTGATTTGTTTAGTGTAATAGTTGTTGAATATTCTCATATGCTTTATTTTGAAAAATTCAGTATCTAAGAATCCTTTACCCCAAGGTAAAGGAATAGGCACTACTGCTTACACATTTCATTTCACCACTGAGTATAACTCAGCACACAGAACTAGCTATGCTTAGAAATTACATTTCAATTCACATAGCAGGGCACTGTGCTCAGGACAAAATAACACAGTGAGCATGCTCACACACCAAGTAAATTCACATTTTTTTAAATAAACCTATGCTAAAAAAAGTTACAGCATTATATGTGTACATCCATAATAAATCATACTAAATATCTAATGGTTGCAGCCACAGAATATGGTTATCATTTTCCTAACTGTAAATACCTGCTAGAGCCCGACCGATGTATCAGCGGGCCGATTTTATATATTGGTATCGGCGTTTATAATGGTAGATTAAAAAAAATTAAATAAAAAATAAAAATTAAATATTCATTCATCAGAATCATTTATAATGACTAATAAATGATTCTGATAAATTAATATTAAAAAAATAAAAACGGACTGTCAACCATGTTATGAGTGTTGGCGTTGCATAGTCTGTCCACCAGAGGGCGCTCTACAACGTCTCTGTTGGCAACACTGATTGTAGTTTTTTTTGTTAATGTTTTTGTTCAAAGGACTTTAAGTTTCATATCTTAAGTTTGTATTATTATACATTTTATTTATCAGTACTTTAATATATTTTGTTGTTCCTCTGTTCTGTTGTGACAATAAAACATATTATTATCATATTATTTTAGTGAGAACTCACACATAACTACAAATAACTAATGTTAGGGAAATCTGTTTATGTTTTGTAACACTTTTCTGTATTATTATTTTTTTTTATATATATCGGCCGATATATGGGCATCTCGGATTTTTAACAACCAAACCTTTATCGGTAGGGCTCTAATACCTACAGGCTTAATGCCATAGTCTGTTTATTATGTAATATCAGACCACGCAGAGTGTCTTTTATTTGCTCAGGAGCTGTACTTAATGTGTACCTTTTCTGTTTTTTTCATACAGTATATAAATTAATTTTACGAAGGGGAAATCTGACATCATCCTCTGTCTTGTGACAAAAATAACGCAATGATTTAGCGTTAGCTGCCACAATTTGGCACTGGCCATGTACTGGAATAATATCCTGTAGCACAATAATTGTGTTCTCACTATAACTGTATAGTAACGCAAACCCATTTTAATGGCGTCAATTTTTTCATGGTGAGATTAACATTCTTTTTGGCCTAGCAAACTTTGTAGTTTCTTATCTGTTTCAACAACTAGTAATGTTAGAAAAACTACAACATCACACCGGATCTATCTAGACCGGAAACAAAACAACAGGAACGCCGCACACACGCCGTTTGGGCTTGCAAGCCGGCCAAAGAGTTACGTTTTTTTAAAGATTATTTTTGTGCATTTTAGGCCTTTAATGACAGGACAGCTGAAGAAGTGAAAGGAGAGAGGGGGGGGGGATGACATGCAGCAAAGGGTCGCAGGTCAGAGTCGAACCCTGGCCCGCTGCTTTGGGGAGTAAACCTCTATATATGGACACCCGCTCTACCAACTGAGCTATAAAGACATTTTAACGTTACGTTTTGAGTGGATGGCGAGCGCGAGACGCTGAAATGGACGGCAATAAGATTCTGGATGGGAAACTTATTTTTAAAAGTTGCCAAATGGTTCCACTGACGAGACCAAAGTGATCTGTGTGTTTTGAACTGAGCTATCATCGCAGCACGTCCAGTCTGAAATAGCCAAGCAGACAGCTGATGCCAATCGGCCCCCGTCTTAAAAAGTATTTTTTCCCCCTTTTGTTGATGGACAATCTTACATTGTGTGAGAGATTATTTGCTCCAAGTGAGAATAGTTAGTGTGAAATTAAACACTACAGTATATAGTATGCTATATGCTGAGGGGGGGGTTTGAACACTACAGTAGGCTATATGCTGGGGGGGGGGGGGGGTGTCTTGAACACTACAGTAGTCTTTATGCCAATGGTGTTTTTAATAAGAAAAACATTTTCACAAAGGAAGCCGATCCACTTTTCATGTTGATAAGAGCATTAACATGAGAAAAAATAATGGGACAGAAAGAAATCAAGGGACATATAGAATAGATAGAAATGTGCGATTAATTGCGAGTTAACTATGACATTAATGCAATTAATCGTGATTAAATATTTGAATCATCTGACAGCCCTACTGTATACATATTAGTTTGTCTAGGTAATGTGTTATAGTAAAGTGATCTTTTACAACATGCTATAAACTGCTGGTGTCACACAATGAATGCAGAGGCCGCCAGTCTATTCAGCTTTTATTTAAGTTGCTTTATGGTTATTGTGACATATGCAGTGTTAGAATGACACACTGGCAACAACAGCCATGGCTCTGGACTGCTCTTGGGGACGCAACAACGGGAAAATGAAACGCCACACGCGGTAGACGGGCGGCGGGACACAATCCGTGGTCTCTGGGGGACGGAACCACGGGGAAATGAAACGCCACATGCCAGCGACAATAACAAGATGGAAAATGTATTTCTCTGAACGTTGTTTCTGATGAGCCATAGGAACTTTGCTTGGTGATTAAGTGTTTGTTTTAAGGCGTGAAATTGTTTCATGCTCCTACTGAGAAAATTAACTTGTTTCTGGCTCTCTATTCTTAAATACAGAGAGCCAGAAGTGATCGGTTCTATTTTGTCTTTTTTCAATTGACTGTGGAAGTCCATAAAATTAACACAAATGCAGGGGCGCCGCCAGGAATTTTGGGCCCCATGCCAAAAAATCAATTGGGCCCCCTCTGCGCAGCTGTTATCACCACATCTCTAGGACTTAACTGTCGCATCAAAAGCTTTACATAACTCAATGCACTAAGAAAAGGTCTTTTTTGTAAATGAGAGAAAAGCATACATGGGATGCAATACAGTGCATTAGAAGATTTGCTGTGAGTTACAGTCTCTCTTCATCTTTTCCCCACCATTGGCTGCCTAACTGCACAATAAGTATTCTGGGAATTGTTTTCCCTCAGAATCCTGTGGCAGTACATCATCATCATCTCTGGTGGCCGGTGCCCTCACAAAATCCTCTCTGTCCCTGTCAGTCAAATTTGCTGGCCACAAACCTGGGTCATCCTTTTTATGACTTTGTCTGTCTTCTTCTACCATGCATCTCTCATCCTCATCATCACTGTTACTTTCTTTCCCTTCTTCCTTTGCTTCCACACTTCTTCCTCCTACCTGAGAGGGCCCTGGCTCTGTAGGATGTACACAATGCATGTGATAGATACATACACTGTGATATACTGTATACACTATATTTTAAAATATGCCATATATAAATAAATAACACTACAGAACATTGGCCCAAATTACCTACAGTTCTGCATCACCACCACTTACATTAGATATAATAAATTGTTTTGTGTTTGTGTTTGTGTGTGTGTGCAAGCTTCTCAAATAAATTGCCTTTCATGATGGGAATAATAAAGTCTGTATCTATAAATGTCATTCCGTAATTCAATCTAAATGAATGTATCAACTGCCGCAGTGAACTGACAAATAACTATATCGTAAAGTTTTGCAGATGATACCCTATTTTTGAAAAAGAAGCCTTTTAGATTTAAATGTTACAAAGACTAAGGACATGTGCATTGATTTTAGACATCACCATCCAACTCCTGAAAAGACAATTATAAATGGAAAAGAGGTTGAAATTGTTGAGTCATACAAGTATCTGGGAATCATCATTGATAACAAGTTGACCTTTGAACTAAACATAGACATGCTGAGTAAGAAAAGTCAGCAGCGTCTCTTCTGTCTGAGAAAGCTAGCTAAATTTCAAGTGGACAGATCCCTGATGACATTGTTTGACAAATCTTTTATTGAGTCCGTCTTTACTTTTTCATGTATTTGCTGGTATGCTTCTCTGAGTTTAAAACGGAAAAACACATTAGCAATGGTAAATAAAGTGAGCAGCAAAATCATTGGGATTCAGCAGATGAAACCAACTGATCTGTACAATAGACATGTGCTTAAAAAACAGAATCCATCATGTCCGATAGTTCTCACCCCCTGAATGCAGATTTTTAGTTGCTGCCCTCTGGTTCTTGCTTCAGTCAGCCACCAGCCAAAACAAATAGGTATAAATTCTCTTTCGTACCCTCTGCTATCTCTCTGCTTAACTCTGTAAAGAATAGGTAACGTCTGCACATAAGGCACACTGGGACTTAAACTTTTAATGTTGTATTTATTTCCCCATTTGGTCTGATCCTGTATTTTTAATCAATATTGTCGTCTTTGTTGTCATGTACTGTATGTCAACTTCTTGCTACTGCAGCAAAATTAATCGTCCCTCGGGGACAAATAAGTCTTGAATTGTATCAAACTGGATTATTTTAATATTGTCTGTATCTTACATGCAAGCTACTCACTGTTTCCAACTGTCCAGCATCCAGTACAGACAGTAGGTTGTTTTTTTTTTTTAATTTTATTTAATAAAAAAAATTGTTATTAATGTTGTTGAATGTCTGTCGTTGATAAATATTTATTTTTCTTTTTTGTAATGGTATAAGAGCAAGAGAGACAAAGAAATCCCCACAGAGCCCCTGCAATGATGCTAACTGTCATGTCTTTTAACACAATGTTGCTCACTGGGACAGGGAGGGACGGAGGGGCACAGTTAGGGGGAGACTGGGGTGCCCCTAAAAGGGGCAGGGACAATGATTTAATATAAATATCTTGCTAAACGTTTCCCTGCACTGATTAAATGGTGATTAAATGTAGGCTAACACTAGTTTGTAGCTTGCTAGCTAGCTTATTTCACTATGGACATAAAGCCAACAGGTTAATACCACTCACAGACTATAGGCTACCCACCTTTCTTGGTGAAAAACTGGGTTACAGTTTGACACCATTTCCTTTGTCTTTCTTCTCTCTCTTTTCTCTTTCCTTTTTTGAAAACCAGATTTTGATTTAACGTTACTTGGCAACATCGTGGTGACTGTAGTTCTGGCGCAGCTACTGACATACTAAGGCAGGACCAAACCATTTTATGCAGATACAGGGGGATGCTCGGTCAATATGGATGTTTACTTTTTGGTCAATGGGGATATATAACTTCTACTGCCAAAAACAACTTAAAACAAAGGGACCATTAATATTATTATTATACTCGAAATATATACTGAATGATGATGGTTTAATAATTTTATATTAGTTTTTACCTATTTTTGGGGCCCCTGTCAGTTATGAACCCTTGGATTTGACCTAACTTTTCCCGCATATGGCGTCCCTGACAAATAGAATAACATCGTGGTTGACAAAAGTCTTACTTATTGTAAGACAATCAAGGCCTCTTGGTAAAGCACTGGAGCCGTTTTGTTGTGCATTCTTTTTATTACAGCAGCCACAACTATATGATAATGTCATTCAATATTGAGATATTTATAACTAAAGTGCATTATGATAGTTATGAAGGTCCCATAACATTGTGCTCTTTGGATGCTTTTATACAGACCTTAGTGGTCCCCTTATACTGTATCTGAAGTCTTTTTATATAGACCTTAGTGGTCCCCTTATACTGTATCTGAAGTCTTTTTATATAGACCTTAGTGGTCCCCTAATACTGTATCTGAAGTCTTTTTTATATAGGCCTTAGTGGTCCCCTAATACTGTATCTGAAGTCTCTTTTATATAGACCTTAGTGGTCCCCTAATACTGTATCTGAAGTCTCTTTTTATATAGACCTTAGTGGTCCCCCCCTATACTGTATCTAAAGATAGACCTTAGTGGTCCCCTAATACTGTATCTGAAGTCTCTTTTATATAGACCTTAGTGGTCCCCTAATATTGTATCTGAAGTCTCTTTTATATAGACCTTAGTGGTCCCCTAATACTGTATCTGAAGTCTCTTTTATATAGACCTTAGTGGTCCCCTAATACTGTATCTGAAGTCTCTTTTATATAGACCTTAGTGGTCCCCTAATACTGTATCTGAAGTCTCTTTTATATAGACCTTAGTGGTCCCCTAATACTGTATCTGAAGTCTCTTTTATATAGACCTTAGTGGTCCCCTAATACTGTATCTGAAGTCTTTTATATAGACCTTAGTGGTCCCCTAATACTGTATCTGAAGTCTCTTTTATATAGACCTTAGTGGTCCCCTAATACTGTATCTGAAGTCTCTTTTCGCCATGGTGCAGAATTACAGCCACTAGAGCTTTCCTTAGTATGTGCCATACATATGTATGTGTCATATGTGTCTGTAGCTTTTGAGGAGGAGAAGGGGGGCAAGGTAGAGGCTGGGGGTATTGTCTTGACCAACTGCCGCTTTGCTCGTTTGAAAGCCATAATGTCTCTCTCTCATGGGTGGGCCAAATTCTCTGGGCAGGCAAAGGCAGGGAAAGGGGAGGTAACCTTGCCCCTAATGACCTCATGAGGAAAAAGATTCCAGGTCGGCCCATCTGAGCTTTCATTTTCTCAAAGGCAGAGCAGGATACCCAGGGCTCGGTTTACACCTATCACCATTTCTAGCCACTGGGGGACCATAGACAGGCTGGGGGAACGCATATTAATGTTAAAAAACCTCATAAAGTGAAATGGTCATGCCATGGGACCTTTAAATTGAAAGAGCTAATTTAAGAATCATAATTTTTCACCAATAGACTCCAGTAAAACTAATCTGTTTTCTAGAAAACTAGAATTCTGCATCTTCCCTTGGCTCTCTTTTTAGCCTTCAGAAAATCCACACTGCAAGATGGCTACAGATCTCAGAGAGGCTTAATAATGTAAGACCAGGGAGAGATCTCAGTAATTCAATCATGTTTACTCCTTGCTAGGCTGTTGTCTGTTTTTACATCAACCGTATCGTCCTATTCTGAATGTAAGCATGGGAAATAAAGGTTTGGAGATACTGTGATTAAGACAAAACAGTCAGCTCTAATAAGCTCCACAATTACCCTTCAAGATTTTTTGTCCATTAAACATTAATTTGTTGATCTACTATGTCTACTTGTTAAAGCCACGTGGTGATGTAGGGGATTTCCACAGTGTAACTGCAGCTCCACCTGTTCACTCACATTAATGGCCCAGGTCATAAGGAAGACAACATGGTGAGGAAACTACTGGACAGAGGCCATAGTCATGCTCCATGGTAACATCTAAAGTTCCCAGTATTACGTCTCTTCAATAGTATATTACTCTGCAAGCTTTAAACAGGCAATATAGCTATTTAGAATAAAATCACAAATATATAAGTCAGTTACTAAACTGTTAGTAATCACCTCTGCCGTTCTCATCAGCTCTATGCAGCTTTTCAAATCTTTCGGCTCAGTCTTTTGGTTTTACTGCCTGCTTTCTGGCTGATTCAGTCTCACCAATGCAAGCTAAGTTTATTTAGCACTTTTCTGCAAGAGGCAATTCCAAGTGCTTTACATAAAACATTACCATTGCAACTCCTTAATTATGTTAACTATGTAAATACCGTACATATCCACACTCCTTATATTTCTTTATTTATATTTCTACTCTAGTATTTATACTATTTGTGCAACTGCAACACAGTTTCCCTTTGGGGATCAATAAAGTATTTCTGATTCTGATGATACTGATAAAACATTAAAGGCCAATTTAAAGAGATAAAAAAATAAAAGCAAGCTAAAATAGAAGGAGACGGGTATAAAAATACACAAATATATTTAAAAAAAAAAACACATATAAAAGTTACAGTGCAGTGTGAGAAGTACTTGATTTAATAAAAGGCGGCGTCTAACCGAAAGGTCTTCAGCCTTGATTAAAAAGAACTTGAGAGTTGCAGAGGACCTGCAGTTTTTTGGAAGATTGTATGCTGTTAAAACATAAAACTTTTTCCATAATTTTATTTTGAAATGGAAGGTCTGACATGGACTTATAATTGCTCATTAGTGACTGCCGTGGGGAGATTGAGGCAGTTTTTAGGGCCTGTTGGAAGACATCAGATAGAGTTAACAACCTGAGGCCAAACCGTTTGAAACATGTTTGAAAACGCTTATTGGCAGAATATCAAGGCAGCAATAGGGAGAATTTCAGATGTTTATCAACTCAAAAGGTGCTAATATCTCAGTTATGTGTTTACAGCTATATTCCAATGCCCCAAGTTGTAAATTGTTAATGCAGATTCAAAGTAGAGCTTCAAAGATTAATCTATAAGTTGTCCACTTGCCATCTTTATTTGCTTTTGTTGTAGCTCAGTCCGTGGGTTGAAAGAGGGTCGCTGATTCAAGTCCCCGTACGGATAAAAGTACAGTGTGGACTGGTAGCTGGAGAGGTGCCAGTTCACCTCCTGGGTTAGGCACTGAAACCCCCCCTCAACTGCTCAGGGCGCCTGTTGAACTGTCGCAGCTCACTCACTCTAGGACAGTAAACTGCATTTCTCTGAGTTGTGGAGTCCAAAACAACTAATCGATTAATCGAGAAAATATTGAACAGATTAATTGAATGACTGTGTATAATGATCAAGGTGTCAGGAGAGAGATCTACAGATAATGATCACCTAACTCTGCAACCTCCCCTCAGCTTGATGGAGCATTGTAACATCATTGTTTTGGTTTTACGTTTGCAACTTTACTGTTTTGGTTCACTCTTTCAGCAAAAAACTCAAGATAAACCCACTGTACGCTAGCCACAAATGACAAAACGTGTTGTTTTCTCTGCAGCTGGTGACCAAGACAGAGGTGGCCGGTAAACAGATTCCCAATGCTATAATTGCTTGTTTCAGAAACTTGTTTTGCTGCCTGCAAAGTAACCAAATTTAATGCTGATTTAAAGATCAAGGTTTTATTATTAATTTATCTGTTGCTTTACTGTTAATATTTTTACAGTTCAGGTATTTGTGCTATATATTCAAACTTATTTGACTGAATAATCCACTGACTGCACAATCAAAGGCAAAAACTCCAAAAAGAGAGACATTGTTTAGGAAAAACCATCTGGATCATGAGAGATGCATGACATCACAACATATGACATGTATGCATCTGCATTTTTATTTAGTAGATGTTGTGGATTCAAAACTGTTCCTTTCCCAGATCAGTAGAGTCATACAGGGCAGGGCTAAAATTATCAGTGATGTCTTCCTGTGTAACAGGAGAGATGGTGGCCTGCTAACATCACAAAAATCTAAGGCCTGGCACATTCCAATGTATAAATAACTAGGGAGAGTTTGTAGACGAGGGGGACGGTACAGAGAGACATTTTCAAAGAGGGAGAGAGAGAGAGAAAGGGTTTAGCCAGTATCATTGAGTGATGGGACAGCTGTAGACTACGCACATGGCAAAGCAGTAGAGAGCTGAAACAAACTGAAGGTTAAAATGGAGAGCCAAATAAAAACTTCTGAACGAAGAGCTGATTTTCAAACCAATTACAGAAAACTAATTGTGACTAATGATTACTGTGGAGCTACAACCGTTTCTGGTATTCAGTATCTGCATCCCTGTAATGCTTAAAATCTCCCAGTCTAGATCATAGATCATTTTGAGTGTACTACAACACAAAACAGAGGCTCCAGGAGCATATGGATGACTGCCGGCATAATCCTCATTGCCTGTCAATGCTAACACTGCTCTTGTCCAGCTGATAGATTGATCGCACTCAAAAACAGAACTATGGGAATCTGTCTCATTGTTGTGTTGCCTACATAAAAACACTTTTTTTGTAATGCCCTTAAGAAAGTACCCTGGAAATCCACAGTTCTCGCAAGAGCACAATTTGAATTTGCTCAGCGAGTTACTCTGGCATCGAGTAATGCTGCTCATTATCTATACCCTTGTAGCCGAGCTGCACCAATCACATCGGTGTATCTGAAAGAGGCAGGCCCGAGGCGAGCTAAACAGATGACGACAGTTTAATCTATCTTTTAGCTCTGGTAGCTAAGCGTATGGGGCTCTGGATACGTCACCCCCCATGTGTTGTTGGGATTGGTTGTAGTGTTATCCAATTGCGTACAGTGAGATTTTCAAATGCGCGCTTGGTGCCGCCCCTCGAGATGGGCGACTTTCATTACTCGATGTCAGACCCTTAATCTTTCGGATTTGGGTCTGGATTTCCAGGCTATCAAGTGAGCTGTTTGAGCACTGATAATGCGATCATACAGTATTCCAAGGGTGTGGGAAAAACAGCCATTTCATCTTGCTTCTCTCTTTTTACTGTATTTCCACATAAAGAGGCTCGCCTGATGTGATGCATGCAATACATTAGTTGTGAAAACAACACACTATCCACTGAAAAAGAACTCCGGTATAATTACTGTAGTTAATAGTGTAGGCTTCCTGTCCACATTTTCTAATCTGGTGTTTTGCACCATTCAAAACAAAGGTCCTACTGATGTAAGTCAAAAACAAAAGAATTTGAGAAGAAAAGCTCAATGACTTTTCCAAGAATCACACCCAAATGGAGATGTTTTGTTATCAGCATCTCTTCCCTGTTCATTTTTTTAAGTACTCACAGTTGATGGTGTTTTGTTCCTGTGGACTACATCCAAGCATCCCATATTTATACAGCTAAGGAAATGTAATACACTGTGGTTTCTTTCTGCCCACACTAAAAAGAACCCTTGTCATCACGTTGCCCAGTCTGCAGACATCACCACTCTTTTAAGTACCCAATTTTTGTCCTGAGCTTGCCCAAAGCATATTTTATTGAACTCAGCGTTATGCAAGCACACAGTCCTTTATTCTACATCATCAGAGAGTGCTATCATTTGCCAAAACTTTACTTGTGTTACACTGATTGAACTTTATCTTGACATACAGTCTCAGCAAGAAAAGGCAGTTCTAAGTTGAAGTTTCTACTACACACTCATGCCGAGCACTGCGGAACAATGGCAAAGTACTTGAGCTGATATAGGACGGGCATATCTGTGGCGTTGGTAATGCTATTTTTCAAAGCAGCTGAGTTGGCCGAAGCACTCAGGTAAACTGAATTTAGATCATAATAAGAAGAAGATGCATAATAAGAGGCTTCACAATGGAATGGATAAAGAATGAGTTATTTTCAGTTATCTTCAAATGCTATCTCAAACAGCAATACCCATAATTCCTTGTTAAATCAATTAGATATATATTGCTTCAAATGTGGATCTCCACATCTTTTGGGAAAACTAAACCCAGCATATTTACTTGTCTTGGGAAATGAAACAGGTGCATGTTATATTTTCCAATAATTCTAATTCATTGTTATTGTATGCTTTGATGTTTGTAGCAAAGCAATACTTGAATGACATTAAATATTTATATTGGAAAACAGTATATCGATGATAAAAGGGAATATACATTTTATAGAGCAAATAAGTCGGTGTGTTTGTGTAGCTTACATATGTGTAAATATACACATACCCCCGTATATTTTTACATTTTGTTCCTCTTTTCTTTTTTGAGCAGTGTCACACAAATGAAATTAGAGAATGTGTTTATTTGTAGCTTGACATTTCTTCTACATTAACTGGTGAGCAAAAGTTCAAATATAAAGCTAATAATCTGGATTGCATGGCCAAGTACCAGATAATGAGAAGCAGAAATCATTTTGCCACTAAAAATCCTACACGAACACCGAAAAAGGACAATGATTGTATTTACATCCAAGTGGGTCTGAGAAGTAGCTTGTGTCCTGGTTCAGATATCAGTCAGCAGCATTATCACTCCATGTTCCAGCAAATGGAACAGGAAGCTAGACAGTAGGGGTGTCCAAAAAAATATTCGATTCAAGCTCTACCGATTCAAAATTGATTCATAGAATTCCAAAAAATTTATTCGAATTTCGATTTTTGCATGTCTACTGCCATAACATACTAGATATATACTTTAATGATCCCCAAAGGGAAATTCCAGGTCTCAGTAGCTTACAGACATCACACACAACATCATAACAGGAGGTTAAAATAACAAATGAATCCACATGAATAATATGGATATGAACATACATAAATACATACATAAATACATATATAAATACATACATACATACATAGATAAATACATACATACATACATACATACATACATACATACATACATACATACATACATACATACATACATACATACATACATACATACATACATACATACATACATACATACATAGGAAAGTAACTACATACGTACTGTGAATGTTTTTTGTAATCGAGAATCGTTTTTTGAATCGGAAATCGATATTGAATCAAATCGTGAGCCTAAAAATCTGAATTGTGACATTTTCGGAATCTTACACCCCTACTAGACAGCCCACATTACGTTTTCTAGTAAGAACTTGCTCATCAAGGGCCTGGGCCTTTTGGCATGCTGGGTAACCTTCACAATACTACAATTAATTGGTTTGTAATCCATTTCAGGCTACTTGCTAAATGTTTTTATAGTGTATACTTTTGAGTATAATATTATGCTTAGTTGTTCCTTACGCTATTTGATTTAGACACCACATGGATTGTGACAAACCAATCTAGAAACATCTAAGTCTTCTCTACTTGAGAGCCAGTGTAGCTATAAGTGTGAAGTTTTGCATGGCTTTAAGAGAATTACCTTCACCCAGATCCAAGACAGCCAGCACAGCGCTGCTCCGGGCCTCTCCCATGTGATTATTGGCGATGCAGGTGTAGAGGCCAGCATCACTGGGTTTGCAATCCCTAATCCAGAGCCCGCCGTATTCCTGGTTCTCCATGTTGAGGAGGTCATCATTGTGGTACCAGTACAGGGAGGGCTGCGGGTCTCCAGCCACAGTCACCTTCAGACGGATGTCACAGCCTGTCCCCACAGCGGCGTTCCTCATTTTGCGTATAAAAACAGGCGGAGTTGGGGTAGAATAGCCCGGTCCTGGAGGGTCTGGGACAGCTTGCTCTGGGCTCGCTTTGGACCGTTTTGGGGGGATGATGGGGCTCCGGGGTGCCGCTGCTTCATCTGCCCCTTTTTTGAGGGTCATTTGCACCTCAGCTTTTCTCATGGTTGAAACGATTTGGTGGATCCTACAATGGATTCTGTACCTATGTCCGAGGATTGTGTGGCAATAACACCGCCTGGGCCTTTTCTAAAGCAAAATCCAGCAAGGGCATTAGAATCTATCTGCAGGCTTTACATATAAATTACTGTTAAAGTTCTCACATTTTATAATTTAAGATCGATAACTTTCTATAATTTGAAAAGCCAAACTATAATATTTCAAAGCATATCTGCGGTGGATACATTCTCCTCAAATCGCTGTGCTCTGACCTCAGTTTTTGTCTGAAGAAGAATAAGAAATGGTTGATTACCAAGTAATTAAGCAGATAGAGATAGCTGCCACTCTCCTGCCCAGAGGTATTTTTAGGGCAAGACACACTGGATCATGTTGCATTAACGGCTCCCTTGACTTGTCTCCTGGAAGTGGCGGCCTTGCTTTTCCTCTCCTTTTCCTGATGTCCTCTGACCTTTTAGTATTTTATAGCCATTTCCCAGTAGCGTGTAACTTCTCTGCAGAATAAGGTGAATCTTCAGCGTGTGTCCTCTTTATTCCCAGCAGCCTTGAGATATGCTCTTGCTTGGCTTCTCTTTGTTCCTGTCATCAAGTCCTGTCCAGCAAGTTGCACAGTGCCCCCCCCCCTCCATATCCCATGAGCTAAACCAACCCACTCATGATCTCCCCCTACGACTGCCAGCCTGTCTGAATGGGGAAATGACAGTCAGAGCCCAGCAAGCCCTACAATGACAGCTGCATGGTGAGCTGTCTACCCACTCGCTGCGAGGCTCCCGCCCCCTTGTCATTTATAGCCAACCTGAGGTCAGTAGAACATGTGAGAAGGAGGGGGTGGTCAGCATGGGACAGATATTTAATTTGTAGGTCAAATGTAGAGGCTGGCGTAAGTCTCCCAATTGTGTTGAGGTGGTCAGATTTCATGAAAATGAATTCAATTCAATTCAATTTTATTTATAGTATCAATTCATAACAAGCGTTATCTCGAGACACTTTACAGATAGAGCAGGTCTAGACCATACTCCAGAATTTACAAGGACCCAACAATTCTAGTAGTTCCCTCCAGAGCAAGCAACAGTGCAACAGTGGCGAGGAAAAACCCCTTTGGGAAGAAACCTCGGTCAGACCCAGGTTCTTGGTAGGCGGAGTCTGACGACCGGTTGGGGTTAGAATGAAGAGTGGCAATAACAGTCCCAAAAAAATAGTAGTTTGTAGTAGTTCTTTGTAGTAGTTCATGGCATAGCAGGGCACTGTGGAGTGAAATGAAGACTGCATTAACATTGCACGATGTCAGCTGGGGCTCTATAACAGATATTTTAAGGATCTTCTACATGAACAACAAAGTTGAGGCAGTATCCTAACTATTCTGCAGAGTATCCACTGGTGCTCAGAGACTACTGTCTTAATAAATAGGAAAAAAGGAAATCAAATTGAAGACAAGTGATTGTAGTAAAATCCCATTGACTGATGACATAGCCATTGCAATTGCAACTCAAATGCAACTCTACTGCTAGCCCAGTATATTTGATACAAATATTACACCACATCATAAATGAGAATACACAAAACACATGTGGTACCTCAACAGTAAAAGTATGAATGCAACTGCACTTTATAACTTAATAGTGTATTATTTACTATGCATTTAGCTGATACTGCTAAGTAGCATATTGCTAACGTTACGTGCACCATGCAAGAACTGAACGACGCAGTTTCTGCTGAGGATATGCTTAAAATAGATCAGAACCCACTATGCAGACACTGCCAGGAGTTAACAATTTATTCAAGCAAGGTAAATGTGCAAGAAGGTATAGCCGAACATGGGAGCATGGCGCGGGAGAAGAGCCGGTGTCTAGGGGAAGTGAGCGGGGATCTAACTAAGGTCTGAGTGTGGCAGGTGAGCCTGGCAGGGATTGAGGAAACAAAAAAGGTTTGTTTGTTCTGGGAACATTCGTTTTGGTTGCGGCAAAGTTACGTGAAGGTTAGGTTTGGTTAGGTTTTGGTTGAGTTTTGGTTGCATAAGAAAGTTAGTTCTGGGAACGTTTTTAGTTACATCGAAGGTTGCAACCTTCAGAGAACGTTCCCCTAACGTTCCCCTAATGTGGCAACCTTTAGAAAGAACGTTCTTTTTTTACATTCCCCTAACCATAAAAAAACTTTAACATCCATGATACCAATTTCATTATTACTTTAAACTGTCTGTGCATGAGCACGAATGAATTATTATACATTAGCAGGAATTACTGAACAGGCAAACTTGATGGGATTTAAAACTTTAATATGCTGTACAACATAAAAAATACAAAAAATATATATACAAGAATCAGAATCAGTTTTATTGGCAATAGAGACACATACTAGTGCAAATGTAGTGTGCAAGATGCATATTGGAATGAAAAAGTACAGTATTTTAAAACACATATAAGTCACACTGGACTATAGTCGCATGTATTTCACAATATCCAAGACCAAGAACAGACACTTTGCACACAGAACAGGCTGAATATGGTAGGTGTCTGTTATGTTAACGGTAACACATTAACAGTTATTCAACTATACAAAATCACACAGAATAACAAGCTGAATACGGTAGGTCAATGTTAACGTCTGAGATGCCAATCAGTGCCAAGGACTTGCAGGTGGATGATTGAACAGGCAGGCAGGTGAGTGGAAGCAAACTGGCCACGCTCATCCTCTCTCACGGGCGAGACAGAAAACAGAACAAGAGGGGCGACACAATCATTGGAGGAAAACCTCAGAGGAGAGCCAAAGCAGACCCAGTTTTAGTCCAAATGTCCCTGTCTCTATGGGAATGTAACATAGGGGTGTGTATACTTATGCCCCCTGTATTTTAAGGATACATTTATTTATTTACAATACATTATTCATTCTCAAAGAAAATTGGTGTCCTTAAAGGTTGGATTTTTCCTCCTTTTTATTTAAATAAGAAGGGCCTAAAGACATTCTTATTTCAAAAGGCCTTTTAAACAGTCATTGCTTTAATTTCAGTCTTATGATGTTTTATTATTGCTTGCTGTTTTTGTTATATTCTTGAAACTGTTTTTAACTTGTTGCTATTGGGAGATTTCATTAAATGTAAATTATAAATAAAATTTATTATTATTATTATTATTATTATTAAATAAAGGTATTAAGATAAATTTCCAAAAATATATTTTTTTATTCCTCTTCTTAGTCAACTTTAGCCTGGGTTTCTAAACCTACTGTATGAGCAGCACTGTATGTTAAAACACTAAGTGTTACATGTATTAGATCAAATATACTGTACATTACTTAGTAGTAGCAGTAGGCTTGTAGTATATGTTGTAGTTGGAAGAAAAGAATGATACTACGTTGCCTATTAGTATACCACATAATATAATATTTTATTTAACTATTTTTCTTTCTACCAGAAAATAGTCTCCATAAAACTATATAAACTATAACACAGTCTATGCATTAGCCATAGTAATTAAAGGACGCACATTTTTGGAAAGATACACTACTGTGGAATTGCTGGTGTGCATTCTTCTAGTTTGTAGAAAATCCAAATAAACTGTCGATGGTACTTCAAGGTGGTTTTATTATTTCATCTTGCAAGATATCTACAAAGAGCTGGAACAACTGAAGAGCACCAAGGTTTGATCTCTGTTCCATAGAGTCCACTGTGTTGTAATGTAGCCTACTATACCATAGCAAGATAATTAATAATAATTAGGTTGAACTAATTTGACAATGTTTTGTGGGATGCATTAAACCTGAATCTACTTTGGGAAGAATAACCTGTAATGTAGCAATAAGCAAAACATTTTTCTTCTGCTTTTTTATAAAATGTGGTGCCTGTCAGCTGCACTTCCCTGAGATCCTTCTGTAACAAACACTACTTCTCAAAGGGTTTTTTTTTTTTGGTACAGAGGTGGAACAAGCTGTGGTTGTACACATAAAAACATTACTATCTCTATCAGCTGTTTATGTCAAACTTAAAAGCTTTTGTGACATATGCGGTGACTCGATGGTGTTATGTTAATCAGAACCAGATAGCAGCGTACATGTCTATAAAACTTTAATGATGATATACAACTATAGATTACAAACTGTGTGGCATGTGAAAGACAACCTGCAGTCTTTAGCTAAATATACATCCAACTTTAAACAGACTTAATTACAAAAATGTAAATACATTACTATAAAAAAGTATACAAAGTCAATAAGTATTGCACAAGATAGCTTTGTTTCTGCTTTGAGACACTGAGCTGGAAGTAAAATGATCTTTAAAGTACATTGGTATTAATTTGGAAATTTGAATAAAATAAAATCTATTTATAAATTCACATTAATATGCTATACTTATAAAATAAAAATGGCCGGTCAGATGTTTCACTATTTAATGCTAAAGTGTCTTAACTCAAGGTCCAATTCTACCTTTTTTCCAGAGCTTTCAGCTGCATCTCAAGGTGGTCAGGTGGTTTGTCTTAAAGTTGTGACAGAGTACTATTGTTTTGAAATATAGTCTCACATTGAAACATATTTGCCACAGTTTCCTCAGAACTAGACATGACTGAGGTAAGAGAGGGGATTTTTCTTGAAACAACATTGCCGGGACAGGGTTAAAACCACCTTTATCGTCATGTACACAAAAACTGCAGAGAAGCAGAAGTCAATCAAAAGTTTAAAACTTTGGCTCCCGCCAACAATGCTCATTTAAATATGTATAAAAAAATAAAAACATGCAAGTAAAAATAGGTATCTAAGACATGAAATAGTAAACCAATTTAAATATGATGAGAAAAGTATGAAAAAAGATTTACAAATTTAGGTAAACTGTAGGCAAATTTAATTTTTTTTTGTTTTCCACCAAATATAAAATGCAGTATCAACACTTCGGTACATCTGCTGATGTGGTTCATTTATGGGAAAAGTTCAAAGTGTCTTTTGGGTGTTATCACATGAATGTGGATGTGATTTCTGATGACAGTGAAGACCTGCTGCTTCTCGTCACAGATGGTCTCTCCAGGACGCCGATCTTTCTCATAATCTGAAACAGATTCTTCCTGAACTTCTCTCCCACAAAAGCATACAGCACTGGGTTGACACAGCTGTGAAGCAGCCCCAGGCTCTGGGTGGCAAACATGGCCTGATCCACTGCCATCCTTGCTGGGCACCGGTACGGCACTATCTTGGACCTGAAGAAAGTGTCTGCCATCACTGCGATGTGGTACGGTGTCCAACAAAGCAGGAAGGCAATGACCACGAACACAATCACTCTCATGGCTCGCTGCCGCTGAAATCCCCCACACGGATGTGGAGGAGGCGCTTGATGGTTACTCCATAACAGGGCAGCATGATGGCCAAGGGGATAAAAAAACCCAAAGTGTGGCGAAGAATTCTGGTGGCCAGCCGCCACATGCCAGCACTGCTGGGATCGTATTGTTCAGAACACACTATCATACCGGAGCTTTGGGATTTAAAAGAAGAATTTAAAAGCCCCGGCAGGGACAGGAGAGCACCAACAGTCCAGACAGCAGCACAAACTGCCCAGCTGACTCGCTTCCTGTTAGCCTTGCGGGCCTCCATAGCTCTCACAATCACCATGTAACGGTCCATACTAATGCAAGTCAGGAAGAGGATGCTAGAGTAGAAGCTTAGCTCCTGGAGGATGGTGATGATTTTGCACAGGGCTTCTCCAAACACCCAACCCTTGGTAACAGCGGTGGCCCAGAATGGGAGCGTAATGGCCAGCAGGATGTCGGCAATGGCCAGGTGGAGGAGGTACAGGTCAGATGGAGACAGCGACTGCTTGCTCAGGCCAATCACCAGCCCCACTACCAGATTCCCAGGAATGGCCAGCAGGAAGATGAGGGCGTAAAACAAGCTGACAAAAACGGACGCTACATCTGGGATGTGCAATGAGTTGCAGGGCTGCGTCTCGGGGTTGATGTTGAACTCGGTGTAATTATCAGTATAGTTGAGTAAGTCATAAATAGCGCCAAAGTCTAGAATAAAAGAAGATGTGTTTGGATCTGAGGACAGCAAAAAATATGACATTTTAGTTGTATACAATGCATGTTATTATTACAAATCTGTCTTATGAAACGGCTGAAATTCCATGCTTTTTGGTCAAAACGTCATACCCAATTTAAACGTGGTACAGCTCCCATACAGTTTGACCCTCTGGGGAGTGCCTGATATCATTGGAAAGGTAACACTCTCAAGTTGCAGGGTGATTCTAGTCCTTACTGACACAGTTACAGTTGTTTTCGTCCAAATTATCCATTTGTAAACTGACTAAAATTGACTGCTGTAAACACATCGAGGTGTGAGACAACACGAGACCAGAGACACATGTCTCAGCTTACTACAGAAAAAGTCAAAAAGCCCAAAAATGGATTTTATATGAATTGCTTTCTACAGGTATGTCTGTCTGTTTTTTCATGAGCCTAAAGAATAGACTTCATTTACCTTTTAACCTTCATGTTGTCCTTGGGTCAAATTGACCCGTTTTTCTATATCAATGTGCTTTTTAATTACTCAAAATAACATAACTGGTTCCGCACAACGCTCTTTGGAAAGTACAAATCTCTACTTTCATTAATTTTGGGGTGTCTTATTCAATTTTATAGCATTTGAAAAAAAAAATTGACAATAGTATTAAAATAGTATTGATTAAAAGTTGACATATTCCAGTCTGTGAGTATCCATCAACATACTTTCCTTTAATTTTAGTCTAAATAATTCCTAATTTCTATTTTTCAAACTCAAACATTAGGTATAATTTCCTATATATGAGAATAAATTCCAAAAACAAGTAAAAACTAAAATTAATAAGTTGGTGTTACACGGTGTTGAAAACGTCAAAAAAAGTGTTGAAAGAAAGGAAAAAACGTGAGCAAAAGTTAAAAACATCGATAAAAAGCGTCAACAAAAGTGTTGATTTTCAATTTTGACAGGAAGACAACACGAGGGTTAACAATAAAACATTGTTATTGTTTTTTAATAATGAAGCAGCCTACATGTCTTTACATCTCACACAGAATTTCCATCCGAATATTAAACTGTAAATGTCCTTTTGCCAAATTGCCCATTACTTATTTCAATGAGGTATTAACGACTACACATTTCAAACTGTCTGTTTGCTATGAATACATGTATTTATTTAATATCAGCCAATATAAGTAAGTTATTCTAGGGAAGGAAATACTCACCAGTCATTGTGGCGTCTTCTTCACAGGAGGCACAGAGCAGGCTATGTCCCAAAGAGCCAGGGAGACAACACTGTACTTCTCTCCACCCCCCCACCCCCCCATATGCCTGTTGTCCTGCTTGCCTCACATACCCAGATCCTGATTCGCTCAAGAAAACAAAAAGGAAGATATGATGTCACATCACATGAATTGTATCACACCTTCAAACCCGTTGGACACATCATTCTGTTTAAGGTCTTACTTTTCTATGGATGTAATATACTTTTAACACTTATTCTAGGATAAAAGACCTCGGTAATTGTTCTATTTTGCGTACATTTGAATCCCATTTGGATTTCTGTAGTTTAAAACGACTAGGTACTAACTTCTAATCAACCTGTTTTTGGACCTCTTGCGTTATATTTTTTTCATACACATTTATTTTAATTCCCAGCCATTCTTTTCTACTTATGTCAGTCATAAGACTATTTAAGCTTAGGCTTCCCCAAAACAAACCCATGCCGCATTATCTGAATCACCAGTGTCATTAGATGGGCTGTCACGCTGTATGTAAAATCGAAAGGGAAACCATTATGAATTCCAAATAAACCCTGGATGAACTATTAAGATATTTTTAGAAATGCAGTATATAAAAAAAAAATATATATATATATATATATATTAGATATAAACTGTCTGTTTCTCTGCTTTCCCCAACACATCATATCCTTATTTGATGCCTTTGTTTATATACTGTATATAAAACATATATTTAGAAAGAAAAATATACTTTCCTGGCAGCTGAGGTCACATGGTTCAACATTTAGTGACATTAAGAATACCATGAGGAAGTTCCCCCGGCTCATGACATGCATCGGTGTTGACACATGAGCGCCGAGCATCACATTTCCTGCCACACTACTTCTCATGTGTTTTAACTTCCAGTGTCACAAGAGCTGCGATTTTGTCAGAACATAAACAGGTCTTAAACATATGGGCTAGACTTGGCTACTAAACATTAGGCAGTAATGGACAGTAACTACGTTCATTAACTGAAGCACTGGTTGAAGAGTGCTGACCCCTGCCAACTCCCAAAATGTGGGAATGCTATCGGCATGAGCTGTGCTAGTGGGGGACTGCGTTTGTGCTCTTCTCAACAGCATTTGTACAATCTTTTTTTAACTTTAAATGCATTTCTTGCACTTTAGCTACTTTCTTACTTTATATATATACATACATATGTATATGTATAATAATATATATATAGCAACTGTAACTTAACAGTTCTAAGCTTATGTACAATTTTAAAGTGCTTCTACTTTATTTCCACTTCATGATAGATTACTTCATATTTCTACTCCAGTACTTAAAGGAAAATACTGTACTTTTTAATCAACTACATGTATTTGACAACTTTAGAGTTACAAATACAAAATGTCAACAGATAAATGTTATATTAGAGATGAAACTACCCAGCAGTATATAAAGTAATTCAAATTGGCTCTACCTACTAACTGCAACATTTAAGTGATATGTATGCATGAATCATAATTATAATATAGTAATATAACATTTAGCAAGTACTTTTACTACTTTATGTTTTGATGTTAACACTTTGGTACTTTTACTTACTATACTAATTTTTGTAATTCAATTCAATTCAATTCAATTCATTTATAGTATCAATTCACAACAAGTTATCTCAAGACACTTTACAGATAGAGTAGGTCTAGACCACACTCCAGAATTCAATTACAACTACAATGTACAATTCTGAATGCCAAGCTTTATTGTAACGGTATTTCTACTGTAACATAAGTAAAAGGTCGAGCCCTTCGACCGCTGACAGGACCAGTTTCCTTTAGAAAGAAATTCCCCAACAGCCATATTTCAGTCTTGCAGTTTATGCAGATATATATTGTCTATTTCACCCTACTTGGCCACTTTGATCTATTTGGGGAAAAAATTAAGTTTCCCTTTTACGCTCAAAGATCAAATAGTGGTTTAGACTCAGACTCCATTGTGTGTCCTTGTAAATTGTGCATCTCAAGTGAACTGGGGTATATGGACACCCGGAGACAATGTCTGGTGCTTGGTGCAACACAGGATATGAAGAAACAGGGTTTACCACAACCTGCTTTAAAAAGGCTCAATACACAGATATAGCACATATTTTTAAACATCTCCTAAACTAACAGTTTATTTTTATAGGCACTAGATGGTGCAGTAGAATCAAAACATCACATGAAATTTGATGGGAGGCATATTTAAGATGTGTTAGTGAGAGCATGGAGCATTATAGGTGGTGGGGGGTGGGGGGTATGGGGGAGGCATTAAACTAGGGCGTGCCTGGCGGGGAGAGATGTATATTTGACTAAGGTCCCGTTTCTACTGGTGGCACACTACATCTCCAGAAAAAGATCTGAACAAAGCCAAAAAAATTTTTTACTCAAGGTCCTTGCACGTTAGTCACAATTTGTTTTAGACGTTTTATACCTTAAGTGCAGTATAAGGAACTTGACATTAACAGTAACTGTTTAACTGTCAGACCACATGTGGCAGAATTACAGGAAAAATGTATTCTGTGAACCGCTTTGCCAGTATTTAAGTGGTCCCACCTTGTTCACGGTACAATTGGACAGTGGGGAAAAAAATTAAAAAATAAAATAAAACACTTGATATCAATCTACCTACTTATTATTTAAAACTCTAAACGAACACCTTTCACAGATTCACTTTGGATACAGTCCGCTTAAGAGACAAGACCATTTAAGAATTTCGCTTGTGCGTTCATTCCATTTTCACAAACTTAAGGCCTTTTCCACTAAAAAGCAGAAACAGATTTCCTGATTTAAATGGCAGCCAAGTTTGCCCCGACATAAATTAAGAGAAGAAAGTGCATCAAGTGTTCAAGTAGGGTGTATAGTTTGAAAGAACAAAAGGAAAGGGGTTGGGACAGTGTATGAAGAAAAATAAAAAATAAAAACACTGGCACAGAACTGGCAATTCGCAGTACAATTTAGAAGACGGGGGTGAGAAGGCCGACCACAACCCAACCACCAAGGATCGACTATACAAGTCCCTCGGGTGCAGTAAGTGGTCACGTCACACTGCTTACTGAGGGCGCACTAAGCACTACGCATGACAAAACGACACCGACTTTGCCTGTATATATATTTAAAAAAAAAAAAATTATTCAAGCAGCCCATAATTTATTTAATTATTTTGAAAGTCGATATAGGCTGTTATGGGAAGGGGCCAAAGTCTATTTATATAAAAAAGAAAAAAGAAAGGAGGGGAGCAGGGGGAAACGGGGATGTCCATAGTTTTCCCACATAATCCCCAAACCCCAATTTCATCTTTTGGCACGCCTTGGATCCCTGCCGTTGCTAATGGTAACTGAAGACTTTGAGGCTGATGGGGGTCCTGCAGCAGTAACTGGAGGTGCTCCATTGCCAGGTGATCGACCGTTGGGTCGCCCAACGCTCCCAAACGCAGCGTCACGGGGTGCCCCAGGTGGTGGGTTGTTGGCAAACGGTGGCATGGAACCATTACCTTTAGGTTGAATAAAAATAAATAAGTCATCACAAGACACACACGCACGTGTGTATAACAGTAAAGAAAGCTGAATGCCGTTTAGCTGCTTTGGAATCAGGCCGACAGTCACGGTCAGCCTACTGGGACACTTGAACAGAGTTATTACTAGTCATACCATTTGTGCTTATACTATGGCAAGTCGAAATGTCTGTGATAACACAAAAACGCAAGAAATTAGATGTCTTATTTTAGACTTTAGCGAACAAATAGAGCACCATTTTACTTGTGATTTTTTTCACTTCAAAAGTTTACTTTTGTAGTACTGACACGCTACACCCACATTCTACAATCATTTTGAACTGTCACCATCTAGAGGACATGCACACCTCTGCCGCTTCCTATGAGAGGGGAACTGGTAGAGCAATGTTATCGGCATGAAGAAAAAAATACTGACCTGGTGGGGCAGGTGTACCTGAATTCTGATTGGGCGGAGAGTTTCCCCTCTGATTCTGGTCTGGTTTACCCTGTTAGTGGAAGAGAACATCGCCTTCATCAACCTACCACCACTGGTGTTAAGAATAGTCTGAACATTAACCATTTTAAGCACAAAGTTAGCCAATTTAAATTCTGATAGGTCATCAAAAGAAATGGATGTTTAAAGGGGGACTGGAATGACCATGATTTAAACAGATTTGTTTTTTGTTTTGAAAATATCCCAATCTAAGGGTGAATATATTGATAGAGTACTCCCAAAATCCAGTAATCAGTACAGGGCATAAATCATAAAAGCTATGTTTAAAGAATTGACTGCTGTGACTGACACGTGATTGGTCGACTGATACTGCGGCTCCACTGTCCGATCACTACTTTTCTCTATTTCTTCTGGCTCCATATTACAAGATGCTGTGCCCATTTCCAGGATATTTTGGCTTCACTTGTGTACAGTGGGAGGAAGTGGAGGAAGTGTCCATCTTTATATATAGTCTATGTTATGGGCACCCAACCAGCACTTCCAGGGGGCGGGGGGGTTGCATGGCTACTCACAGACTTGTTTTGCTGGTTGTTTTGGGTTTGCAGCTCTGGGTTTGGTTCACTAAAGTTGGGCACTTCTGAATACACCATGCAGAATCTGTGGAGACATGTTTAAAGATAGCATTCAGAAATTGTGTTTGGTTAGAATGACAGTTTGAAATAGCCATACGTTTTCTTCCAATTTAGACAAAGTCTTTTAAAAAGGAATTAGAAATTCTTCTTCAGGAGGCTACTCAATGGAAAATAAAAGCCAAAGTGAGACTAGTGTAAATGTGATATCTTGGGATTAAAACGTTATCGTATGTTAAAGTGTTTAGAGAAAATTCACAACTGACAATGTGATTGCTCTTCTACTATACAACTCTGTCTAAAAGGTGTATTATATATAAAGTGTGTATGTGGTGGTGACGCGTGGGAGATGTGGGTTCAATTAAGAGCAATGTGTCCCTGCGCAAGACACTTAACCCCAGAGGTGTGCAACCTCTGATATTTAGCAATTGTGAGTCGCTTTGGATAAAAGCATCAGCTAAATGACATGCAATGTATTGTTTTAAAAGCAATTATTCAGAACCAACACATTAAGACTAACTTCACGAAATGCCCTGGTCTTGTATGATGCTTGAGCAGTAGAGAATTACAAATAGGTACAAGAACTTTACTATATAATAGTTTTGTGACCAGCTACTCACTCTCCAATCTTCTGTAGATCCCCTCCTCTTCCAGTGTACAGGGTCAGGCAGCCTTTCCATATGGATGCATAGCTAACAGAAATCTCTAATTAAACTTGTGAACACAAAACTATTTCTCCCAGAATTTAAAACAAAGTTGGTCAGGTATACAACCACCTGTCAAAAGTAAGCACACATATGTGCATTGATCCGTCAACTGAGCAAGTAATGTAACTTGTCATTTTTTCCATGCATGATCAATCCTACCCTCTAGTCAACTTGATGATGTCCCCTGGCTGAATAAGGCTGCCGAGTTCATCCCAAACCGAGATAGCAATGCTCCCGCTCTTATCTGCCACCTTGCACGAGCGAACCTCATGACCATCTTTTGTTTTGGTTACTCGTCCTAATAGAACAAAAAAAAATGTTAAGTTAGACAAAATGGCCAACCTACTCAAAACAACTCCAACCAGGGTTAAATTGCTCGTGTATGGATACGGTATGAGTTAATTAAAAACCAAAGTCCCCATTAACGGTAATAGTTACCGCTGCCACCTTTAATAAAAAGACACGAGTTGATGGTATCGGAGGAACCGCTGAAGCGTCCAACTAACTTACCTATTTCCAACACGATGAATACGATATTCAAATTTTTCGACCCAGGCTTCACATCCTTTAACAAAAACAGGGCCTCGCCTGTTACGGTTGCCATTGTTGTCTTGAAGAAAAATAACCACTGTTCGCCCCCTTACTGTCACTTAAACTTAGTGTTGGCAGCAGCGGTGCTGCTGGCTGTCGTTACTTTGTAATGGGTAACGTTAGCTACAGCAGTACAGCGTTAGCTCAGCTAGCTAATTAGCTAGCCTGTTGGTCAATGCTAACTTATTCCTACTTCAAACACTAGCTAACGTTATCGTAACTGCTTATAGACACTAGGCATCTAAAAAGGTAACTAGTCGACTATATGCAAGCCTAATACAATAAACACTGACACTAAGAAACCGTTAATGGCCCTCTTCAAGCAGCAAATACCCTAGTTAGCGGAGTAGCTTTGCTAAGGAACACTTGACTAAACGTTAGCTAGCTGGTATAGTTACAGTCTATGCTCGTGCTGTAGGCTAGTTTGCTAGCTGCCTTCTTTTAGTTTAGGATAAAAGTCTATGGGCACTCTTTTTTCGAGTAACGTTTTCGCCATTACGGCAGTTCTTCACATAACGTCAGCCAACGCTCGCGAGTTCACGTTAGCTAGCTAGCTAGCTGAAAGATGTGTCTGTTAGCCTTTGAACAAAATTATCTACTGCCAGCAGGTTACACCAGAGCTTGTGGTATGACGTTATTGTGTAGCAAAGTAGTTGGAGATCGCCAACTTATCTCCCTCGAGCATTTAGTTAACGTTAATATTTTCAAATCTACCGCATTTCCTTTGTGTGCCTCTTTCTTAGCTTTGCTAGCGCGCAGTCTGGCCAAATTCTTTGTCATAAGACTGTCTAGCTGCATCTAACAAAGGCGCCCTATAACGTTGAAGTTGTTCGAAAAGTCTTATGTAAAATGCCCTTGTTATATATGCCTTAACAGCACTTCAGCCAAAAAACGCTGCCTAAAATATGTACAAGCTGTTCACTAACAGTTACACGCTTTTCCCTGATTTAACAATGCCCACAAAAACCACGTCATTGGGTGCCTGTCTAATTTATAAAACTCAGTTAGTTCCATTATCCTACATAAGGAAGGGGTATTTACTTGAAATGCCATTTTGTCTGCTCTTACACAATACAGTTGACAGATAGAGACAATTACCAGGCATTTATTTCTAAATACACTGCAATCACAAACACAAGAAGACAATGTGCTAAGCTGTTTACAGAAAAGAAAGAAAGTAATTGGATTGTACCAAATGAATTTTATTCACAAACAACGCGAGAATAACAGCGCATATGTGTGAGAGTTCAATGATTGAACTGTCTTTGGATCAATGTCAAGGCACGAAGCTAGCAACGAAATTCAATACGTTTATTTTGAGTAATTGTTACCTTTATTATTAATTATCCAATTAAAACCGTTTTACCCTCATTATATACAGTCTAGGGTTGGACCAGACACACCCGGCGTGCAAAAAGCAAACAAAATGTAGTTACACGTGCAAAACACGTTACACCGTTACCGTGGGTCATAAATATCTGGTATAATCTTGCCTTATATTTTAAAACACGTTTAAAAATTAAGGAAAAGTAATTACGTCACGAACAGGATTCGAACCTGTGCGGGGAAACCCCATTGGATTTCGAGTCCAACGCCTTAACCTCTCGGCCACCGTGACCACATAACATGGGTACGGATCTGGTAACACATTTAACAACAGAGATATTGGTGTATGTGGATGACATGAAATAAAATGCCTCATGGTTTGGGCTTGCTAATTAAAGTGTTGCCATCATTGAATGTATTAAGAGAATGCAATCGATAAATAACTATAGATAATGTATGAATGAATCACAAAGTGTTGGTGCGAGTTCGAACACAAGAGGGAGGCAAACACCACCAAAACACCATCAACACATACAGTATATTTAAAATAGTGTGCAATATTTAATATTTAATCATTTATTTTCATTACTGTACAATATTTAATACTCAAGAGACCAATAACTATATTATTTGCATAATGTGGATACAAACCCATTATCTTTCTTACTATTTTATATATGTATATAGTTGCTCTCAGTAACTGTGTACCACGTTCCCCCCTCTCTTCTTTTTTTTTGTTTTTTTTCTTCTGTACTACTAATATTTTATGTTTTTATATTTCGTGTCGACACTGTAAAGGGGTTGCTTCAATCTCTGCACTTGTGACAATAAAGGCATTCGATTCTATTTTATTGTATTAGGCTACTATTGAAAAAGGTAGCATATAGGATACCAAAACACACCTTATCACTGTTAATATGTAGACTGTATATAAAGATTTAGGTTTTATTCTGTCGAAAACAACACAACATACGTGAGCCTACACAACACACTCCTACAAAATAGGCCAAGCCTATATTACGTGGTCTTTAACTGCAAATAATCTAATATTTCTGCTGCTGCCAAGTAATACAAAGGTGGTGGATGGAATTTAATGTATGGTGCTAGGCTATTGAAAAAGAAAAGCTAAATAATTCCACAGCAACATTCCCAGAACATGCTGTCATTACATTTTCATAGGGACTATTTGTCTGGAGGAAAGTATACTTCCAATCAAAATAGTTTGCAGTAGAGTAACAGCTTTTGGCAACCGAAAGTGAGATTTCATCCTCGCCTGGGTTGGAGGAAGTAGCCTAATCTCAGACTAAACATGCTCAAACAACATTTAAGATGTTAGGCCTAAAGGTTATTTTGTAATTTGGGTGAAGGGACCCTTGTGATTTTGACTCCATCACCTGTCTTGTCTTGATTTTATCTAAAGCACTCTAAATCCACAAACTGTGCTATGTAAAGATTCAATCACTCCCATTCACTAAAAGGACTCCTCCACTACCCTGTCACCCACACTCAGGTTTACGAGATTAAAACGCTATGACCTACAGTTATTTCCAAACTCGCGATGGCCTTAGCGACTGTGAGCTTAACTACATGTTTCCTTGGGCACTATAAGTCAAACATGCAAGTCACTAGGATCATGACATGAACAACGTAAAGACCACACACTATATTTGAATGTTATAAAATCTTTATTGATGTATACAATACTAATTTCTGAAAGGAAATGCCTGCATGTTTACAAGATTCTCGAAACAAGAAGAATTCATTTAAACACTCAAGTGGCAGGGAATCTTCTGCTGTGAAGGAACGTCTTTGGTTTAAATGAACAGGCTATAAAAGGTGTAAGAACTCTGTATGAACAAAGATTATGTTAAACATGATATCACTACCTGACAAATGCTGTAGATGGTGTTTGAATTTTCTAACAAAAACAGATCCAGATCAAACCGTCTGATTTCAAAGCGGATAAAACACACACACAGATCTAGACAGACAGATATCACCAAAGTAACACATGTGCATGACTAAGCAAAAAAATACCTCAAAGCCAGTCATATTTTAACCTCTACAGTACAAAGAATGTACACATAAGCCTAGTGTTTAATCCCTTTTCAGTAAAATGATTCATGCAAAGAAGAGAGGGAAAAAAAACATCTGTATGAGTAAACACATTTAATAAACACAGGTAATACGTTATTTAAAATCATTTATGTCCATTCATTTTCTCCTTGCAGATCCCATTGAGCAAACTGGCAGGGTTTTTTGTAATGCATGATTTTTGCATAAAATATTAAAATATGTGGGGCCCCATATTTTGACTTTCAGAAGTTAGGAATCCATTGCTTATATAGAAGAAATATAATGGCTGTATAGTGGGGTCTAGGTAATGGAAACCTGCAGTGCCAGAGATTGGTATGTATACCCCCTACAATGTATTTCAGTTCCAAAGGTCTTATGTATTTCAGACTCTCACACTTTTACATACATAAGCCTAAACCCAAGGCATCTTTATTATCCTTTCCAACAACTGAAGTCTTTTTCCACACTTTCCAACACCAACACTTGTCCCCTTTCCACTTCAAACTCATGCCCAGGAGCCTTCACAGGGGCAGAACACCTCTGGTTCCAGAGAGTGTCTTCCTCTCTTTGTGCTGTCTCAACAAGGAGGCCAAGAGGCAAGGCAAGAGCATGAAAAATGGGCTGATGAGGACTCATCCGTCAAAGCTAGGAATGCTGTCCTATCCCTTTATCAACTCCTCTGACCTCCCAAGTATCTGGATCCTTGGCACAAATTATTTTAGGGAGTCATGACATTGGACATTTGTAACTACAGCTGGCATAGCACTAGTGATGTGCAACAAGATGAAGGTCACATTCAGGCATAAACGACTTCCGTACACAAAGTTGATTGTGAATGATAGTGAATGAATTTGTGCCTACTTTAACTTTGAATTTTCTCAGCTTTTATGTAGTTGGTATCAATCCATGACTATTCCCCATAAAGTGATAGCTGCAAGGAATTTCTCAGAAGAAGGAAAAAAAAAAACAACTTCAGGCGCGTTTTACAATCAACCTTATCTACAAAAACAAAGGAATGCATCCCTTCAGGACTGCAATTTCTCATACCAGCTTGTGCAAGGTAAAAGGTACTCAAGTGTATGTGTGCATGCGTGTGTGTGAGATTGAGATTTAGTGACGGTGCCCTGTCAAAAGTACAAGATAGTGTTTTTGTTTTCAACATATGAAAGATTTCACCACGCAATTTATGAAAAAGAAAGGATAAGATAACTCAAAACAAATTCACAGATACAACATTTACTGTATGAAGTACACACACTCAAGGGCAGTTATCATAAAGGTACTATTTCATGGTGTAAAGACTGTAAATACCTAGAGTAGTGTGACTCACATAGAAAGAAAAAAAAAATTGAATTCCTGAACATAAACAAAGTTGCCCTGCAGAAAAGACAAAGGGGCTATAAAAGGGACATTTAGTATGTCAATATTAAAACCTGCAGGGTTCTTTCTTTCACTAATGCATTTTTCTAGGCATTTAGAGTAGCTTCTATTCTGTATTGATGTCCTTCATTTGCATCAGTGTAAATTTAGCACAAACATGTTATTGCAATAAAATGCATATTTGACCTTTCTTAGACTATTGATTGGTGTTCACAAGGTCATTTAGGCTATTACAAATGCTATCTTTTCTAATTTTCAACACCTGGAGGTTAGTCAATTGGCAATCATTAATTACTAAAATATTTTAAAGTACCACACGCAACTCATGTGGTATTCACGACAACTTGGATCTCACTATGGAAGTAACAAACATGTTGACAAGCGCAGGTGAAGGACAGGAAACAAGTAAGCGCAACATTGATGTCTTAAGTTTAGTCCCCCGTTATTTAAGATCAGGCCTTTTTATGCACAGGCCCAAATAACTTAGAAAACACCTCTAGTTCACCACAAAACACCCCAGGACCTTTTCACTTGAAAAAAACCCTGAAACCTCTCATTCCAACTCTTGCACAACCTGGCAACACCCTGCCTCAACAGGCGGTTGGCAGTACCACTGTTGCCAAAGATTTACTATTTTTTTCACACACAAAAAAACAACACAAAGAATGAAGAGGCTATTTGTCAGTGAGGAAAAGAGCTTGTGTGGCAGATAAACACAGCAGGAGGGAGATAGTTGGCCCAGCGCCCTGGAGATGTGCTGCTGTTAAAGAGGTGGGCACCAGCTGATGGGAGTGAGTTATAGTGTGTTGGTGCAATGGTACTTTCTCTGGATAACCCTGTTCCAGGGTTCAGGAAGCACTTGCACCAGATGCTGATACACTGTGGGGTCTAGTTGTCAACCTAGTTGCTTATACAGTCTGTGTCAAGGTTTTTAGACCAAGATGGTAATAATAAAAGGTAGTGTTGCAGGAATAGTCCAAGGAAGCCGTGAGTATGTGTCTAGTTTATATGGAAGACTAGACAAGACAGAGTTTACATTAGACGGAACATGTGTGGCTGAAGGGTGCAGAAAAATTGAGCAAGAAAAGAAACTTTAATTGATGCTTTTTAAAAATTAAAATCATATTAAGACACTTGCTCTACAGCAATTGTTGCTGTGGGAATCTGGGCATCTGCTGCTGGCTTAACAGGGCTTTTGTGTTTTTCTTCTTCCTCCTCTTCTTCCTCCGCGTCAACATCTTCATCAAGCTCTGGAACTGCCAGGCCAGCAATACGATCGCCATTCATCTCCCCCTCGATGCTTGAGGCCTCTCCATTGATAGCCAGCTCTGCCTTCATGCTCTCTGGGGTGGAGGGACTCAGCATCTCCCGAATCTGCTCCACAACGCCTTCTTGGGTATGCACCTCTGCCAAGGGACTCTCACCATCTAAGCTTTCCAGAGCAGGAATCTCCACATGGGCTTCTTCCCCAGGTGACCCCATGTCCTGCGTGGGGGTTGCCCCATCTCTGACCTTCTTGACATTGAAAGTCATGGGAGACACCTTAAAAGAGGAGGACTTGGCAGTCGGGCTCTTGGGGTGATTAGGGGTAAGGCTCTTCCTGAGTTTCTCACGCTTCTCTGGCGGCACAATCTTGGTGGTGATCTGGGTCATTTTCTTCTCAATGCTCTGACGCGAGAAGGCCTTCTTGAGGCTATCAACCTTCTTCAGGCTGTTGCGCTTGAACTTGTCAGCCCTTCTCTCATATGTGTGGGAAGTGCCCATTGCGGCGTCGCACTGAAACATCTCGTCCTCTTCAAGGTGTGCTGGAAGACCATCATCGTCATCGGAAGACAGGCTAATGGTCTGAAGACCCTCAGGGGCGTGGCTGCCATCAACAGAGCAAGCAACAGATGCAGCAGGACGGATGGATTCTGCATCATACTGGCTTGGTTGTGGGGTCTTGAGGGAGTCCTTGACTAACACACTAGTGGGGATCTCATTGTCTTCCTGTTGGGAAACAGAAGGACAAAAACAGGAGTGTTAAAAGGGTGGGCTTTTTTTGCATGAACCAGGCTTTAGTTTCATAAGGAATTACCTTGATGATATCTTTGTTTGAATTTATTTTTGTCAAGGTTAGCCTTTAGACAACTTTACAAGCCACAATGATTTCAATGGAATTTCTGACCATGATGATCAAAGTCAAGATCTTTACTTCCAAACACACCCTAAAAACATGTTTATGTATATCTCTGACTATGGTTCAGCCATTGTAAATGGCTGTCTGTGTTTAATAGCTACTCTAGACACTACACATATTGGTTGACTGCCTGCTGCGGACAGAAGAAATCAGTCTCTTCATGCCTCCCTGGTCTTCTCCTCAAGGTATCTGAGGAATTCCACCTTTTCTCTGAAGGAGACACACCTCTAATTGTTTCTCTTTTATGTCTCTCTCTGCCTTAACCCCCCATCCATTAACACATTGATGACCATAAACAGAGTGAAATGGAGAGCAGTAGGTTAAATATCCAGTTTCATTTTGTTTCTCCTCAGTCTCTTCTTGCTCTAACTTGCTGCCAAATCATCTGTGCACAATACGCAATCACACACATGCGGGCACACACATTCTATGTTACACTCCAATGGGGATTTATGAGCTAGAGTTCCACATGCCTCCATTCTTTCACAACCAGGAGTGAGTGGAGAGTCAGGAAGCAGCTTCAGTGGTTCACATACTCCACTACACATTTCAAATGCTCATAAAGAAACCCTCCCAGTGACATCAGCTTTAAGTACCACGGCTGGATTCTTGGTTTTGAGTGTTAAACATGCTTCATAAAGTCATTTTCTGACGGGGCTAAGGTTACAGTAGCACCGCAATACAGGGAGTGTTTTGGCTGATTTAAGTGTTTAAATTTGAATATGAGCTTTGTGCCGTTAACTTGGAATTTAAACTATATGCAGTCACAGGTCCAATAGTGAAGTTACTTATTACTTATTTGAGATGTTTAACTACAGAATATGTCAATATCAAGCACCAGTGTTGGTGCCAGTCACCCTCGGTGTATGCTGGAATGACACAATGCTTGTAAGAATTAGTCTTCATTACAGTATGAATGCATTTCCAAGAATTTGTGTCAGCTCTTAAAACAATAAAGAATTGCTTAAAGTTACAGCATGCCATGGGTTGCTGAAGGAGTGAGCAATGCATCTTGCTTGGAGTGCCATTAACACATACTTAAGGACTGGGCCAACCAGATGGTCTACAGGAGTCCTGCCTCCTGTTTATTCTTCATTCAACACTAAATGGTGTGTTCTTGCTTTAAAGGACGGCGGTATTGCACCTGCAATCTCTCTTTAGCCCATTAAAGCCAATTTTGACATGCCGTTTTCTGCCATTTTCACAAAGTAGGTAAAATGTGAAATAAGATGAGAGAGAATCTGTGACAATTATATTAGTATATAGTACTAGCATTTGAGACCATCACAAGAGCATATTAAATTGTGTTTAGTTCCTAAAACAACTTCTAGAACTTTTGCATGATTTTATTTTCCGACTGCATTAACTCTGAGGCTATATTTGAGGCTTCAGGATTATGTCTAACTGCAGTTCTACCTTGATCTCAGCCATGGCAGTTCACAGCGCTCCTTTTAGGCGCATAAACAACTTCATAGTGTATAGAAAGATCCTGGATGGAAAAGGCATGCAGAAAGTCTCCAGTTTTTACCACTTTGCAGTGATACTTGATCTCAAACCTGCAGGCATGATTCAAAGTTCAGGTGTGTGCCAAGCATGTGTGGTATCTCCCAGCTAATACCAATAAATCTCTCAGCGTGTTCTTCAAGGCAACACGCAACAAGGCCACGGTTAAAAGGGAAGACAACAAATTAAACATACAGTGCAATATATATAGTACAGTAAGAGTGATTACTGTACTGATATCAACTCTTAATTATCCTAAATATTTTAGTGATTACAACTACCAACCACTAGGGGGGTGTGATCATACCCAAAAAGCTGGGAGTCTTGATGAACTGTTGGTTTGTAACTTGAATTCCAAGGTAGCACCTTGGGGAAAGCTCTGGTTACCCATAACGATGGTTTCATTTGACTGTGACTCCTCCCTTTCAGTTTTGTTCTCTGTGGCAACCTTCATAGCCAAACGAGCAATTATTGATGCCCCATTGTGAAGCTATTAGAGTATTAGAGAGTTGTGTAATCAAATCAGAAAGTCAGGAACTGTGTAGGTGTCAGCTTTTTGCACTGGACACATTAGTAACGTAACGTGTCACGGAGAACCAGAAAGCTTTCTTATTGGAAGATGCTATTACTCCAGACTTGAAGCCTACGTCCTTTTCTGTGTGTACATTTCAAGTCAGATTTAATGAGCATGGCCTTTTTAAAAGTTAAACACCCACCTAATCTGACTTGTTCCGATGAGAAAATCAGAGCCAATAGGACCTTTCCTGACCCTCAGTGAAATGTTCCCTGATAAAAAAACACCCTAATCTTTTCTGATTGTTTAGTGGTGTTAAGATTTCTAAAGATTCAATCACGACTCCTCTGCTCCAGTCAGGGCATGCCATAGACTTTCTGATTTGGCTCATACATGTTGTTTGTGATATAATCACTGCGGGTACTGGAGTGTGTGGAAGGCAGCAGCTGAAACTAAAAAAAAACATCCAATGAAAACTGACGTCTAATACTACATGCTGTACTAGACCTTCTGCAGTAATACAGTTGTTTTATTGATTGATTCATGCGTAACTTTCCTCACTTATACATTTTTAAATGAATGAAGTTTCCAGTGTTCATTGTTGCATTGTTTCCCCAGTATTGACTTTATCTTTTATTTAATTTAACTGATAAAATATTATTTCTGGGTTTAGCTGTCCAAGTAGTAAAATAGCGTGAAATTAGGGTGTCCTTAGTTTAACCAACAGTCTTGGCAAGCAAGCTAGAACAAACAAAATCTTCCTAAATACCATTTGACCCAGGTCTGTCCTGTCTGTGCAATTGCAACTCACATTCTGGCACGGTTCTCCTGGGAATCCCTTCACAATTAATGCATCCTCTAAGCAAGCTTATGTAATGGAGTTCAAGATCTCATTTAACAGTTGCATGGTAGAACTGCCATCCAATTGCAAGTCCTGCAAGGTATTACTAAGCCAGAGCTTCTGTAAGTCAATTCTCTGGAATTTTCTGCTCTATTCAAACAGAGAGAGATCAGGGCGCGGGGCGCGACGGCAGCTCAGATGGGCTCAGGTTACTCCCTGAGTGAGTGTCTCTGTTTATAACGATACCCTATGCTGTTTCTTTTGCATCTCGTCGCTTGCTTTTATTTATGTGCGTGCATCTGCAACTTAGGAGGACAATGCCCCATCATCTGTACTCTGTGTTTGATACTAATTAATATACTTTAGTACACTATAACACTAAACTAAGATAGTTAATATGCTAAGCATTATACCTCCAAACAGCATGCTGCCTTTGTCAATTTGAGCATGTTAGCATTGTGAGGTTAGCCTTTAGCTTAAAGCACCAGTGTGCTTATAAAAGGAATAATATGCAGCAATTTTCTAAAAAAACAATAGACTTATACAGAAGTAATCCCTCTCAATCATCACGTATGACCCACTACAAGTGTTTGACAGTGTCTGTATCTGCGGGGAACCCCCCATGATTTCTTCTTTTCTTCTTATTTTTCTGTGTGCGGGACGTTTAAGGGCGCCAGCAACAGGTTCGTATTCCTGGTCCTTTAGACGATGAATGGAGGTTTTCCAAATCCTAACAGGCGAAGTTAGTACAGGTGTGTTGGCACAGTGAGTCAGGTGCCTCAGGAGGACTGCACCAATGAGAGGGTACACCATTACCACTGCACACACAGAAATGCATGTGTGTGCACATTTGCTACTGCCAAGCCCTTGCCCTGCAATTATGTTGTTACAGAATGAGAAAGACCAGAGGCTTAGTATATAAGAACAGGGTAAAAAAAAAACAGATTGCATACAAACTAAATTGAGAATGTACAGAAGCTTTGTATTGATTGATAGACTTATTCGTACTGCATATTTCAAACAATGTGCTTCTGAATATTCCCCTTTCAGTCTGTTAAAAGCTGCACTGGGTAGAAAGCAAAAACAAATGTTTGAAAGTAGAGTGAGAACCTTCCTGCAGCTCTCCTTCTCCCCTTTCTATTACAAAAGAATATGCATGCGCAGAACAGCCAATATTTGCAATTGCCCAAAGTCTCCTGTCACAAGCTAGATTTTCTAAAACTTGAAAAGCAAGCCAAGAAGAGGTGCACAAGTTTAGTTGTCTCTCAGTCCACTTTAAATACAATATGCTGAAAAATTATTATAGTCTTGTTGCCCAACAACTTAAAAAACAAATGGCATATCACAGCTTTAATTTTGCCCAACCCTCCCTTTACTCTCTAAATTTGTCAAACCTTATGTGTACTTCAAGACATCCAAACAAAACACTCTATTAAACTGTAGTCGCTGCACTCTCTTACACACATCCATTCAATGAACAACTGTCACACAGTGTCTATCTGAAACTCATGTGGTTGTGCAGATGTGCCTTCATCTGCATATGTTTTGATTCCATCCTTCCCATTAAAGTGCAATCTCTTGTTTTACAGTTCACGCCGACCCAGCTTGTTGCATAACATCAAGCCCTTTCCATTCCCACCCCAATGCACATGAGGAGCCATCTGTGGACAGAGGAAGGAAGGAGGAAAGGAAGGAAAGAAAATGGAATTCTGCTATTTGTCATGGGACTGGGTAACGTGATAAACTCTGTACTGTATGTACTATACACAGAGTATTGGACTCAATACACTGCCTTGCACTAATAGTTATATAAATTCTTTACAACTCTACAGATCTTAGCCCAACACCATACCACCCAACAAGTATGCTTAAATTGTGACAAACGTTATGATTTCAAGTAACATCAATCATGTTTCTGAATTATGCCTCTTGGCCTCATACCCATGAAGCTTTGCATAAACAAGTCAGGGCATTCTTTCCCATCCGCGCCCCTCCCATTTCTGCTTCACTAAAAGAAACACATGACATGTTTACTGGCTTTGCAATCTTGCGTAATCACACAACACAATAACCAGTTCAGGCGTGATGTCATGCTGACGGGCCGGCAGAACGAAGATCGTGGCAATCTAGAGAGGCGCCGATATTTCCTGAGGACATTAATGATGATGTAGGACGTCTGTTCACTTAGCCCATTATTTACAGTATGGCAATCCTTGCACTTCAGATGATCATTATGAATTTCATACATGGCATGGTATTCATTATGTAAGAACCCCATAGTTTACTGGACCATTGCGCTCCTTGCCACTTACTGCACATCCTTTACATCAGCCATATCACACCGCTACACCTGCACTCTCCACTGCCTGTCTTGCATCATTGCCTATGTATTTATGATATATGAGGTAAACATGTCACCGCAAAACATTCCTGTACATTTACAATTCTTGTTGCTGCAGTTTTCATCTTCAATCTCCTTTGGCTCTTTTGTTCAAATCTCCCAATATTCCCCCTTCTACACATTGTTTCAGCACAATCACCAAACTGTGCGTATCACGACCATTGTTTGATAAGAGCTGTGTGGCGATACCGTGAGCATTTTTGATAAGGCTATCCACCAATTGTCACAATGTTAGTATAGAGGTCAAAAGGCACCAGTGTTCGCAGAGAAGCCTGGGAGTCATCATGTTATCTCGAGACATGTTGTATTTTCAGGTTTTATTTAAAAGCAGAGAAATAAGAACACTGAGAACCAGCGTGGCTATTGTTTCCCTTTTCCTCTCATGGATGTTGTGGCCCTTGCCAGTGGATTGAAAAGTCCAAAAAGAGTAGACAGAAGGAGCCAAAAGATGATGACGGGTTTGAATTTTTTTGTTTTGTTAAATAGGACCTAGAGTTTCTTTGGCAGAATACCAGTGTAATAAACTGCCAGCACTGTTTCTTTAACCATTTCGAACTCTATCCCTTCAAGAAGTCAGCGCCTGCATCTAACATGTCATATTGTGGGAGCGTGAAAGAGAAAAATATGTGTGCCAAAGAGCTTAATTACATTACCTTAACACCCATGACATAATTATAAACCTGCTAAATATGTGCTCCTGGCCATTCGAAAGAAAAAGAAGTGCAGTGCATCATGGGATATGCTGCAAGGCTAAAGTATCTAAGGAGCGGCCACCTTTATTTATCTTTGTGCACACGGCTTTGTTGTATTGTCCCTATTACTTTGTATATTGTTTTATAGCACCAACTTTTAGTCCACAGCGAATGGAAATGACTTAAAAACAAATAATATTAAAACACAACTTAGTAGCTAACGTGCCTATCATACATCACCAGTCTGTGAGGGAGGCTTGCTCAGACTTTGTAAAATTGTCAGCACTTTTCTGTGTCAGTCTGAAGCTGTTGCAACTAGTCTTTACCAGCAGGAATCTGCAGTTGCCAACTTGCCTTTGCCTCACAGACAGAAATTGTTGCGCAGACTTGTCAAACCTGTATGTGTCATCAGGCGGAAGAGCGAGCACTTAGGGTAAGACCTCCCTATACATATGCATGTCTTTCGCCCATGAGGCAAACTTAAATATAATCTCTTATCCAAACTCACTGGTTTGATATTATCATTAGTGGACAAAAACAGAGCTAATTTGTCATTCTTTCTCTCATGATACTGATCTCTCTTTCTGACATCTCCGCTCTTTATTTTGTTTTTGTAAAACCCATAGGACTATCTGAGGAATGATCCCCAAAGGGAAAACAAGAATGATGACAAAGCTAGAAACCTCATTGTTCATTTAGAAAGCATGCTAAAAGGTTGCACACACATATCAGACTTATTACTGAGATCGGTTTTACTCCAATCCAACAGCACTCTTCCACAAAAAGCTTATGCTTAAAACCTTGGTCACAACTTGCGAAGGACCCAATGTTTGAAAGTTACATACTGTACTCGTGGTCACTGGTAGGGCTAAATGATTTCTGGAAAATATCTAACTGTGGTATTTTGCAATATTCTCTCTATTGAGAAAATGCAACATTAATTGAGTTTTAACAAGCAGCCAGATATGTTCAGGAGGTACTGACTGAGCGGCAATAGTTTTAATAGCTAGAAGGGCCCAGTCCTCACAGTGAAAGTGTAGAGTACACACACCTTCCAACTTTAAACAAAACCCACAATAGACTTACAAAGTAAGCTAGTTGCTACTAGTGGCTCCCATTAGAGGGCATAACATGTACATGAGACAGCTTTGGAGTTATCTGAATGCATTTCCCCCTCTCTTTTTGTGGAAGCTAGCCACCTCCCAACACCTCCAGGCCCTGCTCAAAGCTAACACTGCACTTATTGATTCAACACAAAATTAACATCAACTGTCCCATCTAACTCCTGGTCAGACGACTAAAAAACCAGTCCGTCGATTCAAAAAGTCTAAATGAATGAAAGGTTACTGGGATTAGTTAGTAAAAACATTTCAAGCACCGAAACAATTTGCACAACACATCATAAGTTAAGGTTCTTAACCCTTGTGTTGTCTTCAAAATTTGTTTAAAAGAAACCTACATTTATGATATAGAAACGTTTTGGAAAGGGGTCAAATTTGACCTGAAGACAACAGGAGGGTTAACATTTTGATGTGAGAACACATGTGGATCATTTATATGCAAATACACTAAAATAGTCAATTTAGGAAGATATGTGAAAAATGCCCTTAGACCTTAGAGGGTTAAACATCACCATGGGTAAAAGCTTGGTAGCATGTAGGCCCAGAATGTTCTAATGCAGTGAAGCAGCCAGCAGTGCTTTAGGCTGCGAGTTGGAGCTATATACCACCTGGTCGAGCGACACGCACAACAAATCTGAGCTCTTGCCTACAGCCAGTGGCCTGCTCCAACCTGTGGAAATGGATAGCATTTTATGATGGAAGATTCTGCACGGAACACACACAATATGTGCACTATGATTACACTCAAATATCTAATTGCCCCGGAACATATTGTTTTTAACTGAGTAAAATAGGTGTTGAGTTTAACTCGCATCTTTGCTTCTTTAGGGGTCAGCTTAAGGTTTTCTCATGTAGGAAAGCTTGTATCACACATGATTTGTATGCACAAGATGGGACCCATATTGATCTGATAGCTGACCTATTTATTAAGCTATATTTACCTTCACAGCATTAGCATTGAGTCACTAAGGTAAAAGGTAAGAGTTTGGGGCGAGGTTGGGGACGGAATTACAGTTTGTCCTCCATGAGTGTGGAAAAACTGACTTTACTACCTACTGCTTGAAGCTCACATTAAGTGCAACCTTTGGTCAAGTGTCGACGAACAAAAGCACTATGACGATAGGCAGCAAAGCAAACAAAATGACAATGACTGAAGTGTAGCCAATCACTCAAAACCTTTAAACCTGTGTAAACACCTTCTGAGGATGAGTCAGGATGGGGTGACAGACGGACAGAGAAGTTTCACAATCTGAAGAGTTTCACTTAATACATGTGTAACTGAAGAATGAGAGACTAAAGAGTCAGGAATCCACCATGACTCCTACAGCGCGTCGTCCATCAACAAAAAGCCTGTCGCAGTCATCGTGTTTAGTTTGGCTGGGGAGCATGTTTCTCTTTCCTTGCAATGTGATATAAATTGTATTTGTTAGTGTGTGAGAGAGCCCTGCCTGTTGTCACTCCCTGCCAGTCTGCGATCAAAAACACACAATCACCAAACATCCTCTTCCTCACCCCTCCGCCACTAGGGCCACAAGACAACAACTCCCTTCTCGCTGCTAAATATCGAGCAAAACTCTCAACAAGGCCCATATGTGCAAGGCGGGAATACAAATGCAATTCCTGCAGCGTTCAAATTCAATTTGCCGTTGTGGTTGATTTGTTTGTTGTGATGAAATCCCACTGTGAAATAAACACAGATGGGGAGATTAAGATCTACTCAGAAATAAATGTCTTCTGTTGCAGGAAAATTGAAATCCAAATGTGCCGTACTTCACGTAACATGCCACAGTGATGGAGTAAGGATAAGGTGCAAGATCTCTCCAGGGTGACTCTTAATATTTAAACACTCAGGTAATGGGCTTTTGAAATTAATCTGTGTGACAAATAAGAGAAAATATCTGCAATCCAACGCAAAACATTTTACCTTTCCCAACAGTAATTACCAAAACAAATCTCTACACTGTACACACTGGAATCTCAAAGGGCTGGGAATTATCTGTGCTCTTTGTGTGTGTGTGTGTGTGTGTGTGTGTGTGTGCACAAAAAAAAGGGTCAGAGAGGGGAGGGCCGTGTGGGAACAGGAAAAGCCCTGGTGCACAAAAACAAACAAACAAGGACCAATCATCAGTAATTAAGTCCTCATTACTCCCTGTTATGCACAGAGACGCAGCGGAGCGGGAGACATCTTTGCCATTTCTGACTGACCGTGTCCACAGTCTGAGCTGCGATAGACCACTGCTCCCTGCAACAGTGGATGTTTACCCAGAAACCCTGTGTTTCCACCTCAGATGGCACGTACAGGGTGATGAGTGTTCTGGATCAATCTGAGGGGAGGAGAGCCTCTTGGCCAATAGCTACAGGGCTGGTATAGACAGTTTGGCATTATCATGTGGCGGTTATCAAAGAGTAGCAGTTTCAGGGAATCCGGACAGGTGGCTGGACCAAAGACAGAAAAAAAGTGGTCACACCGTGCAAGTTGGAGTTTGTATAAAAGACAAAGAAACAGCCGGAGATAGAAAAGTGAGAAGGGAAAAACAGTAGGACATTTAAACATAAACCGAAAGATGTCAGAGAATTAAAACAAAGCACCAGATGAAGAAAATCCAGAATAAAAAGACACAATACTGGAGTTAAAATAAGAGATTATGTGAGACAGAGAGTGGTGGACACAGAAAAGAGAGAGAAACACAAGCTCAGGGAGGAGAAAACAAGGGCTGAACAGTTCTTTTATGTCCCTCTCCCCTCAGGCCCGCCAAGTCTCATTTACCAGCTCTGTAACACCATACACCTGACCCAACACATCAGCATAACACATGGGCAAGTTGCACGCACACACATGCTGGATACACACTTACCTACCTGGCCCTCATCTACAAATACTCCGCTCTTAGTTTGACACAAATTTGGAGGGACAAAAACTCAACTCACAGAAAGCCAATCATCACGTTTAACCTTTAGCCTTTGAGCAACGCAACACTCCTGGTAGATAAAGGAAACTTTAAATGATACTTCTACATTCTCTTATAATATTAACATAACAGACACTAGTACAAACACTGGTTTAAGACATTAACACAATGCAAAGAAGGGAGAAAAACAAAGAGATATTTATAGCCAGGAAAACATAACATGAAAAATCAATTGGACGTGTGAAATGTGACAATGAATTGAAAAGAAAGCAAGACCATCCGCTCTCACTATCTCTAAAGCAAAAGGACACTCCCTTGTAGCACATAAAAACTGACCGGGATTAAATCGAAGTGATCCCCGGGACCTCGCCTACACACACACACACACACACACACACACACACACACACACACACACACACACACACACACACACACACACAGAGCCACCTTGTGCAGGGAAAGGTCTTGGCACCTGTTGCATTTGAACAACAGAGCCTCAGTAACTGGGAAACCAGATAACAACAGTGGTTAAGAGCTCTCTGTGGCTCTGGCTGTGTCAACAACGCCGCCCCCCCCTTTGCTGCCTGGGCACACACATGGTCAGATGCACCCACACACACATGCACACACATGTTAGCATTAAAAACCGTGAACTTATTCATGCACAAAGGTTACCAGACCATGCCTAGATCATGTTTTTTGGGGTTGAGTGAAAATGCATCCGTCAAATACAATATGGAACTGCTTTCATCTTGCATGGCAACCGCATGATAAATATGCATATCACAAATCCAGGTTGAAGTTGAGGCCTAGCCTATCTTTTACATGTTGTGTTAGTAGTTTCCACCCAAAAGCTTCAACCATTTTTGTGTCTTGAGATAAGTGAGGGACGGGTTATGTAAGGACACTTTCCACTCCTAATTTCCAGGGGAAATTGGCAAGTGTATGACTTTTCAGTGCCCGTTTAGAGTTTTCCCCTGCCAGGTATGATATGGCAGTTGAAGTGGTAAATCCATCCAGAAGCTATCTGTCTGACTGAATTATGACTGTGGGGTGTAAACAGATCAGCCAGTGTCTGAGCCCTCCTCCATTATCCTCAACAGCCCCATTCCCAGACACACCCTTTTCACACAGTCACACACACAGTCACACACACACACAGACACACACACACACAGACACACACACACACACACACACACACACACACACACGGAAAGTTCTGTATATGCCCGTTTATAAAAACTTAAGATTTTAAGCAAATCATATTTCAGCATTTGTGTACAATGTACATTTCTATTAGTACATGTGTATTTGAAATATATTAATTGTAATAATTTCAAAGTCAAAAACAGTGAACAGTCCACCACATAATTTGTGAAATGAGCCCTGCAGCCTTAGTCCTGTCCAACAAGTTTTAAAGTGTTGAAAATAACCTATCGTTGCGTGTCTGTGCCAACCAGGCACATAAGAACACATCCAAACACACCCACTACTGCAGTCAAATGTGAATGCAAATATGAACACACACACACACACACACACACAAAAATGAGGCCTCATGTGGCAAATTTATCCTATGAAAAAATTTAGTAGTGCATTCACAAGAGACCCACTAAAAAAGAAAGGTCAACATTGATATTCTGACTCTAGTATGGATTAGGCTCCAAAAACACTGGATCCTTTCCAGAATGCATAAATGTTATTTGATAGTGTGTGAGAGTCCTGCCTGTTGTCACTCCCTACAGAGAATGCTATCAAGTTGCCTCTTAAATGTCAACTTTTTGAAACCCCGCACCTCACTTTAGCATGGACCGCAGGCTTCTATAGACCGAATTTCTGTGGTGCCACGCTAACAAACATGGCCGTTGATTTGATTTGAATTGTTCCTCGCCCAGTTTGCTCAGCGCCATACAGGATGCAGTTTACTACCCGGAAGTTATTGTAAACAAACACTGTGATTGGGTCTATTAGCTACAAATATTCTTCTACAAATACAACCCAGATGACATCACTATAACATCACCTGGTGATTTTCCCCTTCAGCGCCAGATAAGACAACTATTTTCATAGTTTCTGACACTATAACGCAATGTTACTTTTTGGGCTGTAATACTAAAGAATCTTTGATACATTGACTGTTAGATTACCATGTTCCCTCACCTGGAATATGAGCACTTTAAAGTGGTTCCTCTTCAGCAGGTGGCTGTGGTTTGCCTCCAGCTTCTTCACCTGGACCGCCTGTTTATCCATGCGCTCCCTCACATCCTTCAGGTGCCCACTGACTTTGCGGGAGCGCTCGAGCAGCTTGCTAACGCTGTTGGAGGTGCCGACGTGGGCTTTGGACAGGCGGGTCACGTCCCCCTGCACGACCCGCACAGCGCCCTCCAGGTCGGCCTGCCGCTGCTCCATCCGCTGCTGGTTCTCCTGCACCGACTCCAGCATGTTGACCAGCTTGTCCAGCAGCGCCACCACGGTGATGGCGCTCACCTGGCCGCGGTCGACCGGGCTGCCCGGCGCCACTGCGGTCGGACTTTTCAAGCCCAGCCGGGAGAGGGTGCCGGTCGGGGTCGGAGAGGACGGGGCGGACGACGGGCTGAAGCTCGGGATAAGGAGCTCCGTGTTTTCGGGCTGCTGCTGCGGGATGGTGTGGGTGCTGCCGGAGATGCTGTTCGGCTTCTCGGCGTGGGTCGCGTCTTCTTCCATGGTTCACAGGTGGTCAAATGTCCCGCTTTAATGGGGGTAATTCACCTAAAACGTAATGGTGTAGTAGCCGACCGTGTTTTACTCTCTCGTGTTGCTGCTGTCACTTCCAGCTGGGAACTGAAGAGAGGGTGTGTTACTTCTCGAAGTTAATTCGAGATCCACGCCCCATTTCTATCTTTCTCCCCCCAACACACACACACACACACACACACACACACACACACACACACTGTAAACTTTCAAAACACCTCCCCCGCAAGCCAAAGGGAGGGGCGTAGTTGCTATGGAAACCGTGCAGGTCTAACCCTATCAACAGAATAGAGATAGAGTATATGTGTGTGTGTGTGTGTGTGTGTGTGTGTGTGTGTGTGTGTGTGTATTTCCTTACCAGCCTGCTTTGTGTTTTTGTGTGACTGATTCCACTTTGTGCATGCATGGCTGCATTTGCAAAATATGTGTGAAGGCTTTTGTTTACTGCACTCGCTGGTGTGTTTTTGGATCGTGGTCTACCAAATTGTAGGGTAGGCCTACTAGACTGCATTGTGATTGAGAAGCGTGTGTGTGTGTGTGTGTGTGTGTGTGTGTGTTTTTTTGTGTCAGACAAAACAATAAAGTGAAGATAAAACTACAATCCAAATGAAAAAGCTGGAGTTTCTGGAACCTAGCTCAATGTGACATGCTATAGATAAATCATGGCCCATATTTTATTGTCTGGTGTATGTACACCTATGTGTTTCATATGTTAGTGTAAGACTGGGTGTGGGCCCTATGAGCGCCCCTTTTCTCTCCCCTTTTGTTTTTGAGCTCTGTTTCATGCCATTGGGGATACTGACATGGAAATGTGGAAATCCCTGTTTCAACAATGAGCTCGAATGTGCCCTGGCATGATGCCTGACCTTTCTCTCAGTCAGTCACTATCACTGTAAATATTTCAGTCACAGAAACACAGTCACTTTTTCAATCAAGTGTTGCAACAAGAGTGCCTTGGTGTCATAAAGGGAAAGAAACGTGGGTGTATCTGTGTGATAGTGCAGACAAGCTACTGCATTAGCACTATGACAAGAATCTATTTAATCACTGCAGATTATGGAAAACATTCAAACCCACCTAAGTTTTATTGGATTCTTTCTGATATGGTAAAGGCTTGGTCAGCCACTATTCCATCTAAGATCAATACACAGTATTCACACCCTTAAACTGAGATTAGGCTTTCTGCAACAATGTGTAGCTGTGAACACACAGAAAAGACACACCTAGCGGTATATGTTGACAGAGTCCACAGTCTTCCCGAGATCCAAATCAACAAAGTTTATTTCAGTGTTCACTACTAACATATGGTGTTGCAGCAACAATACATTTCTGCACATTTAAGGAAATACATTTATTGGCTTAGAGGTAGAGGTAGATTTTTTTTTTAAGTGAACTCATTTAGACACAGGGTCCCATTCAAGATTGACACCACTTTTATATATTAACCGTAAATACAGTATGAAGTTACAGCCTGCACACAGTTAGCTTAGCTTAATTTAGCAAAAATTAATCAAAGTTAGAAGCACTTTTCAGGTGATGCTGAGCGTTACTGCGCAGCCTCCACTGAGATTAAAGACGTAGATGTGACATAAGCAACCTGTCTGAAAGTTGTAAGTCTTCTGGTAGCTGTGCCAAGAGAAATCTCAATCATTCCCAATCAGCAGAGACGGAGAGCGTAGGTATATGTTAGGAGATAACATAGACACAGGTTAATTATTACTAACTAAAATGCTAGTTAACATTAGTAATTAAACCTGAACAGCGGATGTAAGTCCAAACTGTCTGCGAGCTTCTCCTGACAATACAGTGATTTGTATGACAGTGTGACAGAAAGTCGCGTGGTTATGACACAATTTTTAGCCTATTCTTACAAAAACAATTTACTCTTGCTCTTTCACCTTTTCTCTTGTTAGCTTCCTCTGTCAAGTCTCTTCACCTCTGTCATGATGTAGAGTCTGCTGAATCGGTTTTGTTGCCCTCTCGCCCTGCAATGTTGCTTAAGGTAGGGAGCCTAAATCTGTGCACGTCCACGTTGGCAGCAACCGCTTACAGTCAAAGTGAAAACCGCGTCCCCTCTGCTGCCTTTGCCTCATTGATATGACTCGAAGCAGCAATTTTCTGCGCGACAGTGTAAAAGCCCCTCAAATTGAAAATCATCACTTTTGTTGACGCTTTTTAATCAATGTTTTTTACGTTGTCTTACGTTTTTGTCCCTTTTTCCAACACATTTTTCAATGTTTCTCACTTTTTTTGACGTTTAACACCACGTAACACTAACTTATTATCTTCAGTTTTACAGTTACTTTTGGAATTTATGGTCAATAAACCTCATTTAGAGGAAATTATACCTAATGTTTGAGTTAGAAAAGTAGAATTTAGGAATTATAAAATTAAAGGAATGGATGTGTATGGATAATCACAGACTGGAATATGTCAATTTTTACTCAATACTATTTCAAAAACATTTTTTTTTTCCAATGCTATACAATTAAATAAAACACCCCAAAATTAATGAAAGTAGAGATATGTACTTGCCAAAGAGCGTTATGTGGAATCAATCATGTTATTTTGGGTAATTAAAAAGAACATTGATATAGGAAAACGGGTCAATTTGACACGAGGACAACATGAGGGTTAAAAGGCACTGGAAGGTGGATTTTCTTTGCTTCGGACAGAACCAGGCTAGCTGTTTTTCCATTTCCAGCCTTTGTGCTAAGCTAAGCTAACATCATAGTTGACTGACAGATAAGAGAGTGACATCAATCTCATCTAACTCCTGCAAGAAAGCAAATGTGTATATTTCCCAAAATGTCACACTATTCCTTTGAAAAGAACTGGTACCTTGATTGACATGATAGTTTGCCATTAACGTGTCACTACTCAGTCTTTTCCCCAGCTACACATGTGGTGCTCTTAACAGGTTCCCCCATGTCAGCATCCAAGACTAGCGCCTCTTCTTGAGGATACAAGTTTGACAAGCTTCAAAGCTGTCAGATTAGAGTGGCAGTGCTAGACACACACTCGCCCAAACACATTTCCTACTTCCTCTAACCCTAAACCCCAATGTTTGTGACCGCTGTCTCTGTCACTGCTTCTCCGTAGAGGCACACACTTTTGTCAACATAGAAGTGTGACCTCCCATTCCTAGAACTCTGCTTCAACTCTGACTTTTCCCACTTCACCTCTTGGATGGACCGGAGGGAATGATGCTCACATCCTGTCATTCTTCCAATTCTCACCCTCCTTTCCATTCCTTCCCCTTTTCTCCATCACTCCCTTTCCCCTTTATCCTCCTCTGTCATATCTTCTGCTTTCCTGAATCCCTCCAGTGTTCCCAATGGTTTGGTATGTTAAACATGTTTCCACTGTTGTGTCATGGAATGTCTTTCCCTAGCCTATTTTACAACAACACTTACCATTGATTTAAGAGTCCTTTTTGCTGCAAACCCTCCTACAGTTACATATAATATGATGCACTACAATTATGTCATGCATTGTGTGGCCAGGTTAACACAGTTGGTAGAGCAGGCGCACACATATAGAGGTTTAATCCTCAACGCAGCAGGCCTTGGTTTGATTCAGACCTGCTACCCTTTACTGCATGTCATTCCCCCCTTCTCTCCCCTTTCATGTCTTCATCTGTCCTGTGGAAATAAATTCCCCCAAAGAATTCTTTAAAATAAAAGATGGTGGATGGACATCTATATGTGAAGTCAGCAAATGGATGTATTTGCCCTCTGGAGGTGTAGAAATGCAGGTGCATGATCTAATTCTGAAACTTCCGTGAGCGTTACACCTTAAAACAGTCAATACATAGCCAATAATACATATATTCTTACAACATTTTCAATCATAATTCATGCCTAAATGAGAAGTGTGAGATTTACTTATTTAGCCAAAGACCCTTTCCATAGTTAAATCTTCCACTGGAGAAATTCTCCTGAAATCTCCAGTAATGGGTAAAGCTAGTACAGCAGAAACAACAATCAGCATATTCCATCATTTCAACAAACATGCCGCTGCAGGTCGCATCATCGAAATAAATAAGCTTTGTATCCTGGGAAACCTTCCTTGAGTTGCTTCAAAAACTTCAGCGGGGGTGTGGCATTGCTGTAACCGTTGGCTGTTGGCAAACTACCAGGGCACATATGAAAGGCAATCTTATGTAGTGGAGGATTATTAGAAATCCCATTTCACAAAAGTACAATTTCTCACAGACTTAAACACACATACTAAATCCCCCTGCATGCAGCTTTCTCAGTTTTGTTTCACCTTTACATGTTCTACAGTTATTGTCATTGATTTCTGCAACCATTGACTTAAAAAGATTGCAAAATAGTCCCAGTCCTCCTCTGGGCTACAGGCCACATGTTTGTGCCTGCTTTAAATACAAGAATGCAACTGAAACACCTTGAGGCAAACATAGGGACTCTAATGATGGTTTCTCACACAGACGGAGACCTAATGCCATAATGTTGAGCATAGGCGTAGCACAAGACTCCGGGCCCTCTAGAAAGGCATTTTCTATGGGCCCCTCCCTGCATCCACAGCTTTACCATCTAGCATCTTTTTGGACCCTCCTCACATGAGGCCCCCGGGTACTCAGTCCCCTTTCCCCCCAGTCCGACGCCCCTGATGTTGAGGATGAAATATTAGCATGGAAAGTGTATTGTCTGCTTTTTACTTACACTTGGTATGTTACATATAGGTACATACATAGTAGGTCCTGAGATAAAACACACAACTAAAGAACAATACTAGAAGGAAAATAATAAACTTTATTTGCATAGACACTTTTAAGACAACTGTCACAGCTCATGAGAGATAAAGTGTTTACAAATGAAAGTTGGGGGCAGACCGAGTTTAGCCGCCATTATAAAGGATTGACATTTTTGAAACTGGTTTCTAAAAAACTGATAGCTCATGAATGGAGGCTGACCATGAAACCCCTGCAGAGTTATCATGCTCTTTCTAGGAGCTTTGTAAAATCAGTAAAATTGCCTCAAGTGATGTCACTTAAGTCAGCGTCTCTTAGGTCTGAAGGCTACAAGCTTGAAAATAAAAACAATCTGTGTTGTGGAGTTAGCAGTGAGCCTACCAGACCTCATGGAGCCAACTCCTCATCTCTGCTGCAGGCTAATGGCTTGAGGCCGCTACTAGCACAACACACCTGAATCTCTGGCCGAACTGTTGCACACAAACTGTTGGCTAAAAAAGTTGCATTGTGGTTAGTGTAGGTTATGACAAGGAAGAATAATGGCATAGAAAAAAAGGGACGATATCTCTGGTTCTGCTGCATGGATTTGGATCTGTTTGCAACAGTGTTATAGGATTACAATGCTAAATTGGTGGAGTACATGCGTTAGTGAAAAGCTCACACTTTGAATTGGTTGAGATCTTTGTTGCTGCGTTTTGGATCAACTGCTGTCAAGAAAGAACTTAAACATGAATAAGTGAAATGACAGTAGTCCAATCAGGACAAGATAAAATCATGGATAATTGTCTCCAGGTACGCAGAGGACAGCACATAGCCAAATTAAAAATATAGTTTCTATATCACCAAGTTTTCAAACTGAGGCCAAGACAGTGAAATACTGTGGGTGTATAAGTGTGAAGGATAAATTCCGATTCCGAAAAAAACCCACAACCTATGCATACAGGAGAGTCTATGTTCTTTTTAACTACCTCATATTTCATAATCAGTTTGGCTCACTCCAGGTTATGTGCTATGGGCAAGAGACAGGCTCCCTGATCAGTGTGTAAATGGGACCCCTAACGCTTATGATTACCAACAACCGTCCCACACAGGTGGTCATATTGTGCCAATGATGATTTGTTGGATGGCCAGCAGTGTTTGATTTATATGACCAGCTCAGAGTGGATGTCTGGTTGCACAGCGGGAAGGAAGGTAGCAATGGTCCCCTTTGTCGCTAAATCAAAGGCCCCCACAGAGGGGAAACTGGCATGCTGGGTCCAAAATAGATGCCGATGGCTCTTTAAATGACCCTTTTCCACAGACCAGCGTGTGTCTAACACACAGCCACTTAAAGGTGTGTGTGTGTTTTCTGTGGTGTGTGATTTCTGTGATGCTATCAATTCCGAAGCTAATAGACCAAATTCCGAGGTGTTGAGCTTTACACACAGAAAATACCTTGTGTAAGTGTGTTTGTGTGGGTGCGAATGTTTTCATGTGACCAACAGCATCAATTTTCAAACCAATGGGCCTATCCTTCTCTGCCAAAGGAGTTGAGGTGCAGTTTGTTGATTGTAAAATCAATGTGAAGGCTCTCTTGGCCTGGTGGTTCCCAAAGTGGGATTTTTGAAAGACAGCCGTGTGCCTCAAAACGGTTTATTTTTTGCTGTTATTCCATTCATTACTGGTACTTCTTTCCACACCATCCAACCGTCATTTCCCCAGAATTATCAAGTAGGGGAAATTGTATGGGGTGGGTATGTACATTATTTCCATTTGAATGCCTTGGAGAACAGGCCTGCACGTTCAGACATGCTGTGTGAAATGTTATGGAGCTAGTTGAGTTATGCATTTCTAACATAGGTGTCAGATTCCAAAGCTGACTGCCAAGCTGTCTTTCCTGCAAGAAATAAACCCAAGGCTAACTGAGATTGATTGCATCAAGTAACACCTTTACTCCTCTTTATTTCACTCTCACAGCACATATAATCCTGTGAAAGGCTCCTCTGTTCTTATCTAATGGAGGACCTAAATGCAGGTTACCAGTCAGGCAGGTTGATGAAGAAGAAAACAAGCTTTAACAACAAAAGCTGAATCCCCAAAGACAAGAAACACTGGTAAAGTCAACACTGAAACAAGAGGACACACAAGGAGGGTGGAAACGAGGGACAAGTGGAACACATCGGGGAAAGGCCAAACAATCACAAAGGCGGGAAAACACACAAGGCAGGAAGTAAAACAGACTTATGAGAAGGGCCTGTCACTCCCCGATGTGAGGAGAGTGCAGATTTGAGTTGCGCATGCTCAGATTTAAACGGTTTACTGCATAACATGTCATACTGAAATTTGTGAAATCCATGAAATAATAAACTTTTGTCATTACAAACATTACAGAAGATGGTAATCATTTCAGAAACGTTTTAGGTATCTACGATTGATTGATTGCTAACATTAGCTCAAAACACCATTCAAGTGACAGCCTTTGTTATGTTTGATTGCTAGCTTGTAGCTAAGCTAGCAGTCATTTGAGAAACGTTTTAGCTATCTATGATTGTTTGATTGCTAATGTTAGCTCAAAACACCATTCAAGTGACCATGTTTGTTGTGTTTGTTTGCTTACTAGCCAGCAGAGAATTAACTTGGTTAAGTAGGTCCATTTTTACTGTATTGACATTACAGAAGTCTCTTGTTAGCATCTTGTGCTAACAAGTGTCACAAATTGACGCATGCACAACTCAAATCTGCACTCGACTCACATGGGAGGGACAGATCTTACAAAATAAAACAGGAAACTAAACAAAACCCTGGACTATGACACCATTAGACCCCCCCCCCCTAACAGCTAAAGATGTATTATAATGTTTAGATATAGTACATATAACTCCTATATGTAACTTCTAAAATGTTCTCATGTAGTGATGTCCGAATGAAGCTTTGTGAACCAGTGTCTTTATTCTCTGATTCCACTACATGGCGCTCTCTGTTCAACAACTGGTTGAGAATACAGTGAACTGCAATGCCTTAAGGCCCGTACACACCGGGACGAATATCGCCGGGCGTTATTCGTCAGCGTTTTTCGACGCGTTTTTTGTGTTCACACCCAAGCGATTTTCGCTGACGATGAGCCGAATGAACATGCAAATTCATTATCTGTCACTAGATGGCGCTTAATGTAAACAGAAATACCCCCGTACATAGGGTGGCGCTGCGCAACTTTGCGCTTCTGATACTCGCTTGCAACTCAGAAGAAGAGCAGAGAAGAAGAGAGCAAGTATTTAGAACATTTCTTCTAAATCAGGTATAGCTCTTTATGTTCCGAAACCAAGGAGACCAGCAGCTCAACATTTATTTTGGACATCGTGCTTTGCCTCTTCCTCGTCTTGTGGCAGTGATGACGGTGGCGTATGTCTTCTTCGTTGGTGTGCTCGGTAAGACCGTTTTGTGCTTGAGCGCCGCCAAGTTGTGTTTTAGTGTAACTTCAGAAGCACAAGACACGTGAGCAAAAGGGCCGATTTCATTGGTCGGATAGTTTTTGACGCGGCGCGTCAAACCAAAAAAACGAACCCGAGGCGTTTTTTAAAAAATGACGCTTTTACGCGTGGCGTTTTTCGCGTCGGTGTGCACACTCTCATTGACGCCCTTTGTTTAGTCACGACGCGTTAAACGTCGGCGAATATCGCGCGCGAAATTCGTCCCGGTGTGAACAGGCCTTTAGGCCTTTCTCTTAAAACCAAGAGCGCCATCTAGTGGGCTCGGAAAATAAAGACACTGGTTAACAAAGCTTCATTTGGCCATCACTACTCTCATATTACTTATTTTATTGTTGTCAACGTGCCACCTCCTGCACACTACAGATGAATATATTATTCCATCAACAGGTGAGCCACTGCCCCCCCGCTGTGCACCGCACACTTCTAAAGGACGGCTGAATCTCTGATGTTTAGTCCTCAAGGTGAAAACACAAAAAACACTCACTGAAACTGAGTTATCATTCATATAACTGATATGACGACCTTATCAAACTGTTGCTTATTTTCACACCCAGCAGTTACTTGGAGTCGGTAAAATAAAGATCACATCCCAGGCTGTCTACATGCGACTGAAGTCTTCCTTTATGTCTGAAAACGAGGTGGGGTTTTCTATTTTTTGGCAGCTTGTGGCCTAGCTGACTATTTATGACTTTTTCAGTAATTTACCTGTGTGTCACATGTTCAAACTTTTAACTAAATAAGTAAAAGTGAAATCCACTGTGGGATGAGCCTGCTGTCCACTATTGATAGCATTCACCACATTCCTCCCCCCATCCCCCCCCCCCCCCAGATGAGAGCAGATACTCAGACATCCACAGAAATGTCCTTCCTACTCCTCCCTGGCCCACTGGATTTGAGCCGAAACAAGCAGGAGAAGACAGGAAACTGACAGGATTACACTGACTGGGTCTGCGGGAACTGTGCAGACACACAGATGTGTATACAGTTATGGGTGTGCCCAGAGGATGACCTGCCATTGGGCCATTGGGGGCCATTGAAAAAAACACACTAATGAGGTTACTCATTTGTGCACTCCTGCTCTGGAACTAATAATTTAAGCTTTATGAAGTTTAAGCTGGACTTAAGTCACGGAACCGATTTAGGCCATAGCACCATCATCAGAAAGGGGACACTTTCAATGGTCCATGACCAACTGTGGCTTCTGAGGGACTGCCCCACCCCTCAATTCTAAATAATTACACTTAACATGAAAGATAACATATTTGATGGTATTGCCTGGGACTAGTTGTCTGACTTTCCATTTTATTGGGGAAATATAATGAAAAGCTCACTCTCTCAGTGCTTGTGTTGTGTACATATATTTGGGTACCTGCGGTGCCTACCAACCCAAGAACTGTGAAATGAGACAACCCAGTCCGTTTTTTGTGGGCAGTCTATTACAGAAACGCTGGGAACATTTTTAAGTCTGCCCGAATGCCTGATGAGTGACCCTGAGCACAGTTTCACCTGGGAACCTCATATATTAACTATGATCTTTTCCCTAATTAGAATCATTTTGCAGTGTTTTTAATAGCAATGGGACTTTGATGTTTTTAATAGCATGGAAACTTGAGGAATGCCGGTGGTGTTTGTTCCCTCATTCTGCAAAGGAATTGCTCTTTGGTGGCTTTATTAAAAGGTAACTATTCCAGCAGAGTGTAAAAAGCAATGTTTACTTACACAAAAACATAAAAAAGTAAAAAAAAAAAACATTTAGAAAATTATTATGCTGAAGAACATAAGATGTGTTATTGCTTAGCTTTTACTTTTACAATATGTAAACAGCACTGCAATGTTATAGCTGGTTAAAACATGGATGCCTTTTTTAAATATAATATTAAGTAGTTAATTACAACACTTTTTGACTGTAAATGCGGGAAGCTGCCAACTTGCTGTCAGATAAAATGTAGTGGAGCAAAAAGTACAAGTATAAGTAACATACAATATAAATACGTATTTAAAGTTGCTTAAAAACAAGTACTAACGTAAGAGAAGGTATAGGAGGAAGTTGGATGTTGGATAGCCTAATAGATAGATTGTTTTCATGCTTACACAACATTGCTGTAGTTTGTAACTGATCCACTTGATTTATAAGAGGGTTTTTTCTATCCTCCTTTCTAATGGCTGCATTAGCACATGTCATGAAAAACACCAAATGACAGGAAGACATTTGTGATACAGGTACGTTTTGTGAGATATTTATATTATATTTATATATTTATATTGTCTTTATTCGGCTACTAAAACTACATATTTGGATCCCATTTGTGAATGTTTTCTGTCCTCCGCCATAAAATCTACCGTTGTCGGCAGGATTCGAACCTGCGCGGGGAGACCCCAATGGATTTCTAGTCCATCGCCTTAACCACTCGGCCACGACAACCTGACGTCACTAAGATAATCACCTATGAGACTTATAGTAATTCTGGAAGCAATTCTCACTAAAGGACTTTCTTTGAATTAGACACACATCAAACGGCTAAAGCCAAGAGCAGGGAGCTTCTGCTTGGGTTCCATCCGTGTTGCGGTGAGCAGAGCACCATCTAGTGGCAGTGGATACCAGTTGCTGATTTACATTCATTTCCATTTCTCTTTGCACAAAGTTTAAAAGTCGGCTGAAAACGGTACGACGGCGAGACATTAAAACAATATGTCAAAATAGTAAATCACGACTATAGAAAAAAATGTCATGAATAAGATTTTGATAAACATACTTTATGTATGACCAGCTAATATGTGTGGATTTAGAAACTGAGTTAAACACATATTTTTTAATGGACACAAAGTCACAGTGGAAGAGGTGGTATTCTGATCCTTAACTTACATTAAAATAGCGAAGCTGTGAAAATACTTCATTAAAAGTAAATTGCTGCATTAAAAATGTCAAAGTTAAAGTAGCCTACCTAAAGATTATTAGCTAAATGTAGTTAATGTAGACCTAGCACAAGAAAAAAAGTACTCAATGCAGAAATGGCTCAGGTGAATGTTATTTCATTTTAAAATTCATTTGGCTGATGTATTAATGTGTTGTGGTTAGTTTAATCTATACAAGCATAACCTTCTGCGAGTATTATCATCATATATATTGTAATAAACATAGCTAAGAATAAAGATACATAATATCCTTTTTTTCAGATAATATATATATATATATATATATATATATATATATATATATATATATATATATATATATATATATATATATATATATATATACATCCATCCCATAGTCTCTGCATGTAACCCCTCTCACTGGGGTTGCTTGAAAGAGGAAAGTAAGAGCAACAGTGGTGCCGGTGGTAATCGGAGCACTGGGGGCTGTGACCCCCAAACTGGGAGAATGGCTCCAGCAGATTCCAGGTAAAATCTGCTGGAGCCAGATTCCAGGTAAAACATCAGAGGTCTCTGTCCCACAAGGGAGGAGAGGGGGATTTTTTTATATATATATAAATATACAGTTGTGTTCTGAAAAATAGCAGTGTGTTTAAAAAAAAAGTGAATAATGATCAAAATCCTTAGAATATCTTTTAATTCGATAATATCAATACATTGGGAACACTGCACATTCAATTCCATATCAAAACATGACCAAAGTGGATCAAGTTTGTGTTCTACCTTTACAGAAAGTGAAAAAAAGGAATATTGGCTGTTCAAAAAAACAGAAGTATTTTGCCTTTTTCTTTACAAACTAGACCTAATGAATATTAGTTTGAAACTTGCACTAATATTTAGTTGCATAACCATTATTTCTGAGAACTGCTTCACATCTGTGTTGCATGGAGTCACCTGTGAACAGGTATTCCAGCCCAGGACCATTGAACTACATTCCACAGGTCCTCTGCATTACTGGGTTTTGCCTCAGAAACAGCATCTATGATGTCACCCCACAAGTGTCCTATGGGAATGAGGTGCAGGGATTGGGCTGGCCACTCCATAACATCAATCTGGTTCATCTGGAACCAAGACTTACTGGTGTGTTTTGGGTCATCGTCTTGTTGAAAGATCCATTTCAAAGGCATTTCCTCTTTAGCGTAAGGCAACATGACCTCTTCAAGTATTTTGATGTAATGAAACTGATCCATGATTGCTGGTATGTGATAAATAGGCCCAACACCACAGTATGAAAAACATCCCATAACATGATGTTTGCACCACCATGCTTTACTGTCTTCACAGTGTACTGTGGCTTGAATTCAGTGCAGGTGGGTCGTCGTAGAAACTGTCTGCGGCCCCTAGACCCAAAAAGATCGATTTTGCTGTCATCAGTCCCCCGATTGTTGCACCATTTCTCCTTTGGCCAGTCAATGTGTCCTTTGACTGTCTTTCACATGTTGTTCAGGCATCTGATTCCTTCCTTCCTTAAATATGGGCCATAACTGACACCTGTTTCTTCACAGAATCAATCACCTCACTAATTGAACACAACACTGCTATTATTTTGAACATGCCCCTTTCAATTACAGATTCAGTTACACAGAATGAGCAGCATGCATGGCATGGCTGTTGGGTCTGTTGGTTTTCTATGACTCTATAACACTTACTAGTAAATTATTTGCCATGTAGAAATATCACTTCTACAAAAAATATGATTTATGAGGTTAGTTATGTTGGACTGCTGTTATTTTGAACACACTATACATCTCTCTCACGATATTTAGAACTTTTCTGTATGTTAGAGAACAACATGACTGTGACAATAATTAATACCAGACTCCATGTTATTTCTTAGTCATTGTAAAATAAATTTGCTACACCATGAACAAAGAGTGACACAGTTTGTTACATTTTGTGATATAAATTATTTATTTACATTTACAGAAAAATGACCCCATCAAGACAATGTAGTAATAACTATTGGAAATAGAACCCAAGATACAGAAGCTGACGTCATCGTCACAACCGAACAGAGAGCTCTATAATAACATTGTGCCCTCTGTCAAAGGTTTTCTATAACACAAGGTGCAAGGCATCACGTGTAGCCCCAAACCCCCCCCACCCCCCCCCCCCTCCCAGACCGAACAACACACACCTCATTTAAAGCCTGTTACCCTGCATTGCTTTAACCCCTCTAAAAACGACAGACGCCGGCTAGCCCATCTCTACCAAAGCTCACACATCTAATACATATTCACACACACACTCATACACTCACATTCAGTGTCCTCAATGCCCCCCCTCCCCTGTCTGCATCTGGTGGCGGTGGGGACTAATGTCAACATTACCCCATGTGTGAGTCTCATCACTAATTGGGGTGTCAGCTCTGTCTTTGCCATGCCACCATCCTCCCTGGGCATCCTTAAAGTTCTTACTGGGAGAGAGGGGCGAGGACTGAGGGGAAGCAGATCCTAATTTTTCGGGGTTGGCCTACAAGGGGGAACATCTACCGCCACAGCGCTTCGTAAAGTGGAGAGGGACTGTGTCCGGTGTGCCTGGGCTCAGATAAGCCGAGTGGAGGCGCGCATGGTGTTCTCTGTACTGAAATGGACATTGTTCTGCTTCTGCCGGTTGATCCGGTTGGTCCGTGGGCACTTCCTGTGCAGGGAAGAAGAAGGAGAGGATTCATGTAGGGGTTAGCTATGGCACTTTGCAGCCGTGAAAGCTCATTCTGATGCAATTCTGATATTTTAATGGACCTTGGTAAGGTTCTCCTGCAATTATTTCTTAGGGGATAAGGTTGGAAATATATTTATTGACAACAAATCCTATGAAAATACAAAGACAAACAATACATTGATTCTACATCCGCATCTTGTCTGTATAGCCAACCCCTGATATATCTTTTTTCCTCTGTGTCATTGAGCTCCAGTGTTGCTCATCAATGAGCCACACCATTGCTCTGGGTGACATGTTGCTTCACTACAACGAGCACTGGAGTGTATTTTGGGTGCTGTAAATAATCCCTAGTGCACCACATGTGTATTAGTCCACAGCTGAAAATAGTCCCCAAAAACTGTCCAAAATGTACACTTTTTCAAGCAATGACATGGGGACAAACAATGAAGCCAGATGTTCCCCAGCACACATAAAAACCCCATCAAATTATAAGGATATTATTGGTTATTGTGCATCCATGGAATACAAATGAAAAACCTTTGATGTAAATATTTGCGCTGGTCCTTTTTAACCCTCAAAAAGAGACAAAAAATTTGACATTTTTGTCCCTTTTTCAGACTTTTTTTTTAGTTTTCACTAACACCACCTTACTACCACTAGTTTTACACTACTTTTTGTAATTCATGGTCATTAACCCTCATTTATATAGAATTATACCTTATATTTGAGAGAGCAGAAATAAGGAATTGTTCTTATTAATAGTTCAGAGGAATGTACAGATGAGTTTAGGCAGGAATGAAAGTGATTAATTGTATTTGCAAAGAGTGTTGAATGGAATCCAATCCATTTTTTTAGGTAATTTGGTTAAAAAGAAACCCATATTTCAGATATAGATAATTTTAGGGCAGAGAGGACAGAACAGGAAGGAAGGAAAGGACTGATCGCCACTCTTTCAATGTGCAAATACTTAATTAATAATCTACATACATACATACATACCTGGACACATACTGCTCTTAACTGTTTTATTTATTTTGTTTGATTTATTTTTTACAACTGAAAGTTTGTTATTGTTATTTTTATACAGTTTTTTTTCCTATACTGTATTTTTTATGCCTTCTTATTTTCTATTGCCTTGTAAGCTGCTGGAAATTTAATTTCCTTACGTCATCTCAAAAGGATCAATGAAGGGAAGTCAAAGTCTAGTCTAAGTCTTAAAAAAAACACATTTCTTAATTAATTAATTAATTAATTTCTTCTTTTGCCGTAGCCAACGTTAGTGGCCTAAAGATTATAGTTGTGCGTTGGTGTGTGCGTCGATCTCTTTAAGTGAATAGCAGGGCTGGTGTGTGTGTGTGTGTGCATGGGGAGTGTTTGGTAGAGCAAGCGAGAGTGTGACGTGGATTAACTACGGAGCAAGTACCGACTCCAAAGGGGAGAAAAGGTGGGAAATCTGTAGCAGGAAAAGTTAACGCTCTCCTTGATTTCCTCTTGTTCATGGACAGGGAAAAAATGAGTAGGCTATGCTACCAAGCCACGGCCGAGGGATGTGTGTCGCTGCAACATGTAGCTACATTTTTTGAGAGGTGCATGTCAGGCTACGGGATAGGTTCAGTATCTGCATGTACCTACGTACGTACCCACTCCACTTGGTTTAACGCAGAAGCATACATTGGCCTTTATTTCTTGCAGTCTTCCTTTTAGCCTGCACACGCTCAACAACCTCCCCCAATAAGGCAGGTCAACCTGTATGTAGCCTGAGAGGCTGAACCCAGAACTCACTGCAACACTCAGTCATGCAGCTAACTGCTTGGAAGACAAAGGAATCACTTAAGTTTTAAAAGACACTAAAGCATTGTTAGCTTTGGTCTACAGTAGGGAGAATCATGTGGTAACAACATGATATTTTGCACTGAGGTCCTTTGGAGCAGACCATTTCCACTTGAATGACAGAATATTATACACAGGTGGAAAAGCATAGAGATGACCTTTCCCACTCTTACCTGTTTGTCCTTTAAGTGAATGGCAAGTCTTTATAATACGCGGGAATTACAAAAATATTCCATTAACATTCATAAATCCGAACAATATGAACTACAGCTCAGTCTGCCCAACAGAGAAAGGACATTGAGGTAAGTGAGTCACTAGGTACTGAAATGTACAGTATTATTATTATTATACAGTCATTCATTCAGTTACACACTTGTTTATCCACTAGACTCCACGGTAACAAGTGGACTTTTACAAGGACGTGTATATTTATATATGTTTTGCCTTAAATGCATATTGCTGAGCAGCAGGTCACATTATTGTATTCAGTGTTATAATTCTCTCTTTCCTTCTTTATCTTCTCCCCTCACCCTCTCATCTTGTCTCTTTACGACTGCTCGCGCTCTCATTTTGTCCCTCCTCCTCACACCTTTTGCCCAGAGTCCCGGCCAAAACTCTTTTAAAACCTTTTATTAAATGTCATAAATTGCTCAGGTCAGCCGGAGGCAGACAAGCCTTAGGCTATATGTGTGTGTGTGTGTGTGGGTATGAGGGTATTTACTGTGAATACAAAATGTCTGTTCAAACACAAGTGTGCTTGCTTGCCTACACAGATATCTATGTGTATCTGTGCTTGTACATATACTGTATGCTGACTATTTTCTGACGTGTGTGTGTCCACAGGGGATGTGACAGTACTTTCTCTCTAGGAAGCGAGGTGATATTTCAGCTGTTTCCTCCAGTTTCAGGAGTTTCACAACCCCCCTGTCTGACTCCCGAATATAGACAACATGGAAAATACTACTGCCAGGTTCATTACAAAGCTATGTTTGAACGTATGTGTGTGAGTGTGTGTGTGTGTATAGAGCGATGCTCACCTGGTAATGCAGAGCACCACCACGCAGATGATGACCACCTGGAGTGCTCCAATGATCGAGGCGATGAGGACATAGTGCAGTTTGCCAGAGCCTGGCACCACATAGAGCACGTTGTACTCTTTGATGTCACACTGGGGGCCTCTGAAACCCGAGTGACAGCTGAGAACGCACACACACAAAGAGAGAGAGAGAGTCATTTCTTTGCACTGACAGACAGGTTAATTAATCCAGTATTTCTAATTGAGACACCAGAACCAGTTTGGTAAAGACGTCATGGTGGGACAATGCATTCGTGTGACTGTGCTTTTTCTTTGCTGTGACAGTTTAGTTGAAATGACTGATACGGCTCGCCATGAGCAGGGGAAGGAAGGCAAGAGAGTGTGAGTATGCTCACACCAAGCATCTGAATTCATCATCGTTTTCTCTTTGTTTTGGGCCACTGTCCACACTAAAGTTGGACGTATAGCTAGTGTCAGAGCAACAGACACCCACTGGCAGGGGCGTCGGACTGGGGGGGGGGGGGGGATTGCGTACCCAGGCCCCTCTCATGTGAGGAGGGCCTAAAAAGACGCTACAATGCAAAGCTGTGGATGTGGGGAGGGGCCCAGAGAGAATCCCTACAGAGCCTAGAATTTTGTGCATTGGAGGACGGTCTGGGAATGCAAGACTTGTTCCCATAGACCCCTACATTAAGGTAGGTTTATTGTCGCTGTGGTGTTCCCGACGCCAGGTGTGTGAGCCAGCTGTCCACACACACACACACACACACACAGAAATATAATGAGAGATAGACTAATGAAGATGATCTTTGTCCTCAAAGAAGAGCTAAAATGGTCCCTCTTTTAATTTCTCTTTCTCTCTCCATCTCATCTTCTTTACCTGCTTTTTACTGTATCTGGGGAGGTTGTTACCCACCAACACCTGCATATCCTTGTTTGTACCAACACACACGCACACGCACACGCACACGCACACGCACACACACACACAGACACAAAGACCACTGTTCTTCCCTTCTCATTAGGACACAACCTCCGATTACTGCGACCAGTAGGGGGCAGCATAGATCTTTCCCACTACCTCTCTGCTAAGTACTGCTCTGTATGCATGAAGAATGTCTGGCTGTGTGAGCTGGGACGAGTGAGGTTAGAGAGAAAGAGAGCAATAGAGGGAACGAGAGATACCAAGACCCCCTGGCTGCCACACTATCAGGCCGTAAAAGATGGCAGACCTGAGTGGCACACACACATGTACATTCACTGTGTGTGTGTGTGTGTGTGTGTTTGTGTGTGTGTGTGTGTGTGTGTGGCTTAACATCATTCCTCATTGTGCCTTTATTTAAATGCATTCTGTGCTGCCTGTGTTCAAGTGTATTTTGTGTGCTTATGTGAACAGGTATGCACACTGTATGTGTACTGTCAGTTGCAACTGTGAGACTACTTTCTGTAAGTGTATGTGTGTGTGTGTGTGTGTGTGTTCCAAGTTGTAATAAAACTGTAATTATCGTTTAAGGGGACGGTCTATAATTAGGACAAGGTGTAGGTTTGAGTAGGATAAGGCATGTAGTGGTCATAAACAACTATTTTTTTGGCCACTTGGGAACAACATAACAAACATACATACAACACAAACATAATGTGTTAGCAAACAGTTGCCTAGGAACATTCATGTTTCTGGCCACCTGGCAGATGTACATCTAATATTCTAATATACTTGCTTTTAGCTCCATTTTAGTCTCCACCAACTCCTGGGGCAAATATCTATCTCTTTAGCTGCTGAACCCTCGACTGTGTTCATCAGCTAGTAGCTAGCTGGGTAGGCGGTGCACAGTGGGGTCTATCAGAGCATTTAATCTGAAAGCCACGCTGATGAGATCAGCGGGGGTGAATGACAATGAGATGAAAGACGCTAAATGGTAGGATTTGTTTACAGCCACACTACAGTCAGTGTGAAAACATTGAAGCCAGTAATAACTATGATGAACATAGTTTTATTGATTGTTACATAAGAATCCATGCACTGTAACCCATAATTAGTTACTACAAATATAGCCTTATTGATTGCTAGCTATTAAAAACCCATTTAAATCATTATGAATTAATAATCAATAGTCCCAACGCAATGCATTATGCTATTATTACACTATACCGTATTTAGATAATAGTGTTTGGTTACCTAACGTTTTAAAAGGAATTTTCCAAACCTGTCCTCTAACATTGTGGCAAGAACACATCATCTGCTGTATCAATATCACTTTCTGTTTGCCCTATCCCTAGCCGTCTCTGTTCCTCACAAATATAGTAATACAGTATATGTGTGTGTGTGTGTGTATGTGTGTGTGTGTATACCTGCAGGAGGGCTGGGCCAGGATACTGGGGAACTGACACTCTCCGTGGATGCAGTAGTTTTTGTAGTGGTCTGGACAGGGGATGTACAGGCCGCGGGCCAGCTCGTTCCTCGGGTCCTCTTTCCTCTACTGCGTAAACACAAACACACAATCCATGAATACTGAAAGCACATGTGCTCGTGGCTGCCTGTGAACATACATTACTGTACTGTCCAGGAGAGACACAAGAGAGAGGAAGAGATCAATAATTAAAGGGACAGAAATGGTTGAAGTGAGAGAAAAGTCTCACCAAAAGCCAAATAGAATTGAACAGAACCAAGTGAGGACTAATGCATCTTTAAGATGCAGCACGTTATTTGACGGTCCGGCACCGTTACACATGCACTCACCTGTGAGGTCGGTCCGTGCAAAGTGTCCATCTCCGCCTTTGATGTCGCCTAGAAAAGGCCAAAAACACATTCAAACTGATCCTACTGTAAGCTCTACTATAGCTCCAGCCTGGTAGATGCTAGATAGGATCCGCTAGACGTGTCAACGTCAAAGGTCGTGCGCCGTGGCCCGCCTTATCCGGCCTCTGATTGGTTTACCCTAGTATTCCCACCCTAATCCTAACCAACCCCCACTCCTCACATCTAAACCTAACACCGTAGGCACGTCTAGCGGATCCGATCTAGCATTTACCCTCCAACCCCCTCCATTATGGGTTAGACGTTGAAACTGATGCCAAGGCAGGTAAGGAGACTTCAATGTGAATTATCATCTCAACAAAGGGTTCATTTGGTGTGTGCACCTGTCGAATTAATGCGTATATATGTGAACTATTCTCTTCAAAAGCCAGAACCCATCTCCCCTTAAGTATTATACTGAACAAAGGGGAGAAAGGAGTTGAGGCGGGGAGAAAAGATCACAGGAAATAATGCATTTCTGCTCACCTTACTGACACTGCATTGGATTCCTCTTTTCACAATGGCTAGACAAAATGTCCTTCCAATCATTATTTTATTGCAATTGATTTTTCCAGTGAATGTGTTCCCTCAAATTTGAGTCTTTGAAAGTATCTCCCAGGTTCATGATGACTATAATTATTTCACATTGTTGTTTTTATGTTTCCTCAAAGAGATCAAAGAGATCTGAACCTTGAGTCCTGTACTTATACAATCCACACAAATCAAATAGAAGGCAAAATTAATTTCAGGAGGGGAGACAGCTACAAAAACATAGCTTTTTTCCGCATTCTTCCCTCTTTGATTTTTCCTAGTGCCACACATCGATGACAACCTGGGGTCTTAATGATTCAACACTTCACTTTATGAGCATCTGGTGCTTATCAGTACTTTTTCTTGTTCTAGATGACTATGAGCTGCAGTAGAAAGCAGGACTATTTCCATAAAAAGAACATAAGGGTTAATTTTCCACACGTCTAAATCCCTCAGGTTCTTGGCATTTGTTTCTCTCTTCACTTTCCCTGATTGAAACCGAACGTGTGGAGCCGTGATCGAATCGATCAGGGTGGTCCGGCCCAAAGGGTGTAACGTGGTGGAATACAGATTTCTATGTGTGCTCCAGAGCTGGTTAGCCCTGATTGCTTTACTCCCCATTACCTCTCAAAGCCCACTTCTTGGTTCTCACATCTCGATCAATTGTCCTGTCCTGGGTGAATGCAGAGCCAATCAAATGCTTGCAGATGTACCCCCGACACAATAAAAGCCGCTAACAATTGAGATTTGAACACCTTCGCTGGATTACCACAGTCTCTGCCTCTCTTTCCACCTGATGGCAGCTTCAGCCAGATCTTGCAGTTGCATTATTTTAAATGACTCAAAATAAGGAGAAATTATGATGCTGGTATAGATCATGCCTCAAATCAAATTTAAATAAAACATATTGTAAAGAATTTGTATGTGCCTTTGTCTTCTCCCACGTGTATTAGCAATATGACCCGGTTAAGGAGTTTAACCACAGAGGTGAATACAATAACTTTATCCCTGGGACCTTTACAAACAAATACTGCACCCAAATAAAAGATACTACACTAAAAAGCAGGGATTACCATTCAGTGAAATTATCAATATACATAGCAGAGAAGACTATGTGGGATTTGGGGAATATCTTTGCACACTATTGCAAAATATGATTGAGTGAAAATATGTGTAATTCTAAAATGTGGTTGGGACTGCAGCCGGAGGGAGATATAGAATCCCGCTGCCTACATGCTGCTGCCTCATTTGCCTCCATGGCCTCGCTTCAACCTGAAGTGAGCACCTGCCCGGGCAGTCAGATTGACGGCTTCCACTGCGCGTGTGAAGGTGTTGTCGTGTCTTTTAGAGGGAATGTTTGCACGCCTGTGTGTGTTTGTGGGTCTGACCTTGGCAGTGGCCCAGGTACTTGACCTCGATGCGTTCCTGCTTCTGACAGGACGCCTCCTTCACCTGGCAGGGGTTGTCATAGGAACGACCATCTGAGGCACACACCGGGTTGAAGCTGATGTGGGAGCAGTCGATGTTGCAAACACACCTGCAGAGCAAGCAATCACATTAGAGTCAAACACGCCCTAGCTTTTTATTTATTATCTATGTCAAGATCTAAAATAAATGAGGTGAATGAAGAATTAATGAAAATGAGAGCATCTTGATTCTGAGAGCCTTGTGTGTGTTCGACTGCGAGGGACACAGACTGACAATTCGATTGGGGATTAAAAAATGGAAACAGAGAAAAAAAGACAGTACAGCTTGCACTCATTCAGGACGTTGGACCGTGCATAGTAATCCTGTTCAAACCGGGTTTTAACACATTCAATTTGACACAATAGAAAATGGATTTTTACTTTGTAAAAAGAGTCAGGCTGCACAGAGGGCTTGATTGACAAATGATGTATTCTTACAGACAGGAAGCAATTATTTATGAAAGAATTGTAGATACCAAAGCTGTACATGTTGGTGTTGAAGACCAAATGGTAGCACAAAACACAGCCACCACTGAAAAGCTTTCAGATATGTAATTTATTTTAGATAACATTGAAAGTAGCCTAAAATAGAAAAATACTAACTTGAAAGCTAATATTATCATAGCGCACATTGAACCAGTTTGGTGGAATAAGAAAACATCACTGACGATTGCAGAACTGCTTGTTTCTGGTGATACACCAGGGCTTTTTAATATCCTTTAACAAAAGCCATTCGGCTGAGAAATTCTGAAAAGGGATCTCCATGAAGATGAGGATAAATGCAGAACACTGACTTCGAGGCCACATGCATGTCTGGTGTTTTATTGTCAGAGCTGAGCACTAAATTGTGGCGTACATTACCTTTAAATGGACATTTTATGTTATTTCCACAAGCAAGATATAATCTAATAGCCTGGTTAGCTTAAAAATCGATGTATTTACTGCTTGCAACTGATGATCACTTAAGTGCAAGATGTTCCATTTAAAGCTTTTGTACATAATTGAATAAAAGTTAAATTAAAAGTGTTAGTTTTGTCTTTGGCAAATAGCTGCTGCTTACACCCTCATGATTCTCTGTATTATCTTAATATTATTATATATTCAATTACTTCCGTTCATGAAGCAGATATTGTTGATGTATTTTAGTCGCAGACTGTAATGCATTCATTTCTCAGCAACTCAGGCGTTTACTTGATGCTTTTGGCTCTTGCAAATTAACCGGGGCAATTTGCTGTCGCACCATAATTTCCGGTGAAATTTAACTGCAAGACATTCTGTGTTTGCTCTGCGTGGGCTCCTCTGCGTGTGCGACATCTGCACAAATGATGGAGGGAGAGAGTCAGCACGTACACCTGCGTGCATGTGCATGTGTCTATCTGTCTGTCAGTGTGTGTGTGTTTGTGTGTGTGTGTGTGTGTGTGTAATTTGGCACAAGTGCAGTGTGACCCTTCACTGTGTGGCAGGCCTGATCAGCAGAAATTACGCCCAGATTGTCTTCCCCAGACAATGCTGCTGAGTAGCGCTGAACGCTAGATTCTGTAATTATAAATCTGTCATTATTCTCCCGGTCTTTTCATTTTTCTCTGGTGCCAAGCTCACAGTAAAGCACAGGCATTCAGCTGTCTTACAACTGGATTTGCATACCCCCCCCCTTACCACCGCCACCCCACACATGCACATGCAGACATCTTCTCAATCAGCCATGATGATTCGTACCGCTGACATTGATGTTGATTGAAACGCCGTGAAGCAAAGCGTTGCAGTGCTCAGCTACTGTTGTAATGATGGATCAGCAAAGTAAGAATGATGTGAAGAAAGTCTTGGTTATGCCTCAGAGGAGACACAGTTCAGTATCAAAAATCCCACATGACACGACGTAACACCATGACATAAAGGGTCAATTCACCCACATTTCCCCTTGACAATCTCTAGCCAAGCAGATAGTTTGGGTTTTATTTGCAGAGGTTTTTCATTTGTTTTAATTTCTTCCCCAAGACCTCGCTGTCAACAATTTTCAATGGAAATGGAAAACTAGTCCCTGAAAATAACTGTTGACAGCATGTTCAGTGCATTTTCCAGAGAAGTCTTTTGAAAGATATTTGGCTGTTGTAAGTTTTTTAATGTGTATTTTTTCCCCACCACAAATGAATCTCCATCTGCTTTCCAATTAGGGTCTCACACTGAGCTCCTCCTGCCTTTGATGTATACGTCACCTCTGTCACTAGTTAGCTTTGTATTCACATATGCTGAGCTTTTCACAGAAAAATAAAAATTCTAAACTAAAAGAAATGTCAGACTAAGCCATAAACAACACAGACTGAAATCTTTACATTGAATTTTCAGTATTCAAAACACAGGGGTGTCATAAAAAGCATTGGTGGCAATGCAAATACAGAACATTGAAGCCTTGTGCAGCTACTGCCAATTCAAAAGTACACTGGCCCCTAACTCCTCAGGGTTGAAGGCAAATACTGAAGCCCCACCTGTATTTTTACAACAACATGTGACAGTATAGTATTGTTGAAAATACTAAATTTAGGAAAGTAACCTGGGGAGATGTAAACAATACCTATTTGCAGCATTTAAGCAGAAACACAGTCTCCAGTGTCTCACTCTCGTTGTTGGAGTGGCAGTAGACATCATTTTCTGGGGATTTTCTCATTCAGTATTTTATATACAATTGAGAAAACAATGATCTATTTTGGTTACAGATAGTTAAAGCTTTAGTGTGTAACTTTTTGTATAGTAATGAACATCCACTACACTCAAGACATCGCCAAATGAGTTAATAAAAAGCTAATTAAGACCATCAGCTCCACACAACACCCTCTTTATTTCTCAGTGTGTCTGTTTTCAGAAGATGGTGTTGTCCTGCGACATTCGCTTGCTGAAAATTGAGTAAAGATAATGACCTCTTCATAAGAGTCCATCATGTTTTTTGAATCCTCTGTGTCCTCCTTGGTTACTAGCAACTTTGGCTAATAGAGGAGGGGGGATGCACAATCATGGGAGGCTTGTATTATGTCGATGCGGCAACCACTTATGCTGTCATTACTTATAGTACCTCAGGGGGGAAATAGAAACTACGCACTATAGCTTTAAAACTACAAATCATTTTTGAAAAAGTCCAAATGTTAAATCTTGTCTTTAATCACAGTATATTTTATTGTTACAAATGTACCTACATAGATAGATACACACCCCTACATCCATTGTATTGAGGTGGATGCAGATACCATACACTTAAAGCCACATGTCTCTGCAGAGCTAGAAAACACGAGAGGCAAGTTAGATTTTTAGAAGTAAACCTTTGAAAATGATAAAACAGAGATTCTAATTTGCCAATAGGCAGCCTCAAGACAAGATTAGGCTTACAATGAAAGTGTCTGTGTTATCATAAAAAGTATCTAAATTAGAATAGTTTTAGCATGAAAGGAGGCAGCGAGAAGAATTGTGAGGAGCTAAGAATCAAAGAAAAAAAAATCTTTAGAGCTTCTGAACTAAAAGGAAATGCCCACACATAGTGTGTGTAACTGCACACATTTACACCCCCACCCCCCATCCTATCAGAGTCTTGGCCATCCCGACAGGCCGCTGTTGGTCGCTGACTGATGTCTGGGCTTCATGCATTTTTAATGAGGCCTCTCACTTTTTCCACAATGGGCACTATACCACTAGACTGCAGTGCGTCGACACATGCTAATGCTACTTGCACATACACTCGAACACCTGCCAACAGGCGTGCATCCTACATGCACAAGACAGCAAGCGCTTTGTCATAGACCTTGTTTTCCCCCCCATTTCATTCACACACATAAAATCATACCTTCACACTATCTGCTGAGAGGCACAAAGTGGGTAGAGAATTGGTAGTGGTGTGTCACATATGCGTGAGGATACTTTCTTAGCAGGATGTGTCGTATTGATTAGTTCCCTGCGATTATTTCCCTCCCATCAAAGCCCCCCCGCCCCAAGACTGTCTGCTAACTCCCAACTGAAAAGGCCACTTTACACACACACACACACACACACACGCTTCAAGCCAACACATCCACTGACTGCCTCATGCTGTGTACAAATCCTGTAAACCTCATTGCAACTGAACATAGCACTGGTTTTTATAATCTTTAGCCTCAAATTTCACTATAATCCTTTGAAAAAAAAGTAAAAGAGGCACACGGGCAGACAGGGAGAGAGAAAGAGGGAGAGAGAGTGAGAGAGAGAGAGAAAAGCAATGATAAAACACAATGAAAAGGGAGAAAAAGAGAAGAGGGGATACATTATGTTTGTATATAGAGTATGTATAAAATGATAAGTGGTGGGAATAATGCCATTATAAATAACGGCGTTACTTTTTTCAGTAACGAGTAATCTAATTGGTTACTCTTCCCATCTTAATAACGCTGTTACAGTTACTGCCGAAAAATGCGGCGCGTTACTATAATTGAAGTCATTTTTTTTCATCAGACCAACTAGATCTCTGGCAAAGACTTTTAATCTTCCTTGGTTAGTGGGCCGTGCACGAGACAAGCGTGTAAATTGGTTGAGGTTGAATCAAATTTCATGGTAAGCCAATCAGAGGTAGCGTTGGGCAGGTGTTCGAAAGCACGCATAGTCGGACACACAACGAACAACACAAGCAAGTCAGTCTACGGGAGACAGGTACGGCGAGCCCAAATGAGGGGCAATAAATATCAAAAGTTCCAAAATATTTATTATATTATTTGTATGGATCCACTATATATATAAACATAATATCTACATACATGGCATCTGATTGGAGGCTAGTCTTACTTTGTCCCACAGCAACATTAAAATAGCTTAGATGTGTGTACAGTTTCTGTTAATAATTTATTGTATTAAGTGTCCATTTCATTATAATATTCAGATTTACCATAAATAATTGAACGTGTATTTTAAGTTCCATTAATGTGCGGGGTCACATTTGAGAATTTAAAAATGTACTTGAAAGTAACACATTAGTCACTTTCTGAAGTAACTAGTTACTTTAATAATTTGTATAAAAGTAACTATCTAATTTAGTTACTTTTTGGAAGAAGTAACTAGTAACTGTAACTAATTACATTTTAAAAGTAACTTGCCAAACACTGCTATTGATCAGAGACAGAGAATGAAAGTATTGTGTACACACACGCACACACACACACACACAGACACACACACAAATAATATTGCAGGGTTCCAGTGAGCTGTAGGCCTCACTGTGTGCAAGTGACTGGGGACATTATTTTATGTAAGGCAAAACCTTATTATAAGGTGCACTTAAATGCACCATATGTTTACAAGGTGCACCTGAACTGCAGGGAAGCCCACAGGCTTTACTGTTTGTTGTTTCTTTACATAACTCAGAGAATGCAACATGTTGCCCCCCTGCTGATTTCAGGGAAGCAGGAGGAATTTCCAGTTGTGTTGTTTTTCCGTCATCTCTCAGTCTGGCAATGGCCATGGTGTATCGAAAAGTGCAGCTGCAGAATACCAGTGAGCTAATGTTACCCTGTGTCTTTAGCTGCATGCTACCTGCCAGTAAGCTACGCTGTGTTGTCTGTGTCTTGATTCTTCATGCGTGTGCAAGTAGGCGGGGATTGACAGAAACTGTATATAAAAACAGGATTGAACTGAATAGATAAACCGTATTGTCACCGAAACCCAACCCAGCTTTTTGGGACAGTATCGGCCAGATATTGGATATAAGTATCGGATTGGTGCTTCCCTAGTTTGAATTGACTGTTAACAGTTCTCATTGTAATGGCAATCAAATTACTACAAAGAGACACAAACCTACTTTAAAGAGATGTAAAAAGACAAGAAAGAGTCACAAGACAACTACAAAGAGATGCAAAACCTCCACAGGAGGTAGAGTGGGTGGGGTTGGGGGCATGTACATGTCTGTACCCAGTGGCCCATTGTCTCATAATCTGGATGTTAGTTATGTGTGGAGGACTTCAAGTAGATGTTTGTGATGATGATGCTATGTGTGTGTGTGTGTGTGTGTGGTGTTATGGGGCTAGGATGAAGTAGCAATTTTCTCCTGACCAGAAGGCTTAGTGAAAGCATAATTCCTAAGCACATTCTGACAATAACCCTTCATCATAATTGTCAGGCATTCTTTTATGCTGTCAAATTATAACATGCATAAATATAATAATCAGGTATAGAAAATATATATATTTTTTTATTATTACACTGAAGACACTGATGGTTTATTTCTATGAAGATAACATAGAATGTTTTTGAAGCCACCAGAAGTTACAAGTGTCTTGACATTTTGTTTGCATTTCAAAAAGTAATGCATTTATTGCATCATGGTTTTATCGTGTGTGTGTGCATACACCCAGCTCATGCAAAATAAAGGGAGTCTTTGACCTTGCCCGTTTGCTTGTGACTTGTTGTCTGTTTGGCTTTTCATTGAAATTCCCTTTTGTTCGCCATAGAATGGGCATTAAAAGGACACAAGTGCCGGCTTTGAATAGCCCTTCACTCCTTTCTCAAGAAGTCTAAACCCAGCATTCACACAGCAAGTGTTCAGCCCCTCTCTATGAATAAGTCGCTGTTTGCTCCTCCTCTACCTTAATTCTATGAACGCTAATGGGTAATATTGATGGGTTCGAAAGCATGGGTTTTGGGGGGTAATTACAGTTTTACACCACAAATGGATCTAAATGGGTTTTTGCGACACTCTATTGATCCTTCAGGGGTAAATTGCTCTTTTCGCCTCCAGCCAGAGTACAGACAGCTACAGAGGGATGGTGTAAGGATAGCAAGGCTCTTTGCCAGAGCACGGTCAAATGCAGTATAGTAACAGCCAAAAATAGATTCAACCAACATACAGTATCCCAGTCCCATCACTGAGCACATGTTGTTCCTTATTTGAATCCGGGTGGTGATTTATAAATGATAAATGCATTTAAATGCATGTTGAATGTGTGTGTGTGTGTGTGTGTGTGTGGTGTTATGGGGCTAGGATGAAATAGCAATTTTCTTCTGACCAGATTGCTCAGTGAAAGTATAATTCCTAAGCACATTCTGACAATAACCCTTCATCAGAATTGTCATGCATTCTTTTATGCTGTCAAATTATAATATGTATACATTTAATGATCAGGTATAGAAATAAAAAAATGTTTTTTTTTATTATTACACTGATGGTTTATTTCTCTGAAGGCAACATAGAATGTTTTTGATGCCACCAGCAGTTGTGTCTCAACATTTGTTTACATTTTGAAAAGTAATGCATTTATTGCATCGAGGTTTTAATAGTCCTTTGAGTCTAGCATGGTGCCAGACCTCTGAATTGCTGCCCACATTTTTACAGCAATTCAAAGAGGTTAATGTTTCTCAATCAGCCAATCAGAGCTTTTGAGGTGGGATTAGGAATGTGGAAGTCATCTTTGTGTGCCAAAGCCAGATTGGTGGTGGTGATGGGATTGACACAGCTGCAAAGGTTGCTGGGTTACACTTTACTTGAAGGTATCTTCATAAGAGCGACATGGCACTGTCATGAACGTGTCATAAAACATTATGAACAAGTCATAAACGTTCATGACATAATGCTTCTTTTAGTAAGTGTTGTAAGTTATGGTTATGGTTAGGGTTAGGGTTAGGGTTCATGTGTTCAAGACAGTGTCATGTCACTCTTATGTAGAAAACGTACAGTGTTACCGGTAGAAGTAGATTTTTGCCAAGTTTAGAGCTCATGATATAATCCTAGTAATGGCCCCAGCCCACAGACATGAGTCAACAGGAACAACAAATGAGCATTGGATCAGTCCAAAAATTGTTGCCTTTTCTCGCCAGGGTTGACTTCTTCTTTGATGTCTTTCATGATGTTGTGTAGAAGCACAGAGCACTCGAAAGCAAAATGAGAATGATATTGTTGGTGCTGTAATGGGGAACAGGATTGTCTCTGGCACTACATCAGGCAATTCATGAAAGACAGCAAGCTACAATTGGTCAGGATCTAACATGTAGCCATGTCTGTTGGCCAAAGGTACAGCAAAAATGTATTATTTTCTGACCTGACACAGCGGCCAAATAGTTTGATCCCAACAGAAACAACAACTCTTAAAAGAAGAATTAGATATTTTGGAAAATACGTTCTCTTCAAGAGTTAAATGACAATATTGAAACCTCTCTCATGTTTGATGTGTTCAATTTTACATAGAATGTCGGTATTTCTGGGTTCCCAGAAAATGTCATGGTCGGAAATATACAAAGTTATTTACTCTATGAAAGACATTGACAAAGACGTAAACTAAGGACATTTACTTGATAATTTTAACCATACCAAAAATAGATTTTTTGGCATCTATAGCACATTGCGCATCACCACAAGCCTGTAAACATAGAGGTCTCAATGAAAAGAAGGGAGAGCATTGCAGCGCTTGGGAGCACTTTAAAACCAATTTTATACAGGCTATGTTTAAAATTCACATAAGAAAGTAGTAGTGTTTGTGATGCATTCGAGTCGTAACATTAAATGAGAACCAAAGTCAAGATTTTAATTTTTAAAACAAATTAATTTAAAAATTAAATTGTGAACAGGGAGAATCAATATCGTTATTTTATCTTAATGATTAATCATGCAGGCCTAGTAGCTAACAGTATTTGTTTATCACTTTGTATTGTTTGTATGAAAATAGGAAAAATGCATTAAATTACAAGTAATGGGTGAGTGTTACTTTTTACTGTTTAGGAGAGATAAAGTCATACATTTATGTATGTTATACATTTGTATTGCTGTTGTTTGGGAATAGATGGTGATGCTCTGTTGATGTGCCTAAAGTTGTTTAATGCAAAGTGGTGTGCGTGTGTGGTGTGGTTGTTCGTTTTTTTTGGGGGGGAAGTTACAGAAGGCCCTGACTGAAAGCCCATGGTACGCTTTATAATAAACATCACTTTTCCATCACCTGCCTTTTGATTACAGTCAACTCTCTCCACTCATTGTTTGATTAACTAATGGTTTGTTTGATTAAAAGCCGATGCCGCTTGATTGGAATGATTTTAATCAAAATGATCCAACGCTATGCCAGTGGTTGGCTGCTGTTTGATGAAAAGGACTTGCTGTTGGGTTGCAATCACCCGTTGGATATTTCGCCAGAAACATTACTGTCATACTACCTTGGGGCTTTTATAAGACTAAAGAGCACTTGTAGTTTTACTTGTAGAATGAACAATGAAATATTCATATGTCTGTTTGTGTCAACTGCTTTTTTAACAAGATACATTATTGACTTAGGCAGCCTCTCTTGTCTTTAATATTGCCTTCTTATGGGGGCACAGTATATATTGTGTAATTGCCTTTGTTACAGGTATACTGCACATGCTTGAGGCTCCATTTTCTTTTATATTTTAAGTTTTGTGTGCACACATCATCGACAGTAGCCTACATTGTGCTGTAGTGACCATATGAATTCTACCTTTGGGGATTAATAAATTGCCAATAAATCCATTTCTGTGGGCTAGGAGCATTTGTGAAAGTGGGTGGCATCAGTAGGAGTGGACTCCAGCTGTTTGGTATTTGCAAGAAGGCTCAGACTGCATCATGAAACCATTCGTCGGCATTACGGTTATTGCACACCAGGGTACATTATCTTTCCATTACATCAGGCAGGTTGATAGAGTCATACTCTCAAGGCACTTCTAATTTCTAGCGGTACGTCTGGGATTTCTTATAAGCACTGCTTTCCTTTTGCTGATATCGGCTGATCCTTGTGCCACACCAAATCAGCAATGTTGGTTTATTTAAGCTGTATAAAGCAAATACACTGATGCTTCTGTCTGGTGCTGGAAACAGTTTACTAGTTGAGCCTTCATCTAATTGGGCTTTGCACCGGCATGTGTATTATGTAAGAGGAAGTTTCTATTAGGGCTTTGACTTTTGCCCAAAAATCATATTTGACATTTGTTTGTTTATTAATATTCAAATATATTCAAATATTTATTAACAATATTTTGACCATTAAATGCCTTCTGTAAGATCTATATTAGTATCAAACGTAAGTTGTATATGTCCACCAGAGGGCAGTGTATCAGTCATGTCAATAGACAGGCAATGATGTTTTCAGATAAAAAATACACTGTCATGACTGTTGACAAACGTATGCTTTTGACAGGTTTTATCCACTGTTGTTATCGTATAGTGTTAATGGGCCTCATATATCCGCAAACGAACCGTGTCAGCAAGCAAATCTCTTGCTCTTTTTTGATGTGCATGGGGGAGGCTTCGTGGAGAGGATAGCATTGTGTTGATTTTGGCCGGCCTCGCCCCGATCCCTTCCCCTTCTCCTCTTCCAGCTTGCCGGGATGTAGTGTTGACAGGTGGGCTCTCAAGTTCCTGGTTGTCGCGTGTTATGTGAGTTTGGTCCTACATATTTTACATATCGCTTTGTCCTTACTCGTAATTTTTCCTTGTTTCTTTGGGAACCCAAAGTAGCGCTTTTTAAATTGTCAGGAGTGTAGATTTCAAACTCCTCATCAGGCGTGGTTGTTGTAGGTGTTGGCACAGCCATTGTTTTGGTGTACAAAATAGGTGCTAACCAGGATGCTAACGTCACCCACAGGAGCCCAGATGACCAATAATAGCCTTGCTAATGAGCTCACAATTCACAACTTCACCAGGCATGAAAAAGCCTCGGAATGTGAAATTAAAACGTTTACAAGGAAACACATTTACAAATGCCCATTATCACTCCCCGATTTGAGTCAAGTGCAGATGTGCTCAGATTTACAGCATAAGGTGTCATACTGAAATTTGTGAAATTATGAAATAATAAACTTTTTTATATTATATTTATTTATTACGCACAAGAACAAAAGTTGGGAATCATTTCAAAAAAGTTTTAGCTATCTATGATTGTTTGATTGCTAAAGTTAGCTCAAAAAACCCTTCAACTGACAGCCTTTGATGTGTTTGATTGCTAGCTTGTAACTAAGCTAGCAGTCATTTCAAAAAAAGTTTTAGCTAACTATGATTTGTTGATTGCTAACGGTAGCTCAAAACGCCATTTAACTGACAAGCGTTGTGTTTGATGCTAACTTGTAGCCAGTAGTGAACAAACTTGTTTAAGTAGGTCCATTTTCACTTTACTAACATTACAGAAGTCTCTCGTTAGCATCTTGTAGGCTACTTGTCACAAAGTGACGCATGCGCGACTCACATCTGCAGTCGTCGACTGACATTGGGTAGTGATGCCCATAACAGGTTTGACGGCGGCCTAATATTCGTTTTTATGTAATTCTTTTAAAAAAAATTTTTTTTTTCAAATTATATTTGAATAACGAAGTGCGGAGTCAAAGCCCTAGTTTCTATTGCTGCCTCTTTTGCTAATGCACGCGGGGGAGCCAATAACATGTTACATGCATCCATTGCATCTGCAATAAATGGTTAAATTCATGACAAACGTTTCATCACTGAACTAGTTTTCCTTGTGCAAGTCAAAGTCATTTTTGGCCTGACATTGGCAAGTCCTGTAAGGATAGTAATTGGATTTCCAGAATAAGCTAAAATCTCTTTTCTCTCTGCACCCTGCTCAAGTAATTGAGGTTAAATGAAGTGGTCAACCATGCACTAAACCTCAGTGGGTGTTCATGGGCAGATGTGTGCAGTATAAAGAATTCTAATCTAAATTCTTTAGTGTTCAAACTCAGCAAAATGCTTCAACTAAAAATGTCTCTTTTTTTGTCTATTTTTTTTGATAGAAAATGTTAAAAGTTGTCAAGATCACTCGAGTGTAGCTGTAAAGGTCAACTGGTGCTGCATGGCTTTGATAACAAAAAAGCATTTTGTGTGTGTTTGTGTGCACAAACTCACCAAACATCCTCTGCATCCACATCGCATTCAGCACCAAACTGGCAAATATCACAGGTGGACGTTTCCTTCTGCCCTGCCTCGGCGGAGCCCTCTCCTCCTAAAAGTGTGAGAGAGAGATGGGGGAAAAGGTTTAATGCCTCTTTCATCCGAGACAGATTTGTAACAACGTGTCTGTAACTATATTTGTCTAATACTCAACTGGTTCATTCAACGGGAGTATAAACCTGTAACAAAGGCCCGTAACAATGCCTCTCTCGCAACGTGACCGTGAGAAATCAGCCTTGGACGGCTCAAGTGCATTTATATTCTGCCATATCCAGCCATAATCCCACAGAAGCCATCCCCTTCATCCTTTACCCCATTCTACACCCTCCTTCTGACTCTCCTCGCCTGAATCTCATCTATCACTCCCAGCATCCCCCACTGATCTTTTGGAGTCCCTCTTTTATTTCATCGTGCTGATTTTCTCACACAGTGAGTGCGACGACTCCTTGGTGGCGAGGTGGATACTGGCGTCAGGCTTATGGTGGCTTAGGGACCCTGCCGGTGCATATCACGCCTCATGAACGGCCGAGGGGGAGAAGAAAGGAGAAAAAAAAGCAATCTGGCCAATCTCAAATTGCATTCTCCCACCACAGAGGACTCATCCAGTCTCTGCAAGCTTTTGCTCTTCTTCCTTTTCCCCGCGGCCCTCTTCTCCATTAGAAAAGCTCTATTTTTAAACTTACTAGGGCTCGGGAGGACAACTTTGCAAAAGAAGACAAAGAGGTGGAACTTGTCATTTCTTTAATCTCCCCGAGACAATCCCATGCACAGACCCCCGCGCTGCTGCCACCATGCATTGCTCCCATGTGTCGCCACTTTCATTTTCCCTTCTGAAACTTTTGTTATTTCTTGTGATCCCTGGGCTAGGTGAATCAGAAAGAACTCTGGTTTAACCTGATTTTCCACTGTCAAGATTAAATTACCCTTTGACTCTCTTATTATAAGGTCAAAGTGAGTTAACGTTTCTTCCATGTTAAATCAAGTTGGCATGTGACTTTCCTCCTCCACAATTCTCAGCTTGGATTTTGTAGCTGGTGGGTCAGATTATCCCAACAACTCCATTCGCCTCTTTTGCCTGTGTCCAAACACACTGTGGAGCCTACAAGATTGAAAAGTTCCTTTGCTGAGGATGTTAAGCTCCTCTAAAATGTCCTGCCTTTGCTCTCATTGTTTCCTTATTCCTTTTGAAGCTGTGTCTGAAGCTGCAGGTGTTGGAAGGTAGCCACTGTGGCGCGGCAGTGTGTACTGTGAGTGCTGGGCATTTGCAGTCAGGTGGCAAGATGTACATTCTGTATTCATAGCACTGGGTTGCCACCAATGCATCTTGAATGCCAAATTGACTAAAGTGTACACAGCAAAAGCCCCTTTTGGCAAATATTGTCATATATAATTCTAGGATTTAATCTGTTGAAAGCTCCACTGGAGCCTTATTTGTTTCCTATATATTCTTGAATACATCTACAAAAATTTCTCTATTTGATGATATGATAATTAAGCCACTATAAATAAAGGGAAGGCATCTCAAAATAATGACATTTAAGTTGTGAAAGAAACATTTTAGCTTGTAGTTACCAGGAGCTGTAAGTGCATGCAAAGACTCTTCATGCCACAACCTGCCTCTGCCACTGATATCATGAACCTTATCATAGTTTATTTAAAAGATTTTTTGTAGCCTGTTGTCGTAATCTTACGTTAACCACCAAGAATTACATTAGCTAGCTTCTTGTCAACTAGCACCTTTACAGTAGGTACCAAAGCACTTTCCCTCTTCGCCCCCCTACAGGTTGGGAGCAGCAGTTAATAACTCAAACGATTTTTTAAACATTAATTTAAGGTATAAAACTATCTTTGGTGTTGGATCAATCGATCGATTGAAATTAATCAATATCAATAAATAAGGTCTCTGTTGTATAACTGTGTTGCGTGGGTTAAAAAAAAAAAAGAATTGAGGTTTTTATCGAATTGTGGGTCAAAAATTGTGACACAAACCTAACCCTGGGTTTGATGTATCGTTACCTACCGGGTACCCCATGAACCTCATCGGAGTTTAACAGAACTTTATCTGTAAAATGTCAGTTTACTACTGAGCTCCATCACCCTCCAGACAAACAAGTTTGAATTATGGTTCTACAGCTCCTGACAGAAGTCTACAGGGAGACACTGGGCTTTTCGTTTTGTCTTTGTATAATCTAGTCCCTTCAGAAAAAACTTGATTATGCGATCCGTATTTGTTGAAATACGTCGCACTTTTGCTGCATAAATTGCCGATTTCTGCGCAAAATAATGTGGGGCTTGCATGATTTCCTAATCGCCGCATTTTTGTTGCAAAAAAGTCAGATATATCTTAGCAGAAAGTGGAAAAATGTTGCGTTTACTTTACACAAGCGCAGCCACTGCAGTTTTTGCAAGTTCCTGCAATTTATAAGCATACAATTGTATAAATTGCATAATATTTAAGAAAACGTGATGCATAATCATGGATTTTTGCCAAAAAAGACTGATAATCAGTGACTTCCAACATTCTTGAAGTGCAATATGAAATCGCTTCAAGTGGCTGATTTAACAAATTCCAAATCCATAAGCATACAAATAACAAACCTGAATATGACTATTCTTGTTTGTCATGTAACAAAAAAGTCAATAAAATACAGTTGAAAAATGCTATAAAAAAGTACTGAAACATATATAAAAAATGAATCATGTAGTAAAATATGTGCTGTTACTAGCTACTCAATAGTGAGTTTGTTAAAAGTTTAGACCATTTTTTGGTCCCTAGTATAGATCAAGCTCCCAAAACTCTATAGCATATTTTTGCCCCATTCAATGCTTGCGGTTTGTAAGGCAGGTATGTATTTGTGTTGTCTCAATCCCCAATCCTTAATCTCAAAGGGTCCTTTCCTCCTGAGCCACAGAAGACATCATACAACTCACAGTGCTACTCTTCCTGACTTAACTGATCTGGATATATAAAATCTTTAAATTTCCCCTTTTAAACTCACTAATGAAAGCAATACCTCCAAACCCACGTTTCTAAATTCATATACATTCAAGGTGTGTTGTCTGTGTTGTTCTCAAGCACGGCTTTAGTACTTGAGTCTGGACTCAAGACACTTTTCTGTTGTCTTGGACTTGGCTCTGACTCTGCCATTTGGCCAAATATTTAACTTGGTGTCAACCGAGTCCAGCACTGTATGCTTTTGTTCTAAAGTAACTTTCTCCTTCAAAACAAAGCCATTGATGATGAATACACTCCTTCAGAAGACAAGTATTAGTTTAATTCAAACTCCATCTAGAACAGGCATTGTGATTGGTTTGCCTGGGATACGCCCAATGAATCATTTTCATTTTGGCCACAGACACAATGTCAGCGAGCACTTTGCACTATGGATTCTTCAGGACAAGTAATATGTTCAAGAATGGGAACATGTTATATTTTAATCAAATAATATGGCCTGATTTGACACTTTCTTTCTACAATCTTTACTGTCTCTCATTTGGACTTGGTCTTGACTCGGTGTCGACTATTCCTGGTTTTGGACTTGTCTTGAACTCGACAAAGGTGGACTTGACTACAGCCCTGCTTCAAGTGTTCAACTGTGCATGACTGTGCAATTATATCGGCCTGTCTTTTGTCTAACATCAGAGTGTAAGGTACTGTCGACGCTGGGAATGTGGCTGATTGAATTAGCCAATTGTGACTCTTTGACCACTGTTGAAATGTAATTTCCCTCATTTCCACCCGTTGTGCACTGCATGTAGTGTTGTGTGAAATCACAGGGCTCTCGCGGGCACCAGAGCTAGCCAGGCTCTCTAGCTGAATTGTACTCTGTCAAATGATCAGCTCCACATAAAGTCTTTTGGGCAGGCAAGCATGTAAGCTCTCCCACGACTCTCCTCTTCTACGAGAGAGAGGGGGGGAGGGGGTGACAGTGGACTGTGCACATTTTTGTAATGCCTGCTCAGATTTCTTACCCTTCTGCACGTACATGCAGGACGCAAATGCCAACATTGTCTCCTGTTCTTCTTCTTTTGCCTGTCCTTTGCTTCCTTACACTACAACTAACACATCTTGTATGCACTCTCACACACACTCTTCCCCAGATCCCCATACACGGTACTGCAGGCCCAATTACCAAAGGCGGCTTGGGACAGGCAGTGTTTTCCACTTCTCAAATCCCTGATAGAGTCTCCTGTAGCACTAACACAACATCTCCCCTGTTTCTGCGTCTGTTAATCCCTGGAATCAGGAGACACAGCTGGGTAATGACTGAAATGATTAGCTCATCTACTGCCCCCACAATCACCCCCACCAGCTCCTACATCACCTAGTATCGATCCACGCTTGGCCTGGACCAGTCAACGAGCCTCACTTTCCTGTCCCCCAAATCCTCTTTGGGGGACGTTCCTTTAATGTTGAGGAGTTTGCTTTAATGAACACAATACTTTCTTTATGTACATGTAGCTTTGTGTGACATTAGCACAACAGGGAGGGGAAAGAGGACTACGAGGCAAAGGCAAGGGAAATTGAGATGAAGTTACTAAGACTATGAGAAGAATAGATTAGAGTGAAATGATGAGTTAAAGGGAAGATAAGCAGGATATAAAAATCCCAAAGGTGCTGTGAAGCTTCCACAGAGGGTTAAAGAGCATCTTTAATCCCCTCACTGGTGTCGGGAGCTTGGCCTTGCTGTAAATACTATATGCATGCCCGTATGGATACAAATTCACATAAAAACAACAAAATTCATCTACCCTTTCCAACAGAAGATGGGAAAAGTGTTTCTGTTACCATAAGTTGTAAAATAGAAGCAGAGACAGCCACTGTGCACGGCAAACTAGAAAAGAAAATATGTGACCATATTTTATTTTCAGTTTTATTTTATGTATGTAATGCATACAAACATGTACACCAACAGTATAGAGACATAACAAAGGGCAAAACACCCTACGTTATAACCCCCCAATTAAAATATATATATATATATATATATATACAGTGAGGAAAATAAGTATTTGAACACCCTGCTATTTTGCAAGTTCTACCACTTAGAAATCATGGAGGGGTCTGAAATTGTCATCGTAGGTGCATGTCCACTGTGAGAGACATAATCTAAAAAAGAATATCCAGAAATCACAATGTATGATTTTTTTACGATTTATTTGTAGGATACAGCTGCAAATAAGTATTTGAACACCTGAGAAAATCAATGTTAATATTTGGTACAGTAGTCTTTGTTTGCAATTCCAGAGGTCAAACGTTTCCTGTAGTTTTTTACCAGGTTTGCACACACTGCAGAAGGGATTTTGGCCCACTCCTCCACACAGATCTTCTCTAGATCAGTCAGGTTTCTGGGCTGTCGCTGAGAAACACGGAGTTTGAGCTCCCTCCAAAGATTCTCTATTGGGTTTAGATCTGGAGACTGGCTAGGCCACGCCAGAACCTTGATATGCTTCTTACAGAGCCACTCCTTGGTTATCCTGGCTGTGTGCTTCGGGTCATTGTCATGTTGGAAGACCCAGCCTTAACCCATCTTCAATGCTCCAACTGAGGGAAGGAGGTTGCTGGGCATTGGCAGGGAAACAAAAAACACAGTCCATGTGGAAGTACTCCTGTGACCAACAAACAACCCACCAAGCCATATTTAAAAAAATCTTCAATGCTCTAACTGAGGGAAGGAGGTTGTTCCCTAAAATCTCGCAATACATGGCCCCGGTCATCCTCTCCTTAATACAGTGCAGTCACCCTGTCCCATGTGCAGAAAAACACCCCCAAAGCATGATGCTACCACCCCCATGCTTCACAGTAGGGATGGTGTTCTTGGGATGGTACTCATCATTCTTCTTCCTCCAAACACGGTTAGTGGAATTATGACCAAAAAGTTGTATTTTGGTCTCATCTGACCACATGACTTTCTCCCATGACTCCTCTGGATCATCCAAATGGTCATTTGCAAACTTAAGACGGGCCTTGACATGTTCTGGTTTAAGCAGGGGAACCTTCCGTGCCATGCATGATTTCAAACCATGACGTCTTAGTGTATTACCAACAGTAACCTTGGAAACGGTGGTCCCAGCTCTTTTCAGGTCACTGACCAGCTCCTCCCGTGTAGTTCTGAGCCAATTTCTCACCTTTCTTAGGATCATTGAGACCCCACGAGGTGAGATTTTGCATGGAGCCCCAGTCCAAGGGAGATTGACAGTCATGTTTAGCTTCTTCCATTTTCTAATGATTGCTCCAACAGTGGACCTTTTTTCACCAAGCTGCTTGGCAATTTCCCCCGTAGCCCTTTCCAGCCTTGTGGAGGTGTACAATTTTGTCTCTAGTGTCGTTGGACAGCTCTTTGGTCTTGGCCATGTTAGTAGTTGGATTCTTACTGATTGTATGGGGTGGACAGGTGTCTTTATGCAGCTAACGACCTCAAACAGGTGCATCTAATTTAGGATAGTAAATGGAGTGGAGGTGGACATTTTGATGGCAGACTAACAGGTCTTTGAGGGTCAGAATTCTAGCTGATAGACAGGTGTTCAAATACTTATTTGCAGCTGTATCATACAAATAAATAGTTAAAAAATCATACATTGTGATTTCTGGATATTTTTTTTAGATTATGTCTCTCACAGTGGACATGTACCTACGATGACAATTCCAGACCCCTCCATGATTTCTAAGTGGGAGAACTTGCAAAATAGCAGGGTGTTCAAATACTTATTTTCCTCACTGTATATATACTGTGTACGCACATACACATACATATGCATATGAATATACATATACGTACATACACACATACAATAAAAGTAAAATAAAATAGTCAGTGTGGAAGGTCCATAATTGCACATTGACTTACATTGGAAATGAAACTAAAGAAAAAGAAAACGGTGCAGTTTAGATAAACTGGATATAAATGCAGCGGCACCGTGGCTCTGCCCGGCTGTGTGCCGCCCATGATGATTGTGATTGGTTTAAAGGTGGAGGCGCTGTGGTGAAGGGTCTGGCAAAGCAAGACTAGGACAAATAAAAAACACAAACTAATTCTTCGCACAAATATTCAATTTACTATGAATGTATACTGTATATACTGTATATATAAATCAGTCAGACATTTTATGGCAAATAATTACAATGGGACTTTATGACTACATTAGGACTAAAGAAACATTCCAAACAAATAAGATGAAGTGCTGAGATTGAAGGTGAAGCCAATTTTGGGCTTTGATTATTCATGCAAATTTGATCATTCACCCCAAACAGCCAGTACAGACTGTACAGATGTTAGCTTGACTGCTTTGCTCGCTAACTGATTTACAAATTTCCAGGAACTCAACATTTTTTTGTATTACTTGCCATAACCAAACCCCAAAAAACTGGTCTCAACAGCTCAAGCAATTTCACAGTCCTCATGCAACCTGACAGAACCTGCGTCCTTTTGCAGAGAAGAATAGGGGACGAATTGCAGTGTCCAATTTGTCCCCAAGCTGATTGACCTATTGATATAGACTCAAGGCTGTAACTGCTGCCAAAGGTGCCTCTGCTATATATTACTGTTCTTGGTCTGCCTTCCTTTCTTCTTCACACTATCCCATGTTGCGCTGGATATTTCATTATATAGCATGCATATTTTTTCTACATTAACACATACTGTACCGTAATGGCATGGTGTCTCCATGTGATTATATCAGTGACACAAAAAGGGAAGGAGACAGGAAGAGAGATCGTTCATTTGAGCCTGCACACACACACATGCACACACACACACACACACACACACACACACACACACACACACACGCACACACACACACACACACACACACACACACACACACACACACACACACACACAAAAGACACATACCCAAACAAAGACAGGAGATTTAGGGCACTCTAGTTTGCAGCTATCATACGGATGATGAATGAAACCCACACAACCCTGGAAAACAGAGCAAGACCACTCCGAGCTTGGTTGCAAACACACTGGGGAGAGGAGGAGAGGGCTGGGAGGGAGACACGCACTGTTACATCCAACATATGGCTGCAGGTGGTCACTGAAGCGGATTCAGTGTAAACCCCACATGGCTCTCTATTGTTACTGAAACCTGAACTGAACCTTTAAAAGGTTTAGGCTGTGTTCAGACTAAAAAGTTTACAGCTAAATTCCCTGGAACATTTCACTGATTTTTTCCTTCATAAGGCAGCTGGATTCCCGTGATATCACAAGATCACGTGAGAATTGTGGGATCACAAATCACACGCAAATCCATCTAGTCATGCTTCAATTAATGCGTTGTGTTCCGAAGAGCTGCGGACCGAACCAATCAGCGGTGAGGAGATACCGGCAGCTACGTACAGGGGTGGTTTAGGTGTGTGTGACAGCCGCGACAGTTCATTCAAACAACAATGGCAGACATGTTGGTTCATCCAATCACCTGCTAGGTATTTCCAAACACTTTCTGATGACGGCTTCTCAGATGGTTCTGTGTAACAAACCATGTGGCGCGTCAGCTTCAGTGTGATGCAATGTGTTGTAATATTGCAATCTGGTATTCAACATGCATGGAATCTGTTGTAAACAGATATAGATATTAGACATCGAAAATAGGTTAGGGACAATCCAAATGACAAATGGTGTAATGACAGGATTCATCAATGCAGATTTATTTATTCAATCTTCCTATGTAGTACAATAGATCAGTGAACCTGTAGACAGTTTTCTATAGCTTAGCCTAATTGATATAAATGAGGTAGACAGAATATTAGAAAAACATCTTAGTATAACACAATATAATTAATCAGCAGTACAAACAGCCTCCAAGTTGAATCAAAACTCTGAAACAACAAAAACTAAACATTAGAAGCTTAATTAGGGTGCAGAGCTGTTGTATTAGACTGCAATAGCTTTTAGCTATGTGCACCTATCACATTTCTCCTAATTACATATACCCAATTGCATTGAGTGTCCTGAAAGAGTGGTATACAGGCTACAGATTAATTACCCAATGCCAGCGAAACAAAATGATGCCTATTGGCAGCTGTGATAAATCTTATCGAGGGCTGTTTTCTTCCCGCAAACGGACATGTGATCCATGTAAGGTGATACAGGAAGCAATAAACATGAGCCACATAGCTGATAATGGCCCGGGATGATGATACTGAATCTATCTTAGTCATATTGTATCTTCATCACATCACACATCCGACTCACCTAAGATGTAGTCTTTCAGTTGTGTGCCGAGCTCCATTAAAACAAAACTGATGACAATTAAACTATGAAACCCATCAATCAAAATGGCATTATCAGCAGGTTGCTGTCCCAAGTGGTCAATCTGACAGGGCGAGCTGGGCCAGAGAACAGAAGACAGCCAAATAATCCATAAACACAATGGACATCAATATTGAAAAGATGACAGATGAGACTGCCGACAGAAGCCAGGATTCAATTTCAGTTCTTTTTTTCTTTCTTGAAAGAGACCATATCGCTTTCCACAAAGTCATTTGTCAGCCATAAGGCCGATGAGAAGAAGCAGAGCTTCTCCAAAAAGTGAGCCAAGGGCGGTCGTTCTAGTGACGTGGATGACAAAATGAATCAGGCATGGGGCAATAAAGATTGTGATATAAATAATGATGTTATCAAAATGCTTGGTGGGCATTGGCAGGGAAACAAAAAACACAGTCCATGTGGAAGTACTCCTGTGACCAACAAACAACCCACCAAGCCATATTTAAAAAAAGCTGGAACAGACACAAACACAAACACTATTCATTCACATTTAGCTGACAAAAAGGTATCACATTTCAACTGTTGGAGTTTGTATACATGACCAACATTTGCTTGCATTTAAAGGAGGGAGTGGGCCAGACCTATTTGCTTCCGGTCAAGAATTGATCCCACATAATTCGCTTTGTGCATAGTTCAATCTAATTGAACTTTGAAAAATAGCTATGCTTATCAATGCCCAGCTAATTCTGGTGGGTGGGATTGACCTCTCATTCAGAAAATATTGATTGTGAATGTCCTTGTTTATTACTGCACAGTGAAATAACACAAGCAGCAGAAAAGAAGGCATGCTGTTGAGCTGTCACCATTGGCCATGTTTGGCCTGAACACACCATAACTCTGATAAAGTCCTCACCAGGGGGCATTTCTCACTGCCTTGCTCTCATGTTTTAGCAAGACCCAATCAGAAATGACAACTCAGTCAGTAGGGGAGTCTGTCTGGTAGCTGGAGAGATGCCAGTTCACCTCCTGTGCACTGCCAAGGAGCTCTTAAGCCAGGCACCGAACCCCCAACTGCTCTGGGGGGACCTTTCCACTCTGACATCTCTCCATTTAGTGCATGTATAGGTACTGAGCATGTGTGTGTAATTCAGGCCTGTGTGTAATAACAACAGAGTGTAAATTGTAATTTCCCCTTGCGGGATTAATAAAGTATACATTATTTTTTATTATTATTACTATTATTTGTAATTGAGGCATGCTGGTGAATGTGGTAGAGATAACTCACATGCGGCCCTGTAGCTTTACTCTCACAACATATTGTTGGTAATCTTCCTTTGGCAGGTTTGTCATGCAATGGCTAAGCCCCGTCAAAGTCACCTTCTGATTCAGATTATTGTTACTTACTACCACCCTTGACCTGCTTGTTGTCAAATGAATTGCCTTTCAGCAAATAACCTCCTGTCAACATGTTACTGTAACTGGTTAGGTAGCAATTAGCCCTTAAACTTGACACTTTGTGGTTGTATTAGTTGGCACTCAAACATTTCTTTATTCTCTCTTCTCTCAACTTTCTAGTGTTCAACTGTAGTAGTTATTATAGTGTAAATTCATCAGAGAACATGCTAAATCAAATAGGGTTGGGTATCCTTTTTCCCCTTTTCGATACCGGTGTTAAAACGTCACTTTTAAAAGGGTGCCATTGCCTAAAAAGAGCAAAAACGACAATTGGCGACATTAAATAATGGCAGATTTCGTCACCCAACCCACTACTGTTATTGGACTGATTGGCTGAATGACAGTAGCTAATGCATTTTGCAGTAGCTCTCTCTAGCTTTTACAGTAGAGCTGACTTTGGACATGTTTGGCCTTTTAAAAATGTTAGCCTCTTAATTCAAATAATGAAAAAAAGATGTCAGCTGTTCAGAAAGGTGAGCAGTCAAAGCACAAATACACAGTGCTGCACTAACAAGAAACACCGGCAACACTTCATTTTGAAAGGACTCTGTTGGGTGACTCTGTCTCTGTGCCGTGGCTGTGGAGCTGTTAACGAATCCACAAACAAGGTCCCCAACTGGGTCAAAGCCTTTATGAATGGATTAAAAAGGAGGAATTACGGCTTTAAAAATTCATCTTTCCCTCTGAGAGGATTAGACCCTGCATTCTGTTCTCTGCTCACTTGGCTGGCCCAGTGACTGTCTTTCAATCCTGTCACCTATCTGCAGTCAATAGGAGCTCTGGGAAAGGGTATTCAGGTTGCTCCATACACTTTAGGGAGAAGTAGCCTGTCTAAACCTCCTTCTTCTTCATTCTAAACTAACTAATGACAGAGACAGAGTAGGATCTGGGTTTAGTTCTTGACCATTGTAAAGATATGCAAGTGAACCATATTTTAAAGGGGCATTGACATTTAGAGAAACGTACTGTTCCTGAGCTTCAACATTAGCCAATCTCTCGCCCCTCTCGCCTTGGTCTATCTGCATGTGAAAACAAAATGCTTTTGTCACTCATATTTTGAACCTGCTAGCTACTTCCACCCCTGCTCCCAGTCTGCAGGCTACACTAATCACCTCCTGGAATCCGCTTTAGAGTTAATGCTAATGCAAATAACAATTTCCCACAATATCAATGCATTCCAATGCAAGTTATGGTTACCATTACCATCATTTGACTGTACATTTTGTGATAGCTCACATTGAGGAATATTTTTTTTCTTCTATAAAAAATAGTTTTCTGTTTAGTCTGAACACAAATAAAAACATTGCCTAAATACAGTGCAGTCTGAAACATATCAGTTGAGTGCCCAAAAACATATGACGTCCTAGTAGATATAATTGATTTTGACCGCTATTATATTTGTTCATTTAGTTCCAGTAGTAGTCCATCAGATGTCACACAAGTCAGCCATGCTTTCTTCCTGTTTTGGGCTAATTCATCATCAGTTCTAATTAGAGTGGTATCTTGATTGTGTACCCACCCACTAAAAACTGTGTTTATGTTGATTTATAACATAAAAACTACAACTTATGAACTAAGTATTGACATCTAGAATTTGAAAAGCTTAGTATTGTGCAAAACACATTCCACAGTGCTCTGCTTTGGCAACAACAGGGTGTGGAATCAGCTTTTGTGCTTTTCTTGCTCTGTATTTGCTACAGCCTTTTAGTTTGAACAGTCCCTTCCTGTGTTGTGTCCCAGACAAGATTCTGGTTTTAATCCGGAAATAGGCTGAATTAGCTTAAAGCAAGTCACATTGAACTTCAAATAACACAGGGAGAAAGCAATGCAGGCTATTCTTCCCAAAAGAGGACACCCATCTATTTTAAGTTACATTTAAGTACTAATGCATTTTGACACATCCCTAGCCCGCAGTACTTACTGTCTATTAAACTGGAAAACTAATTTGTAGATGTTTTTTGTTTAATAAACCACACTAAATAATTCATGCCTTTGTTTCTACTTAATTTCAAATCTATTTAGATTTATTTCATTTTTACTTGAATGTGGAAGATGACACCACAGAGACATCAAAATGCGGATCACCATGATTTACAATATTCTTATTTTTTTGTCCATCTCTCCGTCCTTCCATTACTCCATTATTTCTCCTCACAGCTCACAAGCATTTTGAATTTCCTTTCCATATCTCACATCAGCATGCTCATTGGAAATTCAATTAAATTCCTTCTCAGTTCGCACTAGCAGCTAGGCCTCTCTAACCTTGGCATATTTACTCTCCAATTCTCAGCACAATGTGGGGAACATACAGGAATGAGCTGGCAGGGAGTAACAAACATCCTCTCTTTCACTGTCTCTGTCGTTATCTATTCATCCGTATGGAAAATTGTGATGCACTCTTGTTGAGTGGTCGTTCTGCAAAAAATATGCTGTCCAATGTGGCTTGTATAAGAAGCACACCATAACCAGAGTGGAGCGTTAGTGAATAGGTACTGGGACACACTTCATTGTAATGCGGATGAATGTTGAAAATGATACACCCAAAACTATCTGAGCAAATATGTAACTGTCAACTTATTCCAGGAAGACTTTGAATTGTCTATGTGCTGTTTTCACCAGAATGTCTGTCTACTTGTCAAAAAACAGCTCTCGAATGCAACTTAAAGCTACATTGCGTAACTATTGTACCTTAATCAATTAATTTTGATGCTACACTGACTCCAATCCAATCACAATGGTTGTTCATAATAACTGTGAGGTTGAAAACCCCTGTGATCCATACATACAATTGAAATGCACTGAGCATTGGGTACAAACATACAAAATTACCTTTATATATATATATACTGTATATAGTATATCCAAGTGCTCCATAATCATATGCCATTGTCTAATACAGTGTAAAATCCTACATAAGCTACATTATTCCAAAGAAAGACTTCCTGAACTCTCTCCTCTATGGGAAAAATGTGACACTCATATCGGTGATTTGCTTCATAGTTATGTTTTTTGTTGCAAAATACAAGGTTACTGGAGTGGTATCTTTCATGTCTAAGGTGTTAAATATTCAAATGATCCCAGATCCAGTTTTAGTAATCTTAGGGATATCTAATGAAGCTAAGAGACTGACACCGGCACAACAGCGCTTCTTGGCATATGAAATTCTCACTGCAAAGAAGGTTATCCTCTTATTCTGGAAAAAGAAAGAGGGACCAACACTGAAGATATGGCTCACAGAGATGATGGACACACTCCACCTTGAGAGGATCTGGTTCATCCTTAAGGACAAACTAAAAAGACTTTGAGAACCTTGGCAACCTTTGAAATCTTATCTTACAGGACAAGCAGTATCCTGATTGCAGGGGGGGGGGGGGGGGTTATTACTGTAAAAAGAAGCTTTGTAATACAATTTTGTAACTTGATATTTTAAATTAAGCTTCAAAAATATTTGAAACACAAAAAGGCAAAAAGAAACAAATGGATATACGCTCATCTCCTTCATCTAAACTGCATGCTTGATGCTCTCATATGTCAACATCTTCACTCACTAATCTTCACTCACTATCTAATTTACCTGTTGGGCCACAGATAAAAATGACAAAACCCAAACAGAATCAAGTCAGTCCGACCGACAGATTTCACAGCTTGTAACATTAGCATATATAACACAGGAGCCCAGTATCATGCTTCAGCTTTTTTTTTAAATACCAATGCAATGCCTTCATGTCCAAACACATATTAGAATGAAGGCCAAGTGGAGCACAAGCTAACCTTGAAAGTGTATTTTTTATTTTTGGGTTGTTTTTGTCATTATAACTAGTGTTGTTGCTATCTTTATGGATGGTCATGGTGATTATTTTGGTTACAATGCAGATTTATGGCTCAAGGTAAACTAAAAAAGACACCAAGCCCCAACAGGTAAACCCATCCATTTTTCCGTCTTTTTTCCTTGCTAGCGTTCACCTGGCAGCACACCACACCCAGATTCCTCTCCTTGCAGATGGCGAGCCCACATGGCAAACAAAGAAGACAGCAGCTGACTCATAACTGTAAGCTAAAATGCTACATCTGACCAGCAATGTAATTATAAACTGTTATTTGATGTTGTTACTTGTGCAAAATAAGGCTAGCGTGGCTGCTTGTAGTATCTCGCTCTCAGAGAAGACACTTTTTTTAGTGCTTTCCAACTGCACCATGAGTAGCCATTGTTCGGTTGTTGAGTAGCTCTTCATCACAACATTATTTGAACTGTACAATCTTGTAGCAAAGATGACAGCTCTCAGATGACGTTCTAGAGACACATTTTATTATTACTTTCCCAAAAGCATGACCTGATAAACCCTCGTGTTGTCTTCCCATCAAAATCGCATCAACACTTTTGTTGATGCTTTTTATCAATGTTTTTAACTTTTTCTTACTTTTTTGTCCCTTTTTTCAACACTTTTGATGTTTTTTTTAATGTCACTTTTTTAATGTTTTCAACACTATATAAGACTAACTTGTTAACTTTTGGAACTAACTTAATTTTTGGAATTTATGGTCAATTAAACTCATTTAAAGAAAATTATACCTAATGTTTGAGTTATAAAAGCAGAAATTTTGAATTATTTAGACTAAAATTAAAGGAATGTATGTTGATGGGTAATCACAAACTGGAATATGTCAACTTGTACTCAATACTATTTGGAAACCACTTCAATTGTTTTTATTTTCAAATGCTATAAAACTGAATAAGACACCTCAAAATGAATGAAAGTAGAGATTTGTATCAAAGAGCGTTGTGTGGAATCAATCATGTTTCTTTAGGTAATTACAATTGGGTAGTTAAAAAGAACATTGATATAGGAAAATGGGTCAATTTGACCCGAGGATACCATGAGGGTTAATGGTAAAAAGCAACAGAGTGGCCCTTTAAACATGTCTCTGTATATCCCTCAGGCAGGAAGAAGAATGACGGAGCGTGAAACGATACAAGACAGAGAGCGAGACAAAGTCAATGAATGTGTGAAAATGAGGACAATAGGATAATCATTATGTTTGGGTGCAGCGGGGATTTTGACTGAGCTAAGTGGTAAAGTTGGTACGGAGTTAGCAGAGACTAAGGGTGCTTTCACACCTGACCAGTTTGGTCCATTTTAACCAAACCCTAGAGCTTTTCATCACATAGTCAAGTTCCTTTGGGGTGGTGTGAACATTCATTTTGAACTCTGGTGAACTCTGGTCCTTTTGAAAACAGGGGTCTCAGTCTGCTTCCAAGTGCTCTGGAATTCGGTTTACTTAAGGTGAAAATTCAATCCGACCCATATCGCCTTCTTCTAAAATAATACAAACACTAAAGCAAAAATTAGGTAACCCAAAGCGTTATAAATTTCAACGCCTTTACTGACCCTTGATGACTAAAAAAAAAAAAAAACATCAAACATCTCCAACATCCGCTCATAAACAAATTAAAACTGAGTCATCCACCCTCACAAGACCTGCTGGCATATAAAGGCATCGTCAGTTAGACAAAAGGTTTGCTATGGCTTTGAACTGTCCATGTTTGAATATTATCTTGAGGCTTATCTTTCAAGCAGAAAGGTTGATTTGTTCAAACTGAAGCAGATATCAGGAACAACTCGCCAGAAATGAAGCAGCTCTCCTGTAGGACGCTACAATTAAGAAGCTTTTGTGTTCACACAGACATTCATTATCTGAGTTATTTCAAAAGCTCCATTTATTATCTTGCTATATTTCTCAGAGCCGTTTAGTAGTACTTTAATCAAAATATGCATTTGACCAGGGCTTTCAGAGTGCAGAGGAAGACATCTGTAGTGTTACTTTAGTAGGTAGAGCTACAGCGTGTTACTTGAAAACTTCCGAAAGGTGAATATGAGAAACTAAAATATACTTTTAGGGCACAGTGTCAATTCAAGAAGCGATGCTAAACAGACAAATAGACAGAAAGGATGAGTGCACCTTCAGAGGAAAACTCTGCCAAAGAAAGCAACAGCTTAACAGCCATAACAGACATAAACGTGGTGTGGTCCGACAGATCAACTCTATTGGGAAATATATTCTGCCATCAACAACGTGAAAGGTGTTGATAGTGTTAATGACCCTACAGCAAATTACGACCTGAATCTGCTGCTCCCTTCAGTATGGTGAGTTTCATCCCATTGTCAAGTTGTCTGAAACACAACTTTACTGTTTTGGTTCACAGTCACTGCTCTTAAAGCAGCTGTTTTCAGAGGGGAAAAGCTCCAATAAACCACTGTACACTGCCTGCTCAGCAACAAACGGCAAATACACAGAGCTTGTGACTAGCCGGCGACAAGACATATTCTTAGCATTACTTCATGTCAGACCATTCACGGTAATTTCTGTTAGCAGTTTAGCACTGCTCTGATGACACATCTTTGACAGGTGTAGGTCATATTTTCTAATTGCTTTAGGTCCTTTAGTACGACTACTGAAACTACCATACTAATGTCCAACATCAGGACTTGAGGATGCGCGCCGTGAAATTCTATTTTTTTTAATGATTATATTTTGGGGCTTTTCGGCCTTGGATGGACAGGACAGCTAGGTGAGAAAAAGAGGAGAGAGAGGGGGAAGACATGCAGGAAATTGTCACTGGTCGGACTTGAACCCTAGACCTCTGCGTCAAGTCATAAACCTCTAAGTATATGTGCGCCTGCGCTACCAACTGAGCCAACCCGGCCATGAAATTCTACTTTTTTGTGAATGAAATTTGCCCTCAGAGCGTAACATGTAGTCTTAGATGGGCATTTTAAGGATTGAGATTATGCTAATGATCAAATCCAAGGAACATTCTTCATGAACAGTATTTATCAGGCTAAAACGAGAATGTATATTGTGATGCATATTGATATCAAGTCATATCAAAATTATATGGTGGAAGGTTTAGACATAGAACACTGTATGATCCTGTAAGGCTGGGCAATATATCAACATCGTTATATGACACTTGATCTGGATATCATAATATCGTGACTTGAACAAGTGTTGTCTTTTCCTTGTTTTAAAGGCTGCATTACAGTAAAGTGACGTAATTTTCTAAACTTCTTAAATTGTTCTAGCTGTTCTGTTATTTTCTTTTACCCACTTAGTCATTATATCCACATTACTGATGCATATTTATCAAAACTCTCATTATGTAAATATTTTGTGAAAGCATCAATAGTCAACCCTACAATATCGCCGCAACATTGATATCAATGTATCTGGTCAAAAATGTGATATTTAATTTTCTCCATATCGCCCAGCTCTATGCACCTGCATGCACACCTTGCCTGAGCAGACACTCCCCTGACATCCTCATCTAGTAACCCTTCTGTCCTTGGGCTAACACACACTTTAGCGGTCTTGGCACAGCAATGCCCCTTCTGTCCCCATCACCTGCTTGCTCCATTATGCATCGGTGACAGAAAATCTCAGGAAATGTCAGCCTCCAGCCTGCAACTGCTCTGTACCAACTCCATTGGTGCCGGCTGGCAGCCCACTGAGCCCCACCATGCCACTTCTAATCTCGCCACTAGCCTGCAGGGGCCAATCGCACACCACTGAGTGTTGGAGAGGAGCCTTGGACAGCCGGGTGGCGGGGGAGTGGTGGCAGGGTTTGGTCTCAAGGGAGAGAGAGGAAGAGAAAACTACAAGCTAATGGCTAATCCTGTGTCCACAAGACCACCATTGAGGATTGGCCAGGGCTAAAGAGAGAGCTACAGAGGATAGAGGACTGGGGGCTGGACCAGGTGAGAAGAAAACAGCTGAGGAAAAGGGGGTATGAGTAAAGCCATACCAGGGGGTGTGATGAGTGGTGGGAGGAGCTGGTTGTCAGTGGTCCAGATATCTGCACTGTAACAACCAATTAATAAAGGAACTGTAAGCAGTTTTTACATCACAGCGATGTGCCACATGGTATGCAGTCCACATTTTACTATGAAAAGAAACTTTTTAAACCAAAACCATGAATGTTCTCTAACCTTACCTACGTTATTAGCTCCCTAATCTCACACTGTCAGCTCTATCTCCACAGTGCTGTGTAGTAAGGTCTGGCTACAGCACAGATACCTTCTGGGATAGGAGAAGACATGCTCTGGGCTAATTGCATTTCTTTAAACTAATTACAGGGTCATGGGTGACGGTGAGATCCAGACGGTGGCTCTGCAAAATAGTCTCTGGAAGGAACTGGCAAAAAAACATTCCACATACAATATTAAAGGAAGTTAACTATTCACACAATACAGTAACGTGAGCTATTTATATTAGTTAGATAGTAAATGTTGTAAACATATTCTTTGTTAATCTTTACAGTTGTTCCTCAAAAGAACCAAGCAGACTTGCCTTGTTGGACAACGTTTTTCATAGCAAAGGGATTTTGAGAAGGACAACACAGAGAGCGGAAGGGGAAGGACGTGAGCCACGCGCCGGATATCAGGCTTTATCCTGGAAATGTACTTCCATTGATCCAGACAATTAGCTTCCCAAAACTTAACAATGTAGTTATTTTAACCCCAGAATGATTTGTTTCCTTAATCAAGTCGGTTATGTGCCCGAAACCTAAGCAAACCTTAACATAGTTTTTCCACATACCACAACAATGATTTTAACAATTATGGGTGTCAGATCAGAAAATGTTATGTGTCGTTCTGGAGGGCAGTTACAAGCAATTTAAAGGACTCGTTGCTGGGTCTCCACCATCTCTCAAGATAAATATCTGTCTCTTTAACTGTGAAACGCTCCACTTTACACCAGCTAGTTGCTATCTTTGTGTGTTTGCTGGTGTCGAGTAGGTATATTACAGTGTCTTCATCAGAGATAAAAATAGCTGTCTGGAAGCGAGAGCAATAAGACTGAAGAAAACCTAAAAATCGCAGGCAGAAAACCAAAACAATGACCTAATAGACTGTAAAAAGCTCTATACAGAAGAGAGGAACGGCAGAGTTGAGTCGTCATTTTATGTGTATTAATCACTACGACGAAATATTTCATAAACATGTAGTCATTAGAGCATTCATAGTATGAAAATATTGATTATACCAGCTTTAAATCCTAAATCAGTAATGAAATCAAAGTCAGATTTAGATGTAATCTGATATACTGAGCAGTCCATAGAGTTAATCACAGTACATTACATTCATTTAGCTGACACTTTTATCCAAAGTGACTTCCAATAACTGCTTTAAACCATGAAGATACCATCCAAAAATAGCAAGAATAATGTGAATACATGAAATTAATCCAACAATCAAAAACTGCTACATTTTAGACATTAGAGTAGAGCCTCTTTACCTGCAGGAGAGGCCTTCAACAGCTATCAAAAGAGCTCATCTTTATCATAGGTAAAAAGAATGTGGCAGCAGCTGACTTCATAACCACTTTGAACTTTTATTTTTACTTTACCTTCCCACAGGTTTCCACATTTAAGGCAGTTATTGTTGAGAATGACAGATGAACAGTCAGATGAAGATGAAGGGTAACATATTTATTAAGACATGACTCGTCTATGGAGCACTTGAACATGAAAAACATGAAAACAGCATACTGCAAAAGAATTCTGACAAGTGCGCTCATGGAGTTTTCTATGGCAGTGAAAAGCAACAGAAGGTAAATTGTGGAAGGGCAATATTCCAACAGAGAAAACAAGTCAGACACAAAAGTGAATTCTTGTGTGCTTTTTTTTTGTGTGTGGTTGTGACCATTTTTTATCTCATACGAGCTGCAACATAAATCAATCACGGTTCAAGAGATTGGTAGAAGCATATCTTCAAGAGATGAAAAGATCTTTACAAAATGTGTTAATTGTCTTGGTGGCTTCACAATCATCACCTACAGCAAACCTGTCATCAACAGCTATCAAACATGTCCTTGCTGGTGAAAACATGAAAGGCTTGTTAATTAATTAATTTGACTTATTTCGGTCTGATAGTGAAGTTATCTTATATATGTGATTCAAATAGGAAAAATGAAAAATGATTACAAGTGAAGAAACTGATATTAAAGAAATAGATTACATTTCACGCTTCAAACATAACCAGTATATATTCAAATATAGACTTACCTTCTCTAGAGCAGATGTGAAGTGTGATTGACAAGTTCATTATGTATATTATTGTTTATTATATGTATTATATATATATCTACTATACTTAGATGTGTTAAAAACGCAACTGTCTCATGGCACTGTAGAGAACAGCAACATCCCAAGGCCAGCGGGGGAAAGACACATGTAATTTACAACTTAACTAGAAAAATTCTTAGCATTACTATCAGTATGTGGGCTTTAAGGTGAGCACAAAGAAACTTTCCATCTTCAGCAGATGAATGTGAGAACAACCTTTCAGTATCCAACGTGCTTTTACCCTTTAGCACTTGCATGTAAAGTGCGTTATAAATAAAATGTATTAATATTATTATTATAGGTCTGCATATACACATCATTCTGCACAGGGACATTTAAACATTACAGTGAAGAAAGAATATGTTACTTTGCATCTACAGTCATACAGAAAATGGCCAGCAAATAAGAAGCAGAGATACCAGTTTTACCAGAGACAACCATAAACAGATGTCCTTTAAGGACAGAATGAGGCTCCCCATTATCACAATTGTAGCACTTTTCTCCACCTGTTGTACTGTACATTACAGGTGAATAATAATAATAATAATGTATACTTTATTAGTCCCGCAAGGGGAAAGTACAATTTACACTCTGTTGTTATCACACACATTAGACACCAAATTACACACACATGCTCAGTACCTAAACATGCTCTAATTGAGAGATGTTAGTGTGTGTGTGTGTGTGTGTGTGTGTGTGTGTGTGTGTGGGGGGGGGGCTGCCCATGGAAAGGGACCCCAAGCAGTTGGGGGTTCGATGCCTTGCTCAAGAGCACGCACCTTGGCAGTGCCTAGGAGTTTAACTGGCACCTCTCCAGCTACTAGTCCCCCACCATATTTTGGGCCGTACGGGAATTGAACCCTCCAGTTCCCAACCCAACTCCCTACTGACTGAGCTGCTGCCACCATTAACAGTTTTTTTTTTTTTTTAACTAACTGAAGTTGAATGAGATGGGGCGGATTGCCTCTGCTGAACAAATGCATATTTTGTTGACTTTATCTTGCAGAACTTTCCCACTGCTTCTGTAATGTAAGTAAATAAACATGTTGACTGTACCTTAACTGCCAATGCACCATCCCAAATCCCAACCCTCAGTACGATGATCTGCTTCTTTAATGTAAACAAGCCATGCTGGGCATTCCCAAAGCACAACCCATAAGTTCTGCACTCAAAACACAGAGCCATTAGCACGAGTTTCCCCACTCTACACGGCCCGAGGGATTCACCCGCTCCCCCTGGGGAGGAGTGTTAAAGCCCCAAAATAAACAGCCTTCAGATGTTTACATATGGAGCACAACGCTGTCGAAGGCCCGCAGAGAGAGAGCGGAAATCTCATTTGCACTGTTGATGACAAGAATCCGAAAACATCTGCTTTTGATTTAAGGTGATCCAACATGTACTGAGGTAGCACGAGGAAATATTACAAATGCAGAGCAAAAAGAATAGATTGCATATTTAGAAAAAACTGGAATGCTTTTGCTCACAATGTACAAGATTTAGTTTTTACACGTCCTTACATAAAACCACAATTAGGACCACTCAAATACCCCATTGTAGATACAATTATATACATATTTAAAGTGACAGTATGTAGGGTTTTTGTGTTTCTATAATTTCATGTTTTCTTATTTAAACTTTAGAATAATGCACTAATGGAGCCCACTGTTGGAACACTTGCTATGTAATCATCTTCTTACTATATTAATGGTTGCTGTAAACAATGAGATGAGAAAACAACTATACAACACATATCTCCAAGGTTTCCAGCAGATATTACACCTTAGCTGTGAATAAAAGTCCCATATAAAATGACCTGATCTGGGTTACTGCTCAACTGAGCATCAGCAGAATTATAACTGCAGCAATCATCTTTGAGCAAATGAAAAAAAAAAAAATCTCCTCGGTTGAATGACCCATAAGAGAAACCTCACTATCTCCTCTCTCTCTCTTACTTTCCTTCTTTCTTCCTTTATACCTGGAATTGAGGCCAACATCTCTCTGTGAGCCCATAACTCAAATTGCTTTGCTAGCATCATTCAGCCGCACACAGCCTCTAATGAGCTAGCTCGCTGGTGACAATGAAAACGAAAGCTGGAATGATTACAGAATTCTGGGACTTGAACACACTGGAACTTGTGGAAAAGGATCTGAAGAAAGAGAAACTCTAAAAGAGGAACATCAATTGAACTTAGAATCCAATAATTAGAAAAAGAAATTGGAGAAAATCTCACAAGCATATCACCATAATGACTAAAAACCTATGATGTAATGAATAAATTGGGCATGTTAGAAATAATAGTAATTGGGGTTATAATACTGGTATTTTTAAATCCAGAAATACACTGAAAGAACTTGGCTGATGTTCCATTACAAGTGCTTTTATCAGGCTTACACAAGAAGGCATGACTCGACCTAAAATCCCCAGAGGAGGGCCAAAAGGCCGTGTGATGTCTCCACTTGTGCTATATGAAGGATTATGAGCCTTCATCTATCTGGGACATCATATCGGTTTCCCTGAGTCCAGTCTTTACAGCCATGCCACTACACATTACACTGTAGGGCTGTGTGTTTACAGCAGATGGTTATGGCACAATATAACTGAATATCACTGCGCTGATAAAGATACAATCTGTAATTTTGTTTCATTTACCCACCGTATGTATTGACCTTATGATGAACTGCTGATATATGTGCAGTTTTACTATCTACTTTTCTCCAGTTAAATATAAAGCTTCACAACTGCTGACCTTCAGTTTACACTGAAACTGGAACACACACACACAGACACACACACACGCACAGATCACATTTTTTCCTAAAGTGCCTACCTGATTCCCCTGTTCCCTCTTAATCCTACTCAAATATTGCAATTACAGAAAAAAAAACAATCCTCCCATCCCTCTCTCCCAATATCTGTCCATCCCTCCCTTTCCCTGGCCCCTGAATTGGCCCAATCTTGCTCCGAGCCATTCTTTGTCTCAACCCTGTTCCATTATTTTCAGCATGACAAAAAAAAAAAAAACAATAAAATCCCTGATGCTGGTGAGAGCAAGGGCTGGCCCAGAGGTGACCCTGCTATTCTCATCAGCCTCCCGTCCCACTTTTCCACTTTTCCCCCACCTTCACTGATAGATCTGACACACAACAGCTTTTATTCACCCTTCTCACACTAGATACTGTCTGAACCTGACCACCACTACCTCAACATGCACACGCATAAACACACAGACACACACTTTTCAATAATAATTTCAATGTTTGGATACATTTGGATACAGATTGGATACATCCCCATGGTGAGAAGAAGGAAAAGCACAAGCAGCAGAGGGCTGTGATTGGTAAGGGAGATTGTGTAAGAGAGTGAACGTTGTGCGGATGAAGGGATCTAACGACTTTGCTTCTATCTCATTTGCAGATCCCATCCTTCTCTGTCTATATTACAACGTTATCCCCGTGCCAAAATAAAGGCTTAACAGCCAAGCTTCTGCACCGCCTGAACATACAGTGCTCTGTGAGACCGTGAGATAGATCGGTTCTAACATAGAGACTATCATGGTGTACATTTCTCATATGCTCTTCACTTTCATGTGCTGTACTTTGTGAGGAATGGGGCTGTTTGTGTATGCAGCATGTACCAGAACAAGGTCCCTAACCTTTTATCTTTATTTTCACAATTGTCAGCAAAGTCAGAATATAAATTGAGTATGTAAAGCTGCTGTTTGGTAGATGCTTATCCAAAGAGACTTATGTTTTAGCGAAGGAATGACAATGGCACTGGTTGTGTTTATCATGCACAAAGCTTCTGGATTTAAATTGTTTTAAATGACATACAGCGGTTAAACCACAGCCTCGTTTGTTAATGCTGCTACACTAACTAGTAGGGCAGGACAATTAATCAAATTTGAATCACGATCACGATTTTGAATTCCCACAATCAAATTTGCGTGATCGAGCAATTTTTTTTTAAAGCGTCATTTCATATAACGCTCCGTTTTTTTTTTTATAGTGCATCTACTGGTATCGGATCAGTACTTGGTATCGGCCAATATGCAAGTTCAGGTATCAGAATCAGTATTGGGAAAAAAATGGTATCGGACCATATCTACTAATTATTTTTTGCAGGTAGAGGTGAAGCCAAATTTAAGCTTATTTATACATTCTGCATCATCAGTGTAACTGCAAATAAAGAAAGCCCAGTCCTATACAGTTTAATAGAATTTTGTGAAATACCTAAGTAGAATACAAAGTTGTAATTCTACCTTCATAAATTATAAACCAAATTGCATGGTTTTAGATTTCTTTCTCTGATAGATGTTTGTAGTCTTGGACACAGCTTACATGGTCAGCATTCATGTTTGTGTATGGGATAAAGCTGTTCTCGTGGGTTTGGGCATTCTTTTTTTCACTTTTTTTGTGTTGTAATTTTAAACTCTGGTGGATTTCTGAGGACTATGGTTCCCTGCTCCTCAGATCTCTACAGGGTAAATCCAGACAGCTAGCTAGACTATCTGTCCTATCAGAGTTTTCTGTTGCACGACTCAAACAACTTTTGAACGTACACATGTTCCACCAAAACAAGTTCCTTCCTGAAACTATTTTGCAGAGGCACCGTGGCTCCGTCCGGTGCTTAGCACCGCCAATGAAGATTGCGATTGGTTTAAAGAAATGCCAATAAACCAGAGCAGGTTTTTCTCCAATCCAGGAATGCTGTGTGGACTAGCCAGACCCTCCTCCACAGCGAAGAGAAAAGAAAGAAAAGAGAAGCGGCATACTTGCCATTCCCGACCTGTCGCGCTACAGTGATCGTGACACTAGATGAAAGGCACAGAGGAAAGGCTAACGACTTTGCTATTTCTACGGACTATAAGAAGAAGAAAAAGGTAACCAATGGCAGAACTGGCAGCAGCATTGACATCAATGTCAACAGTGGCTAAGATGATATTGGATCGTCAATGAATGAGGAAGAACAGCTGCTTTTGAGCCTGCCTGCAAAGTAATGAAAAAAAGTGGATTGTTCGTCCTTTGAATAACGCCAGACATAAATATGGTGAGTGCAATATCCTTGTGAAACAAATGAGGATGTTAGACAAAGAGAAGCACTTTGAATACTTCAGAATGTCTGCACAACGATGCAATGACCTACTTTGTCAGATCAAGCCTTTCATTCATCCTAAAAGAACTCATCTAAACCCAGTAAGTTTACAAGAGAGACTTGCAGCCACTCTGAGTCCTGGCATCCGGTACCAGACAGAATTCAGTTGTTATTGGTACAGTTGCTCGGAAAGCTTGCCCTCAAACTCGTCCATGCTTCCTGTTTCCGCTTTATCATACGCCGCTGAAAAAAATAGAGTCACACACTCTAAATCCTGAAGCGCCAGCAAGAGCTACGTTAATTTGATGTCACATTGTCGCACGGAAGGTCGGGAACGGCGACTGTAAAGAGGCCTTAACAGATGTACAACCCGACAGTCAGCTGATGGATAATCAACTCACCATCACCGCACAAAAAAAACAACCCATAAAGAAAACACCATTATTCCATTATATTGTCATGTACTGTCACGTATACGCACATGTAGCCAGGCGGAGTGTGTAGTGTTTGGGATGTGATCTATAAGGTGGCACTGCATACTTGATATTGCAGAAATTGTTGAAACAAGTCAAACTTCTCTTACATTGACCTGTGCAATAACATCAGTGGAGCTTTCCTATAATGTAGAGACTATTGGTGCAGAATGTCAACATCAGTAAGGTTCAGACTTTTCAACAGGGCTGGAAACCTATCTGCCCTTCGGCTTTCACCTGCCTATTAGAGTGGAACATATTGGCTAAATAGGTTCTGTGTGTGTGTGAGTAAGACATGCATTATAGAATGACCAAATAGGACACACACACACACATACACACAAGCCAGTGGGCTGGTGAGCCTTATCGCTATGGGAAGATTAGATTACTCACTTCCCTAAACCTCTAACTTGGTTACCATAGCAATAGCAATAGCAATGGTACTGGGGCAGCAGCTGGTCATTGTGGAGGCTGCTGAAGCCAGAATGGATGGAGGAACAATCACCAGGGGAAGTGCAGGTCACCCAGCTATTTCACCTCAGTAACTCTCCATCCTGTTCTATCCTAGTGTAACTTCCAATTGTTTCCAAAGTCAGAGCAGGCAAACGGGCGCCATGACACCCAACACTGAGACTGTGATAGCAGAGCAGAGATTATTCTTGATTATTTTGAATGTCAGCTAATATTAGGCCTAATACTGGAGTTGCTTCACAATATTTGGAAAGTCCATAACATAATGGTGTGAAGTGGTACCTCATCTAATCATTTTTGTGCATTGTTGCATATCGACCAAGGGAGATCAATTCAAATTGAATTCATAATTGAGCCTCGCCCTTAATTCTAATTAATGAAGTGCTTGCAAATCCATAGTGTTGTGGGTTTGATCATTAGATTAATTACCCCAATCAGGCCACTGTATTTCATTTAAGACAAGCACTGTTTATTCTTTCATTAGAATCACTCAGGAACAAGAGGGTAGAGGCAGGGTGTATTGCATGTGCATATGAATATACAAACCCAAATCTAATATCGTTATCTATCTAGAGATACTGTTCATTGTCATCAATAGGGTCGCAAGTAACAATTATTTATCAATCAGTGTTTTCCAAAGGAGTCATAGGAGTAAAGAAACTACAAATTAATCATGTTTAAGAATCTGGAATCAGAGAATTTTTACATAAAAATAACAAAATTAATGGATAATACAAGTAGTCACAAATCAATTCATTTTTGCAGCTGTATTCATCAACACTGACAGAACCAGGGGCGGATTGGCCATCTGGCAATTCTGGCAAATTCCAGAGAGGCTGGACCATTTTTTTAAATGTGGGCCGGTCAGATTTTTTAATATACAAATAAATTGTCTTTACAGGCTGACAATGCCTGGGATGGGCTGTTATTACTTGCATGATTTCACTGTGTTATAATATTAATAATTATATTAATAATATTACTGCTGACGGGCACAGAGTTCCAACTGCTGTCTGTCCGTGCGGTCGTCTGAGGGCATCAGTATTAAATTGAGACAGTTTCATTACCGGTTAAAAATGTCTTGTTGTCGCGTTAAATAGTAGTCTAATTTGGTGTAGGCCTATAGGACACATGAGGACCCTGAACCTGAAAGTAGTCTTCAGTCTTACACCATGTAGTTTAAATCAATCTGCGGTTTACATGTATGCATGTACTGTGGTGGTCCATTACACTGTACGCTATATTCAACATCACTGATCATTTTTTATTAATAGAATATAGTAAAGTTCCACTTCACAACATTTTGTATCCATAACATGATTGTGTTATTGTACAATTTAGCTGTAAAAGCAGTAGCCAATGTACATCAATCTTACATTTTTCAACTCAGGAGCAAAACAGGCTTCTTGGGGAATAAAAGTTACCATAAGCCCTGTTCATGCTAATATAACAACTGGACTTTTGGGTCAAGTGTTGTGGTATAGTAGTGAGCATTGTGTGCCAGTTACTTATATTAAATGTTTCAAAATCTGTTACATAAGGTACTGCTTATATCATTTCACCATCTGTACACAGATGTGGGCGGGTGTGGCTACAGTGCCAGGCCTGAATCTTTGTCCCAATCCACCCCTGGACAGAACAGTGATTTCAATAGTCAATAGTACTGAAGGACTGAACAAAGCTCAGCAAATACTTAGAGAGACACACAAAGGAAATCAGGTAGATGGAAAGACTGAGAGAGCCTCTTCCAAGAATGCCTCGTAAATACTAGTATTAAGATTGCAGACAGACTGATTATCTCGCGCTGCCGCTAAGGACTTGTAATTAAGTGTTTTTTTTTATTCAAACAGAAAAATGGCTCTGATAAATTATGGGACGCTGTTCTGACCTTGACAAATTACTTCATTTAGATAAGAGTTACCCTTTGAAACCGCAGTGAAATGAGGTCACTTTAATGCCGAAGGCAGATGATGACAGAGTTTAACTATGACTTTAGGGCTTGAGGCGAGATTGTCCTGCAGCTCTTACCCAGTGTTCTGGTTTGGGACTAATTCAAGTTTACTGGAGGATTTTTTAAAAAGTACATATTTAATATTGAATTGAAAATGCCACAAACCTAAAAGTACATTTAGGCCTTTTAAAAAAAATATAGTGAATAATTGAAGTTACTGGTGGAAAACTAGTATTTTAACAGTTCTGTGAAGAAAAATATTTTAGATGTTCAGTGGTTAACTTCATGTACTGTTTGTTGGTCCATGCTAGCTGCATGTCTTTAGGTGGCAATGTTGGTTGGTCAGGAAGTCAGTCTGCAACTTTTAGTCTTAATCTCAGATTGCCAGATCTATCTCCACAGCACTGTGTCACCTGGAGTGTGGTCTGGCTACACCGTTTATCTATCTGCGATAAGAGAAAAACCGCTTTGGCTTATTTGCATTTCTGCAATATCTGCAAATCTGTGTGTGTGTGGGGGCGGAGATATCTCGTCCCTCTAGGATTTTGCAATGTTGAGATTGCGGAAATTCATGCAAATTCACGCAAATTCGCACAATCACCGTAACTCGCAATTTTTACCAATTCCTGAAACTTTTTTGCAAATTTGACGAAACACCGGAGTTTCCAGTGACTTCAACCAATCCCAGCAGTCCCACATGCCAGACTCTGTATCAGTATGTGACCAAGCAGGAGTGAAAACAGGTTGACGTCACACGTGCAAGACGTGTGTGACTCGAACATCTCACATTTACCAACAAAACGTACACCTAAAGATCGTGAAAAACACGTCAGACCGTCCTGCCAACCTGGATACATTTTAACATCAATGTATGCTGTAACAGTTTGTTTTTGCTGTTTCTATCCTGTTGGCTCTCTGCAGCGGGCGGGGCTGCTGAGTTTGACTGACGTGTGCACACACAGACACACACACACACACACACACACACACACACGGTGGATGCAGGATAAACCGGAGATGGGATGACCTAAATTGAGGACAGCTACGCTCATTATTGTAAGTGCAATGATAAGTTAAAGTCCAATAAGTCCTTTGTTAAACTGTATGAATGTGTGTCCCAGGCCAGGATAGGAAATTAACAACGTAAAGATCAACAAGCCACTGACACATATGTTCGAATTTGATTCATTCAACATACTTTCCACCAGCCATTTTCATATTATACCAACATTTGCAGCATCCTAAGCCTTTTTGGTAAGGTTACTAGGAAAAGACAGCCCAGAGTAGTTGTATTCTCCCCAAAACAAGTTTCCTTTTTATTTTTAAAGAACTTTATACAAAAAGAAAATTTTTGCAACTTTGTCTGTCTACCGCAACTTCATTGCAACAAACATACAAAAAACATTGCAACTTTTATCGCAATTTCTTATCAAAGCTCCCACAAAATCAGGCATTTTGGGCCGCAACAATCTTAAAAAAAATTCTGCAAAATCCTGGAGGGACTGGATATCCCAGCAATGTATATCCAGACGGAAATATCTCAATAAATAACCTTTTGACTCTCATTTTGTAAAGACATTCTTAGTTCCCAGAGGATGAATCCTAATCATTTGAGGATCCCCTGACTTTTCCTCTTGCACCACCATGCTGTTGACATTTGTATAATGTTATCATTGATAATCTCAATGTCTCTGTGTTAACTTATCAGAAAATAACATGCATCTTCTATCCTCTCTCCACTCCTGCCAATGCAAACCTTACATGACTTACTAACCACACACTCTGGCCAGCCACAAAAACTATTTCAGAAGAGACACCCTCCGCTAAGGTTTATACCATGGAGAATTCTCAGTAAATGGTGATTTATATTCTTTACATTTGGTATAGGGCAGCAACAGCCATTCTCTCCTTCCCCTCCTGAAGCTGACCATGGTTCTACACACTTTACGACTGTTCCCACCTTAATAAAATGTCATGGCAAATATGAATTTCTCTTACAGTTTGGTTTTCTTCACAGGGAGAATAACAGCTTCCCAGAGCTGCCCCGTGTCTCTAGCCTTACTCAAAAAACACACCGCACAGAAGTTTGTTGAAACCCACAGACATCTTTTAGGTTCAAGGCTTTGGTTGTCCTTTGTTCCTGCGTGATCATGTGAGTAGCAATTCAATTTCCCCATTGTACAATTTGATTTGGACAAATGTCTGATTTCATGTGACCAGACTCATGTCCTTAGGGTATCTCCCTGCACAGCTGACTTGTGGTCTCACTTATTAGATCAAATAAACAAGAGAAGACACTCTAAACAGGGGTAAATGCACACATGCATTGCAGCTAGCCTGCACACACACACATTTACACATATAAAGCCAATGAAACTGGCAACTACCCAGCTGAGCGGCGCTTTATGTGTGTAGATTTATCATTGGCCATTAAAATACATTTGATTTTTTACCGGGATGGCTCTCCACTGCTGGTTTCCTCTACGGGAGTCCAACCCACCTTTTACAACCACTTTCTTTAACCTTCTCCCCTGCTCATAAAACACCAGCAGTTCTCTTTTTCCTCCACCCCTGCCAGCTCCACTCTTCCTTCCCTTCCGTCTCTTCTACTGCATCTCGCCATCTATTCTGACCTCTGCTATGATTTTATCTTCATAGGGTGTGTTTGTGTTTCTCCTCCTTCTGTCCTTCTTTAGCCTCTCACTCCCCTACTGCACAACTACCCTCTCTGCCCCTGAGCTATTTTGTCTTAATTGTCTCTTTTCTTCCTGCATGATCAATATGCCACATGTATCGGGCAGCTGGAGAATAAGGACAGTCCTCCAGCTTCTACTTTAAACCACCCAGAGGTCTGAAAAAGGTGAGCATGGATGATGAGATTCCGTTGGGATATTCAGGAAAAAAAAATAAAAATCCATCACTTAACTTAAGAGGATGATGGCTTATTTTAATGTGAAAAAGACACTAAAGTCTTCACCCTTTCCCTGCCCGATGCTTTACTGTACATCGCTGCTTTTATTTTGGTACGACGGGACAGTCAAGTGCTGTAATACAATTCAGGCTGTTCTCTTGAACCATTTTGTACAAATAGCTACGGAAAGGTAATACACTGTTATTGGCATGTATCCTCTGTATTTATTGCTGCTGTATGAGACCACTCTGTTCCGTGCTGGGAGGAGGTCGGGTTGATTGCCAGACAATAGCACACTGGGCTGACATGCAAGGGGGCGGAGTTTGTGTCCCGGAACAAGTTAAGGGGAAAACACAAGACTTTCACCCAGGAAACAGGTGTTTGTGTCCTGAAAGTGTTTTAACCCCAACCACAACCTTTCTTCTAATATTAACCAGTCCTAACTGCCACGGTCTCTATAACAACCTTTACCTCGTGATGCTCTGTACCCGACTCACAGTAACCTTTTGTATGCCAAATTTAACTGTATAGAGCACTAAACTAAACTGTCATGTGACCTGTCGTCACGTTACGGTCACCGTAATTTCGTAGGATATCATAGGAACAGTGCATTAGTTTTCGTAGGATGTCATACACACACGTTCATGATAATGCATTGTATATTTCTATGGGAGCAAATATGTTCTAATGTAGAATTTGTATACTTTACTACATAAGAAAATGTTCTGGGCAATTGTTCTACTTTATAAACTGTATGCGGTGTACTTCCGTTGCTTGACTTCCTTTTTTTCTGGACTTTTTACTGGGAAGCTTTCTTGATACTCTGATGCACTCTTTACATTCAGTCTAGTTTACGTTCTATGTTTTGCTGGGCTTTGGTACTTGAGTCCGGAGTCAAGACGCTTTTATGTTGTCTCGGAGTTGTCTTGGCCTCATTGGTGTTTGGACTCAGTCTTGTCTCCGACTCTGCCATTGGACTCGCAAGATATTCCAGTTGGTCTCAACAGCACTGTATGGATTCTTCAGGACAAGTAAGTTCAAGAATGGAAACATTTCAATTTCAATTTCTAGTAAATAATATGGGCTAATTTGATCCTATAGTGTGTTACTCTGCACTTGCTTTTTGTAGTAATGCAATAATATTATCTTAAAATAGTGATATACTGTCTCTTACATCACATAAATTAGGAAATGAGGTAAGTAGGTGGTCTTCCTCTCTTGGTATTGACTGTCTCTCATTTGGACTCGGTCTGGACTAGTCCTGGTCTTGGACATGTCTTGGGCTCAACAAAGATGGTCTTGGCTACAGCCCTGATGTTTTGCATATGTGACGATGTTTTTCTAACGAAGTGTGTGGCAGGGCTGGCCTATAGTTGGCAGTGGCGGTTTTATTATTGAGCATTTTGTGAATCTATATCTAGACAGCATTTATATCTGCAGCCTCAAAAAAACAACCATAAAGCTGATTCAACACCTCTCTTAAACAGAGGGTGGATTATTGATTGCATTTTCAAATATCATGTTTACATACAAAAGGAAATACGCTTTACAAAGGAATATAATTGAATATAATCTATCTTTGTTGTCCACCAGGGTGTAAATGTGTCTTTGGCTCACCAAACACAACCAAACAACACCATGAAAAGCAAAGGCTTTCAGGATGAGGATGCACTTATACACTATCTCCGGTAACATTGCTGGTGCTTATTCTTTAAGAAATTATAATGCTCTCTGTATATATGCAATAAAATGCTTTAAAAAAACAATCCCAGGAAGCGTGATCCTTGTCACAATAGACAACACAGCACAGAGTTAGACTTAAATGGCATTGGTAGATGGAATAAAATGAAAAGAGACAAATGCTCATGGCAGCTTTTCCAGCCCACATGTGAATACACAATGCAGGTTTAGGTTATGCTTTTTACCCTGCTGCCACAAGGATCCGTGCCAAGCATTTTCAGATGCAAATGTTCTGAATATTGTGTTAACAAGATGTATGAAAATATTTGTTTCATTTTGTTTCTTTCTCCTCATGTTTCCTATCGTTGTCTGCCCTCCTTCTCTGCATCACTCGCCTTCTGTTTCCTCAGTTCTGTTATCTATTTTGTGACTTTCCTCAGGCCATTTCTTTGTCCATCCCACATACACACACACACACACACACACACACACACATTTTTGCGCTCTCTTTCAGTCTCTATCTGTCTCTCTCTCTCTCTCTCTCTCTCTCTCTCTCTCTGGTTGACCTAGCACCAGTTTCATTTCCGCTCGTTCATCCGTCAGTCTGCTGCCTTCTTTTTCTGAACTAATCTCTTTTCCAATCTTTCTCTCATATATGCTTGGTGAGGCTCCATGCGTGAGAGTTAATGAAGGAACTGCATGGGTAAACACACAGGACGACAGATAGAAACGGACAGGAGCAAATATACGCACGCGTCTAAAACATGAGCTGACAGATGAGCTCGACTACCAAACGAGTACTGACGTTAGAGCAGAGTCTTGTTAGTCAATTAGGCAACACATTGGAGTCTTACTATAAAGACAGATTATTAATCAGAGGGAGGTTTTACATGATTGGATACTCACACAAAAGTTATTCAGCCCTAAGAGCTTCTCCCTCTTATTACAATGAACTCTCACACACTTATCAACCCCTTCCAACACTCATCCTCGTTCAGCTCCGCCGTTTATTAATTGCAATGTTGGTCACACACTATTCTGAGAAACAGCCACGGTGCTTCCTTTCATTCAGCAGTGTGAGGACAAAATCTAACGCTTCCTTAATAACACAACCCTAAATAAGCAATTTGAATGGAACAAGGTTCCCGTAGCACACATAATGCACATGCAAGTCCTTCTGAAACCAGCTCTGAACTGATGTGTGTGTATGCGTGGATCTGTAGTTTGGGCCTCCCAGCTGTACAAAAAAACAACCTTAGTCAAATTAATCAGTTTGAGATTAGGATGCCCAAAGGACTGTGCCAACACTGTTTTTGTGAACCGTGTACAGAAGCGCTGTGTAATTGCTGAACATTCTCCAAAGCATACTTTCAGATTTCAAATCATTTCCTCTCTTTCAAGCCATAGTCTTGCTAAGACTTGCAAAAAAGCCATCACAAGCCTTTATTTTGGTTTTATTATCATTTGCTGCAGCAGTTATGAGTAAAGACCGTTAAAAAATATATAGTATATAATAAAACTCTCCTTTGTGATCCTTTTGTTTTTTTTTCTTTGTAAGCACTCCCTACTTCCTGCTGAATTACCCTGTCAAGTTAGAGATAAACAACCAATAATAAAAGCAATATATGTATATTGATATAGTTATAGCCAAACAAAATACATTGGCAGGCAGAGATAGCTCTTTTGTTGCTTGACAATCTGGTTTAAAATTAGAATGTGGAAATGATATTCATTAAAACTGATGCTGACTGTTTCTCATGAAGCTAAGTAGACCTGCTGATTCAGCTGCTGTTAATCACACCATGGTCACTTTACCTTACCTTGCAATTATTGTTTTTGTATTTCCCATAGTTTTCAATTGTTTGTTCTTGTTTTATAAATCCCCTATTATTATTGATAAAGGTGTATCTTTAAGGGTTGTAACAATATGGAAAATAAAACTGAAATTGCAAAACTCAGCTCCACAAACCTGTTTGAGTGAGGAGGCAGAAGCCACCCCCTTAACCCAACAAGAGGTCACCTATATTGAAATTAATTTTCAAATTAAAACTAGTTTTGAGCCAATTTTTTATGATACACTTTTTAGATCTTGGTCGTTTTAAATCGAATGAAGGATTTTAGTCATCGGACGTGTGGACATTAAAGATGCAGTGCCACACAAAAACGTTTTTTCCTTGCATTTAAAAAAAATATATGTTAGGTCCATATGTGTGTGTTATGTATTGAATGTGAAGATGAACTGCTACCACCTCTGTCAGCTCTTGAGACCGAAAAGAAATAAGAGGAGATATCAGACCAATCACAACAGCTGGTCAGTCTGATGTCATGTTGCCTGAGTTCATTACTATTCATGAGCTCACCCAGTTGCGCTGGGTAAAGGTTGCTGATATCCAGGCTCTCATTGGCTAGCTGTTAGCCAATCAGAGTCAAGTCTTGCTGCAGGCTTTCTATACCACGCTAGAATGGTACCTTCAAGTTATCAGGGAAACAAGCTGGCCAAACATTAGTGGCAGCTCCGCTCACATTCCCACCGCAGAAACCCTGATTTTGAAGGTAAAACTGCAGATAATTCTGCTCCCGGTAAAAACCTCCTGAACAATGAACACTGAAGGAAGGAAGTTGACCGCAATGACAGCAGTCATCCCAAGCCACTTCACGACGCCATCAAACTAAGTCTTTTGTTATTGTTTTAAATGAGAGACTCCCATTAGCAGAACATTACATATTGTACGCTTTAGTACATTCAAGTCAAACCTTGTTTGTTTGTTCAAGAATGCATAACATATTGTTTAAGGCCATGAATTTCCTTGAAATAAACTGACTTGTCTGGGCTTACAGTTCACATGTCTTTCCATAATCAGCATTTTATGCTGCTGTCAGTGGCAGAAGACTATAAGCCCAGAGAAATACATTAAAAAGCAGCGCATGTGGAGATGGAGCAGAGGAGGAGGGGAGTAATCTTACCGTCGTCTCCTGATCCTGAGCCTGCATCTGCAGAGGAGAATAAACAGTTATTAACCAGAGGCTCACACAGCCAAGACATTAGCTGAATAAGCGTGTGTGTCTGCATATGTAAGAGTAGGGCTAGGCCAACGTGAATATCTTCTGGTGAGTGGAAAAATATGAAGAGTGAGACACTTGGTGTGCTTGTGGATGCATTTGAGTGTGAGGAGGTTTGTCTAAAGATGGAGCAGAAAGTGATACTGAGAGTCTGATTTTCAAAATGAAAAAAAGAGGGGCAGTGCATTGATGGTAACTAGGGCTGGGACGAAATGCATTTGTCCCGATTTGATTCTTTCACGATACATTGTTGCCGACACGATATGTATTGCGATTTTCATTTGCTGTGATTCTACAAGTATTGCGATTCAATAGTATTGAGATTTTCTTTTCCTTCTTTAACAAAAACAAAAGTTGAATAGTACACTTCTAGAGAAAATATATAATGAGACATTTCTAAAAACTAATTGTTAAAAAAAAAGAATGCCACATGGCAGTCTGTCAATCTGAACTGACATGAATATGAACTGAAACTTCATATAGAAGTACATAACATGGATGTGTGAGTGGAAAAATATTGATTCTAGGGAAAGAAAATCAATGTAAAAAATCGTCTCAAAAGACATCACGACACATACAGTACAATTCCCCCCCCACATCCCCCCCACACCCCTAATGATAACACCTCCAACTGTGGACCTTTCTGTGGTAGGAAGACACTCTGTTTCCAGTTATCAATGTGTTCTCAATGGCTCTCACACTGAGTCTGAGTAAAGCTCCCTCAAACACACTGAGCTAACTGAACTGTTTAACGATACGGCTGTGAAAGGGATACTGATAAGCACTTCGGAGAACAGGCAGCGTGTAACTTGAGCCCAGCATAAAGCGATCTGCTAAAATGCCCAGGGCCAGAGACCAGACGCAGGGCCTCAGAGGACTGTAGGGGGATAATAGCTCTGCTCCATATGAATACTCATGTGAGATGGGTTTAGAAGAGGTGCACACACTAAACACGTATGGAGTCTGACCAGCAAGCTGTCCTGATACTTTAATGACGTAAGATTTGGGTCGATAAAATGCATTTCTGATGTGAAAAAAAACATGTCTCCAGTGGGATGATTCTATGAGGTCAGTGCAGCAGACGGCCAGTTGTGCCAAGGGAAAGGAACTCTCAAAGCAACCAGTCAAAGTCTCCAAAATATAGGCAGATATGAACAATTTTGCTTTTGGAAAAATGTTTTTTTTTCTCCTTAAGATTCAGTCCCTTTAATAGTGCAGTTTTGGGAGTAGACTTTTTAGTATAACAAAATAAACTGACGGACAGCAATGCATGTTGCCACTGCTTTCCCCCTAAACCCGTGATAGGACACTGATGTGTGGACTGAAAGCAACACAGACCGTTGCCACCAGTTTTCACCAGGATTGTCAATTTTCTTTACAAAAAAAACATCATCAAAATACAATCAGAACAATCCATACTACATAAAGATTACACACACAATGGCTTCAAAATAAATCCAATAATATAAAACTTATCAGCAAAATATACACTAGTGTACATATCTAAAGGTCAATGCTAGATTATAAAAATCAATCAGCATTAAAATGCCCTGATGACCATCACTCTGCTTCAAAATGAAGTCTTGAGAGCTGAAAGAGAGGGTCAGACCAGAACCGATAGGGGAAAGGTACACTGTTGCAAGCATAAGCATTAGCTGGAGCTAGCATGACGAGCAGGCTGACGGTCGCACGAGTTGTAAATGATACTTATTTGTATCAAGTAGTTTTGCTGTCGTTACCATCTATTCCATCCCTTTGCACTCACTGCCAGATATGCAGCACAGTCATATAAATAATAACGCCGCAAAATGGGAAGAGGAGTATCTATTATAAAAAGATGGTCCCTGTGTTTTACTCCGAGTTGAATACTGCAGGTTATACAAGCAACAACTATATTAAAGAAAATATGAATTTAAACAATGCACTAAAAACGACCCTCCTCAGTCTTAGCTCCCTTTAAATCTGCAGAATTTCAGTGACCTTGGTACATGTAGCACACTAAATGTGCAGTTTCATGAAAAGCTTAGCTTGAAGGATCAGGCTGAAGTCAGAAGGGGTTCATGGGAGATCAATAAAAACCTTTAATATCTGTACAAGGGTAGAGGTTTCTGAAGAGAAAGACTGGCATTAGAAAATAGAACGAAATAGCAGGGGAGATATAGGCACAAGCGTACTTTCCTGCCCACTTGTCTGCCAAATGAAGGGTCACAATGAGGAGATAGCACACAATTTTATTTTGTGAGAGGCACTGAAGAGTAAGAAAGCAGAGGAGGAGTGCCAAGAGAAAAGAAATGGTTACCTCCGTAGACAGTATATAATTGAAGGGATTTTTTTTTTCTTTCAGTTTTGGAGCTATTGATTAGTAAGAGGGGAAAGCAGAAGGGAACTGTTGTTAACCTTACTGTGCTTCTTACATCAGAAGCTTTAACACACGCACACACACACACACACACACACACACACACACACACACACACACACACACACACACACACACACACACACACACACACACACACACACACACACACACACACACACCTTTCTACTGTAAATAAGGCTTAGGCACAGGGCAGTAGCCTAGCAGTGCTACTTCATTCTCTGTACTGCAGTATACACTCGCAAACACAACCCATGTGCAATATTTCCATGCATATTATTTAATCACATTTTGTGATGCTGAACTAGGGCATGTACAAATATCAAGTCTTCAGTATTTGCTGTCTAGGGAGTCTAGGGGTAGCTGTCTGGGGAGATATAGAGCATGTTTCTGCACCTTTGGAAATTATGTTCAATCCAACTAGAACTTGATAGGAACATTTTCCGCTCAGTAGGAAACATGGGGTTTTAATCGACTGACCACAGGGGTTGGCGGAGCCCAGGATTTTTCAAGAATCTTTTTTATTGTACTGACTACATAGCTTTCTATATAGAACACAGATCCTAAGTTAGACTCTCAATAGGGGTGGACCCTCCAGCCATCACTATATCACGCTCTAATTTGCCAAAATTGCTGACATTAGGATTTATGTGCATATTGGAGGATTTGGCATGTCACGATGTACATCCAATGACAACATTTTGGATGGATTTTGTAAAATTATCCAACAATGACTTTCTCTCATAACCTAAATTGTCCTTTAGAAAGGCCTTGAATCCACTGTGGGGTGCTGCTTTGTACCTCATCTTGACTTCTGACCTCCCCAGAGGAGAGCAAGCAAAAAGGAACTCTCCTGAGAGATTACTTATTACAACGTCTATCATTACTTAGAATCCAGGTAGAATTTGTAACTAATTAGCACTGTCAAGACCTGGGCTTTTTGAGAATTAGCGGTGTACTGATGACTTCCCCTGTACTGTATGTGTGATTACATTGACACTATTACACTGATTTACATTTAGCTCCAGGTTTACTGACAACCCAGAGTGCGCTTCTTAAATCATTATAAACATATGGCTCCTGTCATCTGCTGGTGCTCGGGGATCGCATAGAGCGACAAAAGAGTGATTAAACATGTCATGAACATCTTAACAATGTGTCAATTAAAGCTTTTCCCACCTCCCCATTTAATGACTTCCTGGAAGTTATACGGTTTACATTTTTAATCTGAGTTGGAAAGTGCGATGTTAGCACTTGCCTTAGCTAAACTCTCTCCTTTGGGGAAAATAGACTGCTTGGTTTGTTTCACTTGGCTAAGCTAATGCTCCTCATTGTGCTGGGCTAGCACTTGATGTGATAGGAAAGTGGTATCATCCTGTGGTAATCAGCTTTCTTTCACTGGCTCTGTACTGCTGAGAGCTTTTCCTGTTTATCGGTCTTTTAAATCAGGACTTCCTTATCTGGTGGTGACATGAATGTGATGAAGATTGGAATGAATTGGAATAAAAGAAGTGCAAATGTGCTTCTAAATCGGACAGATGTTACACTTAAAAAGTCAATAATGGGCTAAAATACCCCACTTTGTAAGATGGCACAAACCTAAACCTATGTAATATTATATCGTACATGATGTGCACACTTCTACTGTAGCCATTACAAGATGCTTTCCTTGGGGACAAAAAGGATATGGTATCATGTTTTTCTATGCCTCAGTGTCGTCACATAGCATGAAACTGACACCTCAGCATGCCTCCTGTTTACTGTTTGAAAAGACAGCAGACTCTAACGTCTGGCCTCTTGGCCTCGGCAGCATCCAAGAGGGTTAATGAGAGAGCATGAAATTGTGTTGTCAGGTGGCTGTTTGGTTTGGTAAACAGCAAGAAGGATCCTGTGGGTCTGTCATGTACAGTAAACACAAGAAAAGACCTGGTAATGTGGCAAGATGGGTCACAAGAAGAAGTAGATGGCATACATTTTTTTACTCTATTGCACAGACAGAAGAGCACACAATCAGGACAGGAAAGGACAGGACTTCTAAAAGCCTGGACCAAGGTCCATATCCAGACAGATCAGCATGTCAGCTCATACCTAATACCATACGTGGTATGGTGGAGATGGAACAAGACCACACTGCAAATTATTTGGTTCTAACCGAGATTTAAAAAGAAAAATTCTTATTTTAATTGTTCAACTTTACACTATAATCTTAAATCAAGCAAGCTTGTCAAATGAAATGATATTGTTGCATGGACAGATAATTTCACTTGTTCTGAGTACCTTTTCCCTCAGATTTAGTGTTCTTATCTTGTTTTTAGACACCCCTTTTTGCAGTGCAGGCAACTTGGTCAAGTCACAGTGAGTCCACGCTCCACGCTGACAGTGTTCACTGCCATATAATATAATGGCGAGCTGAAAGTGTCCGCATTGTGGTTACACTTGCTCTGAGACCACAGAATGACCTAGAATAAAAATCTGACGCAAAACTTTGAGTAATACATCTGAGAACCCCTGACTTAGACGCATGTATTAGTGGAGAGATGTCAGAGGGCGGGGCTGTGCATGGAGAGGCACCCCGAGCAATTGGGTGTTTGGTAACTTGGTCAAAGGCACCTCGGTAGTGCCCAGAAGGAAAACCTGCACCTTTTCAGCTACCAGTCCACATACTGTACTTGGTCCGAACTTGAACCTGTGACCGAGGACTGAGATACTGACGCAAGTATTTAATGACTTAAAATCAAATAGGGAATGTGAATAACTAGCACTCTTCCTTAACAACTACTGCTGAGGCAATATACATTGAAGTCTATTAAATCCTAAATTTTTTCTTCACGTCAGTACTTAGTGGCTGACAGTAGTGGCTGTAACATGGCTTCGTGGCCACAACTGCAGAAAGAAAAAGATTAAAACCACAGGAGACAAGTGAGACTGAAGGGATTATTTCCTTGAGGTGTTGGTGGAGACCAAAGAGAGCAAAAAGGAGAGGGAATATTAGACTTAAATTCATCAGGTAACAAGAAATCGCCAAATTAATGCTAACGATACTCTGCGTCTGTTGGAGGTGCTAATATGTAAAGTTTGCAAACATGTTAAGGATAACTACATCATAAGGTAATGATTTAAGTCTTAAAAGTCCACTTTACATAATGTAAATTTTAGTGTCACAAAAAAAGTAAATTTTAACATCTACAATTTCATGACACCGATGTAAACGCCATATGCTGATGAAGATCATGTGAAACTATCAAAAACTACTACATTTGGTAAGATTGTTTTCTCAACATTAACAATGCAGGACTCCCTGTTTTTTTTTTTTTTTTTTTAAAGTAATATGACAAGCGTGTACTTCAGAGATATCTGTTTCCTTATGTTTCTCACCCCAGCAAGGAAAACAAGTATTGGCAAGCAGATATATATCCATTACACTGTGTACTGTCAGCACTAATGGGATTCTGGAAGTGGAAAGGAGGACATAGAGCGCTGGAGAGAGAGGAATCAAGGGAGAGAAAGAGGGTTTTGTGGCAGTACATGTACAGCTTGGGTAAAGTAGTTTTGGCGCTTGCAATCCTTACAATTAGATACTTGTATCGCTGGTATTCGTGATATCTTAATGTCTTAATCAACCAAATGGCTATGTGGGGAAGGAGCAGAGAGGAAACACTTCAGAAGTAGATGCCTGTCCTACTTTTCCACATGAAAGGTTTGTAGAAGCACTTGCTTATGTAAGAAAACTCCCACACAGCAATCTTGTGCATGTTACTTTCAAATGAAAAGCAAGCATTTGTAATCTCCATGTTATTTTTAAGACTTTATTACTTTACATTGACTGTATTTAGAATAGTATTTTTCTTAATATTTTTCTTTATAAACTTTACATATATATAAATGAAAAAATGAAGTCATTGATTGCCATAAAATTGATTTGGTGTAGTGAATTGGTGTAGTGGAAATGAATTTCTCTTAAAAACATATCTTTTTTATGTCATGATAGCTTGCCAGTATGACAAATAGCTCAGTGAAAACTGTATTTTAATGAGGACGTTTAAATATATTTGTTATTTTACACATCCTTTTCCCTTGCTCCTTTTTCAGTTTTATCATGTATTTGTTTGTCTGAAGTGTAAATCTTATTTAACGTGTCACAACCACTGTTCCCCATCTACAGGTAACACAACCACACTAAATATACTTGTCACAAAATTACCCAAAAACATGGTATTTACAATTTAAACCACTGTGCTATACTTAGAAAAAAAGAGTGAGAGTCAGACTCCACAGGAATGAACATCGATTGGCCCGAGAGGCGGAAGTATAGTTGTTCAATGTGGCCTTGTTCTGGATAAATGCCAGAATAAAGTGTACATCTGAGGGTAATGTGATGCTGAATAGAGCATATACTGTTGAACAACTGTCATGGTCTGTTTGTCGGAAGACTGCAACACAAAAACATCCTTGTTTCAAACCTACATTAACTTCTCAAAAGCACTGTTGTTACATGAAAGGGGGTCTCTATCCCTTCCTCTTTGGAAAGATACACAAATCCATATCACACACACTGGCTTACACTATCACATGTCACGCACACACACAAACAAGCAATTTAGAGAAAAGCTGGACATTTTATGTCCTGCCTCCTGGCACAAAGACACCACTACTGTCACTGCAGTCACATTTCCAACTCTTCATATGTCTATGTCTCCACATATTCCATCTGCTTAGCTGTGCCCATTCAAGGGGCTTTTAACGGACTTCTGCCTGAACTCAGGGTAACTGAGTCAGCGACTCCTCAACTCGAGCCAGAAACGTTATCTTTCCCTAAGCAGTGATTCACATATGCCTCAGAAACAGCCAACATCACCGTGCCAGTGGATTCATTCAGTCACAACTAAGCATATTAGTCAGAACATGACTCACTAATTGGTAGATTCAGTAAGAATTCCTCTGTGGGCACGAGGGAATGCTTTTTTTTTTTCCTGAAGTGTACGCTTATCCATTTGGATATGCCGTTGCAGAATTAAACACTTTACATAGGCCAAACCTAATTACATATGTTCTAATGAAATAAAAACTAGACGGGGAAATAATGACTGCCTTGCTTTTGGGTATGAAAATGTCATGGTCTGTTAGTACAATGAACAGTTACATTAATTAATAGAAACTTCATATATGCATTATTAGATTAGACAAGTTGTTTCAGTCACAGTGGTCATTTTCAAAAAGTCCACCTTTTGGGACACTGGGAAGAAAATTGTTGTCATTTTATGAGATCCGATTTCTACTCATATCTAAAGAGTGAATTGATATAAGCGTTCCCAAACCCTTTATGGGCAAGAAACTTTAGCTTTATGGCACTGCATAATCCAAGCAGCACTACTGTCTCCAAAACACAGCTAATGAAGTGGTTGACCTTTTCTAACTCAAGACGCCCACTCAGCAGCTTAAACAACAAACTATACCAGCAAACAGTAATCCTAATTATGTTAGATAATTACAAACAGTGCTTTTCTTTCCCAGCCAAATGAAAATATGAAAACATTTGGCGATGCCATCGTAGGAAAGGGTATAGAAAAGGAAACTATAGTCTTTTTTAAAAAGGTTGTTACTCAAGGAGATGGGTATTCCCTACATACATAATCTACACCCAAGCAGTTGCTGTAGAATATAAAAAAGATGACAATTGATGTGAAGCAGTGGGGGTTTGTCTCTGTGGAGAAAAAAATGTGAATATGACGATATATTACGTCAACACAATATTAAAATGTCTATTTTATATACTTCTTTCTTTATCTTTTCTATCACAATGTTGGAAACCCAGCTGCCAAACTGCAATACGGCAATATTTCCATCATTTAGATAACACTTCAGGTTCTGATCTTTACATGTTCATTTTGCACTTAGTTCTCAATAAAATGAGAACAAAATAATCTTCATTTGCCAAGTATTTAATTTTTACAGAATTAAAAAATTAAAGGCTATGTTGGTTATTTCATATGGACTATTCATTATTTTAATTATTAAACAACAATATGCTATATCGTGATATCCTGTATATCGTTATGGAGATATGAAATAGAGCTGTATTCAACCAAAAACAACCTTGGTCAACTAAACTACTGCCTACTCTTCAACCAATTAAATTGGTCATTGGGGAAAAAAACATCTGCATGTTATCTCTATATTAACAAAATTGTCCACAGTGCACATGGTAGAATTGTGTGCCCATCGAATTTTACATTGTTAATGCTTTGCATATTCACACATTCACACATTTGCAGATTTGGAGTTTTTTTGGGTTGCAGAGAGTTGAAGAATGTCACTTGTAAAACGCTGCACTGGTCAATGACAAATGAATACTGCTGGACCGTATTCATACAGTATGTATATACCGGTCAAAAGTTTGGGGTCACATAGAAATTCCCATTGCACACTCCATTGTAGACAGAATGCCAGCTGAGATCAGTTGCATTGATTTTTTAACCAGGGCAGCAGTTTTAGATTACATTATGTGCTTATATAATTGCAAAAGGGTTCTCCAATGTTTTTTTCAGTTAGTTTTAAAAAAAATTATTAGTATAGTAGTATATAGCATATAGTATAGTAGATCAGTAAACAGAATGAGCCTTTGGAACAATGGATGAATGGCTGCTGATAATGGGCAATGTATAGATATTGCATTAAAGATCAGCCCCCCCACTCAGATCAACTTTTGACTGGTAGGATATACAGTATATACTGTATAAGATTGGTGCTGACCCATATGGTGGGTGCAGACCGCCAACATCTTTACTTCTGCGGACATTCCGTATCATAGCAACCAGACTCAATAATATTGCCTCAGCTGAAAAAAAATGCTGTGCCTCTAAAGCATGCTGTCTCTTTGGCACTCCCAGCTGGGTGTATTTCAGAAGAGCGCCTGGCATTTTTAGGTGGGAAAAATGCTTTGTTCGACCTTATGAAAGTAACACCAGCAACTGTCCGACCAATGAGAATTTGGTCGTACCAGAGCATATCGTCCAACCAATCGATCTGACCTGCAGACGTCAGCCCTATTATGAAATGATCTATATCGGGATAAAATATTTTGGTCATATTGCCCAGCCCTATTCCAACAAATACTGTACGTATTCTTTTTTGTACTCTATTAGTCAAACATTTTCTATATATTTAAAAATAAATACAAGCAGCTTTCTCTGGGTACCTTAAATTATTATCCAAGTACTCTTTGAAAAAGATAATGAAAAAAGAAATGTCTACACATTCTAGAAAAGAATGAAGTGGCTATGATGATGATGTGTGATTCAGCCGTTCAATTTTCTGCTTTGTTGAGCATGCCTCTTGGCAACTGTGTTACAGTAACTACCTATGACAATTTGGCAAGTATTTCAATTTTATGCCTTTTGACATTTATTTAAAACATTCTTTAATGAAAGGTCATAGCTGTCAAGCTTTCTTGTACTCTCTGTTTAACACACCGGATATAAATAAAATGTATAATTGACTTTTTTTTAACACCCAGCATTTGGCCAAGAGGCCTATTGAGCAATTTTCTGAGCAAAGTTTCTTCAGAGAACTTTGTGCAGCTATGGTGAAATCTTCATCTGTTTAATGCCAACACTTGTCACTGTGTCATTGTAGTCGCGCTTGTTACATGTAACTCAGGAACATTACATCAGTCTGTCACCTCTAGTCATTTTTTGTTATTCCTTTGAAGTCATCATACAAATACCTCTGCAATTACTGAACCCCATCCACTGGAAGCATTTGCATGTGTTGATGATTATACTATTTAAGCCTTAACAGGTAACAACTATATATACAATGTTCAAATTAGGTTTACATTTTCTAGCATCCTAGCTTCATCATCTCATCTGCTTGTGAGTGTTACTGTCTTACTAGAGTGTTTCTGTCGGTGTAAGTGTGAGTGAGTGTGTGTGGGTGGGTGTGTGTGTGTGTGTGTGTGTGTGTGTGTGTGTGTGTATTTGCTTGTTTATAAATCTGTGCAGGCGCCTTAATGTACATACCAGCAGGACAGGCACCTTCTGACATTATAAGTACTTCAGACTGCTGCTTGCAGGCATCCCTGCGTAGGAAACACTCGTTCTGGTAGTTCTGATTGTTGGATCCGCACACTGGGGTATAGTCATTGTTGCACTGCAGAGAGGAGAGGAGAAAACTGTTAAGAAGATGAGGATAAAAAGCTAAAGTGGTCATATTAGGGTCATCTAAAAACAAAAAAACCTAAATAAAGCTGAATGTGCATTAAATATGTAGATTTTCAGGAGAGACGCCATTGTCTTGACAGGGTACAGAGTACTTTCTGAAGTACTGGAAGGGAAGTGAGTGAAGGACTAATTTGATCACAGTACAGTATTTGCATTTTGCAAGCCAATTTCTCTGAAAAATGAAAAAAGTATAATCCACAAATTGATAAAGAACAAATAGATATAAATTACATTTAAAAAGTAAAATTGAGATGAAAATGTTGTACCTTAAAACACAAACCTTTGGTTTTGACCTTTAAAGACTAATAATAATAATACTAATAATGTGGGAGTAAGTGTGTGTTTGTTTTATGATCTGATGTGCATGATGTAAGCAGTTTTGTCAGTGTGAAATAGATTGTGTTATGTTTTCGGCCCACCTTGGTGAAACAGACGCAAAATGTTTTTGATTTAACTTGTCCAGTTTACTAAATTGGTTGAATTATAACTAGATAATAATGATAAATCATGGTAAATTAAAATGCATTACCAATCCCCAAGGAGTCACTCTAGTAGGACTGTAGTATGCGCATTCACCAACAATTTAAAAAAGATACATTACTTCCATTATATTGAAACAGAACGCACATTTTGACGAATCTATTAATTAGTTTGGAGATTTGAGAGTGTACATTTGTTTATCAGTGGCTATCTGCTTTCAGTTATAAAGAACAGTTGGACGCATGCCTTGTCAGGATTGTATCCAATTATGAAACTGACATGTAATCACAATTTTAAAGGCCCTGAAAATATATTCTCTCAATTAGCTTCTTCTTTTAACTGACTTTTTTTGTCTAAGGTTGCCTTTGCTTTAGTTTGCTTTCACACCATGTTAACCGAACCCTGGAGCGTTTCGTCGGATAGTCCAGTATAGAGACGGTCCGATACCATTTTTTGCTTCCAGGTACCGATTCTGATACCTGAATTTGCGTATCGGCCGATACCAAGTACTGATCCGATCCCAGCGTATCATATATTTTAACAGCTGTATACTACTATTTCTATCTTTGTTGTTGATCTGTCTCAGGTTAAACTCTCAAACAATGAACGCCACAGAACTTTCTTTTATTATGCAGTTTGACAGTCAGTTATAACATGAAACACATAAATAAACTACTTTAACGTAGATTTTCTTTAGGGCTTTATTATGTGGTATTGGATCGGTGCATAAACTCCAGTACTTCCCGATACCAATACCAGCGTTTTAGGCAGTATCGGCGCCAATACCGATACTGGTATCACTATCTGAACATCTCTAGTCCAGTTTGTTTGGGGTTGAGTGAAAGCTCATTCAAACTCGGGGGTCTCGGTTCACTTCCAAGTGCACTAGAGTTCAGTTCACTTTGAACACAAATTACGATCCAAACTAAATATAGGAAGTGAATAAAAAAAACTGTGTATTTACTAGCCTGCAATTTCAACCTTGCACACACTTTTAGGGACTTATATATGATTTAATGGATGATCCATAACCTATTATGACCATACATGGCTGGTCGTCTGTGTAACCTGGTGCTATTCACCCCCGCACTGAACAATAATGTGTGAAAGCGCCTTTGAATTCATGATAAGTAATAATAAAATAAAAAAGAAAGTACTTTTTTTTTTACTTTGCTGTTGCTTTTTTAGTCAGTTGGTTTACAAAGAAAATGTGCTACACATCGTTTAAATGGGTCATAGTCACAAACTGCTTCATATATCTTCAGAAAACCATCCAGCATCTACAGCTGCTCACCTCTGGTGTTGCTCCACCGGAGAGGAGCAGGTTGACTGACTTGCTCAAGGGCACTGAGCAAAATAGCTGCTAGAGAAGAGAACATTACTCATTCATTTCCCCACATGGTTTGTTGGCTTCGGAGCAACCCCAGATTTTTCAGATGACTGATGGCACAAGAGCAGCGAGTCTTAGTTTTCTCTTTTTTTTGGCTATGGGGAGAGATATTCATTTGATTTGATATTGATTCCCTTGTGCTGCACCACAGGAATAACAAACGTGATCATTCAATTGAGAAACATTCCCTTCAATTCCCTGGGAAGAAAGAATAGTTTTCAGAGGGTCCAGAGAAATTGTTCTACCGTAGTCATGGCCCATAACCCGATTAACTGTAAATGTAATGAACAATGAGAAATGTGTGAAAATGTGTTCCTGTTGGGGGTGGCAAGGACAAGGGGCTCGGTTGAGAGTTCCACAGGAACAACGCTATGGAGCTCCATAGTCTCCACTTCAGTTCCCCGTTAAGTCTCGGCAGGGGTCTTCAATGTTTTTTAAGCCAAGGACCCCTTAACTGGGAGAGATACGGAGCAGGGACCCCCTACTGAATATATTGTTTAAAATTTGTTACAAAACCGGGCCTACAATAACATGTAGGGCAGCCTAAAACCTTTATAGGCTACATACCTTTTTAGTGCGTAGAATACCATGCTATTAAAATAATAATTGTTGATTTTATAAATCATGTTTTAATACATACTTGTGGCACAGTGAATCCTTTGGGAGGAACTGTATCTTAGTGACTACCTTACTTATAGGCCAGTAAGCCTATTAACCACAAAGCGGCTGATTTATATTGTCTAATAATATCTTGGATTCATGTTAAGACATTTAAAATTTCTAAAGAATTTGGTGGACCCCCTGCATTAACTCTGAGGATCCCCAAGGGGTCCCGGACGCCCAAGTGCGATCGGAATCGTCAAAATGATAAAATGATCTGCAGAAAACAGTAGGCTAATTGTGAAATATAAAGTGTATTTTTGCTTTGTAGGGTAGTTTAAGAACATAACAGGACATCCCACAAATGGGCTGATTCATTGATACTCCCACCGCCGCACAACCCCCGCTGGATGTCCCTCATTTTCGACTGGATGTCCGTCACCTTCTTCTTTTGTTGTGTTGTCATTCTAAACTCGGTGGATTTCTGAGGACTATGGTTAATGTTCCTCGGATATCTGCAGCGTAAATCCAGACAGCGAGCTAGACCATCTGTCCAATCGGAGTTTTCTGTTGCACAACCTAAACAACCTTTGAACGTACACAACAAAAAAACCAAGTACCTTACCGAGGCTATTTTGCCGCGATAGTGTCAATGAGTCGGGGGCTTAGCATCGCCCATGACAATTGTGATTGGTTTAAAGAAATGCCAATAAACCAGAGCAAGTTTTTCTCCCATCCCAGAATGCTGTCTTCAAAAATTACACTAAAGAGGTACCCAGTGCGTTTCAAATGACCAGGTAGCCGTAGGTAGACAGATAGCCTTTATTATTAGACTCACGGTCCATAAAAACAACAACAACAACAACAAAAAGATACAGATACACAAGACAGACACCAATTAAATACAACAGCTATACCAGTAATCCCATAAGCGGGGCTGGTATTGCAAAGCACTGAACCTTGGGTCAATCAGATGTGAAATGACATGTGTGATAAGTTAAGAATGAGAATGTGTCGGTCTGGGCGCCCGGAGAGCTCATTTGGTGGAGTGTGCACCCATTATAGAGGTGCTCTCCTCGACGCAGCGGGCCCGGGTTTGACTCCCACCTGTGGCCCTTTGCCACATGTCATTCCCCCCTCTATCTCCCCTTTCGTGTCTTCAGCTGTCCTGTCAAATAAAGGCCTAAAAATGCCCCAAAAATAATATTTAAAAAAAGAAGAGAGAATGTGTTGGTCCGTCACAATTCTTGCCAGGTGTTGGTTAAGAGTTTTGTTGTTTGAGCCCCAACAGAGGACAAAGAAGAAGAGATGTAGCAACTTTCCTATCGTTTCAAGAGTATATGGCTGCGGCCTGGAGCGTCCCATGTCATCCGTCCCGTCTCATGCGGTCTCGTCTCATGCGGTCTCGTCTCATGCGGAGGTGTGTCCAACGGTAAATTCAGAGGGTCAAAAATACGAAATCGCAAATAATTTTCCAGACGGAGTCACGGGTAAATTCGTGACCACATTTGTTGCAATCAATTGAAAAACGTTAAAAACTGTTAAAGTAACAATTTTGCCATACACATAGTTTGCTTATTTCTGAATGTTATGGTTGTGTTGACAATATAAATGCAGACTATTGTCTGGAATAAAATAAGCCTGCGTCAACTATCATACTAATTAATAAAATACTTTTAATATATATATTTTTGACTGAACAGTAACGGCAATCATACAAATGAATAAAATACTTTTAAAAAATATGTCTACAAGATAAATGCAGACTATCATACTGATGAAAAAAACACACATTAAAATATATGTCCGTCTATAAAATAAATGCAGATTATAGGCAAATTAAAAAAAATCCTTCTGCTCATCCCCGAGTTTCTACTTTTCAAAATAAAAGATCGCATCTGGATTAAAATACAATCTCTCTTACTTTTCAAAGTAAAAGCTCGCGTCAACTATCAACTATGCTAATGAATAAAATATATATATATTTTTTTAATATTTAAAAATATATGTACGGCTCTAAAATAAATGCAGATTAGGCAAACAAAAAAAATCCTTCTATAGCTGCAACTTGGATCCAAGTTGCAGCTATAGAAGGAATTTCTCTCCCGACAGAGGTCAAGCATTTGGTTTTGTGTTTAATTTTGTTCCCCCTTTCATACAATACAACACAAAATACAATAGAACCGCTGGCACGGAAGTGGAAGAAAAATACAATCGCATTCTGGCCCAATGGCGCGTGACAGCAGAGATACGCTGTCGAATGCAGGACGGGTCCCAGAGACCCGAAGGCCGAGGCCGCAGTAGTAGAAAAATACAACCGCGTTCTGCCCCGGGTCCCAGAGACCCGACAGCCTTCTGCCCCGGGTCCCAGAGACCCGACAGCCTTCTGCCCCGGGTCCCAGAGACCCGACAGCATTGTGCCCCGGGTCCCAGAGACCCGACAGTCGAGGCAGCGCCTGTAAAGCTATACAGTCCAATGCTCTCGCCATGCTGATAATCAGTTTGCAGCAGTGTCCCAGTGACGTGTGAAAACAATATAGAATATAAAATTAAAAAGAGTCTTGGAAAGACTGTAACATGTTTTGTATTCTTGTTGTTGTGTGCAGAATCAGATCCTTGTTGTCCCTCCTCAGGAGATCCTGCCATTAGTTGGCAGAAATGCGTCGCTGATGCAGGTTTCATCAGATGTAGCTACGTTAATATGGAACAACACAACCATAACATTCAGAAATCAGCAAACTATAGGCCTATGTATGGCAAAATTGTTACTTTAACAGTTATTAACGTTTTTCAATTGATTGCAACAAATGTGGTCACGAATTTACCCGTCTGGAAAATAATTCGCAATTTCGTATTTTTGACCCTCTGAATTTGCCGTTGGACACACCTCCGCATGAGACGGGGACGCTCCCGGCTGCAGCCATACCCGTCTCTATCGTTTAGGTGTTCTGAGCATGGACAGAGATTGTTAAGTAAAGGACCAACAAAGACAGTAGTGTGAACACATGGTTTTCACACATAAACTGCTTTTTCAAATTTAGCTTACTTAGTAAGAATGTCATAGGAGACACACAGAAACACAGAAGGTCTGATGGCCACAGGGAGAAGCGCAAAAATAACCACGGCATCGATTCTGGAGCCCACGAGCATCAGAACGATCAAGTAAGAACACTGTTTTTATTCATCTGAGGGGGGAAAAGACGGCAGAATACAAAGAGAGTAAAAGGAGGAGTATAGAAGCGAAAGAGAAACGGCACACTGGCTCTTTATCAAAGGGATTGAGATGCAGGAAGGAAAGAGGCTGTGGAGAAGACGAGAGGCACGATGAGTGAAATTGGGCTTTAGGGGCAGAAGACGTCAGTGGAAATGGATGAGAGCGAGACAGAAAAAGACTGAGGCGTAATTAAAGTAAAGAAAAATACAGACGTGAGATGCAGACGGCTAGAGACAGAAAGAATGAGAGAGGGAGACAGAAAGAGAGATGGAGCTGAAAAAACTTGGCATGATAAAAAAGAACCACAGTGCCTGAAGAAACCAAGCCAAAAAAAGGACATCATGAGATAAAATAAAAAAAAGAATGAGGAAAAGAAAAAATGGGGACACAGACCCAGAGAGGAAGAGGAATAGAAAATCCCCTCAAAGGAGAATGGGAGAGAATGAAAAAATGGCAACCCTACAAAGGCACTGGGAATAGCTTACTGCAGGCCCGTGCTTTTCTGCCATCCTCCATCCTTCCCCTCTGTCCCCCCCTCCCCCCTTCCCCTCACTCTCACACTCTCTCCCATCTGGCTCAGGCTGTTCTTAACCTGGGGACTCTCACTTTATGCCAGGCATGATGCAACGAAAGGGAAAGCTGCCTGGCAGAACCCTGCGGGTGTCTTTTAAGTGTGCCTTCTTTTGCATGAGAACTACCCCACCCCATCTCTTGATCTTCCCCAGGATTTGGCGCTCACCCCTACGGAAGGGAGAGGAGTGATGAGAGGATGGGTGATTTAAAACCTCCGTCTCCCAAAAAGAAGCACAACATGGAGGCTGCAGCTGTGTGCAAATTACAGTTTCACCCAGATATTCTTGTGGGTATAAGAGAGGATACTGTGTTGTATGGGCATCCTAAAGCATGTCCTGTGTGTCCTTTTTATATTTTAGGTGAGGGCCACAAGTTAGTGTCTTAGACAGGTATGAAAGCGGAAATAGATTGCCAAATTGCACATCTTCAGTTTGACTGAATTTTTCTTCAACTGTCTAGCTGAAAAAAAAACCTTGACACTTATCTGCCAAGTTCTTATTTATTCACCTGGGACTTCTCTTGATGTGACGGTGAGAAAGTGAGCAAGGAGAGGTTACAGGTTTCAAACTTTCGTGCATTTCCTCATACAGCACTTCTTTACACAGCACATGACTATTAGATACAAAGGCATTCTTGTTATAGCCTTTGTCAGGGTGCTGAAGCGTTGATCCTTGAAATCCTTGATAACTAGCAGCGTGTGTATGGAGTTATATTCCGATCTTTATTCAAGAGCGCATTACTTCAATGTGAGAGCATTTCTCACTGATATTATATTCCGATTTTTCTCTCAAAACCTTGCTCTCACACTCAAATAGTGACTGCTCGCGCTTGGATTTGCTCTGCTTAAAATTTTGCTTAAATTTTCTCCTCGGTCTCAGGCTGCTTCTGCGCGCTTGCAAATGTTCTCGGATTTTTCCTGTGATTTTTCACACAGCGAACTATCCAACAAGCACACTTACAATAAATACAATAGAATTAATTTAATTAAAAGGCAGGCGTTATACCCACTGATGGCTGCAGGACCTGGAGCTCACCGGCAGTGTTTCAGTTTGACTGTTAAAAGTGTTAGGATAACTAAATTGTATTTATTTATAAGCGGGGTTAGTTCGCTAACGCTAGCTTGCTATTCCACCAACACTGGTGGTGGGCTCCAGGGGTGCTGTGCCGCTGCTACCGGGAGCGCAGACTCGCCGCTGTTTGATGCGAGAGAGCGCGCTGCAGCGACAGATTCGAGAGGTTGTAATCACTGAGTTTTGGTTGTACTGGAAAAGTGACTCAAGTGAAAAAAAAAAAAACGAGTACAGATTTTTTTTTTACAAGCTCTCAAGTCATATTTTACAAGAGCTCACATCGCATCTATGCGCTCTCACTTTTGCACCATATTTACCTTCATATTTTTCCTGCACTCTTGGATTTTTCCTGCGCTGTCGGATTTTTCCTGCGGTCTCGGCTTGTTTGCATTGCCCGCTGTAGTGTTGACCAATGAAATGATCCCTGTCCTGTTGAGGGTGCGTTCGCTTTATGTTAGAACGTCTGTGGCGGGCAGCTGCTCTGTAACCGACCATTGCATTATTATTAGTATGTCAACAATGTGCACAGAATGGTTGACACACTTTCACCTGCACCCCTCAGGAAACGGGAGAAAGCTTTGAAGTTGGACGTATGAAGGTATGTCCACAACTACGCAGGTAAGTAACATAACTTAAACACCTAGCATATGGCGCTATATAGCCTAGCTTAATGTCCATAAACAAATAGATTTTCTTGATTATTTATATGACGGACAAATGTGCATATGTGATGACCCCACTTTGTCTTTTTTCCTCGTTTGGTTAACCATGTTCCTGGGATTTGACTAATTTAAGGTTAGAGCCAGTAGTAAAAACTGAACTGTACTATAACTGTTAGGACACAAGAAACTATAGAGCTATAAGAGTTACATTCCTATAGGAATATATAACTCCATACGTGTGATGTTGGCGGTCTACTAATATAAGCTTCGTAACACTTTACTGCAAGTCGGCCCATACAACGCTGTACCCCGCTGAATGTAAATGAAAATAGACAAAGGGGCCAAAACTAATCTGAGATGTGTGTTTGGAAGAAAGGGCCATTTGAAGAAAGATTTGTGAGGAGTAAAAATGAAGTATGCTGATGAGAGGGCGTGACTCAGACAGAAGGTGAGAAAAATTTGATCCTCCACAAATCTCTGCAGACAGGGTAACGGGGGCCATTGGCCGGGCCATATGGCACGGCCTTATGTGCCCGCTGGCTAAGGCTTCTCAAAAGTTGCAGACATTGCCACACACCTCCGCTGTGACAAAACCTGGACAGTCGCGTGGTGTCTCGACCATGAACACAGTACCCGGCTGAAGTGTACATAATCTTGTGTGTGTGTGTGTGTACTTATGTTCTTTTGTATGTCTGGAGTGGCCTAGTGACAGGAAGGAACTATGGAAGACAATGCATGTGGATTCATGCAGGTAAACTTCAGTGCACTTGAAATACACTTCTGTTCTCCGGTGTTACATTTGCAGCATCTTGTGTGCATTGAAGGTTGTTTCTACTCTTTGACCCGTTTTCTATCCCTTCCCACCCATGCTGTTGTTTTATTTTTATTTTTTTCACTAGAAAATTTAGTTTCCACAAACCTCCTGCAGGGGCTGCTGTGGTTCTGCCTACGCTTAACTCTCTTCATCTGAGTTCCAAAAGCTAAGCTTTGGGACTGCAGCCAGGACCTGTTGTCTTTTTACCTGGCTGTGATCGGTGCATCACACACACACACACACACACACACACACACACACACACACACACACACACACACACACGCACAGACACACACACACTAACACAAAGAAACGCCGCATTCCACCGTCTGAACACTTTGTAAAAAATGCATTCACTCATTTTGTGCCTCTCTAGCAGCTCCCAAAGCTGACTTCACAGAGCGTCCGATATAACTGCCGGCTGACAAGGGTGGAACAAAGACAGGTGGTGGGAGGAGGAGGGGAGGCAGAGGAGTATGGGTAACGCAGAGTGAAAAAAGCAGGTTTGGAGGGGAGGATGTGAGAAAAAGGAGGGAGGTGTAAGAGACCGAGGAAAGGAGATGCAGGGAGGCCAGCAGGGTGAGGGAGTAGAGGAGGCAAGAAGGATGATGAGAAGGAGATTGAAAGGTGAAAAAGTGATGGAGGCGGAAGGATGACAGGACGATAGCAACGACAGGAACAAATGAGCAGAACAATGTGGGAGAGTAGTAAGGGACACGCGCAACAGAAACTGCACGAGTGGGCGACAAACGAGACGAGAGATGCAAAGTGAAGGCGAGTGCACGCATCAGTGCGTGACTATGTATGGAAGGGAAGGAGCATGCCAATTTGGGAGGCAGAGCTCTGCAAAAGACAGCGAGAGCGAACATGACAGGATAATAAAATGAATACTTAATCAATAATAATATCAATATGCGAGAAAACAAATGACTCATCCGTCCCATGGAGCTCCACTCCACCCCAAACTGTGCGACCGCCACATATGCAAAACATGATCATCATTCCAAGCAAAAATTAGTCAGATATTTGCAATTTCTGCAGATAGAAGTTACACTGAGGTATGTGTGGACTGCAGCTCAGCCGCGGCATTCTGAAGTGTGATATCCATTGTACAAAATTGCACAATTATTGGATTTGAAATTAAACACAGAAAGGAATACATATTGACACTTGTCACCATGGATATAACACGGTTTTATGGCTATTCTCGTCACTGTTCTTTCAAACAATGATCCTGTTTATATTTAAAAATGCATTTACATGATTAATGTCCATGAAATTGTTAGATACAATGGAAAAATCAGAACTATGAGTTAAGACGCTTACATACAAAGCTTGATATACTGAAAAGCAATCACCAGTGTGAAACCGTTAATAAATGTAATAAATATGCAGCTAACCCTGACAGCAGTATTTGGACGACCAAAATGACCAAGTCCAACTTAGCTCATTTTGTCAGCCTTTTACTTAACTGCCTTGGATTCACTGTGACAACTGTGTGGCTTGCACTAACATCTAACAATATATTTGTATTGATAAACAGAAGAACATATAGTATGTGCAGCCATTACATTAAAGTTGATAGTTACATTTCTCTTACACCCGTATCTGAAATGAGCCACGGTCATAGTCGACATTGTGGTGGAACCAAATACTGTAGCAACAGAACAGAGAGACAGACAGAGTGGTTTTACAAGGGGACACATTTGTAAATTGAGTAATAATGTGTTAAAACACACTACATTATTTATTAGGTGACACAGATGTCAACAAGGTGGGTATTTGCAGCTATACCTTTCTAAGCCCCTCCTGAGAGATTACAAAAAATCAGCTGGGAGTCCCCGCAGGCTGATGCTCCCTGCAGCATGGCCTAGGTCTGCCCCAAGGGTCTGATGCCAGGTAACTAGAACTTTAAATACCTTTAAAGGGAGGCACCCAAGGATACAACTTTCCCAAGTGCCTGGGCTGCCTGAAGCAATATTTGTCAATGTAGAGGCTCAGGAAACCATATTTCAGATGAGATATCTTTGGGTGTTGAGTGTTTGTGTAAGCAACCTGTATGACACGACTGCAGTCATTGGTTCTAACTGTCATTTAATCCCAGGATCACATTACCCTCACTTGTCAATACAACAACAATATACCAGACAACCTCCCCAACACCGGCAGAAATCTGTACACTTTCTGCCTCTTGATCACCACAGTGGACCCTCACTGCATTGTGGACCCAGCACCAAAACTGCCCTGGTTCAAGTTAGCATGAATTGGGCCTAGATTAAAACTAGTAAATCCAGAGTAGCAATGCTGCTTCTACTTTATTTTTCTAAAGGGACAGTTTGCCTTGGTGTGCTGGTTAGAAAATGTACAAAGGCTGCCCCTTATGGAGAATCCACATCTTTTCTTGAGCTATATGCTAATTACAGGGAAAGTGAACAGCAACATCCAGGCAGAAGAACTAGGCTTTCAGCTGTATGTTTTCTTCTCTATATATGGCTCTTGACTGATCAAGTGAAGCTTTATGCCACTGTACATAAGCTTCAGTTATGACAAACTGTCTTAAGTTGTCCTGTTATTTAAAATTGTCATCAAACAAGAGATTACAGGCAATTCCCATTCTTGAAAAGATACTCTAACACTGTCCACAAACACAAGGTCTACAGATTTCCCTGTCACATTGCATTTAGACAGCAGCTGCACGAGTATCATCAGAGACCGTATCACAAGCTGGCTCAGTTGAACAAATTTAGAGTGCTGCTCTAGCACAGCAAGTGACTGTTGCACATGTAGGCAATGTGGCAGATGCTATTCCGTGAGAAGACCTTAACTGAAATGGGATTACTGTGGCAGCCTTTCTGTCAGTGACTCCTAGTCCCGGGACAGCCTACTGATATGGACTTGCATCTAGGCTGAATGCCTCCACTCCCAGTGGAGGCATTCAGCCCAGGACCAGGACCCGCTTTCTAAATGGCAGGCCTACTACTTAAAACCTGTACACAGTCCTTGCTGAATCCCTATCTAAAGCATTTCCTGTCACCCTGTCGAATAAATCAAAGACTAAGCTTTAACATCTTTCTATAAGCGCCATGTTAGAGAGCACAGTGTGCTCCATCTCCCCACAATAGTTCCCTCACTACAGAGTGTTAGTTCATACGAGGTCACAGCTGCCAACTTGCAACATAATCAGGGGCCAAACATCACCATGGATACTGATACGGATGCCTTAAAAATGCTAAATTAGGTTCATTTATCAATTTGTTTTTACCAACATGGAAACACATATCTGAGGAAAATGTTTGTTGTTTACAGTTATTGATACAAGTTTAATTTCCAGTGAAGTTTACAAAATAAAACTAGGGTTCATTAAACATACCGTTTGTTTTTAGTATGTTTTTGACAATTTCCCTCTACAACTTCCTGTTGGTTATAACTCTGGAATAAAACAACCAAATTAATGGGGCTTCATCCAAAAATTGGTAATAGATGACGAACTGTTGTTATTGTCACATATCATTATATCATTATCAAATTAAACAATTCAGTGTTGGTCAGGTGCTAGTTTTCTAGTCACATCCATTCCCCCCTAACTTGTTTGATGAATTAAACATTAGGAGACAACAAAAATAAGGATGACATAAAGCCAACAAAGGAACCAACAGTTGAACAATGTAGTACAAAGCAAACTCAACAACTTATACTTTTACATATCTCCAGAGAAGGATTGTGCATGTGGGCTTGTTGAGTATCCTAAGAACTGCTGAAAAGGGATTTCATTCAGGTGAAGGACACTCTTGGGAACCTTTCTGTGCAGTGACTCAGGCACCACCCCAACATAAAACAGGGGCATGAAATGCTTCGCTACACTGCTATCCCTTCATCAGCATGTGTGGCATATAGAATGAATTTCAATGACAACTTTGACATTTTCTGGGGGCACAGAAAATTGTTTCAAGAGGATGGAATCCCCTGATCCCAGCTAAGAGCTAAGGTGGTATGCAAGAATTTTTTTACATGGCCTCAAATTGTTCCTTTGAAACGTCTGAGAGTATCTAAAGCCACAGAGAGGTATGGAGCGGAGAGCAAATCTGACACTGTTTCTGCATCTGTGAAGTTAACCTTGAAAAAGAAAATAAGAAACCAGCGCCCTCCTTCTCCACCTGGCACAAATTCCTCTTGTCTATCAGAGATTATAAATCCTAAATTAACAGGACTTTTAGATTTCAACTCCGCACTCACACTTTGCTTAGTCAGAATCACTGGAGGTGAAATGTTGGTGTAAAGTGTGATTTATGCTTCTGAGCTATTGCCGTAGCCTATGTAAGTGGCCTGACATTTATACTTGTGCACTGGTGTATGTGTTGATTTCTTTTAAGAGAATAGCAGGGCCGGTGTGTGTGTGTGTGCATGGGGAATGGATGGTAGAGAGAGTGAGAGAGTGATGGTTATAAGTAGGGCTGCACAATTAATCAAATTTTAATCACGATCATGATTTTGACTTCCCACGATCAAATTTGCGTGATCGAGCGATTTTTTTTTTAAAGTGTCATTTCACAGAACGCTGAGTTTTTTTGCAAAGCACATCTACCGCTCCGTAAACCACTGTCTGCTCATGAGCCAGTCAGTTGTTCCCTGCACCGCCCAGCTTAGTTTCCAGTTAGAGACAATCACAGAGGACAGAGTAACATGAGAAAAATTCAACAGATGCAGTCGGTTATACGTCGTCTCAAGGTTTACCAGTTTACCAGTAAACGCAACATTTTGTCCCATCATCCGGCTATTTTGCAAGTTCTCCCACTTAGAAATCATGGAGGGGTCTGAAATTGTCATCGTAGGTGCATGTCCACTGTGAGAGACATAATCTAAAACAAAAATCCAGAAATCACAATGTATGATTTTTTAACTATTTATTTGTATGATACAGCTGCAAATAAGTATTTGAACACCTGAGAAAATCAATGTTAATATTTGATACAGTAGCCTTTGTTTGCAATTCCAGAGGTCAAACGTTTCCTGTAGTTTTTCACCAGGTTTGCACACACTGCAGAAGGGATTTTGGCCCACTCTTCCACACAGGTCTTCTCTAGATCAGTCAGGTTTCTGGGCTGTCGCTGAGAAACACGGAGTTTGAGCTCCCTCCAAAGATTCTCTATTGGGTTTAGGTCTGGAGACTGGCTAGGCCACACCAGAACCTTGATATGCTTCTTACAGAGCCACTCCTTGGTTATCCTGGCCATGTGCTTTGGGTCATTGTCATGTTGGAAGACCCAGCCTCGACCCATCTTCAATGCTCTAACTGAGGGAAGGAGGTTGTTCCCCAAAATCTCACAATACATGGCCCCGGTCATCCTCTCCTTAATACAGTGCAGTCACCCTGTGCAGAAAACACCCCCAAAGCATGATGCTACCACCCCCATGCTTCACAGTAGGGATGGTGTTCTTGGGATGGTACTCATCATTCTTCTTCCTCCAAACACGGTTAGTGGAATTATGACCTAAAAGTTCTATTTTGGTCTCATCTGACCACATGACTTTCTCCCATGACTCCTCTGGAAACGGTGGTCCCAGCTCTTTTCAGGTCATTGACCAGCTCCTACCGTGTAGTTCTGGGCTGATTTCTCACCTTTCTTAGGATCATTGAGACCCCACGAGGTGAGATCTTACATGGAGCCCCAGTCCGAGGAAGATTGACAGTCATATAATGATTTTCTAATGATTGCTCTAACAGTGGACCTTTTTTCACCAAGCTACTTGGCAATTTCCCCGTAGCCCTTTCCAGCCAATCTTACTGATTGTGTGTGGTGGACAGGTGCCTTTAATGCAGATAACGACCTCAAACAGGTGCATCTAATTTAGGATAATAAATGGGTGGAGGTGGACATTTTGAAGGCAGACTAACAGGTATTTGAGGGTCAGAATTCTAGCTGATAGACAGGTGTTCAAATACTTATTTGCAGCTGTATCATACAAATAAATAGTTAAAAATCACATTGTGATTTCTGGATTTTTGTTTTTAGATTATGTCTCTCACAGTGGACATGTACCTACGATGACAATTTCAGACCCCTCCATGATTTCTAAGTGGGAGAACTTGCAAAATAGCCGGGTGTTCAAATACTTATTTTCCTCACTGTATATATATATATATATATATATATATATATATATATATATATATATATATATATATATATATATATGGAACAGCTAAGATATTGCGCAGAACCCTCAAACTCCCAGGCCTCTGGTAGAGGACCCGAGCTTGAGGATGACACATACCACCCCACAAGGGGTGAGAGAGGGATTCTTTATATATATATATATATATATATATATATATATATATATATATATATATATATATATATATGTGTGTGTCTGACATATATATGCTGCCACTGCTTCTTTGTCACTAGTGTGTTGCAGGTAGATATTTATGTCTAGGTGCACGTAACCAATGACAATGATGAAGAACTGACATTCCACAGTCTTTTCCAAAACACTGCTCAAAACTTAGAACTGGCTGACCTAACAAGCTAGCTTCTAGGAGTAGTACAAGCAAGCAAAGTTGGCCAAATGGCTAACGTCTCCCCGCCACGGTCTGTCTCTTCCCTTTTCCACGTATTCCTCCCCTTCAATTTGTGTATATTGTCCGATTAAAATCAATTTAAATACTTTGTAGCGTCAAGATGTTATTGTTTACTGCTGCAGTGACACTATAAATGCCCCTTGTGATTATATCTGAATTAATATGCTGTGTCTTATGGGACAAATCTTAATATAGTCTACAGTGAACATAATCACAGATAAGAAGATGGCTAGATGTTACAATTGTGTGTGGTTACTACTGATCATATACACTCAGTGAATTACTGCACGGATTAACATATGATATATAACTAATGACTGCACGTCCCAGAGCTGAGATGCGTTCAGGCATCCATTAGAAAGTTGCATTGGCACACCCAGTGAACATCGGTATGTGGGTAGCCACGACCAACCATGTCCTCTACATAGAAAACATAAAAACATATGTCCTCTATAAAACTTACATTGATGTCTTACATTTGCCATTATGAGGTACCTCCCTCGCTGTTAGCGTAGCATCGTGTACCTGTAACTCAACCAGTTACAAAGAACTGGTAAAGCATCCAGACTTTCAAAAGCTTTGAGATCGGCACCAGACTCTGCGACAACTTGTTGTTCAATAGAAAAAGCCATAAAGAAGAAGATGGTATTATTATTACAGTTTATTTAGCTTTATTTATATTAAACTAATTGAAGCTAATGAAACTTTCTGCTGTCTACTACACATAGACAGTTAAAGAAATGGACCAACAGATCCCGTTGTTCTGGACGGAAACCAGTGAAGTCTATTAGAAGCTCTTTTCCGGTGATGGATGAGCGTTACTGCGCAGCCTCCAACTGAGCTTGAAGACGTAGATGTGACGTGAGCAACGTGTTTGAAAGTTGTAAGTCTTCTGGTAGCTATGCCAAGAGAAATCTCAATCATTCCCAATCAGCAGAGACGGAGAGCGTAGGTATATGTTAGGAGATAACATAGACACAGGTTAATTACTGCTAACTAAAATGCTAGTTAACATTAGTAATTAAACCTAAACAGCTGATGTAAATCCAAACTGCCTGAGAGATTATCCTGTACTAACCTGTATATAATCTGTCAAATAATCTTTCCAGACCAGCCTAGAAATCCACAGGTTTCTGATCTAAGCGGTTGATATTCACTAAACATAAAACTAGAACTACTAATGGTGTTTGAAATTAACTATTTCTTACCATTACTCTGTAAAGTGTTATTTTACTTTCATTTTATCCAAACACACACAGGCGTCTGCAGTTGAAAAACACTACTTTAATAGGAACTCTTTGCTCATAGCACCACTTATCGTACCTACTTGGGAAAATCTGTACACCAAAATGATCAATACTTGCAACAGTACCCTTGCAAGCACACTTGAAAATATTGCTCCACTCAGGACAAAACAGACATTATATGGTAAGACATCACCGTTATCAGGCGTGTTTGCGAAAACGTTTTTTCTAAAAGAGCAACAGAGCAACCAAAAGAAAATGGATGCACTATGGCAACTATAATGAATCAATAGTTCCATTGATTACAACAATGCTGTTGACTCAGAAAGTGGAGCTACTATCTGCAGGGTTGTTGCAAAGGCTGGCTCAAACTCTACATTATTTTACCCTACTGCTTTATGCAACCTAACCCACAATTAGCCACACTATAGAAAAGTCACCACTAGTGCAATAAAATGTAAATGATGGTGAATTGGCTGTCTAACACCTAACATATAATCAGTTTTCCATAGTTCTAATCAAATCAACAACTTTGTATACTTGAAAGTAATATCCATCTGATCATTATAGGCTAATTTCTGTAACCTCACAGTGTTAGAGCATGCGTTGCTCTGACCGAAATAATAAGTGGTCTGACATTTAAAAAACATCTCTATCAGTGAAACCTTCAGCATAAATGTCTGATATGCACTTCAGACACATATCACTAAAAGAAAAATATGTAGTAAAAAGTATGTAGTAAGGCTGAACGATATTGTGTTTTAGCATCGACATCGCGTGGTGCGCATGCGCGATAGTCACATCGCAAGGCGTTGCAATGTTGACATAATCCTTTTTTGCTGCTTGATAGAAAAGCCAGCCAGGCTAAAGCTAACATAGTTAGCCTAAAGAACCAAGCAGAAAGCTGCCACCAGCCAGGCTTAAGCTAATATAGTTAAAGAACCAAGCAGAAAGCTGCTACCAGCCAGGCTAAAGCTAATGCAGTTAGCCTAAAGAACCAAGCAGAAAGCTGCTACCAGCCAGGCTAAAGCTAATATAGTTAGCCTAAAGAACCAAGCAGAAAGCTGCCACCAGCCAGGCTAAAGCTAATATAGTTAGCCTAAAGAACCAAGGAGTCCGTCCGTCCCAACTAACGTTACGGTTCGGAGCTGCAACACTGGAAACGTAACACCAATCTTGTACAGAAGTCTGTTTACACACAATTAACACTGACTTAATTGTTGTTAATTCTTGGATACACAGTGTTTGTTGCTAGTGCGCGTGACATGCAGGTCTGATCAATTTGTCAAACTAACGAGCTGGCCCCGCTAGTCAACCACAACCTGAAATTTAGAGGAAGCAACATGTAGTCACTGTCATTCACGTTAGCCTGGATTGATAATTATATGAATACAATGGTGTCATGCTAGTCAACCAGTCTATTTCTACCTAATATCCCACTCCAAAACCACTTCAGAAGAGTAATTAGTCACATCGCTTACTTGCTTTGGTGTTTGTAAAAGCTTTAAAGTTTAACAAAGAATGGTTCACATTAGAAAAGATCCTTTTTAATTTTGATCTTCTATGTAGATGCACTCCCCTACAAAATCACTGCAGTAGTGGATAATGATTTATTATTTCCAAATAAAGCTATTTATGTCATCTTTTAAAAATTACTTTTTCCATATCGCAGTATATCACAGGAAAAAAAATATCGCAATATCAGATTTTTTGCAATATCGTGCAGGCCTAGTATGTATGTTTCTACAAGGTATTTTCATCAGACCGCTTGATATACAAAGCAATTCAGTACATACAGATAGTCAGAGCTTTTTATTTGTTACATGTCCATCATCACAGAGTGGATTAGCTTTATCTTTTCCAAAGGTCCTGCACACACACAGTGCACCAACAAAGGTGTTTTCACTTCTCTTGCGTGCCTGATTACACTTCTGAGACATGTGTGGGCATGTGCAGACTGCACTTGATTGACATCTCTCTGACCCTGCTGCTAAATTGGTCACACCTGTCAGGGTGGAAAAAAATTAGATCTTTTTCATTCTTATAAGTTCATGTAGTTTGGTGACCTCTCGTGTCTGTTTCCCTCTCTGTGTTTTTTTCTTGTTCTGCCTTTCCTCTGCCTAGTGGGTGTGTTGTTCCTGGCTCTCTCTCCCTCCTCATCAAGACACCTGTGGCTTAAACCCCGGTTTTCCAACTAGCCTCTGCAAGATCGTCAGTTCACCTACTGTGGTAACATTTGCCGCGGCCTCCTCTAGTGTTTTTGCATTGAGTTTTTTCAGCTAATATCTCTGATTAAGCTTTTGTGACTTCGTCTGTTTTTTGTGTGTTCCTGCTTCAGATCCCTGCCTCAGTCCTGGAAGCCCAGTCAGCCTGCCTGAGCCAATCATTGTTTTTTGGACCTGCCTCCCACCTGTCTGCCCTCCGTCCCAGAGGATTTCTTTGCACCATTTTTTCATTGTGTTAAATAAACCTCTTTCTGTTTTCCAACCTTCTCCCCGTGTCTGCTCTTGAATCCACTAAAAGTCTAACACTCATACGTCTTGTAAATGTTACTGTTGTATCTACAGTAATCTGAAAACTGTATTTTATGACCCTGGTGTTGAGCTGCATTTAAAGCTTAAAAAGTGCATTAAAAATGTAATTCAGTATTCTTTATTGTTATTATCTGTGAGTAAGATAGCATTAGAAGCATACTCCATCCACAGTAATCAGTGTTTGGACAAATACAACTTCAACACTCGTTAGAGTAACTCCTTCATTTTGATCTTTTTGTAAAATGGCATATGTGTTGCATATATTTAAATATGGAAGAAAATGCAGAAACAACAATTGTATTTAAGCTGATTTCAAAAGCATTTTGAGCTTGGCTCATAATGAGCCAATACACAACCTGCCATTTCTCAGGCCATTCAACTGAGACTGCTGTTTTTTGTGTGTGTGTGTGTGTCTTTTCTTTCTATGGAGATTGACGAGTTATACCCTTTCAAATGTAAAACTTGCCCTTCTTGTGAATTGAAAAGATGCATTTGAGTTTAAGTAATCACATCCCCACACTGGACATTATTAGGGATTTGCTATATGAGCTGATGTTTAGTTGACAGGACTATAGTTTTGCCCAACCTAAGCGCAAACACACACACACACACACACACACAAACACAGTCAAGCCTGCATGTACGCACAAAGATAAAGAGAGACGCATACAAAGACACATCCTTCATCCACAGAGATCTGACTGATAGCCTGATCCATTTCCTTTATCCATTAGAGGCGGCTCTAGATTATGCAATTCATCCCAAGGCTATCATCCACCTCTATCAATAATAAACATATCCACCAAACTAGGGCTAGCCTCAGAGGATGGAGACGGCACCGCCCAGCACGTTCTACTTCTGAAGAAACCCTCTGTCTGCTCGGCCCGTACCAAGAACCGCATTCACTTCCACGCGCTTATCAAAGCTGTGGCTTTATCAACTCTGACAGAGACGTCTCAGTGCTTATGGTGTTGGCACAGAGCACCTGTGGCTCATGACAAGAGCCAGACGCTTTCATACGAGATTCCTCTGCGTCTCTGATGTGCCCTCTTTCTTTCCATCAGCTTGCCCTGTCGTCATGTGATTGATGTCTGGTGCAGCATTTGTGACATTACCTGGTGCCGGGGTGGGGTAGTCAGGGAAGCTCGGAAAATAGTGAAAGTAGTGTTGCTTCTTGACAAAAATGTTGTGTTTGATGTTAAGGGATGCATTCTGTTTGAGCCACTCACATGATACACACAGGTTAATCCCTGGTGTTACATCTCAAGGCCAGGTTTCCATCCAAATGTAACGTGAATCTTTAAAGAATGTACAGTAAATCGGCAAAAGAAAGTACCGGCGTGTGAATAGGATTTGGGCTCATCAAGATAAACAGTTGGTACCAATAAACCAATGAAGAAAAAGAGGGTGCAACAGGATGACGTAAGGAAAAGAGCACCAGTCAAACATCAAATGGTGGAAAACAATGGGGGAAAAAGGTGATCCAAATATGACATTTAAAACTTAAATTTAAAAGTTGTGCTGTAATGCTTTATTTTAATTATTTAGGGATAGCGCACAATTCTGAGTGACAGCATTCATTATTTCAATTTATGATTCAAATACCTCTTGATGAAAACAGAAAAATAAATGAATTGGTTGTGTTGCTTGAGTATTTCCATTGGAAAAAAACTGCATGCATTTTCTTTTTTTATGAATTTATAATGATGAATCTATTAAGAATGCAGATTAATCTGTTATATTGTTTACAGTTCTTTACCTAAGCTATTAAATCCCACTCAGCCTTCAAGATATGTTCTTGTTTACAATTCTACCTGTCCCTAGTGCAATTTTCCTTCATTCAAGAGTTTTCTATCTTGAAACAAGACTACTCTTTTAAACAAGATGTATTGTAGTCAAGTGGCTAGTAATGATGCATCAAGAAATGATCTTCACTGAAACATTTATCCTTTCAAATAAACAAAAAAAACCCTCCTGCGTTGGTATGGAGATAGCTCACAAAGCCAGAATTGGACAACATGTGTAACGTCCATTTAGGTCAGCCTGGTTTATCCTGTGTCACTGTTGGAAATGTTATTTGTCAGATTATTAGCCTAATACTGGGGGACGGACCTTTTATTATGTGGGATACTGGGACTACCAAAACGCTAATGATGGTTCAGTATGGAAGAAAAGAAGCGGCGTAGGTGGTGTGTCTGAGATAATGGCCACCGACAGAGTTGGGTCAATTATACATGAATCAATTATATCAAACTTGGTTTCCCAGAGAAATTGGTCTCGATTTACATTGGAGTTAGTACCAACTGAAAAAGAGTTCCAGTCAAATGTTTCACAGGCCAAGCAAAGTTTGATTTTGCTTTGGAAAAAAAAATAAAACTTGAGCAAAGCCATAGTCCGGACACTTAGAAGCAGTGAAGAAGCAAAGAAGGTGAACGGGGAAGAAAATAACAATAGATCCCTGAGGAGTGCCATCAGAGTGACAAATCGGTTCTGTGTCTGACACTGTGTTGTATTCCACACACCTTCTGGACGGAGGGTTTGTCAAACATTGTCTGGGTAAGTGACAAACTCTTCTCCCATGATGCCTTGCCGTGTTTGCAAACACTGGTCAAGTCTTTACAATAAAAAGAGAAGACAAAGAGAGAGTAGCAGGAGACAGAAACAAGGGAGGGTGAGCTATTTGGACAGAGGAGAGAAAGAGACAGACAGAGTAATGGAAGAGACGGGAGTTGCTGTGACAACGGGAAGATGGAGAGAGATACAGGGAGACTGGAAGGTGGCTGGCTTGTGCTTCTGCTCTTTAACCGCTTGGCAGTCTTCTCTTGATTAAGGCCCAGCCCGCCTGTCCCCGCGGAGTCTCCTCAGCCGAGTCACTGGAGACAAGCTCCTCTGTAATAGTGTCTGACAGGCCAGCCAGAGCCACAGAGGAGCTGACACAGAGCTCCGTGTCTCCCTTCTCCGCCTTGACTGAATCGTGTCAATGTCCCTCCAAGCCCAAATATGTTGGAAAAGAATTCTGGATGAACGACAATGAGGAGTAAAGAAGCAGCCTGCCATGAGCACATCTAAGAACATCTTTTGTGTTTGAATCTAATTCTAATTGAGAAAAAAACAAGTTATGATTATAATCATCTATTCAAAATCTAATGTGATAATGTGCAGTGCACTTATACGGCCACAATTACATCTCAAAACAGATCAACCGATCAGAAAACATCACAGAAAAGATGATTCACAATCACAAAATGCCACCAATGGGAGACAATTCTCCTAAAAAAAAAGTATTTTAAACTTTAGGTCCAGTCTCTCAGTGTAAACGAGACAGCTCGACAAGGACTTAAACTGATGGCTTATGAGCACAGTGTAAATTCAGAGTAAATTCCTTCAGGAAGACTTCTAAACTTAATCACTTTTCTCTCTCTCTAAACTGAACAGCTGTTAGAGGCGAAGCGACCATGAATTTCACAAACCAATCACAGAATGACATCCCTGTTTTAAACCCATCTTTCTCTGCTGCTCAGTTGTCATTTCAGGCTAAGAGCACCTTCCTCCTCCTCCCCTTGCTCCTCCATTCTTCATCACGCTTGGCTCCTGGATCCTCCTCCGGCAGGTTGCTACCGTTCACACCACCATCAGTGTCTAGACTCCATCGGGGGATTATCTTTTGCCGTTCTACCCCTTTAAAAAATGTAATTTCATTACAATGGAGTCTAACCGCCAGAGACTGTACATTTCCTAGTATGCATATGTACAATAAATATTTACATGTCTGCTACAACCGGTTAGTGACAGAAAATGACTTGTTAACTAGTTTGATTACTATTTTTTTACTTTTCAAGCTAATATGACAAACATGCTGGTTACAACTTCTTGATTGTAAGGATATGCTGTGTCTTGAATAAATAATGAAGTCATAACGTGTCGGAGTCAGAGACAAAATGAACAGTATCGTAAACTGTACGTAATAGCACGTTACTCAAACATAATTATATCACCAGTTCACGCCATGGAACAGACCAGCATGTGTCAAACACTCAATCCTTCCATCATCACCTGCTTTGTTTGAGCTGTATGCTCTCACATATTGAGACCAAAGATACATGGCTTAGAAACCTGCCTCCTGTGCTAACTTGTCTTGCTGATTTTAATTGGTATATTTATCACGCACAGACAAGAGGTGGTGGGGCCTCACCACAGACACCTCTGACAGGAGAGATGTGAGAAACTGAACAATTAATTGACTAAAATTACATAAAAAAAACACAACACACTTAGTGTTTGGCCCTGCGGGTCATTTTGCCGCAGTGCTGACAAATCCAACTCCGATGCTTTTGCTGCCACTCTTAGCGTATATACGGAGGAGAATGGACTTGTACTTGTCCTCGTCAAAGTAGTGAACAATTACACTCAATCAACTCAGGAACCGTTACAGAAACTACTCAGGATAATCCAAAAGATCCTTGTGGAGAGTGTTTTCTTCTGTATAAAGTAGTTTCAATCGATTTGAAGTAGAATAAAATGCTTAGAAGTACACAATTCCATTCACGCCCATTACATTGCAGTTGCAGCAGGAATCTCAGTTGAATATCTGAAAGCCTCAGCAGATAAAAACAAACCTATCTGCATAGAGCGAAGCCAGTGGGAGGAAATGGTAAAATATGTATTTCTTTTTGTAATTTGGATGAACTGAATCTTTCACACTTTAACACTCCTACAAACACAGAGAAACTACGTGGGAGAGGTGACTGGAAAAAGACAAATGAGAGGATGGAAGAAATGGCAGGCGGTGTAGAGACGGTAGGAGATTCAGGGTTGAACAGACTGGAATAAAGAGGATTAGGCTTTATGCAAAATACGGATGAAACAATCCAGTGCTTATCTCACTGTAAAAGAGGACTACACTCATTTGCCTCTCTAGAACAACCGAGCATTGAATTGACATTCATCACCCGCCAACACCATCACCAATTCAACAACAAAAGGTTGGCTTTTTTGAGGTCATCTTTCTCAAAATCTTTTCATTGCAGTTTAAAAGTATATAGCAGTGTGAGAAAATGGCATCACTAATGATGGATGACATGCTTTAAAAGTTAAGCTGGGTGTATGCGAAAAGCTTATTCATAAACTGAAATATACACATACACATATATTCCTTTATGTAAAAGCACTTTTATTATTTGTAATTGTTAACACCAAAAGCTCTGGCTAAGGTCAGGTTAACAGTAAGGCATTTTATGCTTCTTAATAGGTTATGGGATTAGCTTTGTTTTACAGAAATGATGCTATAGAGAAACATGCTGTTTCATAATGCAATATCATAGGGTTCAAATCACCTTGGGGTAAAGGTTGCAGTAAACAAATCAAACCCCAACAATCTTACTTTAAAGGGTGTTGAAAAAATAACTTATTTTCAAAAAGTAGTCTTTAGTCATTCGCTCTGACATCAACATAAATAAAAAGTCCTCTTCTGCTGATATCATCAGCTGCTGTGTGTGAAATCAAAGGTGCATTCAGTTTAATAAAAAAGCCTGATGAGCAACCCTGGCATTTCACATTATGTCACCTTAGTCACTTACAGATGAATGCTTATGATCATCTTTGTCGGGGTACCTGCTGGTGTCACGGCTCTCAAGTGCAGCTGTTTATATCAGGCGGACCATATTTTGATTTCCAATAAAGAGGACACTCGGCCGGCCTCCAGACACAAATTCAGACAGGCTTCTCAGAGGTCAATGAACATGCTTTATTATGCCTCAATAGTGCAAAAATAACTTATGTAATAAAATAAAATCTGTAACAACCAGTAACAAAATAATAGCTCTCTTTCCAAATAAATAAATGTGAAATAATGTTCTAATAATTCTGAAATAGAAAACAATTCTTTCTCAGCTTCAAAATCCAGCTTCAACTAAGTATCTCTTAAAACCTTTTTAATGTAATAAGATACGTTTTTTTGGTGTCCATGTGAGCTTTGAGATCTCCAGCACCTTCATTACACTGAAACATACGTATGAGCTAGCTTTGCACACGGTGCACTTCGCCTCCCACTTGTCCCGACCGGGACGGTACGTGGACATTTTTCTTTGCTGTGCACTTACGCTTTGCATTTTCTGTCCAATGCTGCTCCACTAGCTGATCTGCTCCCTGTATGTTCTCCCTGTCTGATCTGCTCCCTGTATGTGCTCCCTGTCTGATCTGCTCCCTGTATGTTCTCCCTGTCTGATCTGCTCCCTGTATGTGCTCCCTGTCTGATCTGCTCCCTGTATGTTCTCCCTGTCTGATCTGCTCCCTGTATGTGCTCCCTGTCTGATCTGCTCCCTGTATGTGCTCCCCTGTCTGATCTGCTCCCTGTATGTGCACATTGCAGAGCCGCCCGCAAGGCAGCCTCTCGGGAATTACGTCACATCAAAACACCGTAGCATTGTGTGCAAACCGCCAGTCAATTTAAGTACATGCTTAATGTACTAATGAAAAACAGAGAAAAGTTTACATTTTTTGGACACTGGACACAGACAAAGTGGACATGTCCGGAAAAAAGAGAGGACGTTTGGTCAACCTAGTATATATGGACCATCAGATCAGAAATCCATTCCCCATTCCTCAGAATCTCAGTCCCAGTCTATTCACATGGCCTGGGTAAAAAGGATGATAAAAGAATGCAAATATATGGAATGGGGTCTGCATCAGAAGCTGGTGCCAGTGCCACCTGGGCTTGTGTGTATCTGTGTAATTGTAGGTATCTCATTACTTTACATGCTATCATAAAAGCCTGTGTGTGTGTTAGAGAGAGGAAGGAGGAGGGAGTAGGCGGGTCAGTTGTGTTCCTGCACTCTTAGGACCATGCTAGCGTTTGTGGCCTGTGTGTGTTTTTGAAAGGTGTGCACTAAAGTGTTTTCACAGGTCCTTGTTTAGTGCAATATGAAGGACGCGCTGCCCTTCCACAACCTCCCATTAACATCATATGAACCCACATTAGCACTCTTTGAAGTGCTGGGAGCTTCAGCAGTCCAGCCATCACAGCCCAAACATTAGACAGCTTCCGGCAGTAAGAGGCGGGAGAGCAATTTGTGGTCGGGCATCACAGAGAATAGTAGCTACATCAAACAACCAGCGGGAGCATAGTGAAAACCAACTGTGCTGCCAATATCATACTAAGTTCTTTTTTTCTATAAAGTTAATAACTATACTATGGTGACTATAAGTACATGATGGTGTTGAATGCATCTTAGGATGTCAGAGGATGTCTATACAGAGGAATGACTACAGTATAAGCCACTAATGTGTGAACTAATATAATATAAGCTAACATTTCACTTTCCCAGTCTGTGTAGCAGACCCTTAAGGGTTTATGTGAAGTAAATTTACTCATCTGCCTATAAAAAGTGCCTATATTATGCTAATTTTCAGGTTCATAATTTGTTTAGATTTTTTAATTTTGAGGTTGTACCAGAACAGGTTTATGTGGTTTCATATTCAAAAAACACCATATTTTTGTTGTGTTGCACCATGCTGCAGATCCTCTTTTTACCCTGTGTGTTTGGGTCTGTTTTAGCTACAGAGTGAGACATCTCACTTCAACACTATCTTTGTTGGGAGTTGCACATGCTCAGTAGCGAGGTAAGATCCCGTGAGCTAGATAACTCTTTCTCCAGCTTTGGTCAGCACAAGGCAGGATTAGCTGGGAGACTTCTTCTAGGCCAGGGGCACTTGTGGAATAACTGCAGAACAGGGACAGGAAGTAGTTCTTTTGAAAACTATGGAGAACTAGTGTGTGTTGGAGCAGGGTTTTTTCATTGAGAACGAGCTAGCATGCTACGGTTAGCCACCTCGTCTCTAGTGACGTAGAAAGTCGTGCAGAGGTTGAACAGCTCACCCAGAGACTGAAGGTAGAGGACATTCAGAAACCTGTATCTCACTCAAAACAGCATGGATAGTTTTTTTCTCCAAGTGTGTATGCATGTGGAAGCACCAGAGAAATGAAACAACACCCCAAATCTTAGAAAATGGGATTTTCTTCAAAATATGGGCTCTTGGGGACTGCATGCACCAAAACACATAGACTACAAATCAATGTAAACTGGATTTTGAAGACACTGACACTGAAAATCCGATTGATATATCTGCCGATAGTCTTCTTTTTTTTTTAACACAAAGATGCCAATATCGTATGTTTTTTTTCTAAAGAATTGTGACCATGATGCATACTGATAAGGAGGTTTTACATTACATTAAATTATTGACTTGACAATATCCTGTGCATTGTTTTTTCAATGATCTCCATATAGCTACTGTAGTGTCATGTTACTTATGGGCTGACATATACACAGACATATACACTGTTACTGCAATTTTTGGCAGAAAATGAAATGATTGAGATTGATCACCGGATTTAGCTGTTAAATCCAGTGGGATTAGTTGTCTGCAGGAGATAACATCTCCGACATTTTGAACACCCAAACCATCCTCCCTTAGAACTCTTTAAAGAGGCCAGTTGACAGATAAAGGTTGTTTTGAATATTTGAATGAACAACCAACAACAAAAACTGACAATTATGTCAATGATGTTTAAAGACACTATTTTAAGCAGCGTCAAATGAAAACCTTTCCTGCATCCTCACATTGTGGTAGATATTTTATTTAACCCTCGTGAAAATCAACACTTTTGTTGACACTTTACATCAATGTTTTTTTCTTTTTCTTACGTTTTTGCCCCTTTTCTCAACACTTTTGGTGCTTTTTTTCAGTGTTTGCCACTTTTTTTGACATTTTCCACTTATTAACTTTAGTTTTACAGTTATTTTTGGAATTTATAGTCAATAAACCTCATTTATAGGAAATTATACCTAATGTTTGAAACTAGAAATTAGGAATTATTTAGACTAAAATTAAAGGAATGTATGTAGATGGATAATCACAGACTGGAATATGTCAACGTTTATTCAATACTATTTCAAAACCACTTCAATTTGGTCAGAACAATTATTGCTTTTTGCATTTGTTATGGGTGGAATGATGGGATTTAACCTGAGCTATTGTGAATTATTTCTATGAGTTAATTGAAGTTTGGCATTCAGAAATATGTAATTCTGTGTGACTCAATCATTCATGTGCACTTGGATTAACGTGCCTGACTTCTTATCACAAACATGTTAAACCATGAAGACAATTGTGTCTTCTATATAATTATAATTCTCATAATAAAAACATTTTTTTTGTCATTTGGCCAAAGTTTGCCACGATACCAGAATTCTAAACTTTGAGACAATACTAGTATTGAAAAAAATGATCTCAATATCTCTACCGTGGCAAAGAAAAATGTAATCCTGTTTTTTTTTCTGTCTTTTCTTTTTTAGGACCAACCTGCACATACTGCTAATACTTAAAAAGTATAGCCCGATATATATTGGTAGGCTGATATTATCGACCGATATTAGGCATTTCCCGATATATAGGTATTTTTTAAATATTCATTCAACAGAATAATTTATAATGACAAATAAATGATTCTGATAAATTAATATTAAAAAATAAAAACGGACTGTCAACCATGTTATGAGTGTTGGTGTTGCATCGTCTGTCCACCAGAGGACGCTCTACAACGTCGCTGTTGGCAACACTGATTCTTTTTTTTATTATTTGTTATTTGTTATTTTTATTGTTATTGTGTTTTTGCTCAAAGGACTTTAAGTTTCATATCTTAAGTTTGTATTTTTCTACATTTTATTTATCAGAACTTTAATATATTTTGATGTTCTGTCTGAAATTATTATCATATTTTAGTGAGAACTCAAATAACTACAAATAACTAATGTTAGGTATATCTGTTTATGTTTTGTAACAAGTTTCTGGATTTTTTTTAATCTGTACTGTATATCGGCCGATATATCGGCATATCGGATTTTTAAATAAGCAAATATTTGTATCGGCATTGCCCTTAAAAATCCTTTATCGGTTGGGCTCTAATAAAAAGTCACTGAACACTAACCAACACATTTGCAATGTGATTGTTTAATTATAAATCTGATTGTATATCTGTTTTTTTAAGTTTTGGTTCTTTTGATAATATTGAATGTATAATTTGTGGAAATTGCATCATTTTAATAATGGGGTATCGCAAAAGTATCAAAGTATTGATACTCTTGACAACCGTAATTTGGCCCAAATGACAGTCCCTAACCATCTTCATTTAATTTGGTGTAATGAACTCAACTGTTCCAGAAAAATCCTTAACAAGCTGGATGTCCTCTACGGCGCCGCAGTGATCCCCCTCCCTGCAAGCCTGTAGCCAGAAACAGAGCTGGGTAATCAAGCAACACCCCCATGAGCCAGTGAATCACTACATACAACTGGGTTTGTTTGCCTTAAATAATTCTGCAACAAATTCAAAACAAGACAGCAGCAATCTGGGGTCAGACATTATTCAGTTGTGCTATATTCCATACAGTACAGGAGTCTCCTTAAACCCTGGATACTTTTACAAATATTCCACCCACAATCTGCTTCAATGTAGCAAGTAATTTATAAAAAACATCCCTGCTGCATCTATCTTAGAACAACACACAGCGTGTCCTTGCCTTTTATGACTCAAAACGCCTTTTAAAAAATGATCTACATAAAGACTTTCAAAGGATGTGCTGGCACACATTTTACTGGGTGTCTTTTGCCAATAATCCTTCCTCTAAACTCATGCAATGTATTGTCATGTATTTTTGTCATTTTGAGTTACTGCTGGCAGATTGTCAGAATAATTCACTGACATGTATAAACAAAGATTAATAAACCATCATTATTGGGGTAACTATTGCCACAGTGTCACAGATGTTTTAAAATGGTATTTTAGCATTATGAATTAAAAGTTCAATATTTAAACAGAAAAAACGTGGTGTAAAATTATAATATGAGACAGACAATTGAACTAGTTTCTGTTTTATCGCAAAATCTATTCCAGACCTGCATGCATTTATGGATTTGTATGCTACTGATTGGTAAAAGAGTGCATTCAACCACTCTCCTCTCCATAAACTGAATATACTCCCAGTAATTAGTCGCAGCAGAATTCCCATTTTAGTAATGTTATATCTTCACCAGGAATACACGGTAACTAACTTAACGGTAATTCAAAGACAATAAGTAACTGAATTATCGACTAAATGCATCCACAATCCTAAAGGAGTATACTGTAAAACAAGAAGCAGCAACAACACTACCAGGACAAAAAGCCAAACCATGCAGTTGATTCCTGTGTTTAAACTGCATTTATCCAGAACTCTGAGCAGAAACAGGTTTTGATACCAAAACATGTACTAAACACAGCAGAAAATTAGAGCTGCAGGGTGTCATTTCCAAAGACTCCCAGACATAATACAAAGCACCATTACAGAAGGCAATGAAATGTGCCTCTTACCCTTTGGTGGACACTTTTAGTTGAAGTGTTTCACAGCGCCATGAGCGCACATATTTTTTAGAATGGACGACTCTTTGGGAATCAGTGCTGTGACATGACATTAACAAAACCAACAATAGCTTTTCCAGGCAGCTATTGTGAGATTAATTGCTAATAAATGTTATGTGATTAGTCAAGGTATGTTGTTAGTTGACAAAAAGAAAATACTCATTGTCAGGTACAAGAGAGTGCGTAGCTTTGTTGCAGTTTGACTCCGGTTAGAGAGTGAAAGTCTTGGCTCTTTCAAGAGCCAGTGTGAGACGAATCTAATGCATCTTGGCAATGAATAGTGTCCATTGATTCCACCACATCAAACTCACTTCCTCTTCACAGAGCCCCTCGCATGTCTCTTCCTTGGGGTTTTTTGTGAGTGAGAGAGTGTGCGAGCACACATCCACACAGAGACACAAAGACACAAAGATGAGAATTTATACAACTTTCATGTCTCTGACAGTCACAAATGAACTGCCAACCGGAGAGAAATCTTGGACCTATTTTTTTGACGTTGATTGAGAGTGACTGATTACTTCAGGGCACAGCAACAGGCTAGGAAGGTCATGTTTACATTGACTGATAAAACGACTCTAGCATCAGGAACCTTCCACGAAAACACACACAAGATGCATAGATGAGTTGACCTCAGACCCATGGTATTACGCCAGATATTGTGGTATGACCTGCTCTTTTCTGAGAGCACCGAGAGCGCCTCAGCGCACAGCGACGGTAGTATCAGTGTGAGATCTCCTGAAGAGGAATGGAGCTATAATGTCATTTATCTAACAGGACTCTGTTAACGTTTGCTCCCAGGGAAGTACGAAATTGAGATAAAAGCTGGTGACCAATTGAGTGTCAGCCTGTGTAGTGCCTGGCTGCGCTGATGACGTGCTGATAAAAGCGACAGATGAGAACACATGCTACGTCTTCAGATCTCAGTGGCTTCATTTATCCAGGGCTCTGCATGGCATATTAGACAGCAAAGCTTACAAACGTTATACCAAAATCAATACTGGGATGACTGGTTTGATCCTTTTTTATTAAAGGTCTGGTTGTAAAGATAAGTATGAGTCATTATAAAGAACAGCATAACTTCCCAGATTTAACATTAACGAGGGCCTTTGAGTCTTTGGTTTCATTAGTGGCAGTCTTGTTTATGAATGTGTATTGGTGGTCCAGAATAGTGACATGGGGTTTCACTGGGAGCCATAAACCACCTCCCCTCGGGGCTAATGTTGTCCAATCAAGACAATGGACTTCGATCCAGTTGGTTATAAATAGATTTTTTAAAATATTGTTTCACTTGAATAATATATTACCCTTCAACTCAATATATGTTTCCAGTAACGTTGCGTTTTTATTAACATATGCTTTGGCTGGCAAAGTCTTTTAAATCTACGTCCAGTTTTTTTCTTCTTCAAGTAGCACCTCTAAATTCTGTGAGTACTGGACGTGTGAATCATTTAAAGTAGACCCAGAAAAATCCTCCTATTGACAATTCTAGGACATGCTTATCTAAGCTTCCGGGTTTTGTATGCTTCTTCTTTGCTGTTGATGTACTATGCAACTATTTATTCATTTCTACTATTGGTCTTTTTTAAACTACAAAAAAGGTGATTGAACATCTTGACCAAAATCTTAACTAAATAGACTAAATACTCATAAATACTTGTCAGCCCTCCCCGGATTGACCAAAGCAGGCTTTGCATTTTAAGCCAGCGACCGTCAATTTTGTCGGCTGACATTGCTCATTTGAAACTGTCACTGGCAGATTTGACCAGCTGTAGTTGGCTACCTAATTAGGCTAATGTTAGCTCCATGGATTGGTTCAAAATGCTGTCTTCTGTTCACTTGTGAATGTTTTTACGTTCAAAACAACAAGAGAAAAGTTTTTTTTAGGTTACGGCTTACCACTGGGTTTAACAAATCTAGCACTAAGTCTTGTGACGCTGGCTATGTTTGCTAATCCAATAAAGCATAATACAAATTTGCTAAAGTTAGCCTACGCTCTGATAGCACCCATGGGTGGATTCCACACAGTGGAGAAGTACTACTAAGTGGATGTGCTAGTCATAAACAGGGCATTTTTTATGAAATGTAACCCCATAAACAAAACTATTTATGAAATGGCCTTGAAAGTCCAATTTGGTTACTACTGTAGGTAGAAAGCTAGTCATGCTAATGACTCCATTTCATGTTAGAGCAGATAAAAGCCCTGTTCATCCCATTCCATGCGCTTTTGCTTGTGTTTTTGGTATTAGAGTGGCTTTACAAAAGACAACGCCCGTCAAACTTTCAAATTAAAGCAAAGTATTGTTCTTACTACAGCTCCATACACACTACTTCAACATAAAGAGAGGAATCCAAAGCGTGACAGGCCTGTCCTAACTAGTTAGGTAGTTGCTTAGCTATGATTGCACAATATCTGTTCGTCGAAGGCTTTAATGAACAATTAACACCAAATACACCTTAAAAGAATTTTAAAAAATAAACAATAAAACAGAAACAAATCTTACCTTAAAGTCACAAATGCACGTCACCATGTTCCCAATTCTTAGACACTCCCCATCGAACTTGCAGGTGTTGGTGTCGCACAGGAACAGGTCTGTGTCCCGGTCATCAAAACCTGGAGGACCAAAGCCAAAAAGAGACATCAGTGACTAAATGTTTCTCTGTTAAGCCCTCAAGCAATGCTAACCTGAGCCCCGTCCAGGGTCGTCCATAATGAGTGGGTACCATTAGTCATGGCTCCCACAGCACAATGCACTCTTAGATCTTACACTGTGCACTTTAAAAAAAAGGACAATACTAGTACACATGCTTGTCCTTATCTGCCAGAATGATGAAATACATTTCAAAAACACATGTCTCTGGAGGGATGAACAAAAGATATTTCTTCATTTTTATAAATCATGTTTTGGTGATTGTGGTAGACAGTGCTTTAATACGTCGGTCCACAGTCTCCCATAGGTGTTTAATAGAGGTGACATCTGGTGACTGTAGAGGGCATAGCATATGATTCAAATCATTTTGTGCCCTGCATGGAAGCATCTGCAGTCACTGTGTTTCTCTACTAATTTGTTCAGGTTTTTCCTGTGCTATTTGTTTGTGTCCAAGGAGGCTGACTCTGGGGCGTTGTCCTGGAGAAGCAAACCTGGGATATGATCAGATTCAGGCTGCGTTAGGGATCTCAAATGACTCCAACAAAGCATCCTGAATCAAATCAAACAGTCACATGGCATGAGACTAGACTAGAGCTTGGGGCTATTATTCTACCTGAACTGATTGCTTTCAAAAAGCAACCCTATGTGCATGCAGGGCTTTTGCATTTTAAAGTATGTTTGTCTACAGTAAATTTTGACAGAATTCCAGTTGACACAGAGCTGAACCTTTTATAGGTATTAAAGCATTATCAATGATCCATGTAGGGACCATTTTACCCTAATAATAATAATTAATCTCATTAATGTCAAGATAAAAGAAGCAAGTATACATGTAAATTCAAATTACTGGTGAAACAGTTAAATTTATCATGATACGATACTAAAGACACTGCCACAGTGATCCTAATTCATGAGTAGCTAAACATTTCCAGCAGTATTATTTTTTTATCAAACCCTATGACTCAATAGCCTAGTCCTACCAGACCCTTGTACATTTCATTTGTACAGAGAGTCTGGCTACTCTCCATTGATAACATGTTAACTTTCTTGAAGGCAGGTACTCTGTTGATATTTAAAACTATTGGATCTGCCCAGAGCCACTCTGGATCTGCTATGACCAATGGAACTAATGGAGCAAGCTTGAAAATCTGACTTTTCCCAAACCCTGTGGGGAGGAGGGCCACAACATAATGGCCACCAACAAGACTCAGCAACGAATGTTGTTGCTCGGGCTTTAACTTTTGGATTTTCTGCAGCGTTGCCAACAACAGACCGAATGGCTTTGCTTGCATCTTTCTCCGCCGCCATTATAGAACTACAACTCAAACTAGAGCACAACCTCAACATCATTGTTCTCAGCCAGTCCCTCTGTTCGCTGATTGGACCGCCAATGATTTAGCCGGAGAAAAAATGTGAGTATACCACAAATCCAAACGGTATTACTGAAGGAAAATGAAAAATGGGCTGAAGTATGTAGGAGGGCGGAGCAAGGCTAATGACTTGATGGAATTCAATGAAGATAACAGATTCTGTGTTTATATTGATGATTGATTACTAATTCAATTACACCCTGTTTTGGGATGCTGTGTAGTAATGGAAGCCTTTTTTTCTGATTCTCAGTTTGTTTTGACTGCTTTTGTATTTACAGGGCTTAGTGTAGTGTAAGTCATTATTATGCATCTGTCAAATCTGCTACATCAGCTTTAAGAGACACTAGAGCCTGACTGATAAACCAGTTATATAAGCTTATCACAGATATGCAAATCAGAATTACAGTATATTCATGAATAATAGGCTGCCTCGTTGTTTTTAGTTAACGCTGATTTTCTTATGCCATGTTTAACATATCATTGTTATATAATTGTGTTTAATATTATAATATTTGATTTCCATTAAAGTTTCATCTTTGATAATAATAATAATAATAATAATTATTATTATTATTATTATTATTATTATTATTATAACTGTCTCATTTTAAGGATCCTTGCCAACACTCTTTGTGAATGTGTTAATGACAAAGAAATATAAGACATGTACATATCACACTTTTGCACTCAAGCGTGAATACTGCTGTTGGTCTTTTATAGTCCATCATCAAGCTCTCGTCTCAACACGCAGGGTAAGTAAACAGACAGATTGAACGTCGCTACCCATGGCACATGTTTTTCTTTTAAAACATAATGTTGCTGGCAAAAAATACTTCTTTTAATCTCAATTTCTGAAGAAATTACAAAGCTGTCTTCTAACCATGCTCGCAAATAAAGAACTGAGCCAGTGCACCAAAAAAACAGAACTGTAGAAAGTGATAACTGGATGCGGCACCTTATATGTTACTGTGTCTGCTGGTTTAAGGTAATTAAGTAAAACATAAGATAGAATTGTACTTAAATTGTGGCTTGGTACATTTAAACATTTATCTCATGTTTCATTAAGCATTATGACAAATATTGTAATTCAAGAAGAGCCTGAAGTCCAGAATGCGTGGTACATTGGGAATTTAGGGTGAGGAAAGATACTTATCTTTGATGTTCAAAAATGAACAATGTGTGTTTTTTTTTCCTTTATTTGTCTCGCTTCATGTTCATATTCATGCCTTTTGGGAAATTGCTTACAGCTAGGCATGCAAAGTATCAGTGGTGGAATGTACTTTACTTGAGTCTTTTCTTTTCATGCCATTTTCTACTTCTACTTCACTACATTTTAGAGAGAAATATTCTACTTTTTACTCCACTACATTCATCTGACAGCTTTAGTTACTTTACAAATTAAGAGTTTTGAACACAGTTTATAAAATGATGTTTTATTATAAATTAAACTACCCAACAATCAGAGATGGGAAGTAATGAAGTTACTGTAATTTTTCAGATATTTTTACTTTACTATTTATTTTTTTGGCGACTTATTACTTTTACTCCTTACATTTTACAAAACTGACTCATTACTTTAGTTTAACACAAAACGTTGTCTATTAGGTGTGATGTGTCTATCAGGTGTGATTGTGATTGCATGTCGGAGAATAGCACGGACACGGAGACGGAAGTGAGAGAAAAGAGAGACTAGCTGTCCAATCAGCTGAGATTGTGTGCGTGCGTTCTTGAGAACTGTAAGTTGTATAACTTAGAGTATGTTGTCAATTCATTTAAGCCTGTTGTTGTATTGGTCTATAGTTCTGGCAAATTAAAAGTTAGCTAGTGATGTTGTTTGTGTTCTTCACCTGTTACCTAGGTTACACCTTTGCTGTTGATTCATAATGGCGATTGTTGAACGTCCTTGCTCACGTTTGTATTTTAGGTGCATTATTTACATGCTACAGTTACGATAATGTAATTAATAGTGTGTTTATTGTTATTATTTACTAGCATATATGACTTTTTTGCATTGTGTATGGTAGCCTTTACAATGTTATTACTATTTTTTTATTATCACACACAAACACACAGCCATAGCAGAGCTGCCCATAACCACGTTTGTCCTGCTGCTTGATTGTAATGAAGCATCAACAGAGAGAAGTTGTCTCCGTCTGTGTTTTAACAGACACACCTGGGCCGAAGTTGGAAACCAGAATCAGCTTTAAATCCAGTATTAATCTAGTCCTCACTAACAAGTTTAATAAAGTTGAATACCAAATTTAATCTAATTGGATGGTAATACATCTCAGAATCACAACTGAATTCATATCTTGCTACTCAGTCAGAATCTTATTAACCTGGAGTCTCTGTCCCAATAAATAAGCTATATGATTTAGGCCTATTGGCAGACAGCCATTTAAAATGTAGGCAACAACATAAAGAGCCTTTTCTCCATGTCCACTGTATTATCTCAGCATGCTCTCTAACATCTGTCAGGTCCAGGGAGCTTTGTCATTCACAAGGCTACTTTTACTTTTATACTTTAAGTACATTTTCAAGCCTGTACTTTGTTACTTTTACTTGAGTAAAGAAGTTAAATCAGTACTTCTACTTTTACCAGAGTATTTTTTAACACGAGTATCTGTACTTCTACTTGAGTACGGGAAGTGAGTACATTTGCCATCGCTGCCAACAATATAACGGCCTACAAGTCCAGCTGAGAGGATTAAACCATTAAACACTTTAACAGAACTGTTTGGATTGTTTCCAGTTTCTACCTTTTTTCTGCATTGGGTACTTTTAGTACATTTTCCTGATGATCCTTATATACTTTTACTTAAGTAACATTTTCAATGCAGGACTTTTACATGTAACAGAGTAATTTTGCAGTGTGGTGTTAGTACTTTTACTTAAGTAAAGTTTCTGAATAATTATTTTGCCACTGCCTACCTCGACCCGTGACTCAGGTCAAGTGAATATGATTTAAACATGTTGAGACATCTCTTTTTTTGTGATCAAATTAAAAAAAAAATTTTTTTTGTATTCAGAAAAAATAATGACGTAAACATAATATTCATGAGCAGTTACAAACAACACGCTGGGACATAGGAGCACGTCCCAGGGCCACAAAATCACAGAGAGGAAAAACGGGTGGGAGGGAGGGAGGGAGACAAAACAACACATACAGAAACAGACTCACACAAACAGACACACACAAAGACAGACACAAGACAAGGGACTAATCACACACGCAAACAAAAGAAAACGCTACAGCTTTGACTTCAAGGACTCAGCGATGCTGTGCCAAGTCTCCAAAGTCTACCCCGGGGCTCCACCCACACGAGCCCTTGAAAGTTCCATGTACGTGACAACCAAAAAAGAAAGGATCCATGAACAGGCACAGACATCTCTTAAAAGTAATAGAATTAAATGTCTGATTATTTTCATTAACTTTATTTAACCAGTGTAAACAAAAAACTCCTAATTGAGTGCTAAACTGATCTCCAATAGGTATTCTCGGTTGGCACGCTGTCCCCCATAGGGGTTCAGCTTGCTAACAGCTCTCCTGCAGCAGCTACCATGTCACTGTCAGGCTCAAAGACACCTCAGCAGACTTTCTTACAATGTTACACTCCTACTGTGTTACCCAGTAGCCCAGCATTAGCGTTGCACGATATGAGGAAAATATCTAATTGAGATTATTTTGACTGAAACTGCGATTGATTCACGATATTGGAGGGCATGATCATTTTTGTATCATTATTCTATTTTTTAAATTAATTTTCTTTTAATCAAAGAAACAAATAAACCATTATAGTGTGACTTTTGCAAGGATCTATACCCAGCAAAGATCTTTTTTGTCTGTAGGATATGATTTGTAGGCTGGGACATTTCTGCAGCACCCCAACACTTTGTTCAGAATTGTTTGACACATATTTCACCTTTTAACAAATACTGACCCCCCCCATCCAGAAACTGTATGTTTCATGTCATACTTGGCCAGGGTTTTTGATGTCATTCTGATAGTTTCATTCAAATAACAGCCACCATCCAATCTAGATCAGCAAAAACAAAATAAACTACAATTACTGTCTCACAGGTGTATGCCTCCGTTAACCAATCAAGTTATAGTTTACCATATTAGTCACCAATTCAGTATTTCACTCTTTGCATCTGCAGCCTTCTGTTCTGGCATTGAATAATGGCCAACAAGGTTTGACTGAAAAAAACATTATTTGAAATTGACCTTTATTACCTTATCACATGGGATAAGTAAAGACCCTTTGTCATTATTTTAGAAGCACCCATTTTAATCTATAAGATGTTTGTGAAATGTTATCATATCTGTGATTCCTCCTTGCAGATTCTAGAGCTATGGCCAAAAAATGTGTTATGTGAGGTGACTATTACAATCTAATCAGTTCATCCTTTGTCAGATGTCACATTTGTGTCACATTTGAAGAAATTCCCTCAAGCCATTCCTGGGATATCGTATCCAGAGCATGGAAAAGGATTGCTGGACGGACAACCCGAAAACAGAATGCTTCCAGGCATCGCCAGCACAGATGAAAAACACCTAAAACAAATGTTCACTGTTGAGACAGTTTTTTCTGTCTGCTATTCCAGGTAAAAGTTCTAGATAATCAAAAGAGCACTTTGAAACCACCTTTATAGTTTTTAATCCAGGGCTATTGACACAATACCTCAAATATAATTGTTTAATGAAACTCAAAATGAACATGCATCACCTTAGTAGAAAACAGGCTGATTGTATCACCAACAAAAAAAAAAGAATATATTCTCAATGTCCTTGGATTTGGACTCCTTTCCATTTAAAATGCTGCTTTCTATTCACAGTTGGATAGATAATGGACTGATCTTCAGGCAGTTGGATAGCTCTACATGCACCTGGTGCCCCTCTCCACTTCTAAAAACCATCCATGGCATGGAACAACCTATCAGACAATAAAACCCCCAGGGAAGAGAAGGGTCAATGTCAAAAAAAGTCTGAATACCTGCTATTTGCCAGTTCCTGAACAACCATAAAGTGCAAGCTCTCTGTGCAAATATACAATTATCGAAAATGCTGCAATGAACAGTGACATGAAAGAGGTCTCAACGCTTGGAGTGCATGGATTAAAGCCCTCAGCCCAAAGAATGGCCATCCTGAGCATTATGTGAAGTTGACCTTTCACCTTTGGGATATAAAGTGTCATTGTTTTCCCATTTTAATCTATAAGATGTTTGTGTGAAATGTTATCATATCTGTATGAATTCTAGAGCTATGGCCAAAAATGTGTTATGTGAGGTGACTATTACAATCTAATCAGTTCATCCTTGTGTCAGATGTCACATTTGTGTCACATTTGAAGAAATTCCCTCAAGCCATTCCTGGGATATCGTATCCACGAGAATGGAACGGATTGCTGGACGGACAACCCGAAAACAGAATGCTTCCAGGCATCGCCAGCACAGATGCATAAAAACACCTAAAAACAAATGTCCAGTTTTACTGTCTGCTATGGTAACTTCCAGATAATCAAAAAAAGAGCACTTTGAAACCACCTTTATAGTTTTAATCCAGGTGCTATTGACACAATACCTCAAATATAATTGTTTAATGAAACTCAAAATGAACGCCATCACCTTAGTAGAAAACAGGCTGATTGTATCACCAACAAAAAAAAAGAATATATTCTCAATGTCCTTGGATTTGGACTCCTTTCCATTTAAAATGCTGCTTTCTATTCACAGTTGGATAGATAATGGACACTTAGATTCTGCCCCTTCAGTAACCGATGCCCCTCTCCACTTCTAAAAGCCATCCATGGCATGGAACAACCTATCAGACAATAAAACCCCAGGGAAGAGAAGCCCAATGTCAAAACGAACCTGCTATTTGCCAGAGTCCTGAACAACCATAAAGTGCAAGCTCTCTGTGCAAATATACAATTATCGAGCCAAGAACAGTGACATGAGAGGTCTCAACGCTTGGAGTGCATGGATCGACCAAAGCCCTCAGCCCAAAGAGGGCCATCCGAGCCAATCTGAATAGCCACACAATAAATTGGCACCCAGGCAACCGGCATTGGGATACACACAGGAGAGAGGCATTGTTATGATGACAATCATACTACTGGCCAGGTGTATATAATTTATTGTAAAATAACAGATTCTTTTCACACCAGCTGGTGAACTCTTTGTAAGATGGGAAATGTGTTTTTTTCTGGTGTGAAATCACTCCATGCTACTAATTTGCTAGTTTGATGGCCTTTTTTCAAGGTTTTCTGGACAGGAACTTATGGAAAACCAAAACAACAAGCAATTGTTTCTAAATGAGACAGGATAAAGGGAGAATGACATTAAACTGTCTTCTTTCCCAAGAAACAGATGTGCAGCTTGGATATCTTCAGGATTATTAAGCAAGTAGAACATATGTATGACTTATAAAAGACATTTTTAAAAAATCAACTCCGAGGAATTCATTCCATATAGAGTCATCCTTATGAGTAACAGTGCAATCAAGAGGTATAGATTCAATAAAAGACCCTTTGTGTACGGTATACTAGAATAAAAAAAATGAATGAAACAAATATTAAAAAATAATAGAATACATTTCCCAGATGAGCACCTCTCACAGCAGGGCCAACAGGGTTTCAGCTCCTAAGAAAACTCAGTACAAATCTCAGTTAGTTAAATGACAATGATTGCCTTAAAGCAAGCACAAATATAGATTTACAGCACTGGTAAAACATGAGAGGCAATTTCTCATATTTGTCAGTTAAGGGCTTAGGGAATGCAATGTTCTTAAAAATGTTGTTACTGTCACTGTAGTAAATGACATGCAATCCCCCTGCCATGCAAGTTAGTTTTCATCATCTAAGGGACTTTTACCTAGAAAACTAATTTGGCCATTGCTACAATCGTTTTCTGTTTCTCCCAAGGGGCGCGTGGCTATTTTTTGCAAATAATAGCCGCGCAATCTGAGTGCATGCGTTTGGAAAACATGAACATCACATGATTTGTTAAAAGTTTTAATTCTTTCTGCCATTAAAACACAAACCTAAGCCATAGTAAGAACAGCTCAATGCGTAGTTTAAGTCTAAACATAATAAGAGGATTTTGTTTTGTTATGTCCACATTTATACTGAAGAGTCTTGGTTTTTCCAAACACAAAGGTTTTCTTTGTTGAGCAGGTAAAGATACGGACCCTGACAGCTCTGAGCACCCATTGAGATTTTAGAGAGTGTAACATCCACATGTGCACCATTTAACAAAGTAAAGCACTTACTGTTGTTCTGCCTGGAATCCATTTCTGAGCTGAAAGTCTGTTCTGACAACTATAGAGTGCCTGTCTAAAGACACTGAAATAATAGAGGATTGTGTAGTAAAAGAAAATGAAATCACAAAAGTGACAGTAAACGTTGCAAAACACTTTCTTCTTTCCTCCCAACACTTAGGCTTATATCTCCTAAACTTTAAATCATGACTACACAGCATCCATATGATAAGAATGATCTTCAAAAATGAGCACTTCCAATGCGCAGACAAGTAATCACCCGATGACATAAATCAACCATAACTGCCATTATCTGGGAGCCCAGACGTTTTGATGGAAACAAGTTTTGAAAGTATGGAATATCAAAGAAGTCTTGATAAGTAAGTCTTAATAATTAATCTGTATTCAATCATTTAATTTGATTTAAAATACTGCAGCACTGTCATAATTGTAAAACACTAAAAAATGATTCAAAATCAGGGTGCTGAAAGAGCAGCTTTTTGGTTGGCATACCGACTAACTTTCCCAAACCAGTATCGGAAATGCCTCCGATATTGCCGAAAATGCTGGCATCGGTATCGGCGAATACTGGAGTCCAGGCACCAATCCGATACCACAAAATTTATTAGAAATAGGAATCTATTTACTGGTTAGCTCCATTAGCTCTGACACAGTTCTTCTTCACCGCTCTTAAAACAGTTGCTCTGTGCTGCCATCGGCAGCTGCTGTTTTAGAGGGGAGAAGAAGACTTGATCACCTGACGCCTCCTTAAAAGAAGCTTTAGCGCATTATGTCCACGGTTTGGCAGTACTTTACAGTGGTGTTCCCTCCAGTAAGACGTCAACATGCAATACATTTGCAAAGAAGCAATTTTAAGGGGTGGCCCGTAGAGCCCGACCGATATTTCGGCAGGCCAATATTAGGTTTCCCGATCAATCGGTATCAGCATTTACAATGGCCAGTTAAAAAAAAATATTATATTGTTTTAGTGAGTACTCATAAACAACTACAAATAACTAATGTTAGGGAAATCTGTTTTGTTAAGCGTTTGTTTTGTTTTTTTAAATATAGATAGATAGCCTTAATTATTAGACTCACGGTCCATAAAATACATCAACAACAACAACAAAAAAAGATACATATACACAAGACAGACACCAATTAAATAAGACAGCTATACCAGTAGTCCCATAAGGGTGACTGGTATCGCAAAGCACTGAACCTTTGGTCAATCAGATGTGAAATGAAAGAGTTACAAGAAGAATTCAAGCGACCAATACATTTATACAGCAAATTCCTAAGTAAAGCAGAGAAAGTAATAACTCCTGCTTGACAGAACATTTCACTTGCACTATACCACCTAGATTTCCTGAGTAGAATGCGCAAACAATCATTATAAGCAACCCGCAGCTTATTGAAGCTTGCCTTTTTGTACTTGACCCACAAGGGGGCAGTACAATATGCTTTAAAGAGGTTTATCTTGACAGTATCAGAACACCAGGAGAACTTCCTGGTAAGCATGTTAGCCTGCAAATATAACATGCGACGCTGCCTATACATGTCCTCATAAATATAGAGTATATCGGCAAATATATTGGAATATCAGAATTTTAAATAACCAAATATTCGTAGCGGTATTGGCCTTAAAAACCCTTTATCGGTTGGGCTCTAGTGGCACGAGTGTTGCAAATTTCAACACCAGCAACTTAATCAAACGTGCAGACGCATCACGCTAAAGAGCACGCCGACCAAAGCTAAGAGGAAAAAGAAGGACGAACTGCAGCAGCAAACTCTGGAAACTGCCTTCCAGCGATGAGATAAATTCCCCAAAAAGCCACAAAGATAACTGACAAAATTTTGAAGTTTATTGTCCTAGATGACCAACCTCTGTCTGTCGTCGAAAATGTGGGATTTCACCGCATAATGGAGCATTTGGAGCCAAGGTACCTGTACCAGGTTGTAAATATATCTCCCAAACTGCACTGCCCAAATTATATGAGAAAGTTAGGGAACACATTTTGTGTATGCTGAAAGACGTGCATGCAATCAGCTTTACCACGGACATTTGGAGCTGCAACATGTGCCCCATGTCTTTGCTAAGTTTAACGTCACACTGGGTGGATAGAGAGTCAACATTTACCCCTCAAAGTTCTGAGGGTCACATACTGGCACATTAATTGCCGAAGCAATTGAGGGTATGCTAGTAAAGTGGAAAATTCCCAAGTCCAACGTTCATGTTGTTTTGCTTTAGCAACATGAAGAAAGCCATGGACGAGACGGATGTACCAAGTTTGGGGTGCTTCACCCACACTCTCCAGCTGGTGGTGCATGAAGGGCTACTGTCACAGAAGTGTGAGTGATGCACTGGGGAATGGTAGGAAGATAGCCGTGCATTTCAAACACTCGCCACTAGCTACTACATGCCTGGAGGATATTCAAAAAGATCTCCAAATGCCCACCAATCGTCTGCACCAATACATAGCAACGAGGTGGAACAGTACCTACTATGTGGTGGAGAGTTTACTGGAGCAGAAGCGGTCAATTTCAGCATATGGAACTGACCACAACCTGCCAGTGACCCTTGACGGCTAACCAGTGGGCTTTACTGGAGAAAATAATCACTGTTCTGGCACCATTTGAAGAACTGACCAGACAGATTAGCTCCTCCACCTCTTCTGCAGCTGAAGCTATCCCCTCAGTCACAGTGCTGAAACGCCTGCTTGCTCGGGAGAACGAGGGGGACATGGGTATAAAAACCATGAAAACAAGCCTTCTTGAGGCTGCCCAGAAAAGATTCAAGACCATCAAGAATGAGCCCTTTGTATGCAGTTGCCACTCTATTAGACCCACAATTCAAAGGCAGGTACAATATGTCTAATATTTTTATTAAATGTCTATATTATATACAAAATTTTGAAATGGTGTTTTGGATAACTAGATATTGCATTATTATTGATTACTATAGCATTAATGTGTTACCTCTAAAAGCTACTGTGGAGGACGTTGTTTGTTTGTTTATTTTACACATTAAGACATTTATTTAGTATTTTTCATTGTTTTTAGATGCTTCACAGGAGCTAACAGCATCAAGCATCCCAAGGATGATCTGACCCAAGATGTGGAGAAGATGGAGGCGTTACTGAACGTAGCTATGTTTCCATCCACACGTTTTTAACAGAATTAAGTGATATTGAATAAAAAATGCCTTGTGGAAACAGTCAAATTCAATGGAATTTCATGAATACTGACTCAAATGAAATACGTTTGGTCTCATCGGATTTTCTTTTGATCAATATATGGCTTATGGATAAACGCTGATGGAAACGTTATTTGCCGAATAAAAAGAAGAAAAAAGGCAAGTTGCATCTGCATCGTCATAGAAATGTGTTGATAGCGTCTTTGTTTTCTTATCATGGCTTGATATGTTGCTATCAGCTGGCACATAAGCACTACAGCTTGTGCAATATTGATCATTTGTTGGTAGACAGCGCGATCCATTTTGTCAGTGTTGACAGTGAGAGACTGTTCAGTGCAGCGTCCAACACTCTTGATGCAAGAAGGAACAGGCTAGGAGGACAGAGGGCAGAAATGCTAATCTTCTTGAAGAAGAATCTTCCTTTTGCTCTGGAAATTATGAATACTAAATTTCTAAAATGCTACTGCAATGTGTAGCCTACTTGTTTGTATTATTTGTATTTTTATAGGTTGGCGTTGCACTATTGTTATATACTGCACTATTTAGAGATTTAAATGCCTTTTTATTTTAGTACATAATGGCTGCACTTTAAGTTTTTTTAAAGGAATCATTAAAGTTGCTGTTGGACTACTGTTTTATACTGTTCTATTTATTTTACAATACTGTGGCTGCACTTTAATTTAAAAAAGTAATTATTCCTATATTTCTTTAAGTTGCTATTGCACTACTGTTTTATATGATTCTATTTAAAAATATATTTAAAAATAAAGCCAGGCCTTACCACAATGATAATCAAATCACAGTCATGCAGGTGTACTATTATCTTTTTTTTAATTAATTTTTTTATTTAAACACACTGGTATCGGTGTCAGTACTCGGTACCCACAGCCATGTATCGGAATCGGTATCGGGAGGTAAAAAATGGTATCAGAGCAGAATAATCAATAATCATACCTAAAAGCAGCTCTTTACATGTTTTTACCATTTACCAGAATAGAAATGGAATAGATAAGAATGAAATCTCCCGCTTTCTTTTTCGTACTTCTACAACATGTTAATGGGTGCTGGTTGATGTGTCAGAGGCCTGGAAAACTTACACTTCCTGCTCCTGGCCTGCCGTTCCAGGAGGAGATTACAGTGAGCTAAATAATTAACGAAAACAAGCTGGCAACCATCAAATATTGAAAAGGTAATGTTTATATGCTAACGATTAAGACGGCAAACGAAGCACTTACATGCCTAAAAGACAGAGCTTGTCAGCCAAATGCATCTCCTCCTACCTACCTACCTGGACTTTCAGAACACTAAGAAGAACCAGGAGTCTCCCCCCCCCCCCTCCCGTTTTAAGCATTGTTCTGATCAATAATTAAGTAGACTAAATTATTAATGAAGACTGAACAACCACAGCAGTGAGACATCCTTTCTTGACCTCTCTCAGGTCTTTTTTTTCTATACCTTTGCAACAGGTTTTCAAATGGCTGTCATGGAGAGAGTTATAGTTCAACCCCCATTATATTATTTCAAGGCACAATAACCCAAAGCACTAAAATCATAATCAGAACCGGTAGTTTAATTACAGCACGTCTGAAAATAAAGCCTTTTCAGTTAACCGAATCCCTCAAACTCGCTCAATGATGCAACCAGTCACCAATTAGACACTTTTGATCCCTTTTTGATTAGAGCTCCCCTCCAGTGCCATGTCTTATTCAGTTCCCTGGCGCTGTTTCTTTTCAGAGGTGTGGACCTGCATGCAAGAGGAGCCCTTTTGACCTCTGTGTTGAAAATGTTGGAAGCAGATGGCCAATTCTCTCCAGACTACTGGTAATTCACTCCACTTGATGGGATTTACAGGGGGGGCTTTGCATATTCTGCACTTACCCCTGTCACTTTCATGTACTGTCACTTTCATGTATCAAAGATAGACAAAGGACTCGAGTCCGGACTCAAGACCATTTTTCTATGGACTCTGACTTGTCTCGGACTTGGTAGTATTTGGACTCGGATTTGTCTTGGGCTCGGCCACTGGTCTTGCCAAATATGGCTTTTGGTCTCGACCAAGTCCAGGTGTCTTTGTTATGTTGATGATAATATTGGAGGGAAAGTAAAACACAGTTCAGGTGGGGATATTGTTTGGCTTTTTACAAGTTTAGACAGCTAGCTAACACTACGGCAATGTTTGCTAACGTTAGCGCACCAGCGTTAGCTTACTAGGTAAATATTACGGCTGCCTTCGGAGTTTCCTATATCTGCGTCCACGTTGTCAAAATAAGACTTGTGGCGTTAGTGCTCCTTTTGAGCCATCATTTTATTACATGAAATAAGCTTTGCTCTTACGACATGGGTGGGTTTTTGTTACATTATAAAAAAGCTAACTGGCTATAGTTAGCCTGTTTGTATTCTAGCGGACATTAGCTAACGTTGCCGAGCCAGCTCTGTGTGTGTGTTCCCTAAACAACTTCTTCCTGATGGATTTATTTTAAAATTCTGCAATTTGTCTCAAATAAAATGAACATATGTTAAATTACACTCTGTTCATTGTTGTTTAACAAAACTTTAATGTTTTCTGAAAATACATGTATTTCCTATTAACCCACGTCCAAATAACAATAGAATACAATATTTTTAGGAAAGCCATAAACCAACCACAGGGCTACACTCTGTAATACTGGTCACTTCATTTCTACACTACATCTGGAGTGAAGCTATGTTGTAATTTTGTTGTTCAAATGCTCAGTACTAGTACCTACTGTAGCAGTATCAGTTCTAATGCTCAGTACTAGTACCTACTGTAGCAGTATTGTCTATGTAGCTATTATGAGTTATCACCATATGATAGCAAGGGGAATAGCTATACTCATAAATCCTGGGTGTTCTGACACTGTTTTTGCTTTAATATCAACAAATAACCCAAATTGATTGTCTTGTCATGCATAAGACCTTTTTTTTCTGTCCTGGACTCAGTCTTGACTCGGACTCAAACCTCTTTGGAATCGGTCTTAACTCAGACTCAAACCTCTTTGGACTCGGTCTTGACTTGGACTCGACTAGTCCTGGTCTTGGAGTTGTCTTGGGACTCGACAAAGGTGGTCTTGACTACAGCCCTAATCAAAGGATTGTGGATTGTGGTCACTGCACAGACATTCTCCCACAGGAGATGTAAGGTATAGCATGGGGTAAATACCTACATCCTGAGTTAACATTCATACACTACCAGAATTACAATACTGTAGTCTGTAAACAACTATAATTCTTATGAAAATGAAACTGAATTGCACTGATTAGAACTGATATTTTGGGAGGCATTCAGCAAGAGATTCATATTAATATTCTCAACTTGATGTGGATGAATGAAATGGCAAAAAGACATGAGCTGATTTTTGGCCAAAGTGTGCAAGTGCACCTATTAAAGATAACACAGACTTCGCTCATTTATCTAAAGAGATACAAGCCAAAAATGACAGGCACAATGCCACCAATGGTTTGTCTGTGATAATAACACAATGTTTTGAATACACGGTCAACTGTGCTGGATGGATATACCAAAAAAAACGGTCTAATTAGTTTGAAAGGAATTGACTTTCCATGGTCGTTTACATGTATAGAAACTAGTTAATAAAATAAATGGAGCACCAGCTTTTCCTTATAGATACATTATTATGTTACATGACCTGTTTATTTATTAAGATTTGGCTGTAGAAATGGTTATGAGTATGTGAAAGGTTAGTTTGTGTTATCGTGTGACTTTTAAAAGGACAAACTAACTAACCGATAGGCCTGTAACAATTCCAAATGTTGCTTAATTGTCTTAGAAATAAAAGATAGATAGATATTTATTGATCCCAATAAAATGGGAAATTACAGTGTTGCAGCAGCAAAATCAGTCCCACAGCACATAATATAAATATAAATGAAATACTAGGATACAATATACATACATACAATATATACATGAAATAATAATAGGATAAAATACAAGAACAAATATTTGAATATATACAAGTTGAGAATACAAAAATGTGCAACTGCTTAAACAGTATGATGAAATGTGAGTAGACCAATTGTACACGTTGCACTTAGTGCAGTATTGTGATGTCTCAGAGTCTTATCTAGCAACCAGGGATGACGTGTTAAAAAGTTTTATTGCCTTTGGTAGGAATGATTTCTTGTAGCGGTCCATGCAACATCAAAGCTCTTGGAGCCTCTTAGAGAAAGTATTACATGGTAGGACCAGTGTGGGGGGTGGGTGGAGAGGGTGGTCGGGGAGATACCAATTTGTTCAGTGACCGCCTCTCCACCACAGCTTCAAATGTGTGCTGTTTGCACCCAATCACGGAGCCAGCATTCCTGATCAGTTTGTTCAGTCTGTTTGTGTCGCTGGCTCCGATGCTGCTGCCCCAGCCGACGGGGGAGGAGAACAGAGCGCTGGCTACAACCGACTGGTAGAACATCTCCAACATCCAGCTGGTAACAACTGACTGGTAGAACATCTCCAACATCCAGCTGGTAACAACAAACTGGTAGAACATCTCCAACATCCAGCTGGTAACAACAGACTGGTAGAACATCTCCAACATCCACCTGGTAACAACAGACTGGTAGAACATCTCCAACATCCAGCTGGTAACATCAGACTGGTAGAACATCGCCAACATCCAACTGGTAACAACAGACTGGTAGAACATCTCCAACATCTTACACTTTACATTCCCTCAGTTTATCCCGCAGTCTGTGCTGTACTTCCCTAAGCTCCTGTCTGTCCCATGACCTGAAAGCTTTCTTCTTCTCATTAAGAAGGACTTTCAGGTCACTGGTGATCCACGGCTTATGGTTGGGAAAACAACGTACAGTCCGGGAGGGCATGGTGGTGTTTTCACAGAACTTGATGTATTCTGTGATACAGTCCATCATGTTATTGATGTCCTCCCCATGTGGCTCACAGAGCACACCCCAGTCTGTAGACTCCAAGCAGTCCTGCTGTGCCTCCTCAGCCTCCTGAGTCCACCTCCTCACAGTCCTTTTGTGGACAGGCTTTCGTGGAACAAGAGGAACATACATAGGAGACATCAAGACAAGGTTGTGATCTGATTTGCCAAGGGTGGGAGGGGGGGGGCAGTGGCACTGTATGTATCCTTTGCATTTGCATACAGGTAGGCCAAAGTTGCATTGTCTCTTGTGGGGCATTTTAATATATTGTTGAAAGTCCTGGAGGGATTTATCCAGAGAAACATGATTAAAATCCCCAGTGATAACAATGAAGGCGTCTGGAGTTGTGAGACCATGGTGTGAATGACATCAGCAGCTGCCTCAGCAGATGGTGGAATGTAGACAGTGATCACTATGGCGGACGTAAACTCCGATAGTACGGACAAAACACCACAGCCAGCAGTTCAATGTCCGGGCTACAGAAAAAAATCTTTATTTATTTATTACTTTTCCAAACTAAATAAAGTTTTGAATGAATTGTTATGTCACTCAGATAATGTAGCAACACAGGTACACAGCCTTTGAAGCAAACCATGCCTCATTGTTATCATCAAAACATTGAATTATTTTCTTAAATTAACATAAAAATGACAATAGTACAGTATTATATAGTTGTCCCTACCTTAGCTTATGTAAGCAAGTAATTGTGGTTAACTGCAATTATGTCAAAAAATCACGATTGATTATATAATAATTGTTACAGGCCTACTAACTGATCACAGCAGCAATCATTAGCTGATCATTAGCAACTCCTGTGTTCTGTGAGATAAAATTACTTTGAGTATAAAATTTCTTTTCTTTTTTGACAATTTAATACCGAAATTTACTATATTATCAAATTTGATCCCAACTTTCTTCCATAATAATAATATTTTTAACTGAATGAATTACTGAAAGGCGTAGCAACCAAAGACACAACGATTGACCATCATGTGCTGATGGAACATATTCACTTTGAAAAGCTTCCAGATGGAAGTTTAGATAAAACTAAAGTTGTGTGCACATATTGCGCAGTGACGAGTTTTTTTCCACCAGAGCACGATAATCCTGAAGTTATGCTAGCACTGAGATAGGATCCAGCCGTGTTTGCCAACTACACTGGCAGAGTGCAGCAAGGTAGGGCTGGGCGATAAATCTATTTTATCAATTAACTTAAATCCATTTTTTTAAATGAAAAAACATCTGCCGACGTTACCCTCTGGGTTCCCGTAGATTCGAACGGGCTCAGCCCTCCCCCCCGTGCGTAACACGTTTGCCATAGAGATACACAAAAAAGATGGCAGCGACAGGGACTAATATTAGTTCTTTTCTTAAAGCTACATTGTGAAAGAATTTCTCCCATCCAGTGGTGAAATTGTACAACCAACTAGGTCTAGGTCCCCCCATTCCAAGCGTGTTCTAACTCCTACGGTGGCAAAACCTGAAATTAACAAGGACTTTGTCCGTGAGTATCCCTACCAGTGTAACAATAGTTTTACGTTATTTTGGTACTATTTCATTGCTAACATCAGCTATCAGGTTTCCATACATATGCCAGCTAATGTTAGTAAAGTATGCTAATGTTATTCTGTATATTGTACGAGATTAATAGTATAAGGCGATGTTTACAGCGTAGGAGAGAAGTCACCTATTCTTGTATAACTGAACCATCAACTACCGCTGAACTGACGCAGCACCATGCAGAGCCCCGGAGCCAATGTTGAGGAACTCTAGGGGGATCAATTTAAAGATTTTTTTGTGAAATAAAATCAAGGACTTTTTTTTTCAAGACCACCTTTGTCAAGTCCAAGACCAGGACTAGTCCAGACCAAGTCAAGACAGAGTTCAAAGAGGTCAGAGTCCAAGAAAAGACCTAGTCCAAAAAGGTTAAAGACTGAGTCCAGGACAGAAAACAAAAGTCCTGGTGATTTCTATAACCAAATTTGATTATGGCAGAATAGGCAGACATCTTTGTTTGTTACTGTGTGTGAATAAAGGAAAATGAATGACAATAACAATAGCAGACACGCAGATGCAGGGAGTGCAAGTATAATCTAGTGTGTGATTGGTAATCAGGTGGCCGTTGTTTTACTTTGCCTCCAATATTATTAGAAACGTAATAAAGACACCTGGACTCGGTCAAGACCAAAAGCCATATTTGGCAAGACCAGTGGCAGAAGCCGAGACAAGTCCAAGTCCAAATACCAGCGAAACCAAGACAAGTCTGAGACCATAGAAAACTGTCTCAAGTCTGTCCAAGACTACAGCCCTGTTATCCAGATAGCCTCAGGCGACACATTATACAAGACATCTTTGAGGGGAACTATTGTCACTAGAATTCTTGAATTGTATGGCATTGAGAAGTCAAAGAAAGCAGATGACACAAGTATGTTACTGACTGGAGACCACTTGACATCAGTATGCAACCATAACTACCTCGGTGTAATGGCACACATAATCAATGACAAATGACAACTGCACATGTTCACTTTAGGTGTGTTAAAAACAGAGGAAAGGCATTTCGCTGAAGCATGCGCTGAAGTTTCAAAGGACTGGGCGATAACGGGCTAAGTCACGACCATTGGCAGCGTCAGACGTTGCAAACAGTCTCAGTCCAAAACTTGGAGTGAGTGGATTCGGAGGCATGCTCATTATTTAACGGCTATGCACTATTTTTCTATATATTTGATTAAAGATTGAGAAAGATTTGAGAAAAATGTGATAGTTGCCAAGTAAAATAATCATACTGCAGAGCCTGCATTTTTGTGTCTAATTGTTCTCGAACTGTCTTCAACGTTCTTAACTAGAACACAACTATGTGTGACAAATTTTCACTCCTGCTACCTAAAGACAGGAAAAATGTGTCTGATGTTACTACTTTTATGTTACATAACAAGAGTAGGGTAGTAATTTGGTGTAAACAGCATTAGTGATCTTGAAACCTAGTGATCACAGAATGAATGGAAAAATTTCCCCAGTAATAGAATTTTTGCTCCACTGATTTCTTGTTCCAGTCAAGGACGGAGGGAAAATGACACAAAGTTGAAGTTATTTTAAAACCTTCAAAAATTCAAGGATTTTGAAAAAACATATGTGGCTGGAGTCCCAGAAGCCACCCCCGCCTGCTCCGCCTGCTGCAGCAAGGAGTCCACCACTCAAACATATGCCAAATAAAGTCCTCTGTGACAGTGGGTTTGTTAGTTCCTTAGCCAAGTGACGGAAAGTTGTTGGACATTTCAAACACAATCCTGCCAACACAGCCGATAAGAAAGTTCAGCATGCCGCACAAGGGAAAGCGGAAGAATCCCTAGTCCAGGATGTACCAATGCGCTGGAATTCAACTCGTGACATGATCAAGAGGGTGCAACACAACAAAGACCTACTGAAAGCAAAGCTGGTACAGCAGAAACATAACTTAGCCATGCTTAGCTCAGCTGATTGTGGCAGGCTTTCAAAGAAAAGCAGTGGAAACACTGCTGGAGTAGGTAGGTTGATTTCCCTATCCTCTCCCATTTTATTCTCAGAGAAATCTGATTAATACACTAGTCACTTTGTTGTATTTTAGAAATAATGTTAGGCCTGTCCACTAAAGGGGTGTTATCTGAATGCAATGTGTTCATTCTGTTGGTCTTGTGAGTTTGTATGTAAGCTCCTGGGTTGTGATGTGGCTTGCTCTGTGGCGCTGCCGGCACTCCGCCCTCTCTTGCGTTCGATGGAGGTCTCAGATGTTGACCCTGCCTATATAGTGCACTTCAAGGGTGCATTCCCCGAGGACCTCAACAGTCCAAAGGAGCACAGAAACCTGACATGGCTAAACAAGGGATTTCCAGTATTTCAAAATAATGCCATGTTTCCCCCCATGCATGAAGTATTTCTTGTATCACATTTTTACTTCTAAATCCTGAAAATTAATTCATGAACGTCCAACCATTTCCAGTCTACAGATAATTTGAACAACTCGCCCTGTATGATCAAAAGGCACTGGTCACAGTCGAAGGAGCACAGGTGTTACTGATAACATTAACAATAGCTCCATTCTAGCCGTCCATAGTATCCAAGTAAGCCATGACACTGTGACAATGAGCCAGCTTGCACAATACCTGAAACCCAAGGAGCTAAATGGAATTCAGCCATAATTCATTTGATTAATTAAGTCTGGGGCATGAAAAAATATCTAAAATTTTAACAGGAAATAAATAAATAAAATATGCTTGGAATTTTCTAATTAACACTTTATTTCCTATAATATCACTCTTTTATATGGAGGGCTGGTGATAAAACATTTTTACAGTTGTGTAATTCTTTTGAAGTCTTGTGAAGTCTTACTTTGGTACTTCTTATGTGTAGATTACAGGTTGCCATACACAAACATACAGTACGTCATTAATATGCTAAACACACAGCATGTAGAAAAATGGAAATAAATGGCCTTTTTCTGTTACATTTTCACTGGTGTGATATATATTTAAGTCATTCCTAATGCAGCTTCACACATTGCATGTATCCCAACGACACACTGGGCAGGCAGCTCGAGACCAAGTCTATCTCTGCACACAATAGAACAAAGATTAACTTAGTGTCAAGATCATTTTGGGATCCTCTGTTCTGCCTCAGTTGAAGCCTTCAATGGCAGTTGTTCATGGCCATCCACAAATAGCAAACCAAAAAGAATGATAATCTTTGTCAAACCAAGTTTCTTTTCCACCCTCTCTGTTTAATTCCATGGAACAGAATCTCTTTCAACACCCCGGGGTCAAAGGCAGCACTGCTGGCACTGATACCCTATTCCCATTTACATGACTCTTAGCACTGAGATGACACTGAGCTTATCACCAACCATTTTTTTTACCCTGCCTTATTTTCCCTGGGCTGAAAACTGGCTTGTTGTTAACGTGCATGATATGCAGGAAAGAGTGGATAATTAAGCCCTGTGCAATTACTGTCTGTGTTTTTCTTATTATTATTGAAAGGGGTTTATCTTTTTTACAATGGATCACGTGTCACTTGTTCTGTCCTATTAATTGTAATTAATGCTGGGTCCCTGTGTGTGTGTGTGTGTGTGTGTGTGTGTGTGTGTGTGTGTGTGTGCTTTGTTGTCAGTACTGGATATACACTTAAGCCTCCTCAAGGCTTGTTGGATAAAAGCCTTGAAATGCATATGAGAGCGTGTCAGGAAATGAGGTAGAGGGCAAGTGTGTATTTGGACAGGATATGTGCCATTATCTGTCATAATGACCATCATTACCCAACAGCAGCACAAAGTCATCCTCCAATATAATACAACACATATGAGCATGGTTTATTCAATAGAGAATCTAAATAAACATATGCTCAGTGAAGAGGGTGAACCACTGCTAAGTAACCACACCAACAAGACTAAATATATAAATTTTAAATATTGAAATACCAAGGATGTGTAAAATGACGACAACAATCTTTCAAATGCCATACATTATGATAATAATAATAATAAATCCCATTTGATCTGGTTTGTGTTTTAATAAAGCATAGCTTAATAAGCCTATTATCATAATCAAATTCATTTTAACAACTTTGATATCCAAATGAGATTCCTATCTTCTGTAGTTTTTGATCTCCTGCCAGTTACTTGTCACATAGAATATTTCTATGATGTATGTAATATATATCATGGAAATGTTTGCCCCTCTTATTTTATATTAACATCTAAGTATAACCTACTGGTGTTTAGGCTGCAAACGGCAGTCATGAATCCATATTGATGTTTGGCTTGTTATGAGCTATAATATCAAAAAACAAAAGCCTACCGCTACTGCCCATGAGTGTGTGGAATCGGCTTGGAGCTATTTTAAGGGTTCAGACTTGGGCAGGCGACAGGGGAAATACGGCGGCACAGCCGGCTGATTTACACCGGGAGGCGAGGCGCTGCAGCCCGCTCCGCTCCGCTCCTTTTATCGCTCTGGGCACCGTTGAGAGAAACAAGTTTACAGCTCAGTGGCCTATACAATAAGCGACTAAATTTAGGCTCTACTCAAAGTAGCACATTTTGAAGCGGTTGGGATGCCAAAATAAGCCAATTTTACGTGATTTATTTTTTCTCAGTGTGATTTATTCCAAAATATGGGGAATTCAAATCAGCCTATGCTCAAACTCAGATGTAATCAGTAACCTATGAAATAGCCAGGAGTTAAATAGAACCATGTATGTTCAAGTTCCACAGTGACCACATAAAGGCTTGATGCGACTGTATTAAACTTCCAGTGTTTGTAGCCTATTATTATTATTATTATTATTATTATTATTAGCCTATTATTATTATGGCGCACATCGCGATATACTGGCGACAACCCCCACCCCCCACACCCCCCGTTAAAACGACCCTCACTGCTGCTGCTTTTCACTTTGTCTCGGATCGACATCATTGATCCCTTGCCTGCCAGGTGATTATTCTGACATGGTCGGTGGTGAATACCTGACTCGCTGTTATGCTCCGAGACAAACTCAACGAGGCTACATGCACATCAAGGAACCCAGAAACTCTGCATCCTCTCATCACCGCTGGCTTTGCAGTGTTCACAGCCTATATGCTCCACAGCACCAACACCGAACCAAGGCATGGTGTCTGCATACACACATAAAAGCCACAATAAAAAGAATGACTCGTTTTAAGAGCTCTTCTAAACTTTGATTCGATCCTCTTAAATGCTGCGTTTTGCTGGTTCAGCTACTATTGGACTATATGATCCACTTGGACAATGGGTGCACAAACAAGAGCCTGGAGCGAGACTCTGCCTCAATAAGGGACTCACCGGAGCAGTTCCAGCCGGTCGGCGTCTGGCAGTCGCTGAGGGAGGACGGGAAGGCGCGCAGCTGCTCCACAGGTAAAGTGGCGAGAAACGACACGAGCGTGATCCGGAGCCAGCCTCCCGCCGTTCCGCTCCACTGGCGCAGCCGTCGGGGCTTCTCGAGCGGTGCCTGCGCCGCCGCGGACAGACCCATATCTCACTGTCCCCGACAGCACACGCGACTTGGGGAAGAGATGCAGACACTCCGTTCCGATAACTCCAATCCCTGCAGGTTCAGCGGGGCGCCTAGATACCGACTGCAGACCATTTTCCGTGCGAGACCGTGCGCCCCATGTAGCAGTGCCCCCAGTGTAAACTGACCGAATGGGTTCCGCCCGATCCAGGGGAGGGAGGACTGGAGGGTGGAAACTACCGAGGCTTGGTGAGCGATGGAGGAGGTTGTTGTGTGGGATGGAGTCAGGGTGGAAAAGTTAGCCAGACAGGCAAGACGACTTGCGAGAAGGGGATGATGCTCAAAGATGTGGAGAGGAAAAGAAAGATGAGTAGAGAAAAAAGGTGGGTGATTAAAAAAAAAGGAGGTGATAAAACTGTAAAACTCAGAGGATGTAGCCAGATTAGGTAGGTATCCCACGGACCGGGTTCGGAGACGACGGCGGCTGTGTGGTAGTATCCACGGGTGAGACAAGCAGATCTCCTGCACGAGCGCAGCGGTCCCTCCCGTTTACTTTGGAGCTTTGCTATGTGCGGAGAGTTCAGAGTCGCAGCGAGTTGGTCTCTCTCTCTCTCACTCACTCTCTCTCTCTCTCTTTTCTCTCTTGCTTTTGCTCTCTCTCTTTCTCTCCCTCTCTTTCTTTCTCTTTCACACACACACACGCAGCTGGATTCTACCGTGGTTATGATCACGTGGAGTATGATGCTAAGAGGGAGGGGGTCCTCCATTATATTTGGAATATCTTACTGGTGGAGTAGGCAAAAGATAGGAAAACAGAATGAGAGAAGTATAAAAAAAAAAGGAAAAAAGGTCCTTGGTGGTGCTTACACCATGGATAGGCAATGGTGGAGGGGAGGGGGTGCACTGCCTTTATAATTGGCCAGGAGCATTTAAAAAGTCTGCAGGAATCGATTTGTCCAGCCTGGCCTTGGATAATTGCTCCGATTCAAAATGACACTGATGCTATTCCTGGGTCTCTGCCTCCAGGCCATCCAAAGAGACCTCAATATTATTCACACAGGCTAGATGTACTGGGCATATAACCTATTCTGTAACGAGTGGGCAGGATGCAGCTATAGTAATTGGCATGCTTTTGGCATTAAAACACCAGAAGGTGTACAGCATCTGAGCGAGTTAAAGAGACCAAGTCCAACATTGATCGTGTGTTATTTACACTGGGGACACTGTCCCTACCACTTTTTGAAATGTTCGCATTTTGTCCTGCACTTTTAAAAAAAGCTAAAGTGTTACAAAATAGAACACAGACAACACAGATATGTGGGATATGTTTTGATTGTGCACAACGTTTTGAACGTGAGCAGACAGCTTGCTCATGGGCGCCCAGATAGCTCTGTTGGTAGAGCGGGCACCCATATATAGAGGTTTTGTCCTGGACACAGCAGGCCCGGGTTTGACTCTGACCTGCGGCCCTTATTGCGACCATAATTTCCCATTTTTTGGGATAAATACATCTATCTATCTATCTATCTATCTATCTATCTATCTATCTATCTATCTATCTATCTATCTATCTACCTATATTTGCTGCATGTCATTTACCCCCTCTCTCTGCCCTTTAATGTCTTCAGCTGTCCTGTCAAAATAAAGGCCTGAAATGCCCCAAAAATAACCTTTAAAAAAAGAAATCTTGCTCATACACATATGAGTATTAAAGTCCACAAGTTTATAAATGAATTGAAATGCATTCATTTATCATTGAGGTGAATAACTTCCCCAATCAAAAGACAAGCAACGAGTAAATCAGGTGTGTACATGTGTGACTCAGCAGGGATAACATTACAGGTGTTGGACACGGCAGTGGGCACAACTGGAGTAACATGTGTAAAACTCTAACTCCAGTCTGCACAGCAGCAGTTCCTGTGGACCAAGCTCTAGTTTGCTTCTCATTGCTTGAACAGTTTTCAAAACTCTACACACTTATGCCATGACTTTAACCACAAAGTGGATTTGGACTGTGGATTTACAGCACTTTGTTCAAATGCTAACACACATTGCTGTCACAGCTGTTAACCACACACTCAAAACAGAATAGATTTCAGTCTGGTGCCTATCAAACACTGCTGATTGCAATTTTAGCTGAAAGCCTAAGCAGGTGTCTTGTTTTAGACTAGTTGGTGAACATATACGGTATTTATATAGAAAAAGCTCAAAGCCTTTTTTTATACAAAACACCAAATAAGAATGAAACAATTCTACACTGTACCGTTTGAGAGAAACAGGTAAAAGAGCAAAGATACCAACATGTCCAAGTAGGGTTAGGCGATATGGAGACAATCAAATATCACCATATTTGTATACAAATACCTCAATATTGATACCGCAACAATATTGTAGTGTTGACTATTGGTGCCTTCACAAAATATTTACACAATGAGATTTTTGATAAATCAGTAATGTGGATATAATGACTAAATGGGTAAAGGCAAAAAATCAGAACAGCTAGAACAGTCTGGTAAGTTCAGAAAATGACATCCCTTTACTGTAATGCAGCCTTTAAAACCAGAAAACGATAACACTTATGCTATATTACGATAAGACGATATCCAGAATTTAAAACGATATCTAGTCTCATATCACGATATCGATAAATGATCAATATAATGCAAAGCTCTATGTCTAATTCAGATGTCTGAGGTTACATACACAGCTTTAAAAGTGTAAAACACTATATCTTTACAATAAGTAAAACTGCATTCTTACTGTTTTTGAGAAAGTAATGAAGGTGAAAGCAATGGAAACACCACATTTATTTGTATTTAGAGATGACATTCAGTGTGATGAAGAAAACCTGCCCCATGATGCTGGAGAGAGGCAGGATTAGGCAAACTATTCTATGTTACTGTTATGCACCTTTAGTTTGTTTCCCCAGTAATTCCATAAATTACTAGAGACAAAATACTATTTTGAAACAAACAGCTGGTTTTCATTCCTTCTTGTTTACCTTACGTAAAAATTGGTATATAATAGGGCTGCAACTATCGATTCTTTAGTAATAGTGTTCTACCGATTATTCCGTCAATTAATCGAGTAATCGGATAAGAAATACTTAGTAAGAAAATAACTAGTAAACAGCAATATTAAATATATTTAGTATTGCTGTTTAAAACATATATATATATATATATATATATATATATATATATATATATATATATATATATATATATATATAGAAAAAGCAACATTTTTGGTGGCCCAAATGTTACTCTTTTTCCCCTTCTTACCTCTGGCTCTTTGCACTGAATATGCAAAGAGAGCTGTTCACTAAGCCGAGGGTAAATGGGCCGGCTCAAAGCTTACAGGAGGTCCATTCAACTTACACTGTTCAGGGGGACACATCTTCAGATGCCTACTGAGCGGGAGCAAGAATAAAGAAGGCAGACATCATGGTCCGGTGACGTCATTCACGTCCATATTAACCCTTGTGTTGTCTTTCCGTCAAAATCAATGCTTTTTATCAATGTTTTTAACTTTTTCTTACGTTTTTGTCCCTTTTTTCAACACTTTTGGCGCTTTTTTCAATGTTTGTCCCTTTTTTTTGTTGTTATCAACACTACGTAACACTAACTTATTATATACTTTTATATACTTAGTTTACAACTTTAGTTTTACAGTTAATTTCTGGTCAATACACCTCATTTATAGGAAATTATACCTAATGTTTGAGTTTGAAAAGCAGAAATTAGGAATTATTTGGACTAAAATTAAAGGAATGTAAGTTGATTGATAATCACAGACTGGAATATGTCAACTTTTATTCATTACTATTGCAAAACTACTTCAATTTTTTTTTTAGATGTAATAAAATGGAATAAGACACCCCAAAATTAATAAAAGTAGAGATTTGTACTTGCCAAAGAGCGTTATGCGGAATTGATCATGTTATTTGGGGTAATTACCATTGGGTAGTTAAAAAGAACATTGATATAGGAAAACGGGTCCATTTGACCCGAGAACAACATATGGGTTAAGTAGCCATGCTGGGGGGAGGGGCTGGCTTGTCTCCAACAGCTAAGTTTCCAAAGATTAGTAGCAAACTAATAAATAGTTAAGACTACAAATCCACAGCTTACATTTTACATTATTTGTAAAACATCACTATTTGCAGAGCTGCATGCTGTAGTTGTGTGAACAGTGGACGAGAGCAGCAGCTGATGATGTTACCTTGTGTCGTGGAGGAGTGCCCTGGATGTTTTCTACTGAGATGATGTAGCAGCATGTTTGCAGCTTACAGTTTTTTCTACAATTGCTATGACAATTTTTTCAACAATTTTAACAACTTTTAACACAGTTTGCACAACATCTGTCTGTGTAGGCTATACGATTAACATATTTTTTGTTGCTTTGACACAAAATGCATACAGTTAACACAAAATTTAACATGCCTGTAACATTAATTTTTACTGACAAATTTGCAAATGCTTTCACACTGTATGTCAAAACAGATAACATGTTCTAAACCTATCTTAGGCTAAAGTCAAAGTGAACAGGTGATCATATTGTAAATTGAAACGTAAATATATATCCCCTGCATTTCACATGTATTCCATTGTTACTGTAAATGAGAGAAACAGCTGATTAAAGTTATGCAAATAGATTAATCACAGCTGATTTCCATCTAAGAAACACACTCAGCTGTTGAGGTTGCATGACCATCTGTTTTTACAGTATTCTTTATGTTACAGTAAGTGAGTGTTGTACTTTGACAGCAAGGATTACAGGATTACATTAACCTGGCCAAAGCTGATTCTGATATGTTACAGTAGGACACAGTAAAAGAGGAACTTTTTAGGCTGAGGAACAATACAGTAAAGATTAACACAAAGGAGGGAGAGGAAGACGAGTACCAGGACAATTCTCTCTGTTTCCTTTTTTTCATAAACTGTACATTCTGTCTCTGCCTGATGTGAGTCGAGTGCAGATGTGAGTTGCTGTAAAATAACTAAAAAACTGTAAAATTATCCCAAACTTTCTGTTGTTTTCTCTCCCCTGTCTCTTCTCTTGGACCTGTCACTATTTTCTTTCATTTGTGATCCGTGCCGTCAGTCTCGTGTTCACAGAAGCGTCAGTCTGTTGTGCGCTAGTAATAATCTTCCGTGCAGAAACACAGTGAGCCATACACCAATACATTGATTTAAGCTTTGAAGATTTGTTGTAATGGAATTATTCAAGTGAATCGAGGAATCATTTCAGCCCTAGTAAATTATAACATCAATATCTAGCCATGTGGGCAGCGTGTGTATGTGATGTTAGTCCGACGGGGTTTGTTATGGGAAGTGAGGCTCTCGCTAAAGCTAATATAGAAGAAACAAGGCGTCCGTCCGTTCCAAATAACGTTACGGTTCGGAGTCGCGACGCTTGAAATGTAACACTAATCTACTACAGAAGTCTGTGTCTGATCTAACGTCATTTACACTGTGTATCCGAGAACAATTAAATCAGAGTTTGTTGCTAGTGCGCGTGACATGCAGGTCTGATCAAATTATCAAACTAACGAGCTGGCCCCGCTAGTCGACCACAACCTGAAATTTAGAAGAAGCAACATGCAGTCACTCTCATTCACGTTAGCCTGGATTCATAGTATTATATTAATACAATGGTGTCATGCTAGTCAACCAGCGTATTTCTAACTAATTTCCCTCTCCAAAACCACTTCAGAAGAGTTAGTCACAGCGCTTACTTGCTTTGGTGTTTGTAAAACATTAAAGTTTAACAAAGAATGGTTCACATTAGAAAAGATCCTTTATTTTTTATCTTCTAGGTAGATGCATTCCCCTACAAAATCACCGCAGTAGTCAAGAATGATTTATTATTTCCAAATAGAGCTATTTATGTCATTTTTCATATCGCAATATATTTTGCAGGGATTTTTTTTTTTGAAATGTCAGTTTTTTTCCAATATTATGCAGGCCTATTACATACAAAGTTTTTTCACCTAAGCCCTTATGTCCCACCCACTTTTCAACACAAAGTGATGCCCTTGGGTTGAGAACACTCATCCTCTTTGAACTGAGGAAATTACAAGCCATGCGCATTAAAAAAACCATAGACTGTTTAATATACAGTGTATGGGAAAAACCCACACGAAACAAAGTGGTTCCTGTCGCAACAATAAAGACACTTGTCCTCCTGATATTTAGGAAGCAAAGCTGCAGCTGCCTGTAAACAACTAAACCTCTTGTATTGCTTCTCACTTAGTAAAAGTCATGACAGGAGTGTTTAATCAGCAACTAGTCTCATATAGACATCTATCAGATGCATGTAATGTTTAAAATGATCTTAAAATAAAGGTGTAGTCTTTGTAAATGTGTCAGACACAATCAGAGCGAGGACTGCAACACAAGTTGGCTGAATATGTATAGTCTGAGCCTGAAACTATGACAAGGAAGAGAAAAAGAGACGGCTAACTAGCCTAATAGTAGCAGGGCGGCCCATGGCTGCGTGTTCACTGGTGCTAATTTGTAATTCAAAGCAAGGCTTCTCTCTCTTTGCTTCCAGCAGTATTCATTTGTCCACTGAAGCATTTGGGCATACTGTACAGTTACTGCTTTCCAGACAACCTTGCGTATAATATGGTGTGTGAAATAGGAGTACAATAGGAGCAAGTGGAGTTAAATATGAGTTTTAGTGTCATGGCATTTGAGAAGTTGGTTAAACCATTTGTCTGTTGGCAATAGAGTCCTTCATATGAAGTGTGTGATTTTTTTTGCAGTAGCACAGCTGCAGAGAGGAAGCAGTAGTCCTTGCTTACATCAGTGACACTTGTAACACAGTTGCCAAACTTACTTCCACTATGCCATGAACTACAACTAATATTTCTAGTCACTGTTCCATTATCTTTTATTGTGACTGTCATTGCCAGTGTTCATCACACCCCCAACCGGCCCCGTCAGACACCAATTACCAAGAGCCTGGGTCTGTGTGAGGTTTCTTCCTAAAAGGGAGTCTTTCCTTGCCACTGTCACACTAAATGCTTGCACTTGGGGGAATTACTGGAATTGTTGGGTCTTTGTAAATTATAGAGTGTGGTCTAGACCTACTCTGTAAAGTGTCTTGAGATAACTCTTGTTATGATTTGATACTATAAATAAAATTGAATTGAATTAGTCCTCTTAATTTCTGGCAGAAGGAGGGGAAACAAGCTACTTGCTAACCTTCTGTTTTATGAGTAATCATCAACAGGAGCAGACTGGCCATTTTGAACCAGTTTTCCTGGTTTGGCTGATGCAACACACTGCAAAAGAAAGACAAATTTCAACACCTGGGGGCTGTGACACTGAAGATTAGCCCAGTTGAGTGGACTGGTTGTGAGATGGAGAAAGCACATGACCATGGGTCATAATTTAGTACTGCATTGCCCAACCTATCTCCACACACTGCGGAGGAGGGTCTGGCTAGTCCACACAGCATTCCAGAATAGGAGAAAAACGTGCTGTGGTTTATTGGCATTTCTTTAAACAAATCACAATTTTCTTAGGTGGCGCTAAGCACCGGAAGCAGGTAAAATAGCCTCAGGAAGGAACTTGTTTTAGTGGCACATGTGCACATATAGGGAGGCAAGTTCTAGAATTAAAATGGCTATTAAGTGTGTGATGAGAATTTTACTAAAAAAAAGATAAATACAATTTGATTGTCGGTTCTAGCTCGGAGGATGTTTCCCAGATCGCAAATTTAGAATGCCAACACGGCTATGGTTTGGTATTTAGTTATATATTTCTTTCTTGTGATTGTTATTTTTTGGTCTTGTCAATGTTCTAGTCCTTGGTTGTTCCATTGTCTTGTCTAGTTGTAGTTTCTGTCTTCTGGTCTTTTGTGAGTGTCTGCATGTTCTGTTTCCTGTTTTATTAGTCTGATTTTCTGTACTGTCATGTCTTTAGTTTTACTTCCTGTATTTTCCCACTATTACCTGATGTCTTCCACCTGTTTCCCAGCCCTTGTGTCACCTGCCTCTTGTTATCCTGTTACCCTCTGTCTTTAGTCTTGGTGTTCCCCTTGTCCATCGTCAGATCATTTTTGTGTTTTTATGTGTGAGGCATCCTTCGTGTTTATTGCTCCCGTGTTTCTTGTGTCTCTGATTCCTTTGTTCCTTTTGTCACTGGATTTACTCACCTGCTACTTACTCGTTAGTAAGTCTCTTTTTGTTGGATTGGACTCACTCACCACCTGCTTTCTTGTGTGAAAGACTCTTTAAGTTTGGATTTGGATTTTGCTGTTTGTAAGACTTTAAGTTCATGTTAAATTATTATTTATTTGGCTGCAATCTCCTCGCTTTCCTGCATTTGGGTCCTAACATCACGAAACGATAGTTTCCACTAATTTCCCTCTCTACCTGTAACAAAGTGGAAGATGAGGGATATCGAGCTGGTGGAACCGGAACAATCCTGTGAAATAAATGCTATTGATTTAAACTTGTCATGATTAGACCCATTAGCATATGGGGACAACTCAGCTGCAGAAAACACAGTGAATTTAACCCTTGTGTTGTCTTTGCATCAAAATTGAAAATCAACACTCTTGTTGATGCTTTTTATTAATTTTGAACTTTTTCTTACATTTATTTTCATTGTTTGCCACTTTAGTTTTACAGTTATTTTTGGAATTTATATTTTTAATATACCTCCTTTATAGGAAATTATACCTAATGTTTGAGTTAGAAAAGCGTAAATTAGGAATAATTTTGACTAAAATTAAAATAAAGTATGTTGATAGATAATCACAGACTGGAATATGTCAACTTTTACTCAATACTATTTCAAAACCACATCAATTTGTTTTTCAAATGCTATAAAATTGAGTAAGACACCCAAAAATCAATGAAAGTGTAGGTAAGTACAGTTGTACTTTCCAAAGTACGTTGTGTGGAATAAATCATGTTATTTTGGGTAATTAAAAAGAACATTGATATAGGAAAATGGGTCAATTTGACCCGAGGACAACCAGAGGGTTAACACAAGGCCATGATGCGTCAAAGGCCCGAGATTATTATTAAGTCCATTGTGGAAATTGCGGCAAGATGCAGAAGACAATTTCTCACGTTGAGCACACGAAAAGCGTGGCTCGTTTATTCAACAGGAGAAAACCAACCAAACACAGAATAAGGCACTGAGCCTAATGCCAACCTCATAACGTCCCACGTCATCACGCATTCACAACATTTAAAGGGGCCGTGTTCCCTGAACAGTTATCATTAAATGCGGTGATTCAAGGGCAGTAAATCACATGTCCAATTAATTGTGTGTGGAACAACACTTAGCAAAATGGTGAATTATGTATGTCACAGTCACTACACACGTCCCCCCAGAATTCACCATATCAGAAGAAGAATTAAACAGTCAATGGGTAGGTGGGTGTATTAACCGGCCACAACGGCTGCGCCGCTGCGGAGGCTGGTTCCTCGTCATGACACGGGTGTGTGGCACAAGCGGTGGGAAGCTCGGGAGGGGGCAGGTTTTGGGGTGGGGGCAGAGCCGGTGGCCGACCACGTCGTGGGGGTTTGGCAAGGTCAACAGGCCATGTCCAAGTGAGCTGGTTTGAGGCGGTCAATGGAAAGTTGCTCTGGTTTACCACCCTTGTCCACTACAAAATATTTGTCACCCGACTCCAAAACACAAAATGGGCCCTCGTAGGGCAGGTATAGCGGTCCCTTATGGGCCTCCTGGCGGATGAAAACATAGTCAGTCGTCTGAAGCCCAGCGGGGATGTGTGACTGAGGAAGTCCGTGACACGAAGTGGGGACAGACACAAAAAGCCTGGCATTGTCCAGTAAAGTAGACCGCTGGAGAGATGCAGACCAGGGAACCGTGGCACTAGGGACAAAATCCCCTGGAACCTGCAGCGGCTGTCCATAAACCAGCTTCGCTGAAGAGGACTAAAGGTCCTCCTTTGGCGCAGTCCTGATGCCCAGCATCACCCATGGGAGCTTGTCAACCCAGTTGCTGTCTTTAAGGCTGGCACGCAGGGCAGCCTTCATTGACCTATGAAAATATTCACAGAGTCCGTTAGCCTGCGGGTGATATGCGGTCGTGCGGTGGAGCTTCACTTCAAGGCTCCGTGCGACAGCATTCCACAGCTCAGACGTGAATCGCGCTCCCTGGTCAGAGGAGATGTCTGATAGTGTGCCAAAACGGGCTACCCAAGTGCCGATAAATGCCTTTGTCATCTTGACCGCCGTCACTGATGTCAGTGGCACAGCCACAGGCCAGCGGGTGGTCCTGTCAACCATGGTAAACAGGTATGTGAAACCGTTGGAGGAGGGCAGGGGACCGACCAGATCAACGTTCACATGGTCAAAACGTCTCTCTGGAACGGGGAACAACTCTAACGGGGCTTTAGTGTGGCGGTTCACTTTGGCCCGTTGGCAATCAACACATGTGTGGGCCCAGTCCCTAACGTCCTTCTTGAGGCAGTGCCAAACAAACTTTGCTACAACCAGTTTTTGTGACGCTTTAGAACCTGGGTGGGAGAGACCATGAATGGCATCAAAAACTTTACGTCTCCATCCCGACGAGTGGCCAAGGACGTCCTGTGGAGACGTCACACAGGAGTGTGGAGCCGGCCTCGCCAAAAATCAAATCCTCAACTTGCAGCCCTGTAGTCGAGGTCCTCAGGAGTTCCACGTCCGGGTCTGTGGTCTGATCCGTTGCCATGTGGTTGTAATCCAAACCAAGATGGACTGCCCCTGCTACGGCCCGTGACAGGCAGTCCGCCACGTGGTTGTAGAAGGGTGAGCCAGCAGGGTGGCGTTCGCTAAGGCTTCCTTAGTGGCAGCGAACGCTTTGTCCCTGCTCTCAGTCCAATCCACAACTTGCTTGGGTTTACCTTTCAAAGCCTCATGCAAGGGCTGCATGAGCTGAGCGGCGCGAGGAATGAAGCGATGGTAAAAATTCACCATGCCCAGGAACTCCTGCAGGGATTTGACAGTGAGGGGGCATGGAAACTGTGCGACCGCCTCCACTTTTGAAGGGAGGGGAACTGCCCCGTTCTCAGTGACTCTGTGTCCCAGGAAGTCAATGGTGGAGAGACCAAACTGGCACTTGGCGGGGTTGATAATTAGTCCATGTTGGCTAAGCCGCTCAAACAGGGTGCAAAGGTGTGCCAGGTGTTGAGATTTGGATGTGCTCGCCCCCAGGATGTTATCCAAGTACACAAAAAGAAAAGGCAGGTCCCGCAAAACTGAGTCCATGAGGCATTGAAAAGACAGAGCTGTGTTTTTAAGTCCGAATGGCATGCGCAGGAACTCGAACAGACCAAACTGCGTGATCACTGCTGTTTTGGGAATGTCCAGGTGGTGTACTGGCACCTGATGATATCCCCGGACAAGGTCCACTTTGGAAAAGATCACCTTTCCCGCCAGGTGCGCAGAGAAATCCTGTATGTTCGGGACTGGGTAGCGGTCAGGTGTTGTAGCCTCATTAAGCCGTCGGTAGTCGCCGCATGGGCACCAGCCGCCGCCAGGTTTACGGGCAATGTGGAGGGGTGACGCCCACGGGCTGTTGGAACGGCGGACTATACCCAGGCGTTCCATATTTGCAAACTCAGCCTTTGCAACGGCAAACTTGGTCGGGTTGAGGCGCCTAGCACGGGGTAAATGGGCGGACCCGTAGTGGCAATATGATGCTCCACACCATGTTTCACGGCAGATGCAGAGAAAGTGGGCTGCGTGAGGGCTGGAAAACCGGCAAGCAGACGGTGGAAGTCATCCAAAACTGAGATCATGCTAGACAGTCTTACGGAATCCCCCCCGCCGAGTATGCACATATAAGAGCAAAACGTGACAGCATCAATCAAACGGCGGCTCTTTACATCCACCAACAGTCCATGTGCACACAAAGAAATCTGTGCCGAGGAGGGGAATGGCGACCTTGGCTGTAACAAAATCCCAGCCAAACCGCTGTCCTTTGAAACACAATTCCACGTACCTCGTCCCATATGTGCAGATGGGGCTGCCATTTGCAGCTTCCAGTGGGGGTCCGTGGCAGCCGGTCACCATGTCCAAACGGGATGCAGGCAGGACGCTCCTCTGTGCCCCCGTGTCGCACAGAAAATGACGTCTGGAGATGCTGTCACAGATGAAAAGCAGCGTTCCCAAGGCCACTTGGCCCCGGCGTTTCTCGACCCGCTAAAACTGCATGGCGAATGGCATTTGCTAGCCTTGGGTCCAAACTTCGCATGGTAAAAACACAAGCCTGAAGACCATTGTGGACCTGAAGACTGCCGCTGGCGAGAAGTGGTTGCAGCGACGAGTGTGGAGTCGTCCAGTGTCACAGGAGTGATGCGCGCGGGAAAAGTCGCCGCCACACAATTTCCCTGACTCGCCAGGAAAAACTTCTCGGCCAGTCTCTGACAGTCAATGATTGTGGTGTTAGCTAGTGCAGCTCTAACTTGGGAAGGCAGCTGACGCAGGAAAAGCTGAACGAACAGAAAATCGGGTCTGTGTTTACCCAAAAGGTCCAGACTACTGATTGGAATCGTCACTGCGTCATCATTGCTAGCGACAGTCATATCAGTTTCCTCATAGGACAACCAGCCACGGCTTGCCTCACGCATGAGGCAGTACTAATCTGCAACGGAAAAAGTAGGACAGGGCACTGCGGTTGAGGCAAGCAGTTACCATGTAATGGAAAAAAACGCCATTAGAAGATTCTAAAAAGATTTGGAGCACTGTGGTCATGTGCACTGCTTTGTAGAACAGAGGCACAAAAGCACAAATTTCTAGGCTTAGAGAAAGCTTAACAAATATAAAATCTCAGTGAATTAAAAAAAAAAAATACCCTGAATAATAACTGATAATCCAGAGTTCCCTATCAATAGCTTTAAAGATATGTCTGTCATATTGGTGAAATGCTTTCTTGGCCACAAGTTTTTTTGTTTTTTGTTTTTTTTAGCAGTACTATGGTTGGCCACTGGGACAAGGACAGCCATTTGCAGTATTCATATTTGGAGCTTGGCATGAATTAATCACTTAATCAACATCCAGTGTAGCATCACAACTAATGGAGAGGGTTGAGTAAGGACGAACAAAATGAATCCAATTATGTAATCAAATTATAAATTAAGTACTTAATGACACACACGGTTTCTAGCTGTTAGGAGCACATTGTTTTTTTTCTCCCTAGGACGGATGGACAGCAGACAGACGGAGAGATAGAAAGACAGAGAAATAGATTGGGTTACGGGTCATCTCTTCTATTCCCCAGTGTCAACATATTCCAGAAAATCACTGGTTCTTATCATTTAATGATTCATTCTGTTTGTAGGACATGTCCAGTGTGTGCATCAAATGCCACAATGTTCTGGGATGGGGCAGATGTGTTGTACTTTAGTAATTGTAATACATAAAATATAACAATTTGATAAAACAGTAAAGGCTTTTTTTATGCCAACGTAGACACAGGCAGTAGTTGGGTCTTAGCATTGCTAGGCTACTATAATTATAGTCATTTTATGTGATCATAGTTTAAGAGACTTTTATTTTGAAATCACATGGAACAGGGGTAAGCTGCAAAAAAAAGTTTAGGCGAGAGCAATATTTTTTGCTCTCTGGTGTAAAACATAAACCACATGTACTAAACAGCATATAAACTCAACATTTTCTTCTTGAAGTTTATGTGCATATCATTTTGGATTACATTTTTGATTGCATATGCTTGTGTTAAGTCTGTTGTGAACTACCTGCAAGGGACTAATGGACAGTTAAGTAAACCCCCTTTGCATCCTTGGAAAGGGGAGCCAGGTATGAAATCTTTAAGTGACATTTTCAGTTATTCAAGTGAACTTTGTAATGCAAAGTGTTAAATAATGTTCACAATGTTTCTTGTGTTATGGGTTCATCAGCAACTTGTGAACTTAATATGAACATTGGCTTTATTGTAGCCTATTGTATTGGCATTTGAGCATCCAGTTGAAGGTGCAATATGTAATACTGACAGCTAGTGTTTAAAATAGTTACGGCAGTAAACATTCAAAATACTGGACAGAGTCTCCCCCGCCCTCTCCTCCCCAGACTCGAGGTTTACGTTGGTTGCCAGGCTGAGAGCGCAGCATCCACAACAATGTTGCTAGACGCTTGTCTCACATAGGCAGACCTTACTCCGCAGCACAGCCGAGTAGCTAATGTTCGATGCTGGCAATAAAAGCCCACGCTAACGTGAAGCTCTGTTCCCGAACTAACAGACACACTTCTTCGGCTTAGAATTACAGTACGAACCTCTAAAAACACAATGACCTTGCCATCCCCTCCACGCGACGGACAGACTCACTTCCTCGGCTTAGAATTACAGTACGAACGTCAAAAATTCCACAACCTTGTCGTCTTTTTCCATCCGACTGAAATACACACTTTATTGGCTTACAATTACAGCATCAATCGCTAATCACACTGCTAACTCACGGTCCTCTCTTCCCAATTTACAGTCCCTCTCTAGGCTTAAAATGACTCACCGCTGTCAGCGACAGCCATGGCCTGCTGGCCTGGTCCTCTGGTAACGTTAGCAGTTAGCAGGGTTAGCATGGTGCCGTTAGCCAGGACCAGTCTGGATCACTGTAATGCCTGTGTCTCAGTTGTTTTTGCGAGTATGTAAACAACTCAGGTACTATAGCTATATAATTTAATGTGAGTACGCAAATGTTAAAATGACACAACATGCCCAACTCCACGTCCTTTTGGGCTCTAAACTGTCTATCTTTCAACTACATCTCTAATATTTACCTAGGGTTTGTTACGTCTCTGGTCACGCAACTGTTAGAAAAATGTCGTTTTTATTAGGTCGGGTAGAATCCTGTTAGTTCATTTGCTGCTTTTCATGGCTGTACTAACATTACAGCTGTAGCGTGCTGGCTTTATGTTTTTACAGGTAGAGCTGGCAACTCGGCCTGACTGTCAAACTGGGCAGTTGATAACAACACACAGACCAAAACACAGACATTCCGTCACGGAAATTACAAAAGGAGAAAATACTGGCATTAGTCTTTCAACTTGGCATGTTTCCTTATTATCTGATGATGCATTGGGGTCATTTTTGGATTTATTACAGTAAATATAACAATATATTAAATACTGGACCTTTTAATACTCTGCATAAACCCATGCACTTTATTTGTAAGTTATTTACGTGCTCTTATTTGTATCATATCTTAGTTTCACGGCGCTGGAAGAGCGGCAAGAAACGTTATTGCACCCGTTTTTGAGGCTCCTCTTCATTTCGGTTCCAAGGGCTGCTACAGTAATCAAAATGAATTATTGCTGACCAAACAAAGCCAGTTTCCGGTTTGCTTTTATAAATTGAAATGGTAAATGGACAGAATTTATATAGCAGTTTAAATTTATAATTTGCCACTCATTCACACACACACACACGCAAGTGGCCTGCCATCCGGAGCTCAAGGACACTTCAACATGCAGACAGGATAAGTCTGACTTTGAACCGCCAACCCTTTGATTAATAGGCAGCCCACTCTACCTCCTGAGCCACAGCTGATGTAACAACCTAGCTAAAGCAATGATAAATGGTTTAATAATGACATTGTTGGCAGCAATGGCGTTAACTTCTAGCTAGTTTTGTCCCATCGGCATTGTGTTGCGTCTTGACTAGAGTATATAGCTCTGAAAGTGCTTTTTAGACCAGTTGATGAGTTGACCAACAACCACTGTTTCACACACACTGTATCATCCTGGGTCAAGGTTGGTGTGCCCTACTTGCTGAAAGCTCAACCATAAATCTTCCTTAGGTGCAGACTTTTTCTCTTTTCCTGACTTGGCTGCAAAGCACACCTTGATTGGTGAATAACTTTGTTGCAAGTAGTGTTGTGAAAAAAAAAGGGGCAGACATTTTCCAAAGAATTTTGGAAAGATTCCAATTTAGAAACTTGCATGGGAATTAATGGAACTTATGGGAATTAATGGGAATTAACTGGAAATGTTGGGTAATTCATACAAACTCCATCTTATACAAACATAAATACAAACATTTTGTTTTGTAATAAGCAGACAGGCATATACAGTGAATACAAATGTTGAGTTATTCGTCAGTAGAACTTTAATATATTCTTTCATTGAACAACACTAAGCAGATAGGCATGCAAGTAAATACTATGAGTTATTCATGAGTAGTAATATAACAAGCAATATTATTATATAAAGTATCCAGTTTATTCCCATTAATTCCCACGGAAAGTTTCCAACTTTAAATGCTAAAGATATTTTTTTTTTAGCTGGAAGTTTGTTATTTTTTATACTGTTTTTTCTATACTGTATTTTTTAATACCTCCTTATTCTCTATTCAAATGTCTTGTAAGCTGCTGGAAATTCAATTTCCTTGTGGGAGTCATCCCAAAAGGATCAATAAAGAGAAGTCTAAGTCTTCTATTTTAGTTGAGAAAGCTATTTGTATCTATGTAAATCTGTCTGGAAAAACTAGACAACGACACAGGTGAACTGGGACTCCGATGCGTGATTTCTAAAGAAGAAAAAATTCCTATCTTGGACTCTTCAAATCCAAATTAAGACTTAAGATGGGAAGTCCCTGTAATACAGCCCCAGCAGTGCAAAATCATCCTCACTTTAAAATTAAAAGCAGTAAAGCAGTCAAGAGAACTTGGTCTGGTCTGTGTAGGTGGACCTTTACAGAGCAATGCCGGCCATTTTTGCTCGAAATCTTTACCCACATAGTATTCAGTGCTGGGAGTTACTTTTAGTGGTAACAAGCAGTAACTATAGTAACTATATAACTATATTTTTTTTTACATCAAATAATACAATTACTGAAATTTAAATTATTTAAATAAACGCTTGCATTCAATAAGACTAATAAGCCTACTTTAGCTGCTTCTGATCTTATGTCACAGGACATTATGGTGGTGATACACCAATTGAACAATGAGCATTAAACCACAGCATGGCTGATAGCGCGGATATAATGACCTTTCTCTCCTGGAAGTATGGACGACATTGTAAAATGATAACCTGGAGGCAGTTTATCATTTAGTCTTTTTTATTTGGAACTCCCCATGCAAGTAACAAATGAAGGGTGACACACAAGCTTTGGGTGCTACCATGTATATATAGGGGTAAATGCGCAAGGGCATTCTAACTACCGTATATAACGGACATTACTTTTCGCTCATCGAAATTAAAGACAAAAATGTAGTGGTGGGTGGTCAATTATGTGCTGGTGTAAAGAACCTATCCACATCTAAAAGTATAAATTCAAATCTTATGATGCGCCTGTTGTAGCAACACTCTTCAACAAAGCTCAAAGCGAAAGACCCCAGCCCTACGGATGCTGATGGCGCACCTCCATCCAAAGCTAGATTTTACAAGGACTGCAACGCAGCTCATAAGCCAGGCAGAGCTGAATAAATTGATTGCTAGGTATACTGTAACAACTTTTATTTCATTGTGCCTAATGTGGTAAAAAACGGTTAAATGACTGAGAAAGTTGTTATTTTGTGTTATTTAAGTATTACAAGGGACTTTTGTTCTACTGCTTTATCTGAAGGCCGGTTGCCCTGTTGATTACAATAAATAGGCCTAAAAATTATGTTTATGTTTGACTGTTCATATTTACATTTTAAAAAGCAGACATAAAAGTAATTTCAAAGTTACTTTGGTAAAGTAATTCAATTACTTTTAAAAGAAGTAACTAGTAACCGTAACTAATTACTTATTTTCAGTAACTGGCCCGACACTGATGGTATTACAGGGTGTAAAATGATCATCGTTTGGATAAGCTTTACCTCACCACCAGACAGGCTGTTATCTACTATCCCACACAACACCTGTAACAAAAGTAGGTACAGGTCAGCACCTAACAGATTGGAATAGTTGAGCCTCCTAAAGAAAACGTCTTTCATTCATCCTAAAGAAAACTGTTGAGTATCTCAAGCTTTAAAAACAGAATACACTTTGCACTGCAGCTAAGCATTCATTTCCACAACATTCCCACTCTGTCTGTGACACATTTATCTGTGCATTTGTCTGACTGAATACCTAGTCCAGTATTGTCGTGGAATTTATCTAAAGCACTCAGACGGGCATATCATGATGCACAACAACACTGATAGGTTCATAGTTAAAGTAATTATTATTGTGCAACCTTAACAGAAAGACAAACCTCGTCACAAAACCCAGAAGTCAGAAATAGAGGGGGGAAAGCATCAAGTACAGTTTCCTCGGAACAAGACCATTATTGTCTTATGTGAGCATAGTTTGAAAGTTGTGTGAGCATCATCCGACTGATCAACATGGAACAGTGATTCCCAACCAGAGGCACATGTACCTCAGGGGGTACTTCTGTAGTTGCATAGGAATAACATAAAAAGATTAATACCACTACTGGAATTTGATCATGTTTAAATTATGATTTGATAAAAAGAATATATCCACATATTAGCGTTAAGTCAACTGTAGTCTCACATTGCCTCACAGCCTCCACAGCTCTGCAAAGGAAGGTCTGGCTAGTTCACACAGAATTCTGAGATAGGAGAAAAACGTGCTCTGGTTTATTGGCATTTCTGTAAACCAATCAAAATTTTCTTGGGCAGAGTTAATCTCCACATGGAGCCGCTGCAAAATAGCCTGGGAAAGATGTACATTCAAAAGAAAACTCAGATTGGACAAATAGCCTAGCTAGCTGTCTGGATTTACCCTGCAGAGATCGAGGGGCAGTTAGTCCTCAGAAATCCCCCGGAGGTAACACCTGAACACTACATGTTGCAGTTATAGAGAAAAGTCATCAGCAAGTAAGCACATAAGTTTAAACAGGTAGCTAATGAAAAATGATAGCAATAAATGGCTAAAAGTAATGGCTAAACAGTACAAAAGATTGAGCTACATGGAATCTGCAGACGCAGAATTCCACAGAATTTAAATTTTACAAAATTTAAGAAATTCACTCAGAATGTTGATCATTCCGTAGATTTTCATTCTAAATGGTCGCTGAAAACTGTAAATAACCAGCAGATTCAGTTTTGGCCTTATAAGTACTGGATAAATGGTTGAAATAGTTAGATAAAAGTTACATTAGTGGATAAATGGTCAAATATTCAGCTTCATTCTTAGTAGTAGTAGCCTAGTAGGATAGTAGTAGTGCTGTAGATTGCTGATCAAATATGATGAATAGTGTTGGAATTGGAAAATATATTGGGAATCGATGAAGGGGTATGTGAGTTCATGTGACAAGGCTGTTGGGGTACCTCAGACCAAAAAGGTTGGAATCTACTGATATAGAATACAGGGAATGTAAAAACAACACACAACATCCATCCAACCTATTTTTAAGTCTTTACCAATCACAATGTAATTCCTTACAACAGTAGTCTTCTGCTTACAGAGGAGCCAAGTGCGCAGAGCATCAGTAATCCAAACCTGAATAAAATGATAAAAGAATGCAAGTTCACAGTATCAGTGACGCTCATGAAGGCGTTGTGAGGAGGATCTCGGACTAAACGTAGCCCGGCCCCAGACTAAAGGCTAATTACATTTCTGGCTTGCTGAAATGTACACCATCTCTTGAGAGAGCATTCTGGAATAACACTTAACCTTGTATCAGATGTCTGATGATTGATTTTTACCTCAAAATTACTCTAATGTATTAATAAATCATCCATTTCTTTAGTAAATCTAGGGAAAGACAATGTCATGGGAATCATTTGCTGGTGTGTATTACCCATGCCTAAAGTTGAAAGGTTAGAGTGCTTATAGACGCATATAGTATACAGTAGAAGTGTGTCAGCATGTTATGGTGATTGCTAAGACGCATTATCATAATATGATACAGGGCTCTTGGAAGCATGGGATGTGTGTGTATGTATGGTGAGCCAAGAGCTTTTCAAATTAAACTTTTGTCTCAGCACACACTGATTAGAATCACGACTCCAATGTGTGAGTTTCTCGGCTCATGTAGATGACTATGATTAAGTGCAAGTTCTACAGAAGAGAGTAGGCTCTTGTGTGCAGACCTGCTGTTCCAGGAATTGTCATCATCTTCATCATCTTCCCCTTAAGCATCATTATTCATCATGATCGTCATGTTTATTGTAATTTTCTTTCCACCTTCTCAATCATTATGCTTCTTCATGCCTTCGCTGGCCATCATATCTGTTACTGCTGATGTATTCATTCAAAAGGCTTATTGCTGCCTGATGACAATAACAATAAAACAACAGGGAATGTGATTGATGCCTGGATCATGTTCCCTGGCAACATTTTTTCTTGTGTTGGATGCACTTTTAAATACCGCATGGGAGTCGTGGGGAGCTGATCTGGGTGGATGGTGGGCGTTCAAAAGGCAGCACTCTGATACCCGAGACTGGGGATCTTTCAGGTTAGGGAACGCTTAGGGTTTCTGTTAAATGTCAAATAAATGAACCATAAGAAATAAGGCTTTGGTTGCCACAATTGGATATTGTAAGACTATTGTTGTCAGGACATTTTGATACGGAGCCCCTAAAAGGACATGGGGAATAATGTATTCACGAGAAACTTTCTGATGCACCTGACAAACCTTCTCAGGACCACAAAATACTTTCTGGGGCACAAAAGTATCTTGTGCTCACGAGAAACCAATCTTAGGCTAGCAAAATGATATTAACAAAATAATGCTAACATTATGTGGTTAAAGTTAATGGTTACATTTACAGTATTATTTAACAGTTGCCTTAACATTGTTGCTGACTCTAATAGGTACATTTAGTTGTGTTTATGACTGGCAGCCACTCTGACTGGTAGACTACTCAGATTGGTTTCTCGTGCACACCAGAAAGTGTCTTGAGCGCATAAGAAAAAAAAGGCCTCACGCCTCTTTAGGGGCTCCGTGTTTTGCTAACATTTTCAATATCCACATTTTACAAGTTGAATTACACATAAATTAAAAATGTTTCCAGTGAATTATAATAATACACTAAATAATTTGCAGGAAAATGGAATCCTGGTGGGATCATGTATCTTTTTAAAACAGATTTGCTGCTGTAAATTAGAGTTGTATAAATGTATTTTTAGTTTAAAGGGTTGGTTACAGACCTCAGTGCTGGAGGAACATTTCTATCCTTGAATAAGTAGACCTTTGCCTTTAAATTAATAACTCAGTCCCCACATATAACTTAATTAATTCTCTCACCTCCATGCTTTTTGCTATGCTTCTCACTTTCATTACCCAATGCGCTGTAAAAACTCAACACACTGGAGTGGCTAAAATCAATATTTTTTTAAATAACAATGTGAAAATGTGAAAGTGGTTGTTCGTACAGAGAACTATCATCTTAATGTATTTTAATGATATAGTTTTAACATGAATATATCTTATGTCACTGATCTGGCTCTGTCTGACCACCACTGTGTGCTTTTTTAACAGTTTGCAACATTCTCTGTCAAGTACTACATAATGTTTAGTCAAAAAACTCTGCATTACCCCCTGAGGTAGCACCTTTCACATCATATACTGCAACCTGCAAAACATCTTACCGCCATCCTGTGAAGACTTAGTTAATCACTTTAAAGTCCATGTTGCAGGTTTAATTTTGCAACGAATTTGTGCAATTTGCTTGTTGGTAGTAAATATTTGAACTGTTATCCATTATTTTTGATGGTGTTGGATATCGCAAAACTGAATATATATCAAAAAATGGGCACAATTTTACAGTGTTTCATTTTCCCCCCACAATGCATTGCATTACGTCATATTGGGGAGATAACAGAGCAGCCTGCGTTGTATTTGCCACTGGTCTGGCCTAATGTGGCTTCTGGTCTTTAATATTAACAGTCTATGGTCTCAATCAAGTCCATGTGACTTTATTATATTTATAATAATATTGGAGGGAAAGTGAAACACAGCTTAGACGGGGGTGTTTTCGGCTTTTCACAAGTTTAGACTGCTAGCTAACGCTGCGGACGTTAGCACAACAGCGTTAGCCTAGCCTGCTAGGTAAATACTACAACTGCCTTTGGTGTTGCCTATATATGCGTCCATGTTGTCAACATCATACATGTGGCGTTAGCGCATCTGTTGTACCATAATTGTATTGAACACAATAGTAAGCTTCGCTCGTACGAGATGGGGGGGTTGTTACGTTACACACAAAGCTAACTGGCTATAGTTAGCCTGTACGGATGCTAGCGGATATAGCTAACGTCGCGTAGCCACCCAGCAACTTCGGCAGTAGAGTTTTGGTAAGCTAACACGACCGCGTTGTCGCCCACAAACAACCTGCAGTGATGTTTGAAATATAAATAATTAAAATATTGGTGCGTGCTGGTTGGGGAGGACCATGATCCTGTCTGAAATGTCACAAACGGATTTAGACATCTTCAGATCAGCTGATCGTGGGGCTCGCTCCCCGACCGGCGGATCACTCCCCGACCGTAGGCTCGCTCCCCGACCGGAGTAGCTCGCTTCCCGACCGGAGGGGCTCGCTCCCCGACCGGCGGATCACTCCCCGACCGTAGGCTCGCTTCCCGACCGGAGGGGCTCGCTCCCCGACCGGAGGGGCTCGCTCCCCGACCGGAGGCTCGCTCGCCTACAGCACCCGCTCTCCACCGCAGCTTCGCCGCCACACACACAAGCACCGGCCAAACAGCGACGCGTTTTCACCGGAGGAAAGAGGTAAACACTTAGAAATAACACTCGGGGATGCCTTCTATTACTATATCTAGATAAGTGTACCAGTACTTATCTGAACTAACGACAGGATCCCTGTCACTAGATCGAAAGAAAATGTTGACGCTCACTCGGTGCTATTCACTGACAGTAAAAAGTAAAGTCATTGTATGCACTGCTGCGTTGCTAAATAAAGGAGATAAATGAAGGAGATAAATGAAGAAGACTTCCCCACAATCTTGACAATTCCTCATTTGCCCTCTCACGTCTGGTAGGTTTGTAATTATTCGGCTGCTGGCCTTTCCTCCTCTTCCACATCCCAGTCAGTCACCGTAGTTCTAGTGCTAGGCTGAGACTTAACTCCCCACGATGACGTCATTGCCGAATTACCTTCACAAACCCGCGAACACCAAAAATGACCAAAAACTAACTTTTAACACTATTTGGAGACATTTTTAAAAATGATATACATATCTTGAGTGTTTTTTGTACCCTTGCAACATGGGCTTTAACCTTAATTCAAGGCTATTTGAACATCATGGCAAGCATCTCCAATTTGATAAACACCAATATTCTCATTCCCAGACGGCTTTTTAAGTACAATATATTCTATGGTAAATCCTACAGGTGTTCTTAGTATCAACTACTACTTCAGGGAGAACCCAATTAACATAGACCTGGTATCTGTCAGCAGAACAAGCATACAGCGGGTCGGACCTGATCAGTTGTTCATCAACTTCTTCCTACTCCTTTTTGAACATGGGAATTTTTAGTTTGACTGACATTCAATTTTGGAAGATTGTGCTGAGAAGTACATGACCTTAGTTATCTGTAATTATATTATATATATATGTATGCATGAATGTATGTATGTCATTTTTTATTTTAATGTTTTACATGTTCAAATAAACTATTAAACCATACAGCACTTTTACCTACATTTGTCTGTACAGAGTTTTACACGGATGATGCTGAAACTCTCAGGAAAATAGTAACAGAAGTGGAACCTTACACATAATCCACTGACCCAATTCCTACTAGCCTTTTTCCCCTCAATCGTTAATACATTTTCCAACAATTATGTAGACAAAACAATAAACAGTGCAAAGGTGGTCCAAACAGGGTATCATGCAAATGTTAAAGCACAGACAGAGTACTATTAAGACAAAAACAAGAGCCAAAGGGGAAAAAAATAAGAAAAAATACACACAAAAAAAAAAAAAAAAAATTAAAGAAAAACAAAGGCTGTGGGGTCTGTGTACTTTTTTGTTCATTCAGTTTTCATTTCATAAACAGGTATTAAAGGGTTAGGACAAAAAGCAAATGGTTAATTGATTTTGGTTTTAAAGTACAAAATTTGAAATTGAAATACAATTTTCATGTTAAAAAGTTGATGGGAGAAATTTAAAATATGCTTTGATTTTTATTTTCAATTTCATATAACCCCAAAAAAAAAAATCACTCAAAAAGAAACGAAAACGTTTTCTCATATTTAGAGTTGGGATCTCATTTCCATTGCAACAGTACCAGTGTGTACTTTCAGCCCAGGCTAAAATTACTTTGGAAACCCTAATGCATATGTTTATACATAAATGAGGCACTACATATAAACATAGGTATTAGTCATTAAAGCTGCAGTAGGTAGTTTTGAGGAAACGTGGACTTAGCCTAAAAATTTGAACAAGCACACCTTACAGGCTCCTCCCCCTTGCTCTCTGCTGCGCTACAGCCCCCCCTCCACAGCTCCTCGAGCCTGCCGTGAACGCGCAGGCTAGTAAGCAGGGCCACCAATGGTTTCCACACAATGCAGGGGATTTATTCTGAGGAGGGTTTAGCTGTTGTGTGCTGTGCTTTTAAAACTATGTAAAAAAAATTGCTTATTTAAAATGTTCCTATTAAAAGTTTTGTAAATATTTTTCAATGAAAAAAGGGATTAAAAATGTTTATGTAATCGCTCATTTGTGAGAACAAAACCAGCACTTTACTACACAGTACATTACTGAATTACCTTTTGGATCAATTTAAAACACTAAACTTTCAGTAGGAATGATGAATCACTGAGGAAGCTCACTAAGCCAAGGAATAACAACATCTTAGAAATATGTCTTAGGTTTTATTTTGCATATGGGTAAAATAATCAGCTTTTTTTGTAAAGTACACACAAGGAAATACTGAACATCTTGATTTGGACTGAAAGACGATTCCTTCACGTGCCTCTGTGTCTGGGGCCATGTCTGACCTGTTTGAGGGGCATAAAGAATGTGTGTCAGACATTTGATTTACAATCCTGAGGGGGAAGAAACGGGCAGGGACAGCGCACAATTAAAGTAGTTTCACCATAGCTGCATTTAATTGTGATCGACAAAAACACATTTAGGCTTACTAAATGTAGGGATCGAAACAATATTGCTTATACTGAGGGTGAAGGAGTTAGCAGGTAAAGCTAAACTTCCTACAACATTCCTGCCGTGCTACAAGCTAACAAGCTAACTGTTAGACTTAGCAACAAACTACAGAGTAAAATGAGATTTGCGCTATCACCAGCGATACTGTAACCATCGCTAGCTTAGTTGTGTAGCTAGTTATTAATAAATGAAACAAATCAAGCAGGGCTACTTACATGTCAAGCAGAAATGTGGCTAGCTCTGAATCCGTGTTGAATCCTTTCAGGAGGCGTAGCTCCCTCCACCTCTGAAAAGCCGCTCCGATGTTGACCCTCGTTTTATTTCGGGCTCGGTTTAATTCTTTCTTTTTAGCTCGCTTTTCGTCATCGGTCTTCTTCTGTTTGCCCGTCTTTGTTTTCTGAGCAGGTGTCACTCGAGAAATTGGCAGTTTTCCTGAAAAGTTGTTTCTCTGTGATTAGCACAGCTGCAGCACACGGGCAATCTTGAGCTTGAACACGGTACGCGCTGTGTGGGGGGAAGGGGGGGGGGGGGAGGGTTATGAGCAGCGCGTACACGAGAGTGATTGACACTGCTAAGACAGTCCTCCTGGCTCTGATTGGCTGTTTTGATCGGGAGCGGTGTATTTCTGCCAAATGGCAGCAGGGACACAGGGAGGAGCCATAGGAGCTTGATTTTTTCACAGATTATCTGTTTCATATTCTACTGTCAGGACATAGTGACAGTTTTAACAAATATGTAAAAAATACATTTTTACAAAAGTTACCTACTGAACCTTTAAGTCGTTATAGTTCAATACCCTAAATACAAATGTTGTACTTTTAATTATTTCAGGAGACTTTTATTTATTTGCACGTTATACTTACGGAAGTTTGGTTATCTCACAGACTCAGCCTGCCTGGCCTCAGAGCATCACAACATATCACTGTCTGCAAAGAAAGGAGAATATGAATAAATCACGAGGTTGGCAGATTCCCAGCTCAGCTAGAGCGGGTAACGCTAGCTCTGCAGGCGGTCCAGAGTCTGTTAGCACCGGGGAGCGAACCGCGGGGATACAGGTCACAGGGCAGCCGCTAACATTAGAATATTAGACCCAGCACCGGAGGTCTGAAACCCATGATCTGATCCTGAACCGCCGGTGACTCCCTGCCAGATACTTCAGTAGAAAGTTAGCTGGAATCAGTAACGGTGGCGTAACACTAATGTTACAGCCATGAACTGAAATTGTATTTCCTCAGCTGGTTGGACTCTCTTCGGGCAACGTTGTCTGCGGCCGGTAGAGACAGAGAGTCAGAGGGAGGCAGGGAGAGGCTAATAAATAAATGTGACATTATGAAATAAAAGTCCCCTGAAGCATTATCAAGAGTATAGGTCTCCAAAGTCATTTTAGCTTGGGCTGAAAGCAACACTGGTACATTGGCGCTGTTGCATTGGAAATATAGCTCAACTGTTCCGCCCACAGTGGAGTATAAATAAAATGTCTCCATTGATAATCGGAGTATAAGCCATAAAATTGTAACTGTAACCGGCAGACTTAAAATCAGCTACCACATGACTAAGCAATTGTATACTCATACAGAAGCCAAAGGTGCATGACCTTGTTTTGAGATAAGTCTTTTATTCATGATGTCTTTTTACTCCTTTTTTCATTTCTATTTGAGTGATTTTATTTATTGTTATAAGAAACAGAAAATGAAAATAAAAACATATTTTAAATTTCTCCCATCCCCTTTTGACCATGAAAAGGAAAAAAAAAACTTTTATTTCAATTTCAAATTTTGTATTTTAAAACGAAAATCAAATGAACGAAAAAGTACATGGACCCTGTTGGCTGGTCCGCTGCCCATGACGGGCATCATATCAGTAAGTACATCACTTAGGGATCTTTGGAAAATGTAAGCCTGGAATGTATTCAAAGAAGAGGTCCCATATTTAATGGAATTTCCTAAGTGAGCCCCTTAATATGTATCAAATTCTTTCCAATCAAAAACAAGAACTTCCTTTAACCAACGGGTATGCAGAGGTGGTGCTGGAGATTTCCACTTTAATAAGATCAAGCGTTTGGCGAGAAGAGTGACAAAAGCTACAAAGCATTTTTCTGAGGAAGACAGTGACAGCATGGGTGGGAATACACCAAACAATGCTACCACAGCATTGGGATCAATTGCTTTCCCAATGACTTTGGACAATGAACTAAAGATTTCTACCTAGTAAGATTTTAGAGTGGGGCGAGACAAAACATGTAGGCATGACTTGCAGGAGCTTGTTGACATCCCACTGCGCAAAGACACGTCCAAACGATGTCTTTTCTACGATGTATTTGCTGTCCAATTTTGCTCCCCTGAAGGGGCAGACTGTGACACCAGATGACGTCTTTTCTACATGAAATTTAAACTTATTTCAGACATTGTTTTTATACTGCTTCTTGGCTCTGTGCATCCCATTTCAGAAGGTGGCATACAGTTTCCGTTTATTTTCCTTTGTATCAGCAGCAGATAACTAGCGCAAAGGTGTAATGCATTTCCAGTTAAAACCTGCTGCAGCTGTTGAGCCAAAAGAAGTTACAAGAAAATCGTAATTCAATCCCCACTCATTTATTTCTTTATTCTTCTTTATTTTTGTTAATCACTGGCACAAATGCTTTACCTTTTTCTGCCAAACTGATGGATTAAAATCAAAAATACAATTGCACAGCCCACCTTGATTTTCTGTACAACACATACAATAAAAATTAAAAATTAAACGGAATGTGCTTTGAGTTAAAAATTCCAACCAGAACCATTGAACACAAGAATTGAAAAGATTCTTCCCAATTCTCCATTTCTTTGTGGTGCATGTATACATCCTGAGCATGTGTGTGTATTTCACGCCTGTGTGTGATTACTAACAAAGTGTGTACACAGAGTGTAAATTGTAATTTCCCCATTGGGGATTAATAAACAAATTAAAATGATATATAAAATTAAAATCCACATTTAACAAGCTAATTGGCCGATAAAAGGAACAAGTAAGGGGATCTTTATCCTTTTGTTAGAATAAGAGAAATAGAAGCTTGATTAAGTGTTGGGGGCAAACTAAGAGATTGAAATGACTCTGCATACATTTCCATCATCAAAACGGGGTCATTTATGTTGAAATTTCCTGTGAAACTCTATCGGGTACCTGTCCGGGCCTGGACATTTTCCACCTGGCATAGCTGTAATAGCAGCAGCAAGCTCAGTATTACTCAATGGGCTCTCCAGCTGTTGGGCCATTTCTGGATGGACTAAAGGGACTTGAAGCGACTCAAAAAAGGTGATGAAGTCATGTTTATCAGCGTTGGATTAAGATGTATTTAGAGAAGCGTAATAGTCTTTGAATTCATCATTGATTTTTTGTGGTCAATTGTAGTACCAGAGGTGTCACAATTTGGGAGATTTGGTGGGAGGATGCAGTTTGTTGTAAATGATTGATTGCAAATAACTTGCCAGCTTTGTCTCCCTGTTCATTATAATCACTTCTGGATTTAAGCAGTAATTCAGCGGTATGGTCCATAGACAGTGTGTTAAACTTTGATTGTAAGGAGAGACGCTCCTCATACACATCTGGAGTTGGTGAGGTGGAAGAGAGGTCATCCAGGAGTGCAATATGCCTTGTGTTGTTGGTCAATTTTTCCCTCTTTTGTTTATTACGTACGTGATTATTTGCCCTCTAATGTACGCTTTTAATGTCTCCCACAGCAATGATTCTGAGACATCAGGGGTATTTATACTTAAAACATATACATTTGATTAGAAATCATCCCCACAAAGTTGTCATCTGAAAAAAAAAGTGTGTTGTTAAGCCAGGGGGTACGTGAACAAACATGGCCTCTTAATTGAATACTCACACTGACAGGGGCGTGGCCAGAGATGACAATAGACTCATATGAACAAGCGCTCACTGTTATCTATCTAGCATTATCCCAATTAGGTGCATAAGCAGTCACTATTAAGAATGGGGAATCATACATTTTGCCAATTACAATAAGATACCGTTCATTCGGGTCAGAGATTACATTAGAGCATATAAACGGAACAGATTTGTGCAATAAGATTGCAACCCCTCTAGACCTACTATGGAATGATGAATAATAGGCATGTACAATCCATCTTCTCTTTATTCTTAAGTGAAAAAATGGTTTAATATGTGTTTCTTGGAGATAGATTACCTGGGCTCCCAAGTGCTGCAGATGACATATGACCTTGCTGCGCTTTACTGGAAAATTAAGACCCTTGCAGCTCCAACTAATGAATTTCAGTGCATACCATCAGTGTTTTGAACTAACCCAGTCTGGGCTATTTAGAACATACAAAAGAGAGTGAAAATATCAAGATATTAGTAACAATGGCTCGGCAGACCGACCACACAGCAAAAAAAGGGGATTACACAGATCAACAACAAAACCTACAGAAAAAGGAACAAACATATAAACCACACACCATAAATGGAAAAAATCCAGATTCCACTCCCACCCCTGCACAGGAATCTCCCCAAATGAGATGCGTGCCAGAACCTCTCTGAACACAAAAACTCCACTAAATGCTCCATGGTAGCCCTAACATAAACCTAATGTTACCTGAGAAAAAAATGTGACTTGTGTAAAATTAAAAATTGTACTTGGAACAATCCACCTGGGAAGTGTAGTCCTCCTCATCAGAGTATACAGTCAAAGATTCAGTCATGGGTGACTGCAGCATAATAAAGACAGAGACAGGGAAAATCCCCCCAAAATTATATTCCCGTCTTGTGGACCGGGCAAGGCACTTGGGAGGTGTAACCAACATGTAGACAACCTTTGATGCAAAAGAAAAAAGGGGAGAAAAGAAGAGAACCAGGATGATCTCAACATCGCAGGGATCAGTCTAGTTCCTGTGCAGTTACCTCACATTAAAGCGGTCTCTGTTTAGAGTTTTCATTAATAAAGTCAGTAGCCACGGTAGGATCCTCAAACCTGTGTGAAGTCCCGTCTGGCATGGTGACTCTTAGTATTGCCGGGAAGAGAAGGCCCTATGTGACCTCTGGAAAGCAGCGAAGGCTGCGTTTAGCAGCGCCGAATGCAGCCCGTTTCTTGGCGACGGAGTCTGTGTAATCCGGGAAACTAGAAACCCTCTTGCCTCGGTAGAGAAGAGAGATCTTCCCAGCTCGCTTAAAGATCAGACTCTGCACATGAAGGAAGTGTATTCTAGCAATAATGACTTGTGGTGGTTTCCGTTCGTCTGGCCTCTCTTGCCACGATCAGTGTGCGTGGTAAAGCAGGGGCTTCTCCGTCAGTTTAAGCACGTTTTGGGCAACAATGTTGGTGGCATGGTGTCCTTCCACTCCTTCAGACACACCAATGATACAAATGTTATTTTCCCTTGATCTTCCTTGTTGATCCTCATGCTTATCTTCCAAACGTTTCACCTTCAAAGTCAGCGTGCCAACTGCAGTCTCCATATCACTTATGTTAGCACTGTGGACAGTAGCTGCCTGCTCCAACTCGTTCATGGCCGCTTCATGAGCTTCCACCGTGCACTGAAGAGGTTCAATAAGGCTTTTAAATTCTTGCCTCACTAATGATATTTCAGAGCGTTCAGTCAAAAATCGAAATAAGACAGCTAGAAAGTTTCCAAAGTTTGTTAAAAACGGTTTCGGACTGTTTTTGTGAAAAACAGTACAATAAAAAATTGAGCTGTAAGGTGACATGTCTACTTGCTTCCGTGCCCCATAGCGCCCCACTAAAACATTTTTTAATTCTGTATCTGAATTCAACTCAATTCAATTTTATTCATAGTATTAAATCATATCAAAAGTTATCTTGAGACACTTTAAACCACACTCCATAATTTACAAAGCCCCAACAATATTAAATCATATCAAAAGTTATCTTGAGACACTTTAAACCACACTCCATAATTTACAAAGCCCCAACAATTCTAGTTATTCCCCCAAGAGCAAACAGTCAGTTTTTTCTGAGTGTTACTCAATCATTTTTCTGATGTTAACTATATTACATCACACAAGAAAATGCTTACCTAGTTTGGTGTCTTCCACTCAAATTCCGTGAGCCATTGGAGGAAAGTGGTGACTCTGGAGATGATGCCCGTCACCTTTCTTTGGACGACTCTAGTCTTGTGGCTTGTAGCCACTGTAGCAGTGTACTTGGTGCCCTCATCTGGGTTGATCCTTAAGAAGAATCTTAAAAGAAAAACAGGTTTAAAATTTTCATTATCAAGAGCAGTCATCTTCAAATACAGCCCTTTATTTACACACACACACACACACATATATGTATGTATGTATGTGTTCGTGGTTCCTGTTTAAAGGAAGTGGGACATTGCTCCTTTCCACATGCAAACCTATAGCTTGCCATGTGCTGATGTTTTTTCACATGTCTACAGAATATTCCTAATTCTAGAGTACACAGGTTGCAAAACGTACACCTGTACTTACTTTTTGTTGTATGATGACAGATTGTTGAAAGGGATCATGTGCTCCTGTGGGTCATGGGGTCAGACCTTCTTCCAGCTTTCTTCTTCCTCCCGTCTCTCTCAGTTGTTCTAGTCACTGGTTGTTGTTCTACATATGAAATGATGAAATTTTATATTTTAAAGTGAATGCATGGAGTTATAAACACAATTACAACAAGATAAAAAATGCATTAGTATGCAGGTAACCAGTATAATGTAGGTAACTCTTACATTGTTAGAATAACACAGAATGTTATGTGATGTGTTAAAAGTTAATCACTATGCCATTATAAAGAGTCCTTAAACAACTTGTTGAACAATCCGTCAAATTTAAGTTTAAGCGGCTAGGAAAATTTTAAATTTTACTTTTCTTTTCCCCCATAAACCATGGTAGCTATGGACTCAACTCCTAAAACCATATGCTTTGAGTTACACACTCTTTAGCTTTGGTGTCATACACTAAAAAGGATGAACTATATGAAATATCACATTACAAAAAGCAATAATAGGCCTACTACTGCAAAGTAAGGCACTTAGGCAAATCTTTGCTGCACGTCACGATGGTTTTAAGTGGCCAAACCCTGAAGCCAAGGCAAAAAACTGCTCTCCATAAATGCTGGAGACACCAAAACTAGAGCTAATTGTGGTTACCATTGAATTAAATTTAGCACACGTCTTTTTTAGCTAAAAAAAAAAAAAAACTACAAAGATTATTTTTCCTTTCCATCCACCACAGTAACGTTACTTAAAGACGCTTTTCCTGTCACCCGACATATAGAACGGGTGCTTTTTTTTTGTGTGTTTTAAAAATAAAAAGACATAGTCTAAATGTTAACTAGATGGGCAAATGTAAAGGTAACGGTTTAATGGTAACTTTACTTCCACTAATATAACCGCGTAGCCTATACTAGGCCTATAACACAGCTGTAATGAGTTTTGCTTAATCATTCTAAAACACTGACAAACCAACCTACAGGCTCGGGAATATAACGTTAGCATTAACCGGAGTTAGCCAAAATGCAGCAACAACTAACGTTAGCTCTCAAAAGCTAGCAGCAACCGACTTTAAACTTCCAGAATATATGTTACATTGTATTTCAGGCAATGGTCTGACAGCAAAGTAAAAAAGATGTCTGGAACAGCGCATGTAGAACGAGTTGTGTTAGCTTTACCGAACGTCGTAATTACAGCTAGCTAAACCACAGGCAAAATGTTAAGCTCCAACTTCTTTGGGGGGAAGCTAGGTTAGTTAACAGCTTGCTCTAGCCAAGCTATGACACAGGTCGGTAACCTAACGTCGCCGCTTGCGAAGGCTTATCAGCAGAGATTTTAATGTCACAGAATTAGCAAAGATTGATCTTACCTTATCGCTCCTCCAGCTCTCTCTGAGTAGTGTGTGTGAGCGGACTCTGGTGCGCGCGGACCAATGCGGTACTCCTTTGATGTCTCGAGCCTACTTCGTTTAACACCTTGGAAGTATCTACCCACTATTCTTTTGAAGTCAGGTCAGAGGTCAAATATGGCGGTCAAGCATTTATATCTGTGATCCCTTTCTTGTTTGCCTCCATAACTCTCAATAAGTTATTTACACTGCTGAAACGCATGTCACAATTTTAAATTACCTTCGCTGCTAAAATCATAATAAATAAAATGTAAAATATCTCTATAAAATTAAATAATTTAATTTTATTGAGATATTTTATTTGTCCATTTCATTTCTATGCTTCTATAACATGAACTAACAATTTTATTTAATTCCGTCTTATTCACCTACAGTAGCACTACTGCTGTTGTTTTACAGCAGACTACCGCAAATTTAAAAAAATACAGTAAATCACTGTAAATTAAATGTTACTACCCATAATGCAATGCATATTACAGTAATGAACCAGAAAAGAAAATTATGGTATTTTACTGGGCATTTTTGTGGTAAGTAACTGTAGAAATACAGTAGAGTCTAACAGTGTACCGCAAATTCAAAATATACAGTAAATCACTGTAAATGAAATGTTAATACCCATAATGCAATGTTTATTACAGTAATTAACCGGAAAAGAAAATTATGGTATTTTACATGGCATTTTGTGGTAAGTAACTGTAGAAATTACAGCTAAGTCTAACAGTGTAGCATAAGTAATGTTTTAAAATAATAACGAATTAGTGTGGATGTAGCCTTAGCCTGGCTTATAGTGTTTTTTAATTATTTATACTTTATATTTATACTTTTTTCTTGTGCCCTCTTATCAGCATTTTACTGTGGATCATTTGACATTTGACTATTTGTACCTGTGGAGGTGTGCATGGTGTGCTGCAGGGTTTTCATTCAGCGGCATGGCAGAGAGGTGTGGGGATGGCTCATGGGAGCAGTGCCAGGTTCCAGGTGTGTTGATTTACACCGCTGGGGCTCATTGACTAATTATTCTTTCCCTTTAAATGCAGCAGTGTGCTGGAGCTTCAGCTGACACACTCCCCCCCATAGATGGACTCATCTTGAGCCAGACCAATAAAAGAGAAGCATAGACGCCTTCCTCTATTAATTTTTGCTAAATTTCATTTGTTTGTCTAACCAAAAGGAACATCAACTTAAAAGGTGATAGGAGATATTGTACATCAGTGTTGTGTTCTTGACTTGGTTCTACTGTCTTCAAGTGGCCCAAACATTTTTTGGGGGGGATTTTGACTAAGAAATGTTAAAACCTGATATTTTAGTGCGTAACTTTTTGGCATTAATGAACATGGTATGCTCTGAATATGAATAAAAACAGGAAAGAGTTCAACCATCCCTGACAAAGCCATTCAGTCCATAGAATAGCCATCATAAATATCCCAGTGCTTTCACTCTGGTGGATGCTTGAAGGATTGAATGAGGAAGTAGCTTTTTCCCCTTTTCCACTCATGGGAACTAATAGAGTTAGCCTGAGGGTAATAGCCTGCGGTAGTGGAGAAAGGCATCTGCAGCACAGTAGTTACAGTCAAACTATTCCACTTGAAGGTTACTTACTGTACACGTAAAGCATCACAACAAAAAATTATCCCTTACTATTTTAGTATGAATGGTACCAGTGGCTACCATCCAAATCCATCCCATCTTCTTTTTCTTAACTTACTTTCACTTCTTCACTATCTGAGATTTAATTTTTTAGTTGGTGGACAGCTTGGTTTAACTCACTCATAGCTACAAGTCTAAGTCTACGTGGAAAAGACTTTTCCTTGAGCTTCAAAATGTTAACATAGAGCCTAAACCTTGAAGGTGAATGCCCTATAGAAATTCTGATTATTATGACTTGTTTTTGTCAGTATTATTCATGAGAAATATGTTCCCATGCATAAAAAATCACCAAACTTTGCACACAAGTCCAGTCCTGTGCCAAACTTAATCAGTGTAATTTGTGTACTGATGTTACTGATTGTGGCGCTACAGCAGCCATCTAAAATTCTTTATAAATTGAAAAACAAATCAACCGCACAATGTCACAACTTACAAAAAACTGTAGCCACTGGCCCTAATAATACAGAAACGTTGCCCTGCTGTTACCCAGTAGCAATTTTGAAGTTCATCACTCTACTTTCTTCATTGTTTTATTTGATGGCCTTGCTGCCCTAGCCAAAAAAGCCTTGCCCCAAAAATACCTGTAAGGGAGAGACCAATGTATCTTGGTATGTTTATGTATGTGCATATAGAGTAATTACATTACTACAACAGATGTGGTCCGTGTATGTGTGTGACCCAGTGTAGAGCATCAGTAACTTGCATACAGAGTAGCCACCCATACCTGCACGCCGACCACCGCTCTCTTTGAACTGTGGTTTTAATGAGCAGGTGTTGGGCAGAGGAACAAAAGGCATTAAGCAGCTTGTCTCTCCTGTTTACAGGCAGCCGTGCACACAAGTTGATTTTTGAGAAAATAAATGTATCTTCAGTTTTGCAAAACACACAAATTAATTATGATATTTACATTTTTGTGCACTAATTTCCACTAATTAAATAGTTGTGGTCCGGCAGCTGATTGTAGGGGCAGAGATGTGGCCTGCCAGCCTATTTCTCATTGCTGCACCACTGTCCTCCAAGGCAAGAGGGGTGTGGTTGACATTGTCCCTCCATGCTTTCTGCACAGGCTCCTCAATGTCCCAAATTCCCTAGCAGATGTTGTGGAGTGCAGCGCAGCAGGTAATAATGGCAGGGACAAATGTAGGGTTGACCCCGAGGGGCGTTGGAGAAGATGCTACGCTGCCTTGTTTTCCTCATTCCAAAGGCCCTCTCAATGATGGAGTGGGCATTTGCATGATGGACATTGTTGAGCTCCTGAACCTGGCACTGTGGTGGCTCCCCGTAGGGCACAACTCAAGGCCCGCGGGCTCAATCCGACCCCTCGCAAATTTGGATCCAGCTTGCATATTGATTTAGGTTCACAATACATTTTGGCCTGCCTATTTATGCACCAAAAGAAAAAGACAAATGTTTTCAAACTGTAATTACACTCAAAGCAGAATTTGGCAGATTCCCACAGAACCAATAAGTTTGGCATATTCAGGCCTGAGAATCAGGTTGTGAGTCAGCTGTGTGGTATTCTACTTTTAAAATGTAATCATTGTTTTGCTTGATTTGCTAAATTCTATGATGGCTAAGAAACATTTTTTTACTGACTTTTCTAAGGCTTTATGTGGACCAAATTTCATATGAGACAGGCAGTAATACAGTCAAAACATTTTTATTTTTTCAATTTCATAAAAGCATCAGTCAAACTGTACACGTCTGACACTTGATGTGATTCTCATTTTCCAGTGTTGCCCTTAGTGAAATTGAATTTGACACCCCTACTGTAGGGTGTCAAGATGGAGACAGGTTGCTCAAGGCAGAGATACCCACCATCCTCTACAATGAAATAACCCACAGAAGGGTACAGGTGATTTGTGAATAGAGGACGTTTTTGGTGATATATACTGACCCACAATTAGCCAGTAAATGTGTCCAAGAACTTGCCTCCACTGTCAAACATGTTGGAGGTGGATGGACTGAAATAGTCACTGGAGGCAGGTTCTGCATGTGCCTTTATTCTGATGTAGCACCCGTCAATAGCACCCACGCATTTTCTGAAGGCCTCCATTCTGAGCCAGTGCAGCCAAGCCTTCAATTGCATTCAGGTGATGAGGCTTTGGAAAAAGGATGCAATGTGTGCTCATGTCAAATTATGAACATCACAGCACAGAAGATAATGCATAGGACACCCCATGAGCCAGCCAAACCACATCACAACTTCCATTTGAGGTTCCTAGCCATGGGTCTTTTCCGTGCCAAGGAATGCCATCAAATAGTTATCATTTCAATTGTTGTCATCGTGGGACAGCTTGAAATCTGTCTTCATATCCTCCTTGCCATCAAGATAAATCTTCAGTAATGGTACTGAAGTGTTCAGCACAGCATAACAAATAGATGGTGTCTGGAGGAATAAAATCAAAATGAGAATCCCATACAAAACGCTAACAAGCTCAGACCTGCTTTCCTCTCGTTTAAAAGAGAAGCAACCAATATATAGCCCCAGCCTACTCCAGTTCAAAAAGCTACACAAACTGAAAAACTGTCAGTGAAAGAGTATATCCTAAAGCCTGTACCTGGCTCACAGCACAGTCAACTATTGGCGGCTAAACAACTGCCGCTGGTAGCCGTCTCGGAGCTCTGTAGCGGCTAAATCAGTCCCTCCAGGATTTCGCAATGTTGTGATCGCGCCAATTCACGCAAATTAAACAAATCACTGTAACTTTGGTCAAAACTGCGGGTCGCACCATTCACCGCAACCTTTCCGCAAATTTGACCAATAACCTGAGTTTTACCACAACTTCAACCAATCCCAGCAGTCCCACGTGCCAGACTTTGTACCAGTATGTGACTCTGAGAGTCAATCACCAAGCAGGAGGGAGAACAGGTCACACGTGCGTGATCATATTCATTTCCTTTTTTTGATATGAAGACAAGACGTGTGTAACTCGAACTCGCCACTGTCGCACTGTTGCTTGCTCTGGAGGGAACTACTAGAACTGTTGGGTCCTTGTAAATTATGGAGTGTGGTCTAGACCTACTCTATCTGTGTCTTGAGATAACTCTTGTTATGAATTGATCCTATAAATAAAATTGAAATTGTTTCAATCCTGTTGGCTCTCTGCAATGCAGGAAAAAAAACGGTGATTATACATACAGGATGACCTAAATAATAAAATAAATAAAAATAAAATTATTTTTGTCTTAAATCCACCAGCCATTTTAATTTTAAACTCAGCCCAGAGTAATTTTATTTTCCTCAAAACAATTTTCTTTAATTTGTTTTTTTTGCAACTAACAAATGCAAATGTATTGCAACAGATGTACAAAAGACACTGGAACTTGTTTTGCAATTTTTTACAAAAACTCTTGCAAAATCAGGCATTTTGGGCAGCAATAATCTTCCTGGAGAGACTGCTAAATACATCCAGCAACTGTCACTTTTATTTGATTTTGATTTGACCTTATTGTTCTATGGCACAACTGTTTTGAGTTTCAACGCTTTACTTAGTTTAAAATACTTTTATTCTAGGTCTATTGGAAGGGGGGGATACATTTTATAATGCAGCAGAGGTAGAGATGTGTCGACCAGAAAGGCGGAAATCCCACACATCCCACCCAGCAAATTGCACCCTGTGTGAAAATGTAAAAGCATTCATGGGCTGGATTGAATCACTACTTTGTTGTATCGAGCAACAACAAAGATGTGATAAAGGAAAATGTCACGCATTATTACTCTGAATGGTTGCATGCGATAGTAAAATATCACGGGTAATGTCAGTGAGGGCATCCATAGCATCAGAACCAAGAAGCAGAAAATGTTTCTGATAGAGTTCATGATCTGTTCCTTTTTAGATGTTTGCTTGAGATTTGTATTTCATTCGCACAAGTATTAAAAAAACCCTAGAGAGCAGCCTGCTGTCAGGCAAAATAAATTCAGAGGGCATCACAACAGACAAAATGTCAAAATGAAACAAGTAACAGGATGAATTAATACAATAAAAGCCATGATGCAGATTATGAGAGAGCGAGAGAGAGAGAGAGAGACATGTTATCTGTAATAGTTAGATTCATTAACAAAGTACAGTAGCCCTTGCTGTTGCATATGTTGACTCAGGCATAAAGCCACATAACCAGTCTGCTGATTTTATTCCAAGACATTTTGAGTGTGAATGAAAGAGATTCTTTAGGTTGTTTTCTTAGAGGTTGAAAATCCATCCATTATGTGTAACCACTAATCCTTAGAGGATCACGGGTGGCTGGAGCTGATCACGGGTGGCTGGAGCTGATCACGGGTGGCTGGAGCTGATCCCAGCTGACGTTAGGCAAGAGGCGGGGTACACCCTGGACAGGTCGCTAGTCAATCACAGGGCTGACAGACAACCATTCACTTTAACATTAACACCTACGGGCAGTGTAGGTCACCTTTAACCTAACATGTCTTTGGAATGTGGAAGGAAGCCAGAGGTACTACAAGGAAAATGTGGGTAAGAATAGACTGTTAGTTCTTTCCAAACCCTTTTGGAAAGAACTAACCATTTTTTTATAATGGCAAAAAATAGATAATAATCTAGACAGCTGAGATGAATGCTTTATTGTAAGTACTTTTGTACAGTGAGTTTCACTTTGACATGAGAATATCGTCATGATGAACCAATAACTTAAACTGATCTCCAGCAAACTTCCACAATAACGATTATCAGGCCTAATGTCTAAATTCAGATAAGCATCAGTGCCAAATATCTGGAAGAAACTCCCAGAAAACTGCAGGCCCACTGCAACTCTCTTATCTCTTAAATTAAGGCTGTAGACGTTTCATTTTGATGCTGCCTTTCTTTAACCCTTCTGTTGTCCTTGGGTCAAATTTGACCCATTTTTAAAAAGTTTCTTTTTCAGAAATTTGTCTTTCTAAATTTTCACAAAAAATAATGCTCTTCACAAGTAAAATAAATGATCAGTCCACTACTTTCATTGATTGTGGGGGTTTTATACAATTTTATAGCAAAAATATATAAAGTTTAAAGAACGTCAAAAAATAACAAATAACAAAAAAACAACAAACAAAACGTAAACGTTAAAAGGCTCAGAAAAAAATGGATGAAAAACTTGGAAAAAGGGACAAAAAGTGTCAACAAGACAATGACAAACATTGTAACATTTTAAATTTAGACCCAGAAAAACAAAACGTTGCGTGGTAGCCACCAGTCTGCAAATAACCGTTAATTTTCTTACACTGTCCTGTCACGTTTATTCTTGTATTTCATATGTGTATGATTCTATTTAGCTGTTCTTATATTCTTTTATTGTTTCAAACTGCTTTTTAATGTTTTATGTAAAGCAGTTTGCCTTTCCTTGTTGGTGAAATGTGCTATAGAAATATAGCTTGCCCTGCCTTGCAAGAAAGTTTGAATGTTGTTGTCTTGGTATACCTCGGTCTGGATCCATAGGCGCCGACACCATGGGTGAGCACCCACAGAAAATACTGAGCACCCACGTGTGCCAGACTGCCAGCAGTCTACATTCATTTAAAATGAAACATTGCAGTTGGCGCTAAGTGGAGCATGTGTTATAGTGTGATTGGTTATGTCGCTGTCAGTCCCCTGCTCCATTGATTCTTAATTTCTCACAAAGCTGCTCACAAATCGCTGTTACGTGTCAGTTAAACTTATTCTGTATTTGTGAGAAGTGGCGCTATCTTGAGTTGAAAGATAGGCTACTTCACGGCTTTATTATTAAGTTAATAGGCGTATGTTCGTGTTGGCTGCTGTCCATTTTCCAAGGTTCTGAAATGTAAAAAATGCAACAAAAAAAAATTTAAAGGCATGCATCCGTGAGCACCCACAGAGGAAAACATAAATCTGGATTTTGAGTTTTTTTGTCTTGGGTGTTACGTACCTTTCAGGACACAAGAGTGCTGAGCACAATAACATAATACAGTATGGGCTATCGAGTGGAAGCAAAGCGATATGCAACCTTATCCTTCCATAATATGAAGCTGTAGGCTGCATGAAGCTGATAACATATGAAACAAAGAAGTGTTTTACTTTATTTACTGTGATAATTGGTTTGATGCTATGTGCATTTTAACAGCAAATGAACAAATCTACCAACTCATATTTGTTGTATGAGAAGAGTAGCAAGAAAAAGAAATAATCTGCAAGGGCATCCAGCTACAATAAGCATGTATGAAAAACATGTCACTCACAGTAACAGTACACACAGTACTAAATGAGTTTGTGACACAATTATAGTTGTATATGCTTCCACTTGTTTGACTGGCAGTTAGTTTGGTAACATAAAAGCAGAGAAGGCGTACGCTTAGTCGGTGTCAGACTTTAGAGGGCTAATTGCTGTAAGTAGCAGTGATCAAATCAAACTACTGCTAGAAAACAATCGTACATGTTTTGGTCCTGGAAGTTCTAACATGACCTGTAACCCCACAATGTGATGTATTGTACAGTAGTTACTAAATGCCCTGCTGCTCCTTGGCCTTGAAAGTAAAGTAGCCCTGGCAGGTAGTTAGCTTGTGAAGATGCATGCTAATTGCAGCTGTCAGCAGCTTACCTGAGAGCACACACTGTTTATTCATCCATCTTAGGACTCCATGCAGTCCAGAAAAAACAATGTGACGAGTCGCTTAAATGGCTTATTTTTGCAACGTCCTGTTGTGTTATTTACCCGACAATGTAGCACAAGTAGACTATATATTTCACAATTATTGTTTCCAATCAGATCATTTATAGGCCTTGTCACAGTGTGAACAGACAATCAGTGTTCAGAGAGGGTCAATAGCTGTGTAATGGAGAAAAAATATCATGCACTTTCCTGTAAGTTAATAGGTGTCGCTAGTTTCAAAAGTCTCAAGATCTTGAGAGAGGATTAGAATACTGGATGTATTGCTGATGTCATAATGGTGTGCTATGTGTGCTTTCATTAACACATTGTAAGGAAATGGAACTCAGTGGCCTTCCCTTTTTGATAAAAGATTAGCTGATGACTTTCTTTGATATTTCTAGAGGATTTAAGTTCAGGAATGAAGTGTTTCTCTTTTGTTATCTTCTAGTTACTGCTGCTTTGAACTTTTTGTAATTTGCTTTTTGCCAAGATAACCTTGTCAGTGCTCAACACAGCCATGAAACCAAATCCTGAAAGGTCAGTGAGGACAGGAGTGAACAAAAATCAATACTACTGGCTGTGATCACAGAGGACAACGGTTTTGTCACTTACAAAATCTCTTTCCATGCCCCATTGTTGGTATGAGATAATGTCAGTTGTTACCACAAAGAAAAGAACTTTTTCAATTGTATTGTAGGCTAAAACTGAGACTAAAATTTGTAGATGGATGTGTATATATATATATATCTATATATATATATATATATATTACATTAGAAAAGCTTTTGCAGTATCACCTTCACTGCAGCATACTCTCTAATAAGGTTTGTAGGGCATTCAAGTTTTGAGTGACAGCAGGCAGTTATAAGAAATTAGTGCAATAGCCAATGGCAAAAGAAAAAAAACCTTTTTGAGAGTTTGTTATCTAGGCTACATTGCAGACAGAGGGAGAAGGAATCTGTTTTCTTCATTTTCTGGGTTGACCTGGTTGATTTGCTTTTGGCACAGCAGATCCACAGACAGACACCGGTCCCCTCGAGGCTTAAAGAGAATTCAGGGTAGGTGTGTTTTGCTCTCTTTGACTTTGCTTGGCGAAATGAAAGATCCCAGGTTTACCCCATAGACCGTTAATATTAATGGACAGAGCATGTGTGACGTCACCCATTGGTTTGTGGAGATCAGAAATGAGTCGTCGAGTTTGCGTTTATGGGCGCAGCCATCGTGGTTGCGGATGTGACGATTTTAGAGGAGAGGGCGGAGTGAGAGAGGAGCCACAGACCGGTGGGCGGGATCTACAGTCTATGGGCGGGATCTGACTGACGTTAGCTGAGAGCTAGCACCGCTGCTCTACCGTTACCTTAGCTACCACTTTCACTGCCAATGTGGATGCAACTGCTGCTGAATAATTCAAGGTAAGATTTAGCTTCACTAATGCTAGGTTTTAACTATATCTTTGTCCCATATAGTCTATGGTTATATAACATATAAGAGTCACATTGCAAAGTAAATGTGTCTGAAGTTACCATGTAAATTGTCTGTAACGTTAGCTTGCCACTTAGCTAGCTATGGGTAAACATGCTAACGTTAATTTTCTGCAAATCGAAGTTTACTTCTCGTAGCATTAACGTAGTGTCAGCGAAATGCAAAACGGCGATTGTCAATGCTTATCATTATGTAACGCTATTAGCACATGTATAACCAAGTTTCTTATAACGTTTGGCTAACTGTAATAACCATAATGATCCGATAATGTGCTACTGTTTCCCCTTTCAGTCTATAGTTGGGGCATTTAACCTTGACATGCTGTTAAGACCTAATGTTAGCAGAAATAAGCTCATTTAACTTACAGTTACACTAAAGAACAATGGACTGTTGATTCATGTGTATTGTATTCTCCTGGATAATTAATCAAGTACAGTTACATGCTAGTGTGCATAGATATTTAACTATGAGGGGCTCAAATGGAAATTGATGATTCTTTCATTCTTTCAGAAATAAGAGTGCTGAGAGCCACGATGCCATGTTCACCCCCAAATGCCCCAGAAGTAAGCAATAGTAATAGTTCATTTTCTTAAACATTAAACTTTTACCAGACTTTTGTACAACTAAGCCAAGGTAATAATGCATTTTCAAATAGTGTGTAATTAAGAGTGCTGTTCATTTATCCTTTTTCTCTGCGGTCCCTTTCTTTTACCAGTCCCTACAAGGAAGAGCTGTCCCGGACGTCCTCCTTATTCACTGAGACCTGAGAGATGTCAAGGGCGGTAACCTCGTCGCAGGAATGAACGAGAACCTGCAGCACCTCCACCTGCAGTATCCAGGCATGATAGCACAAGTGCTATAAGCTTTATATGTTAAGCTGTATTTTTATATTGTGATTTGTAATGTCAACCATTTCTACTGTAATTAACAGTGTGACACTAGAGATTCAACAACCTCTTTATTATGCAGACATGTCTTGTGACAGTTAAGTTTGCCTTTACCTTAACCCACAGCAGTGTTTTATGTGTGGAATTTACACTTGTAAAAGGTGAACTACATTATTTAATTCATACATTTTTAAAAATCTTAAGTGTTTGGTGTATGTATTTTTAAGTTGATGCCCATTTCAATGTGAAATAAAGGTCCTTCTAAAGCTACATTTGTTGTTTTTCTGAAGTAACTATAATAGGAACATCCAGCATTGTAGTCATACAAGAAGACTTTGGAAATTTCATAGAATTTGTAATTGATTAAAAGTGTCTTTCTATTTTGGCTTTAATACACATAAATATAAACGTTTTGCACTAGGTGCTGTTTAATCTGTGCAGGGCTATTGTAAAATCATAACTTACGATCACAAATTGCTAAGGAGAATTAAACAACTTATTTAATTGCCGTAACTGTAATGATTAAATCAAATGTATTAGGTACATTTGATTTAATCATTACAGTTAGACATTTTCAAAGTATGAAAACTAAAAACCATACAAGGATATGCAATGTCAATATTTAATTCTAACAGTACATAAATACATAAAATATACAAGACCCTTTATGTGAAATTACCAAAAATACTTTCACCTGGGAAAGTGGTGACTGCTAGAGTATTTTCATTATTTTATTCCAGTTTAATATTTATAAAATAGTTTTAATCCACTACTTAATGTTACTACGATCACCTATCAAACTACAGCAGAAACTAAGTCAACCACAAGAAGTTGAACCTCTAAATACCAAGTGCTAAAAGTTTGTCCGTCTTTTCAGCAGAAGAAGCTGAACCAAAAATTATTTTCTGGCATCATTATAATCAGAACACATTTAAGAACTTTGGATGTGGTCAACGCAGACTGTTTTCCACATCCAGATGAAATGGCACCAAATACACCGCTCTATACACCAGGTCTTCCTTCTGTAGGCTCTGGTCATTCAGTTTTCAGTGTGGATACCTTTGTAGTTACAGTAAAAGACAAACATGTAGTTAAGGCATGGTAGATCACAATTAATTATATTAATATATGAGCTAATATATGAGACACACTAAATAATGCATTTAAATTAATAATACCTGCTTGTCTCTGAAAAACTGATCTTCCTCAAAGTGGGAACTGCAGACGGGACTTTTTGTGGTTCCATATGCTGGTCTCTCTATCCTCATGTTCACCAACCATTGCTTCAGCCTGGCATCATCAAAAGGAAGTCTGTTTGGAAAGAAATTCATGTTTCATACATCCCGAAGGTGTATATACTATCAATTTACACTAACAAGGCACCACATCTGCTGTATGCATCTGTAATGCAAATTATTTAAATGTATATTTAATAGATTAATATAATGTAATACCCCAATGTAACTTTACAATAATGTCTAATTGTTTCATGTGCGCCATTTTATCGCTAGTTAGCCCGCTAGCTTGCTTAGCAAGGTGCAATCTAGTAGCTAACTAACTGATATTAATTTAGATGCTAACGTTGGCTAACGAAAAACTGTGTTAAAACTAAATATAATTTTACTTACCAGAAAAACTGAACTGCCGATTCCTTTGAGTGTCTTGCCGTGCAACCGACCGCTAAACAAGACAATATTATCCGACCAAAGTGTCAAAGTCACTGCGATGAAACGTAGGCAACCCCCGTGCCATGGACAAGCTTTGATTGACAGGCCGTGAACTGTCAATCACACCATAGCCACGCCCCAAAACAACCCCGGCTTTATCGCCGATTTTAAAATCAACGAGACCGTATATTAAAAAATGAACATCATTCTGTGTTGCAGAATACTTAAAACTAGCGATCGAGACCACTAACTCATTATGAAGATGTTTACTGAGGTAATAAATCAAGTGAGAAGTGGCTCATTTCTCCATAGACTTCTATAGAAACCAACTTCTTTTGCAACCACGCGTGTCGCCCTCTGCAGGAATTCAGATAGAATGCAGGTTTAAGTTACTTCCGCATTTGCTTCACTTTGCTGAACCGGATGCTCTGTCCATTAATTTTAACGGTCTATGGTTTACCCCCAGAAAGGTTGCTAAGCTAGGTGGCAAATGTCTTTTTTTGACAAGGGCCAGTCCACAGAAGGCATAAATGTAGAGCCCAATTGTTTCTGTCATAACAGAATCATAAACAAAATTTAAAATTAAAAAGCTATAACGCAGATTTCAGAGGGCTCTACATTAAGTCAGTGCTAAAAGATATCTGGAGATTTAAAAATATGACTTTATAAGTTTCAATCTAGCCGACCCACTCTAACTGTGTTAAAAAGTCTTAAAATATGTTAAAAAATAACTCAGTCAGCAGGCTTGCATTACACTGGGGGAAACCCTGGATCCCTTGTTTACAGCATGATCACAATAGGTCATTGTCACTTAGTCAAGTCCTTTTGGAGGACAGAACTGACTTTTAACTTCTGTTCTGTTGCTCTGTTTTCTAGGCTCATTGTTCTGTCTGTCAGAAGTCACAAAGACCTATTCCTTGCATTTTGATCTGTAAAAAGTTATTGTGAGATCTAAACAAAATGTTATTAGACACGATTAAAGGGACTGTTGGGATTTTTTGAAGTGGGGTTGTATGAGGTACTTATCCACAATCACTGTTTTACCTACAGTAGATGGCGGTCTGTACAGCCCCAGTTTAAAGAAGCAGGCTGCTGTGGACCACCATTACCACCACCAGGAAGATTCAGACATTTATCAACACATGTCTGCGGCGCATTTTACGGATCCGCTGGCCTGATACCATCAGCAACCAAGAACTGTGGAAACGAACAAATCAACAACCGACCGATGAAGAGATCATCCAGAGGCGCTGGAGATGGCTAGGACATATCCTCCGCAAGCCGGCTTCAAGCACCACCAGGCAATCTCTTTCCTGGAACCCTCAGGGGAAGAGAAAAAGGGGTCGACCCCGAAACAGCTGGCGTCGAGACCTGGACGCTGAAGTCAAGAAAACAGGGCACTCTTGGGGACAGCTGGAGAAAATCGCATAGGACCGGAGTGCCTGGAGAACCCTTGTCGGCGGCCTATGCCCCAGGAGGGGTAGTAGGCGGTGAAGAAGAAGAAGCTGTGGACGGATATAGCAGCAAAATTTTACCTACAAAAATCTGTGTTGAATGAAGTTATTGTGTGAATCTGGTGCTGACCTGTGCACTCCCAAGCACTCTTTACACAACCACTTTTTTTTAGGACAGCACACCATAAACCCCACAGTCCGTGCTGTAAAAGACAATGACTCAGCATCCATCCATCCATCTTCATCCGCTTATCCGGAGTCGGGTCGCGGGGGCAGCAGCTCCAGTAGGGGACCCCAAACTTCCCTTTCAGCATGACTCAGCATGTAAAGAAGCTTTTGGCACAGCCAGATGAACTTTCTGGCATTAAGGGAGTTTCATCACCTCAGCACTTTGTAGCATGCTCGAAGCATGTTTTGGTGTTGGGTGACCAGCTACAGCGTTACATCCTTAAAGCTATTCTTCACCCAAAGACTTTATATGTTTGTTACTGGCATAGACAGCACACTAAAAAACTAATTTGACTAATTGTTACCAATACTGTTAGAACAACTGTTTGTAGAACGTGCAATGCTTATTTTTAGTTGCCCATCTATAGCCACCAGTCTGCAGTTTCCAGTTTTTGGGTGCACATTGCATACTTTTTGGCATGGCTTTCACAGTGGGCACACTCTTCAGACACAAAACGGGGTCTAAAGATTACTGACCTTCTGTGTTTTAAGAACTGTTCCATACAGATTCTTAGTTTATACAGTGAGACCATTACTACAGCCATTTACTATGAGCATCTCCAAACCCCACTGATGTTGCCTAGCTGTGGGTGGTAACAATGGATTCCACAATCAACACATCAATAGCTTGAGCTCAAACCGCTGAAGCATGGTCCACTTCTTCGCTGTCTGTTTCATTCTGTTCTGTCTCTATCTGGACTATGTATGATGGACGATTAAAGCAGTCCTGCTTACTTGAATTTTGTTGCATGTGTGCAGTCATCTCTCAACTCTCTGCCTAGGCAACGCTATCGGAACTGGTCCAAATACTTTGTATCTTTCAATCACTTTAAGTTTTTTGCCAAAATATGGCTTAAGACTTACATGTACACATACATTGGTTTGCCATTTGCAAAACAGCAGAATTGCTTTTTTCTTGGTCACACACAACATTTAACATTTTAAACATGCATACTTCGTACCTGCTTCCTCTTGTCTGTAAGTGTTCCTGAACTTTTCCAGCATGTTGTACACGTGGGTAATTAGGGTCTCTAATTTAAAAAAAAAAAATGCTAATATGCAAATACAACTTGTTAAATGATGGTGCACTTTTGGGGTTTAGAAAAAAAAACAAGTCATTTAATTGGTTTGGTTTAAATTGTGTGTGTGTGTATATAAATGTGGGCGAGGAAACCAGAATGTTACTAAGGAATGTCGTATACAGGGGCTGATGCTGACCCATTTTTTTTTTTTTTCCAATAAGCCGAAGCTGCATGTGGACTTTTCAGAATGACAACAATTCAGTTTTCATAGCAACTGATCCATTTACAAAGATCTTCACACAATTACATGGTTCCTTCTGGAGACCACTTATTCCTGCACTTGAGGCCAATGTAAGAGCGTAGCAAGAGGAAAAGGAAAATAAGCCTATCTACTTGGTGCTTAAGCAGCGGTCTGAATTGCAGTGATTGTAGGTCTGAATTGCATCATTACATTGTAATAAGTAAAAGCTTCACAATCTTTCTCCGATCCTCTCGGCAATTTGAAACTCTGCAGGTAGTGCTCTTGTTAAAGTCAGCTGTTGTGGTACAGGTCAACTGAAGAAACGCAATTATGGCCCCAGAGGGCAGATAGGCTACATCATACTTCCAGGCCCCTTAAAGTAATTAATGTGTGGTTGGCTCACTAACTGAATTCCTTCCTAAATCTTCTCATCTGTGAGGGAGGAATCCTGCAGACCTTAGGGCCTCCTGCAGCAATGAAGCAGCCACAGACTGTTCATGCTCATGTCATTAGCTTGAGCAGCCCACTCGGCTAATTGGTAAGGCAGAGTTCATTTGACTTCCTTGCAGATTTGGCTAGCCACAGGGGATAGGAGTGAGTAATTAGAAACTGGAATTAAATGTATTTGTCACAAATGGCTTGGAGGAGACGGATGGCACACAGTGTGACCGTAGCTTGGCTTGATGTGTGGTAAAGCTGTTCTTAAACCAAATGGAAACAAGTTGAACAAGAAGTCAATAAACCAAAAATGTGGTTAAGCGTTACATGGTGTGGTTTGTGTATTGACTGTGGGGAAAAAAGTATAAGATTTTTTTTCCTGCAGCAGTCAGCCTGTTCTCTTTAATATTTTGTATTTCTTACAATAAGCAACAAAGTTGCACCATAGATCTCTTCTCTGATGTACATAAAGGAACACTGACATTTTAGGAAAGAAGATCAAAACCACTCCCACGTTTGTACGCGGAATATGGGGCTAGAGCCAGTAGGTTTGTAGCTTAGCATAAAGAGTGAAAAAAGCTAGCCTGGCTCTGTCCAAAGTAAGAAACAATAAATAAATCCTTTTACCAGCTTCTCCTAAAGCCTGGATTCCACCAGGTGCAGATGTTCCACATTGCGGCTGCACATGTATTTTTTGCAGAGTGGAAAGCGACTCTGGCGATCTCTGGTGACATTACTGTCTTCAAGACCGTCCATTTTAAAGCTAGGGTGGAGATGTTTGTATCATATGAAGCTTATTGAAAGGGGGCTTAACAAAGTTCCAATGAGGTAAAAAGTTGCATGGACATTTTCAGGACGTATGATATCAGTTACACTTTCTGCACTAATGAAAGCACTTGTACAATCTTCTCTGGTCTTTTACGACTCTGTAAACTGACTGTAGAGATGAACTTTGGGTTGACTACTGTAGTTATGTTAAATAAAAAGTACATTAATGTTACTGCTTTGGGGGTCAACATTTTTAATAATTCAACAGCTTAGAGAGTTCCTTGTACAATTTACAGCTTTTGTTCTCTGACAAGCGCTTTCAAATCCGAGAAAAATTAGTATTGTAACTGAAATATCCCAAATCAAATCGATATTGAATCAGGATCTTGTGATTCGGAATCAAATCGATTCAGTTAATCAGTGGTGATACCCAACCCTAGTATTTATCCTCTCATGTAACTCTTGGCAATGAAGGGAAATAGATCAATGTGTTTTTCCCAACACATTGAGCTATTTCTTTAACCAAATGAGATATTTTGCTTTTGCCAATAAGTACAGGAAATTATTGTAAGAAGTTAAGTGGCTAATATGACATATGAGGTGAAGCAATAATTAAGTATTGTAACCATGGCTTCAACCCAGTGCGGCTGTTATTTGTCTTTACAAGTGCCATGCACAATGTCGGTGCGGCTGTAATAGGTGGCGTTCCAGCTCACCAAGCTTTCATTCAATAGAGATTTAAAAAGGTATAAAAGCAATTGTCCAGCTCCTGAAATTGAGCTTGCCCTTCTCATATTACTCGATCAACAGCCTCAGCAGTAAAATATTTACAACACTGTGGAGACAGAGGAAATGTATTTTGTATTTTCATCCATCAGCCAACTAAGGGACGATATACTTTATTCTCTGTTGAATGTGAGAAACTGATACTCTCTATGCTCAAACTGCTGGGTGTATCTGAAGAGGCCTCACATTCCCTGCTCACCTATGCACACTATGCCATTTCAAGGTAGGTTTTAAAACTATTTGTTTCAGCTCCATGCCACTGCATACTGTTGCTCTTAATAAAAAAAAAAAGATGCTGGTCAGTGGACAGGAATTTGACACCATGATCTCTCAGAGGAAGCTTTGAGGCTGGCTCTGTGGGAGAGTGGAGCTGGTTATGCCCCTGCAGCCCTTCCACAGTAATCTGACATATGCAGCGCTTTGCACTATTACAAGCTTTGAGGAACTGATCAAAGGAGCGAGCTCTAACGGGGAAAGGAAACAAGAGAAACAAAACAAACCCCAGTTTGATGTCTACCTCTTGCTCATCACAGCCTCTCCGCCTACTGCCTTCACACGCCCATCTCCTTACTCATTTTCTTCACAACTTTGTCCCCCCTAACCCACGCACCCTCTATCACCCTTTCCCTTGTGTGTTGGACAAAGCAAATTATTTCCTTTTTAAAGGAATGCCATCCCTGTATTTAAGGAAGCCTTCAGGGCAGAGATCTTTCTTCTTACTATTAGTTTCCTGTTGCTACCATCTAGTTTTTGAGGCTTTGTTCAATTGTTAGTTCTTACAGTAGTTTGATGGTTGACAGGGGGAGAAGTTTGGGGTCCTACAGCTTCTCCCATTCTTTTGTTCTTTTTGGCCTAGTTTTGGTAAATCCATTGCAGTTTGTTTTGTAAATTAAATGATTTAAACTGGTTCTCTGGTATGGTGCCCTTTTAATATGTAAGTGGTCACGAAATTATTTGGGCTGTGGCTGTAACATCAGTGGCAGAGGAAGTATTCATCCAGTAAAAGTAGCTAGCCTGGAAACCAGACGATTTTGTCAATTTATGTTTCATTTGCTCAGGCCACCACCCATTCAAACAGATTTACAGCCAAAGAGAGGCTGGAAAGTAGCCTCTTAAGTTTAAAACTATTGGATGTGCCCAAAGCCACTTGTTAACCAATTAGCCACCACAACATCATGGCCACTGTTGTTCTTGCTGAAATTGGATCACCAATGACCAAATTGAGCCAGAAAAACCTGTGAATATGTCATTGTTATTAGCTGTTCAAAAATGATTGAGCCGGAGAAAACCTGTGAATATACTGCAAAAAGTACGTAGGAGAGCGGAGGGCGATGCTAGGCTAGCTGGACAGGCCAATCAGAAGAGTTTATCTTTTATGGGGCGGGTGTATGATGATGACCGAAAGGAGCGTCATGCTAAACAAAGTAACAAAACAGTTACTGGACGTATCTAGCATTCTACGTCCAGCGCAACACAGCAGGCTCCCGAAACCAAGATCAAACTGTCAAACTATGAGGTTCTGAGAGATGAATCAATTTTATGTTACTGTACTGCCTGTCTCCTGCCTCAAATGTAGAACATTTTAGTATGCTGTTTAGCTGTAGATTGGTGTCTGATTGTTGTAGGTCTGTTCAATTGGGTCAAGTGGCATATTGTCTGCACCGTTGATAATTTGTTGGAAGTAAAAAATGAGTTGAGAAGTTCCAGACTAATCAAATTTGCTAAATAGTCTGGCTAAAAAGTAGCAATACTGCAATATAAACTTATATAAGTTGCAAAGTGACTAGTAACTACTAATGACAATACTCAAATTTTTTACAAATTGCACTAATGCAGAGTATATTAACTTAGTTTTCTTAGGGTTCAAAGCAAAAAAAATTCAAAACACAATTCAGTTACATTTCCCCACTGGCATTTATGAATGGAGTTCTAGGAACCAGGGTTGCATTTAAAAATCCTCAGAATCATGTTTTTGAGAAATATAATTTTATTATTCCAACTTTTATAATTTAATTTTCACTCTTACAGAGCCTCCTTTAGTTTCTCCAATGCAATGTTTGTGTGCTGCTCCTACGGGGAACACGTTTGCAGAACAGGACATTTTATTTCTCAAGACTTATGTAATGGGCTGTCACTGTGAAGGAGCTCTCTGTACTGTACCTCTGGAGGTTCATCCATTGGAGGAACAGGCGGGGCATTCTGTATGCTCTCAAGGACTTAGATATTAAACTCTGTGTTCTCTATGGCGGTGACATTTCTTTGCCATTCATTGTTGCTTTGAATCTGCCTATATATAAGTGTTGTGTTATTTTTCACCCAGTGCTGTGAAGAAGACTGTGTTCTTTCTGTCAGGGCTGGCTTGTAGGACAGAATATTAATACTATGTTACGCAATGTCAGTGTGCGCCTCATTCAATTAAAGATTATGCATCGCTTCTTTTGGACTCCCTCCAGATTGTTTAGACTTTGTTTAAAAGGCACACCAAATTGTTGGAGATGTAAGACAGAGGAAGGCTACTTACTTTATGTCCTGTGATAAGGTCCAGGTTTTATGGACAAGGATATACATGATAACCTATTTTGGATTGCAGGAACCCAGGTTCCATTTAACCCAAGTTTAGTTGTTCTTAATCCTAAATGGAATAGATAAGTACATACAAAGCTGGGTCCAGACTATTTAATGATAGCCAGACTGATTCTTTTAAAATATGGAGAAATGAAGGGGTCCAATCCAGGAGTGGGCTTGTGAGATGACTAGGCTGGTGCGTTTCAAAAGATGTCATACAAACACTTTGTAAGATTGGATGTCTACACGGTAAAATTGGGAATGCACTTTGGAGGGCTCCTAAGAAACTTTTTACTTTCAAAGATGGATAAGTAGCACGTTTGAGTGTGCATAGTGTGCATAAGTTCTGCCACTGTCCACTTACTGACACAGGTAAAGTGGACAGCATGACAGTCTATCAGGGCCTAAGGGCAGGTGTAGGTAAGAGCTGATGCCCACAGAGGTAACAAAGAGCTGAAATGTAATGACCATAGCAAATAGGTGTTAGAGAGTAGGATCTGCTCATCAGGGCAACAGGGGGCCTGTAGAAATGGCTATACCTTGTTAGGGCGACCTGGAGACTAGAGAGAATCAGGCAGGATTGCTCAGGAGCAAAGCTCAAGGGAGTCAGAAATAACCACTGAGGAGACAGAAAAGCCAACAACACAGCCCCATTAAACCTAGCCGTCTACAGTAGAAATACAGCAGCAATCAGCAAGGGTTTGGGAATATAGGGGGTCATCCCTATGTTCCCTTATTTCTATGAATTTTCCCCTAAATAAAAATTAGGCCCCAATGTTCAGAATCAGCTACTCTGATTCCCATACATACCGTGTGTAAGCATGACAGTATGAATTTGGTGTAAGTAAGAAATTATGCAATTTTTTCATGGTGCTTTTAATTATAGTGGTGCTGCTTACTGCTTTATTTTAAGTATTTAGTCTTTTTTCCTCCATCACTCTTCAACACACTAACACTGTCAAACTTGTGTCCATGTCTCTGTCCGCCAAATCCAGAAGTGTAACATATCTGAAATGCACAGACCCGGTTGTAATTAAACACCTCAATGAGCAGATTACGACTTTCCCCATTTGGAAATTTCATTACCATTTCCATAATTGGATTCCAAATTTAATTAGTGCTCCTGGGCTAAACAGCATGCGATCCGACGTTGAATGCAGATGCTGTCAGAGGTTTTGAACACTGGTTCAACCCTGGTTGCTTCTTCTGACACCTTGGAAAGAAACAAACAGACCAGTATAGAACATTTCATTACTCGTATTTCTTTGCCAAGCACTCATTTTATAGGCAAAAATATTACGCTTGGTCTAAAATGTTATAAAAAATGTCCTGCTACGGCACTCTTTATTATCCTGTAATTGTGTATTTTAATTTAAATTTTATTTTATCTAATTAACACCATTTAAATTAGGTGTTTGTAATGTGTTTAACCAACCTGTTCTCACTTGGAACTCGTAAAATACCGACGATTGGTTAGTGGTTCTCAGTGTCAGAGACAGACACAAAAAGCAACCTTTAGCGTCTGAATGGAACGCACCGGGCAGAGCAGCAGCTTGACCTGTCTGAGGATCCGCTCAAGAACAGTGGCAGAGTCAATAGGTTTCCATTAAAGTCAATGTGTGTATTTCCACTGACTGCGGAACTACTGCGTTCCAACTCCGTCCCAACTCCGGCGATTCCCCAGCCCTCCGCAGCAGATCCGCAGAGCTTCTATTTTTGCCGGATGCCGGAGAGCTCCGCAGCAATTCCGCACACGGCAGATTGTGCAGGACAGGAAGTCGAGCACAGAAACAAAATAAATTATATGGTTAATTTTCAAAATAAAATTATACCGTGCTCATGGCGGCTCATATTTCCCTGCACTACATCTTGAAAACATCATAATGAGCGGAGACAGGCTTGAAGTCAATAGCTCAGGGGTTTTGTTTATAGAAACTATATCCTGTTATATCGCGCAATCACACTTGAATTTGCAAGATCTCGTGGCTCCCTGTGACTTCAGCTGTCAGTCATGGCTGCAGCCATTCCGCAACTAATCCGGACCTGGTGGGTGTTGAAGGACAGCGGAGCATGGAGCCAACACGCAGCAAAGCCGATCCGCAGCCGTTCCACAATTGGTTGGAATCCAGGGTTACTCTGTTCCTGCAGAGACTGCTGAGAGGGAGTAAAAGAGGTGGATTAAGGTCCTTCTTAACAGCCAAAATGTAAAAGAAAATCCACCTACAACCTCTAAAGCTCACCAATTAGCATGGTATAGGATTTTTGGTTTAATCTGCACAAAACCCAAAGTTAAAAGGACAAGGTGTAGGGATAAATGTGGTACTATTTATTGAAAGTCACTTCTTTTAGCCAAGAAATAGTCCAGCGTATAACCCTTCGTAAAACAGCAACTTTTTACCATTCTGTATTTATACACCCAAATCTGTTCTGGTATAATAAAGCATATTGGGTTTAGTTCAAGAAGTGTTGTCTGCATCTGCTGTATAATAGTTGAGCTGTATAATTGTTATTGTCGTAACTTTTTTGTGATTTAGGTATGAGGATTTCTCAACAGATTAAAAGAAGTAAAGATCTATGAGTGTACATGACAGCAGAAATGCATGGATTGTCAGTAATAAAAAGCACATGTGATTTGTAAAGTGAATTATTCAGTAAAGATTATTGGATGCAAAATGTCTTAGATGTGTTTGGCCACTTTAAACGCAACAATAAATGTACACACAGACAATTAGAGGTGATTTCTTTGATTGTTCTTTCATTATTATAAATGTATCCAACAATCCACACAGGCACACAGTTCCCTTTTTATATTGTAGTGTCTTTATACACAAGCAGAGCTCTACATTTTAACCAGGTTTTCAGAAAGACACCATTTAATTTGAAAATTCTTGGCCAGTAATCAAATCATTTATTAAGATGTATTCATCCTCAGTCTAAAGGTCTAATTTCCAGTCAAGTGTAAGACAAGTAGGCATTATCTAAGCATTCTTTTCATTCCCATTGGGGCCAAGAATAACTGTAGAGCCTCCTTCCTTTTGAAAAGTGAGCTTCACAGTTGATATTCTTGGAATGATTATGATAATACGTAAAACATACATAAAAGGACCTGAAACAACAATGTCTGTCTCAAGTTATCTAAAATACTCTGCAATTACCTAAATAACACCCATGGAAGGGAATGAGAGAAGAAATAAACCATTTTCAATTCTTGGCATATGACTGAGACTTTAAGGAGGCTTTGGAGCCTGAGAACTGCAGGCCCAAACCTGACCTCCACGGGAACCGAGCCTGAGGCAACACAACAGAGGATGTTTATCTGAAGCATGGGACAGGTTGGGTTGCACATCAGAAGCACATACCAACATGGAGACATAACCTGTCCACCAAACAGTTAATCAGCCTATATGTCAGGTGGGTAGTAATCATAACACATAAGTGTTGACATATGCTTTCATTGCTCTTTTAAAAAAGTTCTACAGAAATAAATGACATTTTTTAGAACTGGGGGATGGATGGATGGATGGGTAGGTAGGTAGACAGGTAAATAGATAAGACGAGCAATAACTGCTCCACAGCACCGTGATGCCAAACACACATTCAACACAGCATGGGAGTGATCTCATGAAGCATAAAAAGTAAAATGATAAAATGTTCGGATTCAGCCAGAGAATTATGGACGCTTCAATTGGTCGCTCAAACGCTGCTAAACTTACAAAGGTTTGGATTTAGCAATATTTTTCTTTCTTATTTTGACCCTGGAGAGAAACGTTATATCTCTTCTCCTTTGCACCACCTCTCTTTTGCAGAGCAGACTTGTCAGACAGTCTTGTTGCCTACGGCCAAGTTTGAATTACTTTCAAGTGACTTTGTTCCATCCCTGATATCACCTTAGCCTAAACTTGTCTTGAAATCTAAACAGAGAGGTAGGGAATAGACACAGATATTGATTAGTGGGCTTCTTGTGAAAGGCTCTGAGGTGAGGAGTAAATACTTGTGGAAAGACACAATAGAAAATAATAGATATAATGGAAAAAGACCTTTTCCATTATATCTAATGAATAAAACAACACTGTAAGTAGGTGGTAAAAGGGAAACTACTTAAGGCTTTATGGTATCAGTTAATTAGATGGTTTCTGTAACTATCTATCAAATCAATGTCTGTAGGGATAGATGAGGTTAGAAAACTTATGTCCACACATATTGAAAGATACTTTGGCCAACTGATTTTAACTTTCAAAGAGTGCAATATTTGCTGCCTCATATCTTTATAATGAAAAAATAGGGTATAACTGATTTTCAAGGGACTACAAGTACACTCCTTTGATTACCCTGAGCCATCTGTAAAGTGTAGATATGGGCGGGACTTGTTTCTCTGTTCTCCATAACCTATGGCACATCTGTTAGGCATTTAGAGGCCTAGATAACCTCTGACCCTAGGCTTCCACTTCAACCAGATTACTTTTGGTTGGTTGTGTCAACGTTTCCTGATACTGATCCATGTTCCATTAGGAAGGCGTATGTCAGTATTACTTGCATGTAACTGCTTCCAGGCAAAACAGCAAGTTCTCAGAAATCCCCCAAAATGATTGGGCTGGTACTCATAAATGGCAAGTTGTTTCATAATTTCATTGAATTGTTAGAAAGAGAACTTAACATGTGAATGACTTTGTTAAAGTCAAAATTAAATTAAGCAAATAATTAGAGCTGCATTCTTCCCCTGTGAGAGCAGTGATTTATTTCAGCTCAATTATGAATTCCATTAAAGTAAGGCCAAAAGGCCAAAGCATCAGTATTGGATGGGTTGAATATATCATTCATAAAACGTGCGTACGACCTAAAACAGGCGTATGATGGGCGTACGCCAATTCCTATGCAAAGCTCGGCATTTCTCAATTTGAACGTGAGTGTAGGCTGTGAAATAATCTCACGTCTGGTCTGACCTTGTGTATGCAAGTTTTCCAGTGTGACTAACGGTGGTTCATGGTATAACCATGATATGATAAAATGTTTATTCAGTCGCCTATTTAATCGAGTGCTTTGGCAGTCCTAAAGTCGAAGCGATAGCAGATCTGGCTGTGTTAAAGGATCTTAATACGGGCTTGAGATGTGAGAGGGTTTTTCGGACCGCACCGGGATGCAACAGTTTTTGATGAGAGGGTGGAGCCGGGAGCATGACATGCCAAGCAAAGTGTTGTTTATGGTTTCAATGTTATTGCACTGCGCTAAACTAAACACTAAACTCCCTATGAAAATGTTTACTAAGGTAACAAATCCGTCCATCATTTTTCACAGTCTATGCTTTCACCCTGAGACTAAAAGGGGGCAGCCGTTTCATACACAGGTCGCTTGTTGGAGAAATCTACAGTAGATGGTCTAGGTGGTTTTAAGCATTTGAACGTGTGTTGCTTTTTCTGATGAGGACAGTCTGTTATATCTATATTTCTCTCTTGTGCTGCCTTTCCAAGAATTAATGCTACAAGCTTGTCATGGGGAGCAAAATAAATGAATCGCCTGATAGAAATAGCCTGGTTTTAGCCTTTTTCCAACTTTACTCTCAAAGTTTGAAAAGCTTATTCTTTGTCAGTCACACCCTGCTGTAAATTCACATGGTATGGTAGTGATGGAAACTACCCAGCAGAATAACTCTTCCGCTGACCGGGACGTGGAAAAGGTTAATTTCTTTGCGCAAATGCACATCAATAACAGATGTTGAAACTAGTGATCTAGCTTGTTCTTTCTTGACCACATCTCCAGCTTTAAATCTGATTCCATACCACGCATACACACATGCACACTTTACTTTAAATTGCAGCCATTATGGCAACAGTGCCACCCCATCCTAATGGTCAAGCTGTCATGGACCTTAGGTTTCAAACAGAAAGCTGGAGTCATTCTCTTTATATATAACAACACATTCATAGTTTTGTTAATACCACCACTTTCGTTTTTTTGTGCAAACACCCTCACTCAACACTCTAATCCATTCCCTTGGTAGCCCTGGAATCTATTTAAATTCACCATCACACTATCCTTTGCTGTTCTCACTTTGGAGCATAATTAATATGCAACAACAAATCTAAGGATAATTACATTTTCATTCCATTTTCATGTTGCGAGTGCCATCCAGCGTGACACATATGCTGACAGATGTGTTTCAAAGAAATGCTCAGTATATACTGTACATTGGCATAGGATGGATGGAGTGTCTTTTTGGGCTATGCAGAGTTTGTCTTCTGTGAGGCAAAAATTAGGGTAATAAAATACAGAATTACTATATATCAAGGTTTATATATAGCTCATTTTCACATTAACAATGTAATGTGCTAAATGTCGACTAGAATGCAGTAAAAAAGTGGTGGATCAAATAATTCAAAAACATAAGTTACACTTTGTGAAAAATAAATGATATCAAATAAATATAATAGACAGCATGGGGAAGTTGCATGTGATGCTTACAGTTTTAAATTGTTTGGAACTGTATGATTCAAATTTGGCAAATTTCTGGTTGATTAAAAAATCAACAGCTGTTGTTTTTCCAACACAAGACTAACATTTTGCTACCTATAATGCTTCCCTTAATCAGTGTATGGCTTTTATAACATCTTTCATTTTTTAAGCTATATTTCTGCAATGCTACCTATTAATGTGTTTCTTTCAGGTAGTGCATGTATTGCCATTTCTCAAATGCCTTTGCTCATGTTGTGTTGGGCATGCCACAAGACAAAAACAACAGTTTATAACTAAATGTATGTGATACAGAAAGCTGTATGACAATAAAAAACTATGCTAAAATGTCTCTTCATTTTTGTTGACCAAAACGAGACGCTATGACATCATTTCATCTCTATTTGGAGTATTTCTGTTTCCTGTGTCTTGATTCAGGGGCAGACGCAGGCAACAATACTTCCTCAAGCCCCAATAGTGGCAATAGGGTCGTTTGATATGAACTTCAGGAAGTAGCAGAAACACTGGTCCCATTCCGATTTAGTAAAATGTTATCAGACCCATATATCACTTTCGACTTTTAGTCGACTGAAACATGACTGGGAGTAAAAAGAGTATGAACGAGACTAAAACTAATAAAAACTAAAATGACAGCTTGACACAACAACTAGACTAAAACTAACATTAAAACAGGCCGCCAAAAACAACACTTATTGTACATATTTGTTTTTGGATTTATTGTTTATTTCCTCTTAATGTGCTAATGATTATGTATGTGTGATGGCCCAGAGCTTGTTTTTGTCTTGTGCACGTGCAGGTCTGTGACTGGGAGCACCTGGCCAGTCCTCCTAGTCTAAATAACCCTGTCTGCCCCGGTCCAGTGTGCAGCAGTCCCTTCACCCAGCACTATCAGGATTTTATTCTGTTTAGTTACTTTCTTTGCTATCTACTGACAACATGCACCACACATTGTGCACTGCATCCATACACCCTCATACATCACTGATCATGACAACCACACCACATTGTCTTTTTGTTTGCACTATTATTTAATAAATGTCAGTTTGTTATTGTTGGCTGTGCATCTCCCTGTTTTCCTTGTGGTCTGTGAGACAGTCGTAACATGTTGGGGGCTCGTCCACAAGCGACAAGGACATTCTTCCTGTTTTACTTTTCTGATCTGTTTGAAATTAAAAGCCCTTTAGCGTTCCTGTGGACAGAATCTCTTTATTTGTTCACAGTTGTCTTTTATTGTGAAATATTTGCAGGACAAACGCAATGTAGAAAGTTAGGTCTGACAGAAGCAGCAGTAGCGCTGTCTGTGGAGACAACACACGTGCGAGCCGCAACAGTTTCAGTGAGGTAGCCGCTGCCCGGGTATTAGGCTTGTTTCTGCAGTAAAAAACATTGGAATCCATTGAATCCAATATTACTTTTTCACTGCAATGGCTCTCTAGAAAACTAACTTAAAGGCCTATTTTAAGCCAAATTAGTCACAAAGCTATAAGTAGAATGCTGCTGCATTAGCTCAGTTGCTTTGTCTTTCATTGTAGGAGAAAGTCTTGTTGAGCTTGAAATAGAAGTGGCTTGACCTGGAATAAACAACAAGCTGCACGTGTAAAGAAAAATCGTGGTTTGGAAATACAGTACTTAAACTTAAAAGACACACACACAGAAGAGTCATAACAACTTCTCCCATATATGTATATAGTTGTGTATGGAAGTTATTTTATTTTACAGTTGGTACTGTATAGCAATAGAGATGAAAAAGATGATTCATAGATTGGTTTGGTGTGCATAAAGACACCCTGAGGTTGATGATTAAAATCAATTAGTAGCAGAGCATTCAAGCAAAGGACTGAACCAACTTCTAATTTGAAGAAGAAAACAATTGTAGGGAATATATCTACTGTTATAACACGTGATTTAATGATTACTGGAAAAGTTAACTGTTAGTTAACTGCTTCTAAAGTTTAGAGATGCTACTACCTTAAAATGTAAGAATGATTAATTATACTAAGAAGACCTTGGGCCACCCCTTTAACATAATATGATGCATTGGAAGCACAGAATAGATTTGGTCCACCCCATACATATCAATAAGGGTAGGCTAAATAACAGAATCACCTCTCTGTATAGTGTGACACACAACATAAACTACAGCTCCCCAAATAATCATGAAGTTGGATCAACACCTCTTTAAAAGAACCAAAATGTAATATTATAACATTCATGAAGGTATCATTTATTGCAGGACTGTTGTACTATGGTACATGTCCACCGGCGAGCATAATTTCAGAAACACATTTCAATGAACTATTTCCATATAATTAGAGAAAGTTTCCAAGCAAGTTGCCATGTTGGCCCGTTATAGAATACGGGAGCAGACAGTCTACGAGTGAAGCATTCGTCCAATTAGGGGCAGCCATTGGCCTTGTAGGAGCCTGTTTTCATTTGTGTGAATAAAGCCAGTGAAAGTGTCCTTCCAACAGCTTTAAAGCAGAAAAAAACTGTGCGCAATGATGACACCTGCTTTTTTGTTGTCAAATGGGTATATCAAATTGATTTGAGACATTTTAAGGTGTTTCCTTACATTTACCTACAGTTTTGCTATATAAAATAGCCATTATATTTCGCTGATAAATTAAATAAAAAATGTCTCTCGTCCCTTCGTTTGTCCACTTTTAAAAATACTGGGCGGAAATAAAAACAACAACTTCCTCTTCGTTTTATGGTGGTGTAGCAGTATGAATGTGGCTCTGTTGGCCAATCAGCACAGCGGGACCCTGTATAAAAGATGCTAGTGGCCCTCCCACTGCCCTTCTTGCTGTGTTGACGGAAGGGCGCCACACTTCTGGGTTGCTCACTCCGGGACTAGTCTGCTAGGCTACAGGTAGGGTGGTGGTTTGGTCATTATTTTAGTGTATCAAACGTTTGTAGATTTTTGGCTGGTGGGTCCATCCGTTCATCCATCATCATTTGCATCACAAATATAAAACATACATATTATACAGTATATTAAAATGTTTTTCTTTTTGTCTAGATAAAGCCACACACAATGCAGTGTGCTCAGCATTGAAAGCCTGAAATACACCTCAGAAGGATAGCAAACAAGCTTGAGATAAGAACAATGTAATCACTGGTGTAAGTAAGTCATCTAACATTTAAACACTTGACCACTCTGACAAGAGTGTGGCAAGTCGCTGCAATTCCCTTGGCATTACTGATTAGTGAATTATAAGCTTATCAGTATTTTGGTGAGCAGGAAGGCAGGCCGTAAAAGGCACTAAAGGCATCTCCTTCTCCCCTGGTGATGCATGCTGGTGCCCCGCTAATGGCGGCTAATTTGCTTGTGAGACATAATTGGGTTCTGGAAGCATAAACTCAACGGGAATTGTGAACACCAGCAGAGATATTAGCTGGGCGAGTGAAAATGTGTGTGTGTGTGTGTGTGTGTGTGTGTGTGTGTTTTAGCATAGGTTTGCTCACAGTATGTGTATGCACTGTGTTACACATAGCAGATAATTACTGCATTTTGGTGTGCATTTCTTTAGTGTGCATTCAAAGTGTAGGAGTATCTTTAAAGGGGTTTCACCACTACCCTTGAGGATATTAATTGGTGTGTGTGTGTGTGTGTGTGTGTGTGTACAGTGTCTGAGAAGGTGTCTTTATGCAAATAAGAAACTGTTGGAGATGAAGACAGGCTTCAAAGAACCCCGCTGATTAGAACAATTCTCTCCCTCCTAAATACTGGCGTGCATGCAACTGCAGTGGAAGCACACAAAGGATGCACACCGAGTAAGCTAGTAAGTGATGACAAATCTTGTTATTGACCAATAAATCCAGTGCAAGCACAAGAACGGGGCCATATTTAGCTTATTCCCAGTGTGGTAATGTGCAGCGGGAGAATGTTTAATGGCCTCCCCCAAATGACACATAGGCAGGTTTAAGTTTTCAACATGAAATACTGTTCCATTCTGCTCATCACATAAGAAGGCATTGTGCAGTTATGCATTTATGAATTATGTTTGTTCTTTGTGGACTGTTGTTTGCACAAACACAAAGTGACACCTCCTCACAAAACATTAAAAACATGTTTTTGGACTATATTTTTATTTGCCACATCCAACTGGCAACTCATTTTGTGTGTCTGCCTGTGTGTGAGCTAATAATAGGTGTATTCCTATCTTCAAGTTACCTACTATTGACTTTTCTATCTGTGTTTTCTATTACATTTATCCCTGAACAATATCCTGCTTTGTTCAAACAGTTAAGCACATTGAAAGTGAATTGTGTGCTGCTGATGACCCCTAAGTTTCAAATCTCAGCCAAAATAACCTTTTCACCGCTTTTACTACATTCTGACTCAAAATAGAAAACTTTTCTCCAATCATGTTGACACATAGGGGTGTGCATTTCATTGTCTCATTTCTGGGTTGCAGAGATACTTGATGTCTGCCAAACTCGGTTCCTCTTGTCCTGCTCAATTACACACACCCAGAAAGATTTCTGAAACCTTGATTTATGAAAAATGAACTGTGTTGAAAGTATTTCTTACTTGCTGCTGCTTTACTGACATCTATGACGTAAGTTCTTTTATTCAAAAAGTTTTTTTTCTTCAAAAAAGGTGATCAAGAGCCCATTTTTAATTCTTGAAAATGTATTCATGATCATGTGTAAATTGGCTTAGAACATAATTTACATCCTAAGAGAGTTCAGATTTAGACTTGGCTCCCTTTAAATTAAATGTCTAGATGTTTATAATGACTTATTATTATTCTCAGACCACATTCATTTAAAATCCTACATCAGAATGGTCCTAAATTACCTGAGTGACCCAATGGATATGTATTGTCTAACCCAGAGTTGGAATTAACCTGGCTTAACTGTAGGAATCCATTTTAGAGTGGCCTGAAGGAGAGTTAAATATGCCTTTAACAGCCTGAAAAAATGTCAATATAGCTTTACTTTTAAGCCCTTAATTTTAAAATTGTATATCAGAATAGACGGGCCGGTCTGAGTATTTCACAATCTGCTCAGTTACTGGGATTTTCACCCACAACCATTTCTAGGGTTTACAAAGAATGGTGTGAAAAGGGAAAAACAGCCAGTATGCGGCAGTCCTGTGGGCGAAAAGGCCTTGTTGATTCTGGAGGTCAGAGGAGAATGGGCCGACTGATTCAAGCTGATAGAAGAGCAACTTTGACTGAAATAACAACTTGTTACAACCAAGGTATGCAGCAAAGCATTTGTGAAGCCACAACACACACAACCTTGAGGCGGATGGGCTACAACAGCAGAAGACCCAACCGGGTACCACTCATCTCCACTACAAATAGGAAAAAGAGGCTACAATTTGCAAGAACTCACCAAAATTGGACAGTTGAAGACTGGAAAATTGTTGCCTGGTCTGATGAGTCTCAATTTCTATTGAGACATTCAGATGGTAGAGTCAGAATTTGGCGTAAACAGGATGAGAACATGGATCCATCATGCCTTGTTACCACTGTGCAGCTGGTGGTGGTGGTGTAATGGTGTGGGGGATGTTTTCTTGGCACACTTTAGGCCCCTTAGTGCCAATTGGGCATGGTTTAAATGCCACGGCCTCCCTGAGCATTGTTTCTGACCATGTCCATCCCTTTATGGCCACCATGTACCCATCCTCTGATGGCTACTTCCAGCAGGATAATGCACCATGTCACAAAGCTCGAATCATTTCAAATTGGTTTCTTCAACATGACAATGAGTTCACTGTACTAAAATGACCTCCACAGTCACCAGATCTCAACCCAATAGAGCATATTTGGGATTTAACATCAATATGGGCTAACATTTCTAAAGAATGCTTTCAGCACCTTGTTGAATCAATGCCACGTAGAATTAAGGTAGTTCTGAAGGAAAAAGGGGGTCAAACACAGTATTAGTATGGTGTTCCTAATAATCCTATAGGTGTGTGTATAATACTACAAATGTACTATAAATGTAATAAAGATATGCCTAAGGGTCAAGGCCTTATCACACCCAGGACGAAGCAAAAACACAAAACAAAAATATAATATATTTTATCGCATTCAACCCTTTCACACCTGACACAGGCTGACACAAATATTCACATTCCACATTTGGAAATAAATGTGTATACTGTCTGTTACGTTGATAACAAAGTATTTCTACCTGTCATCAAGCCAGTTCAACTGATGTTGTCTTTATGTGCATCTTCCCAGTATCTTTTTTTTTTTCTTTTTGTGAGGACAATACTGTATATTGTGAGACCAAATGGATCAATTTTGTGTATGAACAGAATTATCACATTGGCATTGGAGAAAATATTTTGATCCCATGAGAAAAAGTCTTCATTTTTTTATTTGGATTGTTTTTATTGGCATCCGAAATCTGCAGAAATAAAAAAAAAAAAATGCACAGCATACTACGAAAGTTTCGGATTTGGTGTAGAAAGGCTCAAAGAGATAGATGTGTTTGAATAATCAAATTAAAGTGTGATTTATTGCCATCCATCCATCTTTATCCGCCTATCCAGTATCGGGGCGCGGGGGCAGCAGCACCAGCAGGGGACCCCAAACTTTGCTTTCCCAAGCCACATTAACCATCAATCCACCCAAAAGTTATCAAATCATTGCTCCTCATAGTGTGTGCCCAAATTCTTTCATATGGGGCAAAAATGTATCTGGGCGGAAGGCCAAGGGCCAAAATAATGTAAAGAGAAAATAGTATAATTTATAGAAATTAGCAAATACCACTGCTCTTTAATCTGCATATACTGTATCTCCCATATTTCTCATCTCATTTATCACTTGAAATCTCAGTGGGAGAAATGATCCCTGTCTTTGCTTTTTAAAAGTCTTTTAACATCAGGGCTCCAGCTGACTTACTTAGTTTTCTTATAGCAGTGTGCCACTGCCTAGATAGTTCCATCTTGACTGGCTGACTCAAGGCCAGTGACGTACAGGAAGCACGGCTCACAGCATGTTAGGGAGAAAGGTAGAGAGAAAGAATACAATTGTTTTTTTAATTCTTCCTAGATAAAACTTATCTACAAAATTGAATAGGAAAGTTTACCAGCACTGTGCTTTACATTGGCATAAAATTCAGATGGAGTCCTTTTTTAGCTTTGCGGTCATTACTGTTAGGGTTTTACAACACCTTCAAAAAAAAGGGGAGAATAAACATAAGCATGTCAAATGCCATCGTGGCCCACATAAAAAGGAGCATTGGCCAAGCCTGGCCAGCGGGCCCTTATATTGGGCAGCCTTGCTTTAGAGCAAAAGTCAGGGAGTCACCAACGTCAGTAGGCTACATCCTCCTCTGTGGACCATGAATGTTTCATGGCAACCCATTGCCATCCCTACAATAACAAATGTACTGTTCAGTCATGATGCACTGAAGAAAATGTGAAGAACTGAAAAATAAAAAGGCAAATGAGTGGCAGCAGTAAAGTAAGACATTTAAAGTGGCTATATGTTACTTTCAGTTAGCGTTACAGAGAGGCCATTTAGTTGCAATGAATGTTTTGCTTGGACAGAAAATCATTCATTTGCAATTAGAGGATACGTTACAGATTAAGAGTTGCATACGGTAACTTAGCCGACTTTGGATGTCTCGTGAGCTAAACCGGGTAACACTGTCACTGGTTTACAAGCCAAGGCATTGAGAGATTGATGTTGCAACAAACGTGTTAATAAAAAAAATGTATATAGCATTTCATGAAAGCCAAGAATGTTTTACACAAGTAACGTTACAGGGGGACAAAAAAAAAAGAAGCTAAAAAGCTAAGAAGCTAAGCAATCCAAAGTTATTTTATGAATGAAATTGACATATTATATTCCTGAGAGCCAATTCAGGGACGTTTTCGAATAATTTACAATTCCGAAATTGCCTGCATCTCTTGAAAGCCCGACTGAGTGTGACTTGGGTTTTGCATGTGCGACTTACAATTTCCTTTTTAGCTTTTATTCCATTCTTTTCTGAAAGGGTCCTGCCCCAGTATCAGACATAAATACAGCAGATAACATCTAAAATAAAAATAAAATACAATAAGGCCTATATAAATATTTTGCTACCTATTACATACATACTCACTAACACTGGCTTTGCTGGTGTTACTCCAAAATCTGTAACCCATCAGTAGTTAAGCATTTTTTTGACTTGTGCAAGAGCATTAATAAAAACTATGTAAAAATGGCATTCTTTTCACTGTTAGTCTTGTTTGCGGTTACAGGTCATTTATGATCATCAGATGTAACATTACGCAGTTTCAGAAACATCTAAAAGTTACATATAGTCACTTTAAAAATATATACAAATATGGTATTGCAGTGCTGAACAATTATTATTAACTGCACTTTACAATCCGGATGGGATTTGCTGCAATACTGTGTTATTGCAATCACTGATGTAGTTTTTGATTTCATCACTAGCATCTCAATTTTTATTATAAGAGCCACAATTTCTTTAGCTACTTGTGGCTGTCACTCTCCATACTGCTTGATCTGTCTGATAGCTGAATGACACACATTGTGATATTGCTGCATCTTTGAAATCCCCAAACCCATTGCTGTTTCATTCCCACTCGGTCTCAATGCAGTTCATAAAAAGGTCATGTTATTTTGATCTATTGATTCTTCAACAGGGACAAAATTTTCTTGTTTATTTCATGTTGGTCACGGATTTCACCAAGTGCAATGGCACTGGGCTGCATTAGCCTGCTCTGTGGGACAACAACGGCCGCAGGAAAGCAATCCGCGGCCTCTAGGGGACGCAACAACAGGGAAATGCAACGCCACACGCCGGGGACAGACCGCCACACGTGGGATGCGCTACAACAACGGGACGGTTGTGGTTAGGGGAAGAAGAACACAGAAAGGAACTGCCACACGCAGGACGCAATCCCTGGTCTCCGGGGCAAAAGTCCTGTTTTGTTTGACCCATCCACCACCCCAACCAACCAACCAACCAACCAACCAAAAACAACCAAACAACTTCCTATGCAAATTTTTGGCTTTCCACTACTACTCGCTACCGTAGTCTTGCTGTTATCATGAAAGGTGCTTCCCTTAAAATACATTAGTTTAAAATTTGTACTCACTAGCACAAAAAATTGTGTCCCTGTACACAAATTGCCATGACACTGGGCTGAACATCCAGGACTGCTGTCAGATAGAATTGGCCACCCATGCCAAATATTCAGCAGGTCTGCATTAGTGTTAGATTTTAACATAGTAAAATAAACTGCAACCTAGGAACCAACAATGGCCGATGCAATTGTGAAAACATTAATCTTATCTTATTTTCTCAAGATGTCTGAAATTGGTTTGGGGGTAAATCTGCAATGCCAACACCAACCTGGTATGGGGACAGGATATGCGGTATAGATCTTGACAAGTAAATGGAGTTACTGCTGCCTGTGTTGGATACACAATAAAAACTTTTCAGATATTATCTTCATCATCTGGGAAAAACTCCCATTGCACCTCTGCACTGTTTTGTGTGCAAGCAAGCATGGGAGATCCTAATGTATCTCTTCAAGAAGGCCAGAGGAAGACTGTGTGTGTGTGTGTTGTACGGTATTCTGTTATTTTAAAACAATTAAACATTGTTATTTTAAAAATCAAAACATGACATTATTAAAGGTCAGTGTGTGTGTATACGCATTGAAGTAAGCTCAAATGTATGGTAACCTCATGCATAATGTGTACATGCATACCATGCACCCATCCGTATTACATGTGTGTATCAGGCTGAGCGAGGCGCAGGTGTGGGTCTGTAGGTGTAATCAGGCCTCCTTTCCCTCAGCTGACAGCTCTCTTACTCTCTCTTGTCTGGAGTCAGCCTCTTCACAAGCAGCCAATATATTACTGTTGCCTGGCCAAGGGCTTGGCTTTGCAGAGGTCCAGACCCTTTCCAAAATAAGCACTCAAACTGTCCCTGCAAACTCACCTTACAAAACATCTAGCTTGATTTCCTCTCTGGTTGAGACACTTTACTTTTCAAGGGCTGGATTGCTTTTGTAATTGTCTTGGTGACCTTTGTGTAATATCAACCTTTCTATATAATTTTGAGATTAATCCTGTATCTGTTTAATCCACAATTTGAGAGAATGAACAAGCCTCAAAGTCATCTTTTACCTCAGACCCACTTTTTAAATTAATGAATCCATCTTTCCTTTTTAGCGCTTGAGGTCTTTGTTAGCATAAGTCACTTCTGCTTGCAGAAGCCTAACTGATAAATCAATGAAAAGAATACTACAACTGTAAAACAATATTTTTTATATACAATGCAGCACCTGGATGTCATACCTTCTAAAATATGGTGAAAATTATGCTAACCCATACCTCATACACACACACACAGTCGTGTCTCACTATCTTTATAGGGACCAGTCATTGACATAATGCATTCCCTAGCCCCTTACCCTAACCTTAACCATCAAACCTAAATGCCCAACCCTAACCCTTACCCTAACCCTAACCATAACCTAATTCTAACCCTGATCCTAAAACCAAGTCTTATTCCTCAAACAGCCCTTTAACGTTATGGGGACCAGCATTTTGTCCCCACAAAGCTGTCAGGACCCCATAAATATACTGTATTTCCAGTTTTTGGCACCCACAAATGTAGTAAAACCTGGTCCACACACACACACACACACACACACACACACACACACACACACACACACACACACACACACAAGGCTCTAAATAAATAATGCATGCTTCTGCTGCACTGCTATCAAAGCATGGACAATTTTGTGAAAAGATGATCAGGTTATTTTAAATAAAACAAAAGATACATCAAATGCCATAACAAAGGCAGGAAAATATGTAGCAGTGACCACAACCAATCTAAGGAGCCTGATTCCACTGACAGTCTCCCAGTCGAATGGTCGCTGTGTCCTCTTGTTGTCTATCCCTTCAAAGAGAAACAGCTGATTGTGGCACGTTGTGTGGAGTGGTCTGTCTGTCTGCCTCTGCCTGCCTATCTGCCTATCTGTCTGCCTGCCTATCTGTCGCCTGCCTGTCTCTGTTCTGTTTCAATACAAGGAGGCGGCGGTTTGCAAATATTTGTTTGGACAAAAGGGGGGCCCTGCAGATAATGGTATCAGTTTGTTCCAGCACTTTATTGAAACTTCACCTAATGGTTATATAAAATATATGAAAACTTGTTTAAAAGCATTTTTTGGCACGCTATGAAAGCAAACATGGCTAAACAGCATAGATGAATCCTAACACCTCTGACACTATCCCTGAGATTGAGTCAGCAGCCTGTTGAGGTTTTGTCTGTGCATCCCACCAAATAAAGACATAAATGTCAGAAATTAAAGAATAAAACATGGTGTTCTTTGTTAACCCTCCTCCCCCCCACCTACCCACCCATGAGCCCCTCAGATCCTCTTCAAAGCTCTTCCAGCTGTTTACAAAAAATGGTTACGGAACGTGACAGCTTTCCCGGATGGGGCCCTAAACTGTGTAACGTCTCGGCTGAGGATATCAGACACAGATTATTCACTCCAGAAAGCTAAAGGCAAAGGTAGCTGTCTACAAAAAACTGGTTCTTTCTCCCAAAACATCCAATCAATGTAAGCACATAAACACAGTGTGACCCTTGATTGACTCTGTTGATTGGTTGAGAACAATCACTGCTTCACTGTTCTGGCATATTTTGTGTTTCTGTCTATGTCAGTGTCTACACAAACAGCCAACCTTTGTCATTTATTCTATTGGTTTATCACATCAGCAGGGTTTACAAAGGCATTTATGACCTCATAATTCAACTTATAATTACTTTTTGTTAAAATGAGTTGGAAGTGTGTGTGCACTTGCACAGTTAAAAGATGACGAAATGGGTTAGTGTGTGACATTATACTGGCTTCACCATTAAATGCAAATGCTATATGTTCACAGCAAGACACGTTTTTTGAAGTGGGTCAAGGGTGAAAAACAATAAAATGAGGTTTTCTTAGAAGATGGATTTCTTTATGACTAAGAGTTAAAGCCTCATGTTCATTCGGCTACCTTAGTCATGCAATTAAAACCCTTTCCTCTTTGTGTTTAGTGAGATTTAATGGATTCAAGACGTCTCTATGAACTCATTTTGCTCTTCACTAAGCACATTTAGGTATTCATTGCATGAGCCAAATGTTTGCATTTTTAATTGGTAAGATTTTAGAAATACTACAATACTGTACAATTTCAAAGATCTACAATTTAAAGCAGCTACACTGTCTCAATTTATCCAACACGGTCTCACGGCAGTGTGAAATGGTCACGTTATTTTGATCTATTGATTCGTCAACAGGGACACAAATTCCTCGTTTATTTCGTGGTGGTCACCATAAAATGGGAACGTGACCATTTTACAAACAGCCATGAGAGTGGGCTACAGCAGCCTGCTCTGTGGGACAACAACAGTTGCCGGGACACAGTTTGCGGTCTCTGGGGGACGCGACAATGGGTAAACAAAATGCCACACGCCGGCAATAACAACAGGAAGGACCGCCACACGCTATAACCACAGGACGGTTGTGGTTGGGAGAAGAACGCTGAAAAGAACTGCCACACATGGGACACAATCCCTTGTCTCTGGGGTGAAAGTCCTGTGTTGTTTGACCCATCCACCACCCCCAACCAACCAACCTCCTTACGCAGATCTTTGGCTTTTCAATACTACTCTCTACCATAGTTATGCTTATCATAAAAGATGCTTCCCATTTAAATACATTAGTTTAACATTCTTGCTCACCACCACGAAAGAGAAACAAGAAAATCTTGTCCCTGTACACGAATCAGTAGATTAAGTAACGTCACCATTTCACAAACTGCCATGAGACTGGGCTGATTTAATACTGATGCCTGTATATGACTTAAATGGCAAACCAGCCAGTCAGTTGTAAAATGGGCTTATTCGTTTTTTAGGATCACTTTTTGGGCATCTTAGGCCTTTTATTTGGATAGGACAGCTTGGACTTACATGCAGCAAATCAGGCATCCAAAATGGGCTATTTCTATGTAGTTTTTGTTAATGCTTGTCCCTCGGCCTGATTTCCCACAAAATCAAACGGAATAAATGAGCCTATACTTACATTTTACCAGGGAAAGATTGGCAGTGAGTACATAAGCTGGTTAAAAAATTTCCCTCGGGATGAAAAAAGAATCTATCTATCTATCTAATCTAACAGAAGAGTCACAACTCCAAATCAACAGACGGAGTGAGAATTGTGGAATAGGAAATGAGTCAAAACCAATCCTAAATTGTCCTTCTTTCCTCCTCAACAGGTAGGTAATATATATTTTATTTGCTTACAGTACAATATATGTATTTACATTGGTGGCTAAAACACAGTTTCCTGCGTTGAAGTGGGCGTTGTGTGCAATCAGCAGCAGTGGAGACCATAGACAGTTAAAGAAATGAACAGAGACCAGTGAAGGATATTAGAAGCACTTTTCAGGTGATGGCTGAGCGTTACTATGTAGCCTCCAAGTGAGCTTGAAGATGTAGATGTGACATGGGCAACCTGTCTGAAAGTTGTAAGTCTTCTGGTAGCTGTGCCAAGAGAAATCTCAATCATTCCCAATCAGCAGAGACGGAGAGCGTAGGTATATGTTAGGAGATAACATAGACACAGGCTAATTATTGCTAACTAAAATGCTAGTTAACATTAGTAATTAAACCTGAACAGCGGATGTAAGCTTCTCCTGACAATACGATGATTTGTCGACTATGCGACAGAAAGTCAAGTGGTTATGACACAATCGTTCTGTCGTCTGCTACGGAGCCATAACATGAGGTGAAAGGTAATGGAGCCTTTTAGAAATAAACAATGGACAAATAGAGTCTTTAAACTTTACATCTTTCAGATGTAAAGTTATTCACTGTGAAAGTAACGTGAAAATGAATGGCAGTCAATGGGATGCTATCGGCAGGTGATGGCTTCTTAGCATTAAAATGGCGCCATGGGAGCTATGCTTAGAGAGGAGAGGCTTCCCCCTTTGGTGAAGACAGGTGTGGTAGATAGCTTGTTATAGCAGTGCCAGGTGTGTTCTATTGTCTCAGCTTATTGTTGTTGTACTAATTACACATTTTATGCAATAGCATGCTGGACCTTCGGATGACTGCCACACACACCACAGAGACAAGACACTGGGCTGTGAGATATTGTTTTGTTTGTTCTTTGTTGGAAAGGGAAGACAGGGGTGCACGGTTTATGGATGGAAGGTTATCTGAAAAGTGTGTGAGCAGTCAAAATAAATATACTGTTTCTTGGAAATTGTCTGTCTTGGCAGTGATTTGTGCTGAGGGTAACCCACGGTGGCAGCGAGTTCTGCTACATTTTGTTTCACCATTGTCATATTACAGTTATTAATCTTACATAGCAACAAATGGATATATTACCTCATTGCTATGCATCATGCAGACAGCAGTTTAAAAAAAAAGAAAGAAAACGGTATTAAAATTCAGTTGCATATTTCACTCACTTCTAAAACAAATGCACGTGCTAGTCAGATCAATTAATCAAAGTTTCTTGTAGCTGCATCTTTAAAATGAAATGTTTATTGCATATAGCATTGTTAGTGATACAAAGCTAAAGAGGCTGATGAGGTTTGGAGAAAGCTGTCCATGTCCAGTAAAAGCGAGTTGACGGAGATTTTAGAAAGCAAGGTGAAAGTGAGAAATAAAGGAAAATGCGGTGAGACAGAAATGTGGGAAAGAGGAAGTGGGGTCTCCTTTCGGGGACAGCAGACTAAAGGAAGCATGGAGGATGATGAGCTGGGTCAGAGACCAGCAGAGAATGATGGATGGGAGCTGTGACAGGACTCTTCCATGGAGCATGGGAAGGCAGAAAATGGAAGAAGTATGACTGTCTCGTCTTTTGTGTCCGTGCATCACTGGCTACAACATTGGCCCTGTCTCCTTGTGGACACTGGAAGGACAAAAGACACGTGAAGTTATCTATAGTTTGAGTTTAATGGTCTATTTGATTTCAAATGACAGACTGTCAAAACACCTGATATTTCATTTTAAATACATGTATTACATTTTAGGGCCAAGACGTGTGATTAATCGGTGGATTTGCAGAATCCACTTAAGTAATTTAATAACCAGACTCAATAGAGGCATGAAATGCTATACCACAGCTTTGACAGCTGCAGGGGGATGATTTTTTACATAAACACTTAAACTAAGATGGGTGAGAACATTCATGAGTCTAGCACAAGGGTATCTCTTTTGAAATATTATGTCAAGAAAATGTTGAAGTGGGATTTGGAGATTCAGAGCATACTCCTTCTTTTTACTCTGCTTTTTCTTATCTGCTATTCCCTCCTCTTCACACCTGAAAAGAACAATCTAGATTGTGAGAAAACATTAAAGCTCCAACCCCCAGGACAAACCCCTGTTGGGTACACCTGTCAATCAAAACTCTCCCAGCGCAACTCACTGACGGATGATTTTCGTTTTGCAGATGACATCAGCGATAGAACAATCAGCCATTTATCTCCAGGCTGTGCTAAAAATGAACTGACAAGGCATTTGACGGTGTGTATGGGGTAGGGTTACATTGATCCTTGTTGTGAGAAATCCAAGGACAAAACAAAGAGCGGAATTAGGTCTTTTAAATGTGATTTCAGACAAAGCCCACTCTGAGCTTATCCTTAACTAGAAAGGTGACTGCTGTGACTGCTACTGTGGAGTTTATGGTGTTACAAACTGTCCTCTGTAAGATTGCCAGAGTAGAAAGCTTCCTCTAAAATACAGTATTTCCATTAATCTTTATGGTAAGTTGTGCAAAAGTAGAACATTCTCCATATATTAAATATTCAAATTTAAAGCTTAAAACTTAAGGAGGGGATTATTCGACTTTGACTTACAATCATCAGGTGGACACAACCACAATTTGTTTTGTTGCCAAAAAAAAAGATAAATAAAAATAGAAATTATAAACCATTTAGTGAATAAATACCCCTAGAGCTTGTGGTTAGTCAAGTAATCTGCATTTGGTACAAGGTGTGTAAACTTGTATGTATGTATGTATGTGTGTGTATGTATGCATGTACAGTATGTATATATGTACATATATGTGTGCATATATGTGTGTATGTACTAGAGGATGGATACCCGACCCGAGCCCGACGGGACCCGACGGTACCCGACGGGTCGGGCCGGGTTCGGACAGATTTTTAGAAAGGATGCTCGGGTTCGGGTCGGGCTCGGTCACATCAGCGTGATAAGGCATTGAACATTGAACATCACAAATATTACCCTAACATCCGTCTTCCTGTGTGCTGTGACGTGCGTATTAAGCTCCATGTGGCAGCGCAACGATGGAAGATGTTAAAAAGAAGTTGGCCGCAGGAGATTTTAAAACTATTGAAAACGAAGGAAAGTCAGCTGTCCATTGATGCGCTCATCTGTTGACATTTCCGAATGCCTTCCTACAATTGCTTAATAAAAGCGGCTTTCCACACAAACAAACGTACATGTGTCATTAGTATGAGAAACAAATGCGATTTTAACTGTGTCGGGCTCGGGTCGGGCTCGGACAGAAATATCTTAATGCCTGTCGGGCTCGGGTCGGGTTCGGTTACTGCTCTGTCGGACGCGGGCCGGGCTCGGACAGAAAAATCCGGCCTGATCCGCACTCTAGTATGTACGTATGCATATATGTAGATATGTATGTGTGCATGTATGTGTGCATGTATGTGTGTATGTACGAATGTGTATATGTACGTATGCATATATGTGTATATATACTGTATGTATGTATGTATGTATTCTTGGGAGATTCCATCTTTACCGGCCTATTTGGATCCATTTCTCCCCATTTTCCACTTGGGGATGTGAACGCCTCCAACCTCCTCCTCTTGGCTAAATCCCCGGGTCCCAGGCCTGCTGCTCTCTTCTGTTAGCTGCAGCACAACAGTCACTGGGAGGAGAGGGGGGTGTCAAGAGTTCCTCTAGCAGTACAATCCAGTGGTTCACCTTTAGCATCCAGAGGACTGCTAAACCTGAGTTGTATAACCAATACATGAACAATAGTCAGTGAATAACTGTTACCTTCATGGTTTGTCTGAAAGACCTATGGTCAGGTGAAATAGAAACTACATTTTTACTCGCTGTGCAGAGGGTGCAAGTCTTTCTCCTAGAAAGCATGTTCATAAATAACTAAATCCTGTTGTTTTGCCAACATTTATTTGAAAAGATTGATGTCTGAATAATGAATTGCTTCTATTTAAAAATTGCAATTTCAAATGGCCAGAGCTGGGATTTGAATTAGACTACAACTCTAATATGTAAAAATGTTCTTGCTGTGCTCCTGAATTTCACTGCTTGATGTAATGTTGACGGTTGCCAGCAAAAGTAGATAGCTGTAGCTGAGTAAGGTGAATTCTGTGAATTGGCAACAATTCTAAATTAAACACTGTTTTTGGTTAATGCATCTCTGCATGCCAGCTTCTGCTATTATTGCTCAGCAAAAATGGTTTGTAAATGTTAAGTGGTTAAGTTTTTTTTTCCAGAACATTCTAGCTGATGCATCACATTTCAGATAGGTAGCTGGTTAGCTGTGGGAGTCAGAATCTCCGAGGCAATGTCCAAAACCTCCCCCTGCTTCCACATTTGAGTGTGTGATTTCAGTGGAAAATTTACATTCTACTAAAACACTTCAAAAAGTGTGCAGGTAAGCAATGCACATTGTGACATTTTATGGGCTATGGAATGTGGAAGTTACGATTGGGTGACCCTTTATCTGTCAGTGATGACAGAAAAAGATTCATAAGTGTGCAATTTTTCATTTTACTGTTCAGTAAAGAGTAAACCAGTGTATGTATTATACAGGGAGTAGTAAATGAGTTAACGAGGGAGTGATTTGGGACACAGTTCCAGTAAAGCTGTAATGAGTTTGTAATAGCCTTTTCCACAGTAGACATTTTGTCATGTCATAGTAGGAAAAGCACAGGTGTAGCGAATAAAATTAAAACTTTTTTTAGGACTCTGGCATTGTGCATGCTGACTCAGTGACATTTAATGGATCTAAGTCATCACTGGTGAAATCATTTCAAAATAGCAGTGCCTCAGCTATTGGCGTGAAACATTTTCCACAAGCCCCAGTCTGGGTGGGAACTGGCAACATTTTTTTCAGTCCGGGAAGTGTTACATGGTCACATGAATGGATGGTGTATATAGATCACTGACACCAACCTTGTTTCCATTCACCTATTTATATGTGCATTTTGCATTTCATTAAAAAGCTGTATGGAAACGTCAAAATTTGATTAAACTGTCTAACCCTTGCATGAAAAAAGTTTTTACACTCACTAGAGTTGGTGTTTTAGCCTGGTTGACAGCAGACCCTCTCGCTGAGAGTATGTCAGGGGAAGGTTAATTCACCGCCCGTTTCCAAAGCACTGTCACCAACCGACGCCGTTCAAATGCCTCTCGGCGCAATTGGAAATCGCAAATGGTCCTTCAACCAATCAGACCAAGCAGCAACAGTGGCATCAACGGGTTGCTGCGCTTCAGTGGCCGTCATGTTGAATGTAAACACAATGCTGCTTGCTGTTGCTGTGCTATCATCATCGTATATAAATATACGGTTGTGATTGGTGCATCGATTTGAAAAAATTGGAAATGGGCTTGAATAGGTTCTTGGCCAGACTGACTTGGAGCACAAATCTCTGCTGGAAGTCCGTCAGGGTTTTCCTGGGCTAGTGGATTTTGGTATGTGTTGAGAAAATAATTAATGCGCTAAATGGAATATGGAATCAGCTATTGCCGATAAAGTTCTGACTTAGCTAACATTTAACTCACATGGGTGATCAGCGGTATCCACTGTGCATCTTCCTGGATATTCCAATTATATATATTTGTCTCCAGACAGCGGTAAACATGGCTGATTCTAGCTGGCGTGACAGAAGAATTAAAACTTGCCCAATTGAACCAAACCAAAGACCTTTCTCTATTTTTCTCTCATAGATTGGTTAGACTAGCCTGGTCCTACCAGACTCTGGGCACTCTCTATTGACAAGTGTTAACTTCCTTGAAGACGGGTACTCTGTTGAAGTTTAAAAGTATTTGTCGTGACGTCGGCCTAACATCTCTAGCATTAGCTAGAGGTACAGCTTAGCATCGCTAGTGTTAGCTTTAGCTAACTCCTTCACCACTGACGGAGCGAGCTGGAAAATCAGACTTTTTTCCTGAACCCCGTGGGAGGAGGGCCTCAACATCATGGCCCCCAACAAAACTCAGCAAAGATTGTTTTTGCTCAGGCTTTAAATTCTGGATATCTGGCAGCGTTGCCACAACGGGCCGAATTGGCTTCGCTCGCATCTTTCTCCACCAGCATTACAGAACTACAACTCTAATGCACAACCTCAACGTCATCCTTCTCAGCCACTCTCTCTGTTCGCTGATTGAATCGCTAAATATTTGGCCGCCGAAATCCCACACACATACAAACCCAGACGGTGTATCAAAGAAAAATGAGAATTGAGCTAAAGTACGTAGCAGGGCGGGGCCAGGCTAAGGTTAGACGGCCAATGTGACTTTTTTTGGATTCTGCTCGCAACCTCGACTTCTTCTACTCTGTTTATTGGCAGATTACAGCCATGGCTAGACTTGACGCCCCAGATGGTTTGTTACACAGAACCATCTGAGAAGCCATCATTGGAAAGACATAGAGCCGTACCTTTCTCTCTTTGTAAAACTGAGAAACTCAATTTAAACTGGAAAACTAGGCAGTGATCAAGTATAAACCAAGATTATCTTACTGCATTGCTTATTTCTTGCCTAGCATGTTTCCAGAAACTTTATTTATTTTAGCATTTAAGTTATACAAGCTCATTTATTACCAGCCGGCAGCCCATCTGTGTCAATATGAAAGGGCTCGACATGCTCGCAGTATGTTACCCACCAGCGGGAATGTAGGGCAGCTGCTAGTTGTAGGCTTACTACCTATTGAGCGAAAAGGAATAACCCAGCCCCTTTCTCTGTTTTCAATGGCTCCAATTTAATTTTTTTTTTTGCATAAACAGCCCAGTTGTTATGTGTATGTTGCATGTATGAAAATACCCTTTTTCAAGTTGTACGATATTAGTTGTGCTGTACTTGCTGCAGCTCGATATTGTAGGGGAAACAAATGAAATACACTGGCAAAGCATGTTTTGCTGATCAGTTCATTATAACCGTATACAACTTTGCCAATCATGCTGATTTGGTTTTTAATGTTTTATTAAGTTGTTTCACAACATGGAACAGCACACAAGGCCAACTTTGAATATGCTGATAAGTGAAAGATGTTTTAGATAACATAAATGGGTATAATACACTTTATAACGGTAATATATCAGTGATACAGCTGTGAGTAGTTCAATATGTTCAAACTAACCATCGCAGCTGCTCCCCCCCGGCACGGGAGTTTTTAGTGTGTTTTTCAGAAGGAGATGATAAATGGAGAGGCCTTATATAGCTCAGTGGTTTTAATACAGGTAGAGGCATCACTCCTCATCATTTCTTCATCTGTCACATTTATGGATTTCTGTCTAGGCTAAATTACTCACTGGAGCCGTGGTAAAAAATCAAGCCTCAAGGTTTATTTACAGCTACTCCCATTAGACATTTTTCATATACATTCCTCCTGTCTTGTTTGCAGTCTGTGCCCTCTGCCCATCAGCTCCCCAGTCAGCTCTAACACTTCTCAAGAAGCAACTGGAAACGTAAAAATGTGAAAGCTTTGTACATGAGAGCCACAGTCAGGGTTATTCATCTTTTTCATGTTGAGACACACATACTAAAATGAATGTGCTGTCAAATGCAATGTGCCAAGAGCATTTCATTCAGTAATTCACTGTAATCACATAGCTTCAAAGCATCTGTGTATATATATGCACTGTATTCATGCATATATGAGCAAATTGGTGACAAGTCAACACAAATTGGTCACCATGAGCCTCTAGAACAGCTTCAATTCTACTTGGGAAAGATTTTAAGTCTCGTAAACTCCAGAAGGATGAAAAATAGGACTGGTTATTATCTCCTTAAAAGCAAGATCATGAGTCTCACATTCACCTCGGTAACTGTAATTAAAAATATCTTATGACATATACGATGCACACTGTTCCCCTACTTATTTAAGATTTATTTGTTCATGTTTCCCACATGTCTGTACCTGCACACTTGCCTCTTCTTACTTTATTAATGATCTGAAACATTGAGGTCTAGCTGTGAAAAACCATGTTTCCAAGGATGAAAAGTGCTATTTTTACAGCATTAATTGATGTTTATAGATCATGGAAAATGAATAGGACTCTCTAAACAAAAAACACCACTAAGGCCATCTGTGTTCTACTGGTTCACAAGGTGCGAATCAAGGATTTTAACACAAAAGAATGTACACACATACTGAAGCTGGAAGAAAAAAAATCCATTAATTCCCACACGGATCCTACACAACATATTTCAATAAGTGTTCTATTTCCTTTGTGGTTGGCCCACATCCAAGAGGCAGCTTTGCCAAATTTATCAGCCAAATTTGTGATTTAACATAGCTGTGAGACTCATGAAACAAACTTGTGTTGAGAAAGCGGTAAAGGATTGATTATACCTGTGTGACCTGAGGGTGAATACCACACGTGTTACAATGTGCATATATCAAACAAGCGGTCTACCAGGAAACCTTAGAAAACTTAAAGGTAGAACGAGTATTACAGTGCTCGCCAGTGGGTGAAAGACAATCACAAATTCATTCTCGTTTTGGAAGAACCTTTGTCCGCTTGGCGTTTCGTGCCACTATATTTGCTTTTTGTTGGCACTGTGTTCACTGTTGTCATGGCTTCCTCTCTGAGGCATCTGTACGATCTTGCACTTGGTCACCTAGGGCGCTAGGCACAGAAATACACTGCAGTCAAACCAGTTGGCGTTAAAAAGCAAAGGGGAGTTTCAATGACCAGAGCAGGCGTAGTAACGTTCCATGCAAAACAATGTCTAAATGTTGAAATGAGCTTGTTTGACCATGGAGATGCAAAAAATATATACACTAGTCCACACAGGACCTTCTTCAGGACCTTACTTTCTTGATCCCGCCCCAGACACATCCAACCAATAAGAGGAGTGAACATTCTTGCGTGATTTTTAATGACGCATTTTGGTATGCTTGGATTTTTCCAGGAAATTGCATGAAGAGGGCAGTTCATACACTTCTAGGGGGTCATAAATTATAATTGAGAGGGATAACTTTTGTATTAGTCCAGTCTATACCTTGTTTTTAGGAAACTCCTACTCATTGTCCGCTGACCAGTCACGTGACAGTTAAGTTTACCTGATCAGTCACATGACCGTTAAGTTTAGCGGTTGTTACAGTGAAGTTTAGCTGGCAAAAGGTGACTGTGAGCCGGGTACCGATGACTGTGAGGTGACAGTCTTGACAACAGTCGTAGCAGTTATCCTTACAAGATGCCCGAACCACCTCAACTGGCTCCTTTCGACGCGAAGGAGCAGCGGCTCTACTCCGAGCTTCTCCCGGATGACTGAGCTTCTCACCCTATCTCTAAGGGAGACACCCGCCACCCTCCTGAGGAAACCCATTTCGGCCGCTTGTACTCTGAATCTCGTTCTTTCGGTCATGACCCAGCCTTCATGACCATGGGTGAGGGTAGGAACGAAAATTGCCCGGTAGATCTATAGCCTCTCCAGATCCACAAAACACATGCAGACTGGTTGGGCATACTCCCAGGCCCCTTCCAAGATCCTTGCGAGAGTGAAGATCTGATCCGTTGTTCCACGGCCAGGACGGAATCCGCATTGTTCCTCTTCAATCCGAGGTTCAACTATCGGCCGAATCCTCCTTTCCAGCACCTTGGAGTAGACTTTACCAGGGAGGCTGAGAAGTGTGATACCCCTGTAATTGGCACACACCCTCTGGTCCCCCTTTTTGAAGAGGGGAACCACCACCCCGGTCTGCCACTCCTTAGGCACCGTCCCAGACTTCCACGCAATGTTGGAGAGGCGTGTCAACCAAGACATCCCCTCCACACCCAGAGCTTTCAGCATTTCTGGACGGATCTCATCAATCCCTGGGGCTTTGCCGCTGTGGAATTGTTTGACTACCTCAGCAACTTCCACCAGGGAAATTGACGACAATCCCCCATCATCCTCCAGCTCTGCCTCTACCACAGAGGGCGTGCCAGCTGGATTTAGGAGTTCCTCAAAGTGCTCCTTCCACCGCTCTATTACCTCCGCAGTTGAAGTCAACAACATCCCATCCTTACTGTATACAGCTTGGATGATTCCTCGCTTCCCCCTCCTGAGGTGGCGAACAGTTTTCCAGAAGCACCTTGGTGCCGACCGAAAGTCCTTCTCCATGTCTTCTCCGAACTTCTCCCACACCCGCTGCTTTGCCTCTGTCACGGCAGAGGCTGCAGCCCTTTGGGCCCGTCGGTATCTTGCAACTGACTCCATTCCCGGAAAGGTCTCCCTGACCAGAAGGTGTTGAATAACACCCTGCCCAACTCCATTTGCCCACGTTTGGTGCATATGCAACCCCAACAACAGTCAAGAAGGCTTTTCCCAACTCTTTTTGGTGCATATGCACAAACAACAGTCAGAGTTTTCCCACTTTTCACAAGTTCCGGCTCCATCCCCCACAGAGAGGTGACGTTCCACGTCCCCAGAGCCAGCCTCTGCCGCCCGGGTCTGGTCAATCGAGGTCCCTGACCTTCGCCGCCACCCATGTGGCAGCGCACCCGACTCCAGCGGTTCTTCCCACAGGTGGTGGGCCCATGGGATGGAGATAGGGGTGCCACGTAGCTTCTTCGGGCTGTGCCCGACCGGGCTCCGTGGCAAACCCGGCCACCAGGCGCTCGCTGACGACCCCGGGCCTCATCCGGGCAGGGTCACTCCCTCTCTACCACTATTTTTCATAGGGTTTTTGAACCATTCTTTGTCTGGCCCCTCACCTGAGACCACTTTTTTTTTTTTTTACCAATTTATATTTTATTGAGATTTTTTTTCATTTGGAAACACAAACATAGCTTCTCAGAAACAGGGGTGTTCAAGCAGGTTACAAATTGGTCAGACATGAATGTACACATCTATACAACATGGCACACCACAGGTTCCAGTACATCAGCACTCAAACAAATCTTCTGTCAGGTCTACGTCCTTAACAAAATTAATAAAAGGTCCCCAAGTCCTTTCAAAAAGGTACCGTTTGGATTTCTTAATATATGTTATTCTTTCTAGTGGCAAATTAGACAACATTTGTTTAAACCATTGTGTGGCACTAGGCCTACTGACATTTTTCCAGGCCAAAGCAATAAATTTTTTTGCTGCCAACGAGCTTATATCTATAAAAGTACGTTCTGATTTTCTAAAGTCTTGTTCTCCAGAGTATAGGGCTAACAGGAACAATTTAGGATCCAGTGAAACTTCTTTTAAAATAATTTTTTCAATTGTATCTTTCACCTCTGTCCAAAATGCTTTGATGTGTTTGCATTCCCACATGCAATGTATTAAAGTCCCTTTAGAATTACATTTTACACAAAGATCTGGGGTGTTATCATTGTATTTATTTAATTGTACAGGCGTAACATATATACGCATTAGCCATTTATATTGTAGAATTCTAAAGTGGCTATTTATGGATATTATATGTATGAGCTTTAGTGCAGGCCCTTTTCCAGTCCTGTTACCTGAGACCATTTTACCATGGGAGACCCTACCAGGAGCACACAGCTCCAGACAACACAGCCCCCAGGTTCATAGGGACACACAAACCTCTCCACCACAATAAGGTGATGGTTTTCATGTTCAGTACACATGCACTAATGGAGAGATGTCAGAGGAGGGGGGGTTTCCATGGAGAGTCACCCCGAGCAGTTAGGGGTTTGTTGCCTTGCTCAAAAGCAACTTGGCAGTGCCCAGGAGGTGAACTGGCACCTCTCAAGCTACCAGTCCACCACCGTACTTTGGTCCCTGGACTTAAACCACATCCCCTCTGGTTCCCAACCCAACACCCTACAGACTGAGCTACTGCCACCCCTAAGTAATACTCCCGGGACACAAACACGTGTTTGAAAGTCTTGTGCTGTTCTCTAACTTCTTCCAGGACATGAACTTGTTTTCCCTGTGTTTAAAGACCAACCCATCCACCCCGAACTCCTCCTTACGCAGATTTCCACGCTCTTGACAGATGGCAGTCAATGCGTGGAATACATATGATTTACAGTGCATTACTTCTTGCAGCAATATGGTTCAACCTAAACAGCCTACACTCTAAGAAAAAAATCCTTAATATTTCTCACCCAGACATTTTGTTCATTAAAAAATGGAAATTTATGGCCTATTTATGTTAAAATATACAGTCATATCACTGTTAATACATACACTACGTAGGGAGTTCTTTGTGTATAGTGTGTGTGCATATGTGGCCTGCTGTGCCAGGCTATGCAATGCTGTTAAATGTTCCTCTTGGTGCCTGTAACATTACCTCTGATAATGTAAAGGGTTTGAATAAACTGGGGTGCATTCAGGGAAGTAGGCTAAGTAATTTAACAAAGTGTGATTGGTTTTGGATGGGCTTGGCCCAACTGATTTCTGTCTCCTTACAAAAAACAATCAAACTCTGTGTGGCCTCATTGTTTTTTAAACTGACACCATCGCCATACCATAGTAACCATAACTTGAAATGATTGGGCTCTTCTGGCACGCTGGATATGAAAAGTAAAGAAATGATTCACGAACATGGATATGTGGTTTTCCTTATCCAAAATAACATTTAAATAACTTTACAAATACAATGCATATTCCAAGTATACTGTATGATACATACAGTATACTGTATGATTTTTATACAGCTAGCACCATGTACACTATACCAGCCATACAAGCAAGAACATTCACCACTCCTTCTGTAGCACTTTTTATCCCCAGTAATGAGTATATTGAATTCCACCATATTGATTCAACAGGTTTTGTAATGCCCTGAACTCTGAAGAAGAAGGGATTTTTCACAGGTTTAAAAGAGCATCTCCCTGTATGATCCGCCACTTAATTGGCTCTTGCCACGGAATTTTAATGAGTCCGTTCGTTTGAGGTTTGTGGAGGTGGCTATTGTGATGCAAATTCACATTGCAACCAGCGCTTAAGACCAAAGACAAATCTGAAAAATACCTGACATCAGATTTTGAAGTAACAATGATTTGTTTATCAAATAATCCCAGCACACTTGCCCACTTCACATATATGAAAACATGGGGAGCTTTGATATGCAAATGTTATGTAAGGGGATATTAGTCATTCGGTTTCCCTTCCGTTCACCACATCACGCTGCAACAAAAATCAAACAAATGCTGCTTAGGCTCCTTTCTAACACAAAACACTCCATTCAATTCTATTTAGAGATGGCTCTGGTGAACCCTTTTGACAGCATCTCCTACTTTTGAACCCACAAAAGCTTTTAAGTGTCATTCTGCATTGTGCCTTTTTTTTAGCATGTGCCTTTATTTTGCCTCTTGTTCTGTTGCCAGTTTCACAAATCTTTTAGTATTCACACCTAATCTTCCACATCTAACCCATGACTCTTTATCCAACGAGGCCACACTTTATCTGGTGCCCATATCAGAACTACATTTGATCTGTGGCTTCAAAATGACCTGTTACCAACCATGTCAACAAAATGTCATGACAATCCATCCAATAATTGTTGAGATATTTCAGTAGTGTAGCAAAGTAGTGTAGGCTACCAGCTGAACTGACCAACATCATTGTCATGACATTTTGTTGACATGGTTGGTAACAGGTCATTTTAAAGCCACAGATCAAATGTAATTCTGCCTGTATGGGCACCAGATAAAGTGTGGCTTCGTTGGATAAAGAGTCATGGGTTAGATGTGGAAGATTAGGTGTGAATACCAAAAGATTTGTGAAACTGGCAACAGAACAAGAGTCAAAATAAAGACATATGCTAAAAAAGGCACAATGCAGAATGACACTTAAAAGCTTTTGAGGCTTATTCACATTGTTCTCTAGATAAAAACGATACAACTCTTATGTCTGTTACATTTGAAGCTAGAGGCAGCAGGCGGTTAGTCTAGCTAAGATAAAGACTGGCACATTATATCTTCTGACTTTAAACCAAAACTAAAAATAAATAAATATAAATTAATTACAATACAATAAATTAATTTGTGAAATTTAGAGTTGCTGGCAAACTGTCTTTGGGTCTTAGGTTGCGTCCCAATAAATGTATATCGTCTTGCAGTAGTCTTTGAGATGTTTGCATGGATGAAATGAACAGAAATGATAAAAGCTCAGGAAGCTAGAGATTCACAGTTATGTAACTGACAGTGCCCACTCTTTCCTCTGCCTGCACCTCTGATTTGAAGAAATGTCTTACTGATGGACCGGGGGAAGGGGGGTCACTGCAAAATTGAATAGGTCCCCCATTGGTTCGCCATTTACTCTCTCTTTAAGTAACCATCTTACAGAGCACACGACAGCTCCATTACTTTACCCAACCTGTTTTGGTGTGCATATTGCCAGCCCCCAGGTCTGTTTTATGTGCTAGTCATGGATTTTAATTATTTATGAATATGCACTATATATAATATGTGAGCAGTTGCTGGCTTTGCCCGGTTGGCAATGCTGCTTTGTAGTGAACTAATACACTTTTTCATTAAACTGACGAAACAACGCTTTCCCCTACCCCCTATTTGTACTCAACAATACTGTTGCACACTATCAAATGTCTCCTGTGAACAACTGTAAGGGAGAACATTGCTTTTTCCCCAAATGTCAGGGATAAAATATGAGCAAAAGGTAAGGGTGACACAGATACACCTGGACCCCTTATTCTTGAAAATAAATACTTACTGTATAATGACTGCCACATTGTAATTACTGATAACCGCAGTTACAGCAGCATAGTTATTGCTCAATATACCAGTTTTTTTTTTTTAAGAAGATTACTTTTGAAGTTGTAAAATAGTCATCCCTGCATTCTTCCACACACATTTTATGGGGACCTAACAATGCTGTTAATGGCCCACTGGGCTAATGTAGCATGTGTGAGGCTTTAATGAGATCAATTCATCAGGAACAAGCATAAACATGAGGAGGACTGGAGGATGAAGCAGTGGCCAGACAATTAAATGAACAGCCAAGCGAAAAGATGGCAAGCAAAAACCAAAGATGGCAGATTTCCAAAAAATTGTTGTCTACGGGGCAACTGGATGAGCAGAGTGCAGATGTAAACACATGTATGCCTGCCTCAACACCACACAGTGGTAGCAGACTATGCCACTTTCTCCTTCATATTGGCATTGTCTCATTCATTGTTTTTTTTTTTTTTTTTTTTTAGGAACAGAAGCCATGACCCCATGTGTCTTGAAAATGGAGAGCAATGGTATAGCATAAGACATTAGTCTTGGGAGCAGTGTGTGTGTTTGTGTGTGCACTTAAACATTGCATGTGTAAGAAGGGTTTTTATGAAGCTAAATTTTGCATAATTTTGTGACAAGCTGCGTGTGTATGCAGCTATGTGCATTTGGTGCGTAAGCAGGATAGAGGACCTGCTGGGGGTTGTTGGGGGGTTAATGATGTGTTTTAAAAAGGAGTAATGTTGGGGTGCTGTGGAGGGTTTGAGTTGGAAGTGCCGGCAAAGAACGACAACTGGCGCAGCAAGAAACAGAGCCATTCCCCGAAAGCTGTGAGATCCACACAGCCGGGGTGACTATTATCTGGCTGGGGATGGGACTTGTTTACTGCTGACTATCACTCACACAGCTAGCGGGCAACATCTCAGAATAGAGTCATGAAAAAGCAGTGACTGAACAAGGGGGCATGCTTATGATTTAGCATTCTATAAGCAAGAAAATACTGTATGTTAAAAGGCACAGCGTAACCCCCTATATTCCCCTATGTTCAAATGTGGTTGACAGTGTTGCATGTACCATTTCAACATCCATCAATTGCTTCCACGTTGTTCTTTTTTTGGTGTGTCTACCATAAAGGAATAATAACATGAGGATTGGAAGCCCTAACATGTTCATTATTTCTTACGAAGGGCAATTCATGAAATAAGTGAAAAGCCTCCTTTGGAAAATCTTTTAGGATGTTCCTCTTCTTCAGTAACACATTTTTTATTTCCACCCTTTCATCAGTTAAAGGTGAATGGTGCTTAAACCACAGCCAAGATCATTTATTTAAATTAGCCATTCAAATACCCTTTCTTTCTTTCCATTTTCTTTTCCTGGTTTTAAAGACTCCATTACAGCGATGAAGTGATGTACTTCTCTGAACTTCCCAAATTGTTCTAACTGTTCTATTACTTGCCTTTACCCGATTAAACGTGCCCTACCACACAAAACCATTTTTACTTGCATGTTTTTTGCATTTATTTTTTAAATATTGTGTTATTGTGTTAGGTTGTGAATGTGAAAAGGAACTGCTACCTCCTCTGTCAGCTCTAGAGGCTGAAAAGAAATAAGAGGAGAAATCAGGCCAATCACAACAGCTGGTCAGTCTGATGTCATGTTGCTTGAGCTCATTACTGTTCATGACCTCGCCCAGTTGCACTGGTGATGCTGAGCCAGGCTCTTATTGGCTAGCTGTTAGCCAATCTGAGCTTGCTGAATATTAATGAGAACTGGCACAAAACTGAGCTGAGTCTTCCTGTAGGCTTTCTATACCACACTAGAATGGCTTGAAACAAGGTAACCAAGGCATTTTTTCCACAAAACATGTTACAGAGACCAACTTTGGTGGAACGTGTGGTCGGCCTAAAGCCTTTATGCATATCATTTAAGTGTATAACACTAAGCTAAAATAATAGTTTTAATGTTAAATGAAGAGTGAAGCCTTGGGCTGAACTGTATCTGTGGATCGCTACATTAGTCACTACCTTACTTAAAGGGCAGTACGCCTATCATTTTAGCTATAGTGCGTAGTTTCTGTCTCTCCCAGGAGGAATTCTAAGTAATGAAGAACACTGTTGGCGCGTCCACATGATACATGCCTTACGTGTTCGCGCACCCAATAAGGATATAGAGGATTAAAAACAACATGATGGACTCTTCAGAAGAGGTCATTATCTTCACTCGAGTTTTTGCGCGTTAAAGTCACCGGCCAACACCATCTTCTGAACATAGTTATAATGTGAAATACAAAGTGAGTTGTATGGAGCTTATAGTTTTAAATGTAGCAACTCATTTGGCAATGGCTTGAATGTAACGGATGTTTATTAAAACGAAAATATTAAGCAATAAAGCTTTAATGTTTTTTTCACAAATAGGTGGATTTGTATTTGGATTCATGTAGAGACATTTTCATTTTTGAAAAAACTTAATAATTTGGTGGCCCCTTGCAGTAGCTCTGAGGACCCCCTAGGGGCCCTGGAACCCCTTTTGAAGATCTCTTCTATACTTCAATAGATACTCTGTGAAAGCACCAATTGTCCATGCCTTCATAAGAAATCATTGCAATATCGAAATCAAGGTATTTGGTCAAAAATACTGTGATACTTGATTTTCTCCTAATGGCCCAGCTCTATTGTAATGACTGGCACAGGGCAGTATGACCAGTTTTCTATTACCTTGTCTCCTCAGGCTGTTTAATGTATACAAGGAGATCTTGAGCTAACTGCCACACTGAAGGAAACCTCACAGAGGATTTTCACAAAACATGAAGCCTGATGTCATACCCAGATTCTCGTCAGAATATGAGTCTGATTCCGCTCCATTAGGCTGTGATTATTGGGCGTTTCAACCAAACCAGGAAAAAATTCCTCTGCACTCAATTGGATAGACCTACAACCGATCAAAGCAATAGAGTAGTGGCCTATGTTGGGCGACGTATAGTTGTCAACAGAATTCAATTGATAGCTACCACTGATGTTAGCAACTAGTTGATAGCCCCGGCAGTTTGGAAAACGCTAATGACATTACATCCATGTTACAGGATTTACAGGCATCTATATATCCCTTGCATGTTGCAAGCTAATACCCTGCATGTATTAATAGAACACATGTTGAATTACAACCATTAGGTATATCTATTATAGCAGCTACAGGACCTTGGGAGAACCATCATAATGTAATAATAATGTAATAATGTATAATTTATTAGTTCCGCAAGGGGAAATTACAATTTACACTCTACTGTTATTACACACAGGCTTGAATTACACACACATGATCAGGTCCTATACATGCACTAATGGAGAGATGTCAGAGGGGGGCTGCCCATGGAGAGGTGCCCCGAGCAGTTGGGGGTTTGGTGCCTTGTTCAAGAACACCTTGGCAGTGCCCAGAAGGTGAACATACTTTGGTTTGTATGGGGACTTGAACCAACAACCCTCCGGTTCCCAACCCCCTGCTGACTGAGCTACTGCCTCCCCCATGTCATATGAGCCTGCGCAGTGCAGGGATACGTGGACGGGCACAGTACCGCGGATCATCTTGTGTTCATCATGCCCAGTTTAATAACTCTAGATTTTTTTACTAGTGAATGTTAAAAAAAATTTTTAAAACATGACATTTTAAACAAGGACACTTTAAGTGTTCGGACTGGTAAGTTGATGTACCCACAAAAAGAAAAAAAAAATATAGAAGGTTGTTTTGCCATGCAAAGTCTATGGGAAAAGTCTTTCAGGGCCACTGAGCCCATGGTTGCTTTAAGACATGGCGCTGTTCCTGGAGGCTTGATCTAAATTCTCTAGCAGCACCCATCTTTGTTATAAACAAATTCAAGGCAAGCACGTTGATAATCTGTCCATCATCATATAGAGCCTGCCCTGACAATTTGATTGGTCCTACCAGCTCTTGTTGGAACATAGTTGCTCCATACCGGTCCAGACCAAACTTCTCGACCTCAAATGTTGTGGGCGGGGCTATGGCAGCTGGCATTCAAGCTACAAAACATGTTTTCATGACTCATAAAGAGACGTGAGTAAGATCATTGAACAGATCAACAGAGAGAGCAAGAGAATGTGGGGGGTACCTTGCCCACAAGCTTCCCACAGACATGACAATGGCACCTCAAGCTTGACTTTGACACTTACTCCGAGGGATACTCATGTATTACTTTCTTTTGAGTCATACTCAGAAACCACGGTATGTGGGAGTGAGATGCATCTGTTCTTCATCAAGCAGAAAACAGTGTGATGATGTCTCATCCGAACCCTGGTGGGAAGACAAATCATTGAAATGTCAAAAAAGTTTAGGGAGGTGTAATTAGTCATTAATCAGCAAGTAATTAGCATGTGTTGCAAGATCTTCATTTATGGCAACGACTCTTTGTATTTCAAAAGATTTGCTTTTGAAATAAGTATAACAACGCATGTGCGTGGATACATAAACAATTAGGGATTTTCAAGACACGTAAAGCATAAAAATTGAAACATGACACTGAAATGCAAACTTCCAAGACTAATGAAATGAAAAAAAGACTTATAGCTCAATTTGTTCCTTGGCTTCCCTTCAAGATGTTCAGGCGGATTATCCAAAAAGCTCACAAGAACAGGACATTCCCTAATAGCTGCCAAATTGCAAAAAATCTGCCAGAGTAATCCCCCTATGAAAAAGCACTAATCTCCTCCCCAAAACCTACTAATTGTTTATTTGGTTACAGATCCGGGTAAACACAAAAGAGCACCGCTCTCCCACTGAGACCAGTTTACACCCACCTAAGGATGTCTTAAGAGACATCAATGCAAAAGCCAGGGAACAGCTAAAAACACATTCTAAATCAAACTGAAACAGCACCTTCTTTGGAATGATGTGCTCAATGTCTATATCTAATGTGTTAAAGCAACTCCCACATCATTATATGTTGTATAGAGGAAATCATGTGAAGAATCTCTTTAAAGAGTACAACAATCTTTGAGGTGTGACTTCCAATTAGGCTGTCAGAATGGCAGAGCAGCTGGTACAATAATGTTCTGGATGTAAGAGTTACTGATTTCTGTGGCAAAGTGCTGCAAATGAAAAATGAGGAGGAACTGAGTACCATTCCTTTGTTAGTTACCTTGGATCTAGATTTCAAGCTGCTTGGATGGCTACCAAAGCAAAAATTCCTACTGGGTATAAAACATTGGTAGAGCTTTTTGTGTCATTTTGATTTAGAGGGATACAGTTAAGATCACTGCTCACCAAGAGGGGCTGGAGCTGAAATGGTATGAGGGAAATCAGAGGTACTGCTTTCATTTTGTATATGCGCAATGTTATTTGATAGCTTTTTAAAACAGAATTAAGAATACTGATTGGCTGGCAGGTGTGAATTCACTTTTAGTAGCCGGACAGTGTAACTGGACTAACCCGCTCTCACCCCCAACTCGTAAAATACGGATGCTTGGGCAGTGTCTTTCAGCGTTAGATACAATGTGAAAATCACCCTTCAGCGTGTGTGTAGTACGCACTTTGAAGAGCAGCAGCTCCGCTTGAAGATGATTTACCCTTGTATTGTCTTCACTTTCGGGACCCTCTCGTATCCCTCGGGTCAAACTTATTTGGGGTTTTAAAAACAATATTGAAATAAAATTTTAAATCATAATCTATTAACAAATATTGTTTTGATCTCAATTTCAAACAATTGAGATAACATAAATGTTTAGGGAATGCAATCAGTCTCTACTAGCACACAATTAAAAATGGAAGTGTGATTCATTTTTTGTCATAAGGTTACAATTCATGTTAAAAATCCACTATGGAAAAAAGCGGTCATATCCAGAATAATTTTCTGAATTGAGTCAGGAATATATGCTTATCACAGAAAATAAGGGAAAGTCATTGATTTTCAGGTAGAAAAAATGTATAGTTGTACCATTTTTCGTTTTGTAAAGATTTGAAATAGGTCAATTGGACCATACAGGGGTTGAACTGTAAGGACAGCGATAGCTACACTCTGCTAAAATTGAGTTAAAATATAGCAAGTAAACAAAGAGAAACTAAATGCATTCAGTTTAGATCACTAACAAAAATGTCTCTATCATTATCTTAAATGTGTTAGCTATCAGTTTTAGTTATGGAGTATGTTCACCGTCTCTGCTGTTCGGGTTTTTGTGTAAAGGCCACTTTTTTTTACTGCTGTGTACAGATATTATAGACTGAGCTATGTTGCATTTAGAAATAAACTAATGTATTTGAATGAAGCATCTTTTGTGATCACAGCATGACTACGGTAGCGAGTAGTATGAAATGATGAAAATCCACGAAGGGAGGTTGGTTGGTTGGGGTGGTGGATGGGCCAAAACAACACAGGACTTTCCCCCCGGAGACCAGGGATTGTGTCCTGCGTGTATTGTTTCCTTTACTCGTTGTTCTTTTCCGAAACAGCCTTCCCCCACGCCTTTACTTGCGTCACTTTGTAACACCCGTGCTTTCCTAGCTACTAGCATGGCACGCCCTCATGCTCTGCAACTGAATAGCTAGCTGTGCTGACCTAGCTACTGGGAATGTGCGATTCCCAACAAAGATGGAACAGAAGTGAGATGTCTCACTCTGTAGCTAAGGGTGAAAAGAGGCGCTGCAGCAATGTGCTGTACAACAAATAAATGGTGTTTTTTGAAAAGTAAACCACAAAATTCTGGTAAACCTTTAAATGCAATTATGAACCTGAAAATTAGCATGATATGAGCACTTTAAGTTTAGAAAATGTTAAAATCAAATGTAACTTCCAGACTTGCTTATTGCCATGCTATGTAAGGGAAGCATTCATAGACTGCAGCTCAGGGTAGTGGTAGGGTTAAACCAATCCTTGCTGCATATAGAGCCCGCCCTGACAATTTGATTGGTCCTACCAGCTCTTGTTGGAACTCGACCTCAAATGTTGTGGGCGGGGCTATGGCAGCTGGCATTCAAGCAACAAAACATGTCTTCATGACTCATAAAGTTACCAGTGAGTTTTAGAATTGATTTCAAGATTTTACTAGGATACTTGTTTTTAAAGCCCTGAATAGCCTGGCTCCTGCCAGGTCTGTGATGCCTGAAATCCTCCGGGAGGGCTCTACTAATTGTTCCAAAGTCTTGTCTTGTCACTAAAAATAGGTTATATTTTTAATTAGTTGTTTTTAATTCATTTGTTTTTACTGTACAGCACTTTGTAACTTGGTTTTAAAAATTGCTATAAAAATAGTTACAGTTAGGAAAATAAGTATTTGAACACCCTACTATTTTGCAAGTTCTCCCACTTAGAAACCATGGAGGGGTCTGAAATTGTCATCGTAGGTGCATGTCCACTGTGAGAGACAAAATCTAAAAAAAATATCCAGAAATTATGATTTTGATTTGATGATTTTGTATGATTTTTTAACTATTTATTTGTATTATCTTGTTATCTTGGAGATAACATTCACTTACACACAAATACATGCATTTCTATGGTTAACATGTCTAATTTAAGATTTGAATGCTGAGAGTAATTGTTAATCATCCTATATGATTAACATCAAGTCAGTATTTTTATAAGCAAAGAAAGAGCTGCACATTTACATAAGAACAGCTGTGAGAATTTTATTTCAATGTAGATTTGAATGTGTTTCAGAACCAAGGTGTCATGTATGATAAATAAATAGACAGGCTTTAAGTGTTATTGCTAGATATGTGTTGGATTGAGGTGTTCAATGTGCTGATTTTGAAAAAGAAACTTTCAGGTTGACTTGATAGTTTCTCCTCGACCTTTTTCTTTTCCAGCAGAAGAATTTCTGTGGTTAAATTTGCCATTCCTAGAATGTGATAGGGATGAATTACATTACGTAAATGATGTACTTAGCCCAGTGGCCTTGTCTGAGGTGACTTCTCATTTTACGCAGTGCTTATGCTAAAGAAGACTGTGGTTTTGGGAGACGGATGCACCCCAAACCACTGAAAAGCTATCAGACATCCAACCTGGGACTTGACCAGCCTCCTCAACCACTTTATTGACTAGTGTCCCAGAGACAGTTACATGCAGCCGGTGAAAAATAAAGAAAACAAGCCATAGATGTTATACATTACAGCATGCAGAAATAAATTTTTTTTAGGTAAACAAATTGTTATTGATGCCTTTTTATTGTGTGTTGTGGTCCAGATATCACATAAATACTGGAGCTTTAATTGAGTTAAAGCTGGGAACACATAAAACACAAATAAGCATAAAAACACAAGTCTTTCAAGCAGGGGAGCGGAGTTTGTGTCCCGGGGAAAACACAAGACTTTCACCCAGGAAACCTGTGTTTGTGTCTCTGGGTTTTGATCCAAACCACAATATTTTTACTGAACTTAACTAGTCATTTTGTTGCCTAATCTTAAAGGTCTGATGGCATGAACATTTCACTTGGAGGTTTTTTTAACATTAATATGTGTTCCCCCAGCCTGCCCTATGGTCCGCCAGTGGCTAGAAATGGCGATAGGTGTAAACCGAGAACTGGGTATCCTGCTCTGCCTTTGAGAAAATGAAAGCTCGAATTGGCCAATCTGGAATCTCGCTCCTTATGAGGTCATAAAGGGCAAGGTTACCTCCCCTTTCTCTGCTTTGCCCGCCCAGAGAATTTGGCCCACCCATTTGAGAGAGACATTATGGCTTTCAAACAAGCAAAGTGGCAGTTGGTCAACTGCAGGAAAGCTCACTGTTGGACTGGCTCTAGTGGTTGTAATTCTGCACCAAGGCAGAATTTTGGGAAAGAGACTTCAGATATGGTATTAGGGGACCACTATGGTCTATAAAAAAAGAGAATTAAGATACAGTATTAGGGGACCACTAAGGTCTATATAAAAGAGACTTCAGATACAGTATTAGGGGACCACTAAGGTCTATATAAAAGAGACTTCAGATACAGTATTAGGGGACCACTAAGGTCTACTGTAAAAGAGACTTCAGATACAGTATTAGGGGACCACTAAGGTCTATATAAAAGAGATTTAAGATACAGTATTAGGGGACCACTAAGGTCTACTGTAAAAGAGACTTAAGATACAGTATTAGGGGACCACTAAGGTCTACTGTAAAAGAGACTTCAGATACAGTATTAGGGGACCACTAAGGTATATATACAAAAGAGACTTCAGATTCAGTATTAGGACACCACTAAAGCATCCCAGGAGAATCATGTCAAGGGACCTTTAACTGCCGCCGTCGCATGACGCTCACTTATTGTCGGCTAAAGTTTATTGTAACAGCAACCGAAACAACCGGCAGCTCACGGTGCCCTGTAGCTCACAGTAACATTTTCTCTGCAAAACTCAACTAGCAACGTCCTTCAAAGCACTGTGATAGCTGCAATGTAGGATTTTGATAAAGGTAAATTGATTTTACGCAAAATATGTAATGTATAATGTGACCATTTATCTACATACTTAACTACTGTACTTAGATTTATTTCACAACAAAAACAACTGAAAAACTACAGATAAATGAAAGAAATGACTGTAGCAGTCAAGATAAAGTTACATAGTTCTGAAAATAAGAAACAAAGTAACTCAAATGAGATTAAGAGGATACATGAAAAAAGAAAAACATGTAGACCTAGTCCTTTAACAAACAATTAAAGCCTGTTCTTTTTTTAGGCTTTGAAGAATCGTTTGTGATAATAGCCCTACCACTAGGTAAGTAACGTAACAGATGTCTACTAAATGGCAAAGTGAAAAAAAAACATTCAGCAAATAATTACTTCATTAGCCTGCTGATGTTCTAATTATTGCATCAATAGTGCTCATTAAATGATCTTGACCTCCAGGTTTTCTTTCTCTCCCCATCACTTATTTCCCCTTCTCTCTCCCTCAGCTTCTATCTTTGTCCACCCACCACGACTCCAGCTGTATGCAAAAGTTAAAACTCACTCACACAGTGCTGGATGGAAGACTGACAGCTCATTAAGACTTACAAAATTGAGTTCAGTTCTGTGTGATCTATTAATCTATTCTGTGCTTCTACCCATCCACGGTCATTTCTCCTTTCATTAAGCGGAACAATAGCCCTAGTGCCACATAATTCATTACATGCAATCAAAAGTAGATCCTTAAGGCCCATTTAATTCACTTTCATCATTAACATTACCATTGTTGTTAATATACTTACAGTATGTAGGATGCTTCTGGGATGTTGTGTTCCATTGAACCAAAATGTTATTGGCATGTTTCTCACTGTAGAAGATTGTGTCACAGCGGACATTTTTTGGTATGGTACGGAAAAAAACATTTTTTGTGACATTTTCGGCCATAATGTTACGGAATTATGTGTAAACATACTGTACATCGGGCTGTCGATCGATTACACTTCACATCGACGGAACATTTAATCAAATTTAGTCTAGTGGAGAGACCTGTGCTTTGAAACTAAATAGACCCTTTTCCTTATCTATTTCTGCTCAAGGTTTGTTTCTGCTAGACAGTCACTCCCATCCATTTGTCTCTTAACAGATAAAAACAACATAGACTTGGACTTTTGCTCTTGTGTCTTTGGACAATTAAAAAAATACAACCCTTCAAAGTGTCTATTGATAGAGAACTATTTTTACCACTTCGGTATGAGGACAAATAAAGCTTGACAGACTTCTGGCAATCACTCTTCAAATAAGGGAGCCAACGGGAGCCAACTGTCAATGTAGCAGCCCCTAAGAAGGACAATTAAATTCACCCACATCGTTACACCTACTTATGACCTGGTTGTGCCTGTATGTTTTTTTTGCATTGTATATTTGGCAGGGTGAGGAAATATTTTGTCATTGTTAAGGAAAAACTGAGATGCAGGACAACACATTTTACATACATGAAGATGTTTTGGGAGCATTTATTTGACTTTCAGTGAGGAGAGAACTTAGTCAGGCATTACAGTTTAACCACGATGTGTTATTGTGTCATGCTGTCCAAATGAAACGCCACACGCCGGCAACAACCGCCATGACACTGGGCTGCTCTGGGGGACGCAACAATGGGGAAATGAAACGCCACATGTGGTAGACGGTGACAAAAACGGCCGCCGGGACACGATCTGCGGTTTCTGGGGGACGCAACAACGGGGAAATAAAACGCCACACGCCGGTAGGATGGTTGTGGTTAAGAAAAGAAGAACACAGAAAGAAACTGCCACACGCGGGACGTGAGCCTCGGTCTCCGGGTTGAAAGTCCTGTGTTGTTTGACCCATCCACCACCCCGACTAACCTCCTTACGCGGATTTTCGGCTTTTCAAAACTACACGCTAACCGTGCTATTATCATGAAAGATGCTTCCCATTAAAACCAGTTTAAATGTGTGCTCACCAGCATGAAAAAAAAACAAGAAAAATTGTGTCCCTGTACACAAATCAATAGATTATATAACGTCACCATTTCACGAACTACCATGAGACTGGGCTGCAGCGTGAGTTCTTAAGCCAGAAATTCAGCCAAATTTAAAACCTTACAGCACAGTCAACCTCTGGTTAATAGATACTATATTTCTCAACTAAGAAGCTGTAAATATATTTATTTCTGTACATGTCCGACCATGCAACTATTTCCTTGGGTTGTTCTTGTAATTAACATGACCTCAGAGACCACGTTGTTTTTGAATGTCTTTAAACTCACATTTTAATGGCAAACATTTTCAAAACCTTACTAAAAGGTCAGTCAGAACCACTGGTTTCCATTTATTCCCCACAGTATGAAGATCAACTGGTACAGAAACATGTCTCCTTAAAGTTATGTTGTATAACTAAACTGTCTTCTCAATCACGTTTTGAGGGAAAATTATTTTTATTACACACATTCTAGCAACAACAAAATAGTTTCACTCAAAACGTCATTGCAAATGCAATTTAGTTGTACGGGAATATCATTTTTTTAGAAGCCATAGCTGTGTACAAGAACCTTCAGCCAGATGGAAATTTATCAGTCTATTGTCGTTCATGAATGTAATCACATGGTTTGATTGCTTTCATTTTTTTTCAAGCTATTAAGCCAGAATAGGTTTCATTTTTGAAGGGTCTTAAAAGCTATTACCTCTCTGGATATAGTTAATGTGTTTTTAAACTATCTGAAATAAACAAATGAGCCTTTTCTATTTCCAACTCATGTCCTCTTTGATTAAAAAAAAAGGAACAACAAGCCTTGTTACCAAAAAACAACATCACAAAAAAGGTAGAAAGGCATGTTTCTCTGCTTTTACAAATAGAGTACTGGCAGGAATGGAGTGAAATAAGTCCAGATTACACTTGGTAATTAGCAGTTTAATAAAGTCATGTTTAAAAGATTGCTCCCGCGTGAATATACTATGTCTTGTAAGTATCATTAGTGCTGCACCACATGGGGCTAAAATTGACATTTTTTAATTATGGCATGCGACCTCTTTGTGTAAAATTAATGAGAACAATTAGTTCAGACAGGCTGTAAGTCAATATACCTGGTAGAATAAAGCCTGAAACTTATTTGGTAGTTACATCACTGAAGTCACCCCCCCATGGACCTCAAACGTCACGTCAGTGCCACGCTCACGTAACTGCAGCTTTCACGCAACACTGAAGCAACTGTCTTTACCAGTTCACTCGGGTCCAAGCATTTCAAAGTCTCATGCAGCGTGAAAACTTAACATTTAGTGCAACAGTGGCGAGGGAAAAACTTCCTTTAACCCTCCTGTTGTCCTTGGGTCAAATTTGACCCATTTTCAAAACTTTTCTATATCAAAACATTTTTCAAGTTAAACAAATAATCAATTCACTGAATTTGGGTGTTTTATGTAATGTTATGGCATTAAAAAAGGTAAAAGGATTTTGAAAAAAAGTGACAGAAAAAACTTCAACTATGTCTACGTCTAAAAATAAACGTAAAAAAAAAAACTTGTGACAAAAACGTTCCAACAAAAGTTTGACCCAGAAAAACAGTCAACAGGAAGACAACACAAGATTTAAACAAGCAGAAACCTCAGGGTGGGTTTCCATGCGTATTGCCGAAACAAACAAAGACTAAATCTAGCCCCTTTAACCTCAAAGAAAAGGTTGTGTTTACGCCTGTGTGACGCTGAAGAGACGCGAGCTACATGGAGTCAGTGCAGACAGCTGCGTAGGTTAAATTGAGAGTGTATCTGTTGGTTTAGATGTGCGAGTGTAAAACGCATCTGACACTTGTGGCCTAGACCGGAGGTCAGGCTGTTCTCTCTTTGTACTACATACATATGAAATGTAATGCACTATTTACTTTGTGTACAACCCAGGTAGATGTGAGACAGGATGCACGGGGTGGCCCCAGGAGGAAGTCAGTCAACATATTATGAAGAGTGACAGAAACTAGTGATAGCCGAATGAAGCTTTGTGAACCAGTGTCTTTATTCTCTGAGCCCACTAGATGGCGCTCTCTGTTCAACAATTGGTTGAGAATATAGTCAATTGCAATCTATTGGTTTCAGAAAATAAAGACAGCCTTCGGAGGCTACAGCCTTCAAAATCACCCGTCGTCGAAGAGGCGCTCCTGACGCCTAGCAACCTTTACAGCTGCAACTGAGAAGTGATCAAAACGTTAACTACAGCACCGAAATGGGGTCAGACGTTCTTTTTATTTTACCATTTTTGTCAATTGTCTCTGAGAGAGAGAGAGAGGAAAGCATGTGCATGTGAACATCTCTTTTCTCCAAGACTGTCCGCTCACATTGAGTCTTTGAGCATGACAGGTCGGCCAGATATCGTCAAGCCAGTTCATGGAGCTCCTCGGCTCTGAAGTAAATTTGGAGCACATTTTTAATTTGCCATCAGTTTTCATAACACTGCCTATACTCAAAACCTACACAAAGTACATTTAATGATGAAATAGCAGATGAAAATTGTGAAAAAAATAAAAGTACAAATCTTGGTTGTTGGCCGTTTGCGTTTGCCTGTGCTAATGCTTGAATGCTGGGAATCTTGGGGTTTAGAAGGATACAACAGTTGAATCCTCATTCATCTGAAGGAACCTTGGGAATTAAATGAAATGGGACATCCTTCGCGGTGTGACGTATACAGCCCATGAATTGGGACATACGTAGCTAAAGTCTGCGCAGGGAGGAGGTCAGGGTGGGTGGAACTTTATCAGACAAACAGGACTTTCACCCAGGAGTCCACTGTCCCATGTGAAAACAAAAGTAAACGTTGACTTATTTTAACAGACTTTTGTTATGTCACTTACTGTACATACATAACACAGATCCAGTTTGGGTTCGGGAGGCAGACACCGTCTCCACATTTAAGAGTAGGCTTTAGACTTTCCTCTTTGATAAAGCTTATAGTTAGGGCTGGCTCAGGAAAGTCCTGAACCATCCATTAGTTACGCCGCTATAGGCAAAGAGATAACTGTTGTTGTGATTAAGCACTATATAAATAAAATTGAATTCTCTCTCTCTCTCTCTCTCTCTCTCATATCCACCTCCTCTAGACAGAGGGATGGATATCTCTCTCTCTCTCTCTCTCGCTCGCTCTCTCTCTCACCCACCTCCTCTAGACAGAGGGATGGATATCTTTCTTCCCATCTCCTCTAAACAGAGGGATGGGATCCGGTTGGAGAGAGTTCTAGCCTGACCAGGGTCCTCTCTTTACCCTGTCTCTCTTAGTTATGCTGTACTAGTTTTAGACTGCTGGGGGACTTCCTTTGACACACCGAGTTCCTCTCTCCTCTATCTTTCTATCTTTCCATTTGTATGCATCCATGTCCCAGAAATGCTTGTTACTAACCTAGCTCTGGGGAGTCATTCCCCGGAGTCCTTATGTTCATTTTCCCCCAGCATGTTTCCTCGGATCAGGGAGGCTCCAAAATCATGGTTGCAGCTGTCGCCATGGTACCTCTACACGTTCCGTTCTGCGATGCCATGTTACATCCTGCTACGTTCTGCTGTGCCCTGCTACGTCCTGCTGTGCCTTGTAATGCCGCACAGTGCCCTGCTATGCCATGAACTACTACACAGAACTACTACAAAATAGTCACTATTTTTGTGACTGTTATTGCCACTCTTCATTGTAATCCCAACCGGTCGCCAGACACCGCCTACCAAGAGCTTGGGTCTGTCCGAGGTTTCTGCCTAAAAGGAAGTTTTTACTCGCCACTGTCACACTGTTGCTTGCTTTGTAGGAAACTACTAGAACTGTTGGGTCCTTGTAAATTCTGGAGTATGGTCTAGACCTGCTCTATCTGTAAAGTGTCTCCAGATAACGCTTGGTATAAATTGATACTATAAATAAAATTGAATTGAGTTGAATTGACATACTTCTTTGAAGCAAAACTGCAATCTTTTCCTAAACCCAACCTAGTGGTTTTGTTGCCTTAACAGGTTTCTGCACTGACATGGCAATGAATCAGCCCAGAAATGTGAGTCATTGCATGTCAGGCCAGATGGATGGTCAACTAAACATACACAGACAGGCCATTAAAGCCATAGACAAATGAAAAGACCACTGGATATGGAGACGGACAAGATAAACATAATTAAACCTTCACTGTGTACATATGAATGAGGCTGATCTCTTATAAGCACTGCCTGGGAATATGCAGCCAGGTTAAAGACAGCTATTTCCTGCATTTCTCAACTGCGAGTCAGGCACAGTCTAGTATTTAAAGTGGTGCACTGATGCAATTGATATGATTGCTTAATAAAGCTGCAGAAGCTGTGAAGTGATGGAACCAAATGGACAGGGCTGTCATGGTTGACCAACTCATGAACCTTGTGCTGAGCTATAAACTGGAGCAAAACAGAGCTGTGTGCTCCAGAGAATCACTAAAATCTAGACTGTTCATTCAACTGCAACTCTTTCATTCATTTCCTGACTTCAGGGCTTATTGAAAGAGCCAGAAAACTGAGGGTGTGTGGGGACATACACTGACGGTCAAAAGTTTGGGATTACTTACAAATTTCCATACCACTCCATTATAGACAGAATACCAGCTGATCTGAGAGGGTGGCTGATCTTTAATGCAATATCTGCATTGCCCATTATCAACAACCATTCATCCAGTGTTCCAAAGGCTCATTCTGTTTACTGATCTGATATCATTTTAAAAACTAACTGAGAAAACATTGGATAACCATTTTGCAATTATATAAGCACATAATGTAATCTGAAAACTGCTGCCCTGGTTAAAAAATCAATGCAACTGATCTCAGCTGGTATTCTGTCTACAATGGAGTGCAATGGGACTTTCTAAGTGACCCCAAACTTTTGACCAGTACCTGTGTGTGTGTGTGTGTGTGTGTGTGTGTGTGTGTGTGTGTGTGTGTGTGTGTGTGTGTGTGTGTGTGTGTGTGTGTGTGTGTGTGTGTGTGTGTGTGTTGAACAACAACTGAACAGCAAACAACACCTCTGTATATTATTGTCTTCTCATTGTTAACACGGAAAAAAAACAAAGAATTAGGTGCACATTAGGCACACTCATAGACATCTCTTTGGAGTTCAGCCCCTTTTCCACCTGATGAATGAGCCCAGGATTTAATTGAGTCTCAGCTTCTCTTGAGAAAACATATCCTGGTTCCTGGTACGCTAGATGTTTAAATCTCATTTATTTGGGCTCTCTGTTATTTCACATGGGGCAGGTAGGTTACAAGAAGTCTGAGGCTGTATGCTGGAAGCAGCTTTCTGTAGTTTTACATGAGGTAGGGTGGCTGTTGGTAATGAACTAACAGACCAAAACAATGAGATAAAAGCTGCCAAACAAGCTGCATATTTTGTGTGTTGATTCTCAGTGGAGTCATTCACATCATTCCAGGCAGATACTGTACAAATTAAGCCAGATTTTTACATTGTGAGGATTGTGCTAAAGTTTATTCCAGATTGTTGTTTGACCTGTTTGATTTGATCGTTCGGGAGAATCAGGACTTTTCCTGGTGTTTCGAGACTGCAAAGGCCGGTCTAATAATAATTATACATTGCAACTTCTGGCCAAACTGTGCAGCGTCTGCTCAACCTGTATGGTGGGCCACAGCAGCCTCTTTTTTCAATACAAACACGGGCTAGTCAGAGAGCACTAACGGTCAGAACCATGTCTAGGATTTTCAAAAATATAGGGGGGTCAGTGAGCAAACCCTCCCCAAATGGCATAACCCTGATCGTCCTATGATGTAAAGACGTAAAGTATATCGATAATGTTAACAGTGTGTGAGTTTAATGATGGAAAGCCAAAAAAGAAAAGGGAAAGAAAGCCTTGTGTTGCTGTGCCAGTTTTTCAATAGATAACTTGAACTCAAACAGATATCAGATGTGATCAGTAATACTAACTGCCATTCTGATATGATTTTGGATCTGCTCCTGGGTAATGCGGACAATTTGAACAAGGAGCTGCTGAGGCTGTGTGAGAGCATGGAACACAAGCATGAAAAACAAGCCAGTGTTGGTGCTATGCTAAAGGCTAACCCCAGCACACCAGCTCTCCCGACTGTTTTCACAGGAAATGTTCTCTCCCTGTATTATATTTTGATTGATATGTACAAAATATAGATTGATCACAATAAAGTCTCTTATCCATATAAATAGCTTTGCATTAGTTGCAGCTATCAGCCTTTGTCTACGGTAAACAAAGCTTTTACAGAAGGGACTTACAAACTCTGCATCAGCCAATAGGAACATACTAACTCTCTGAAATGACCTGTGAATGGGCAAAGTCTCCCGTCATAAGCTTGATTTTCTAAAGAAAAAAAAAACAGAGGTAAGAGGAGGTGCAAAAGCCTAGTTTTCTCTCAGACCACTTGAATTACAATATGCTGAAAAATTATATTTGAGTATATGATGCAAACTACATACTCAGCTTTAAAATTAGTATAATGTTATATTGTTTTGCTGTGCTGTGTTAAAGAAGCTAACCCTAACCCAAGAGACCACATAGTCAGTATCTCAGCACCATTAAGAAGTGTTCATACATCCAAGCATCTCTTTTTAGAATAGAATTCTTCCTCTTTATTGTCAGTATACAACAACATTAAAATTGCAATTTACCTATGAATGCTACAAAAACAAATTGTCGTATGTTAGCTTCATTAAAGCCTGCTAATTCCCATTATAAAGTCAGCTGTGTTGTAACAGTAATTAACCTTGATCCCTGTCTCAAACTATGCCGTGTTTGGTCCTTGAGTATTGTCTAGTAGCAACATTTCTATAATCTATAACTCTATACATTTTTTTCTTTCATCATATTGGTTCTTAACCACTGACATTCAAACCCTGGTACCCTTGTAATATATTTATATACAAGACAGACTGCAGGAGATGGATTCAAGAACAGCTTACTGTAGCTATGCAGAGTGATCAGTTTAGTGGTTGCATGAGACAAAAGAGAGGGATTATTAATGGGATTATTATTATTAATGATTCAAATCAAAGTTCATTTGTCTAATTGAATAATAAAGCAGGAGAAGGAATAATGAGCTATAGGGGTTTAGCTTAGCATAAGAGGGAGAGGTGAATCAAAGTTATAAAAAATAAGTGTGTGACGTAGATTTCTGCATTGAACGTCTGAAATCATGTATTTGTTATAATCGTTTTTATTTTTTCTTACACCAAATGTCACTTACCTTTACATATAAAAACATTTGCAGTGAATTTAACAGTATATGCTGTCTTATACTCCTAAATGCACCTTAACTTGGATTTATTGCTTATTCAGATTAGAAAGAATATGTATTTAGACATATGTATTTTGTGAAGTGTCCACCATTCATCAGTTCTGAGCAATATGTCTTCATATCAACTAAGCATGGCACATTTGATGCATCCAACCCCCTAAAACAGCACAGTAACTAATAGATATACTTGAAATAGCAAAATGATATCAATCAAATGATAACCGTGTTGCTTTTCATGTAGTTAATTTTTTCCTCAACTCTATTTATGCAGTCTCAATTGCAGTATACCTTTCTATGTATGCATCATGTGACTGACTTTGCCTCTTTATTTATGGCTTAGTATATCATTAAAGCAGTTGGATTCACCACGAGGGGTACAGCAATGTATAATGCTCCAGGCAAGCCACAGGTTTCTTGACAGTTATGAGGCCCTAAAAGTCCATTTGAAACAATGGAGGATGTTGAGAATCCCAGAGAAAGAGCAAGAGAATGTTAGGAGGGGATGAAGACAGAGAGAGAGGGGCAGTATAATGTGAGGAGAGACAGCAGGTTGCTCATGGTGATGGCCTGGAGGAGACACTTTGTGGTAGTCAAGTCTCCGCACAGTTGTTGGCATGCACGGTTTGTATTTCATTATCCTCCTCTGCATCTTTCTGTTTCCATTATCATCATAAAAATATCACAAGAAATGTATAATGTATAGTGTGATATTTCCCAATTGTATAGACAAAGATGTGCAAGGATATTTCGGATTGAAATTCTTTTCTGACATCTTCCAGCAAAACTGCAGCAAAACTGTCATTTTGTGACATTCACTACAATTTCATTCATAGGAGATATATCTCACCCCTGTCAAAATGCATCACATGAAAATAATGAACAGCTCTTTATGCACTTTCTGCCCAATAAACACTGAAGTAACATATCATCACATGTTCTGGGTTTGCTCTCCGTTGGTGAGCTCTGGAACAATATTTCATCCAAAATTTCCGCCTTGATTAATGATACTGTGCTTGTTACTGTTAAGGTCTTGATTCTGAATGCGCTCAGCCTTTCCGCTCTCTGGGACTCAGAAAAGTGCTGTGTCTGCTGACTTATAGCTGCGAAGAAAATGATTGCAACCCGTTGGAAGCATGATCTATCTATCCTTGCATGGATCCTTTCCATTTTGGATGTCTTGTTTATGGAACTCGCTGGACACTTGGCAGCATTACTGAATCATAGAGGTCCAGAAGGTAGCCTTGTGTTGTAGCCTTTGCCTTAACCTGCACATGTGTGTTTGGTCCCTTGTCTTGTGTGTGTGTGTGTGTGGGTGTGTGTGTGTGTGTGTGTGTGTGTGTGTGTGTATCTGTTTATGTACAGTATGTGTTTGTATGTGTCTGTTTTCGCATTTGTTGTTTTGTATCCCTCCCTCCTGTCTTTCCTCTTTGTTTTTTTTTTTTGTCCCTGTAAAGCCAAAAAACAATGATCACAAAAAACTGTCATTTTGTAGACTAAATTCAATTAAATTTTATCAAATCATAACAAGAGAGACACTTTACAGATAGAGTAGGTCTAGACCAAACTCTACAACTTAAAAAGACCCAACAACTCCAGTAATTCCCTCAAGAGCAAGCATGGGGGACAGGGGTGAGGTAAAACTCCCTTTTAGGAAGAAACCTGGGACAGACCCAGGCTCTTGGTAGGCGGTGTCTGACGAGGGGTGGGGTGGGGGGGGGATGATGAACAGTGGCAATAACAGTTACAATAAAGATAATGGAACTATGACTAGACATAGTAGTTGTAGTAACAACAGAGGTATGTAGCCAGCGTCCCAAAGCTCTGTAGCGGCTTAAACAACTAGAAACTGCCATTCTGCATCATTGAACTCATAGCCAGCCGGCGGTCTCCTAATTTTGTAGGATATTATACATTTTGATGTGCATACATTTTCGCACAACATCATATGGACCCCTTTGTGAGAAGATAATATAATACTTATTATAGGTTTGAATTGTCCAGTAATAGTGGACTATTTACAACCCTTATCACTGGGATCAGAGGCCCCATGCTGTTCTCAGATCAGATCCTGGTACAGTCCACTATCATTCTATTCTTTATACATCTTCCTGGCTGTGTCATATTAAGTGTAATTTCCTTACAGCATTTGAAATATGTAGCTATTGATACATATTGATAAAAAACGAGGTAGAACATAGTATCAGTAACATTACTTACTTATACTTAGTTATACTTACTTATTTACTGTTAGTTTTCCTTAATTCAAGTCCATACTCTGGGATAACTAATGCTTGACTTAATTAATAAATAGGGTGTTATTATATTAGAATTTACCCATCTCTAAGACGTGCTGTAATACATTTCCACTATTGAGTCATTATGGATACAAACATGAAGGTGGACATGTGTAGTTACATGGCCAACTAAAATAAAAGTGTCACTCAGACCTAGCATGTTACCTTTTGGAAAAATAAGTGTAATAATAAATCATCCCGGAGTGGTGTAACTCCATTTGACATCTATTAACAGACTCCTTCCATAGCCGGAGACTCCATATCAATTTATTGGATTGTTTAATGTAATCATGCATAATGCAGAAGGATTAATTGAAAATATCTGCACCAAGAAGGGACCAATGCATTAAAGGAGCCACTTAGAATCAAAAGAGGATTTGTTTAATGGTCCTTCAGTCTTGAGATGCCGACAAATTAATTTAATGGTGGACGAGAGAAACACTTTTTGGAGAGTGCATGATCTTATTAGAAGATGAATTCCTGCGCTGTTTTTTTTTGTTGCTCAGAAATGAATGGATGTGAAGTTGTTAAAGGTATTTGGGAAAGCAAACATCCTAAAAGCATCCTTATCTCAGGTGGTGTTAAAATTAGAGCCCTGGAATTCCGAGATTTCGCAAAATCTGAATTTTGCCAAATTGAAAAAGAAAATGAGTTAGTTGAAAGATAAATCCAGTTTTCTACTAAAGTTTAGTAAAGCATGTCATTGTTTTGGTAGAATGTGTAATTGTAATTGTATTTAAAAGAGATCAAAAAGAGATCTGGGACACCTGCAGCAGATGTTAGCATTTAATTTAATTTAATTCATTTCTAACTTCATTAATAGGTTCATAAAAGTAATTAACTGAAATTGCATTTCATACTGACGTGCAGCATATGGCTCAGTAAAGCACATTTGCTTTTTAATGTCCACATCATTACCAATTCCCCTGTTAAGTGAGAACATAAGCTGCTCATCATTTTTTTGAAATGTATTATATTTTCGACCTCTGTGTCAGGCATGTTCAGTTGTGTTTTACTCAGGTTGGATTCCATTATTATAACACATCCAGCAGACTGACAGACAGGACATGTCCTGCCCTGGGGTTATGCACTAAGCTCAGGATAACAAAACCTGTCCAGGGGAAGCCACATACATTTTCTTCTGGTGGTTAAATAATGAGCAATATCTGCCTTTCTATTTTTCACCCTGCCTTTACCTTTTGCTGCATCTGGCCTTTATTTCTTTACAAACAAATAGCATTACCTCAAAACTGTCATTAACATGCTGGCAGGAGCCGACGTAATGACTTGGCCTCTCATTAGTTTGAGTCCATTTGCCAAGTGAAGTTTAACTCAGGCCTGAAACAGGTCAGGCCATTGTTAACAGTTCAGTTGGGCGTACTTATTTTATTGAAATTCACAACCCGGTCTGGGGATTTTAGTTTTAGTTCAAAGCAAGTAGCATCTTAAGTCTATAAAGTCGATCTCGAAAATAAAAAATAAAGTGGAGCTCATAGTCTCACACAAAAGGGAAGCGTTTTAGAAAGGAAAATATTTTCTCTGTGGAGAACCATGGAGTCTGACACACAGACAATTATTTGCAAGTGAAATAGGGCATGTCAGAGTCACAAAGACAAATTATGGCAAAAATAATTACATAGGTTAAGGACACAAAGAGTAAAACAAAAGCCTGTGTCACAGAAAAAGAGAATTGGATTGCTATGATTAATTTTGAAGATGCTGGGGTGCTTATGCATGGTAATTTGAGGTTAATTACTTTGGGGATTTATCACAGAAAATATAGCAAACTCTGACCACAACAATAGAACAAAGTGGCCAATGTGCCATGTAATGTGAGTCTTGGACATCCTATGTACTCCATAACATCTTGGAATTTGTTCTCTGCTTTTTGGCGTTGCCAGGCTTATATAGTAACAAGACTCACTCCTGATTTCCACCAACTGCGGAAATCTGTGGATCCGCTCCGGAACAGCGATGGTGTCAATAGGTTTCCACTAAAGTCAACGTGTGTATTTCCACTGACAGCGGAACGGCTGCGTCCCGACTTTGTTCCAGCTCCGGCGATCCGCAGCTCTCCGAAGGGCACAGGACAGATAGTGCGGGACAGGCAGTCAAGCACAGAAATAAATTAAAACATTTGGTTAATTTTGAAAATAAAATACACCCTGGTCAAGATGGATCATATTTCCAACAAATCTGGACCTGGTGGGTATTGAAGGACGGTGGAGCACGCAGCCAAAATGTAGCCATTCCAAAGTTGGTGGAAATCTAGGGTAAGAATCTACAGCCATGCTAATGACTCTGAGGCTGTAAATAGACACAGCGGTATGTTAGCTAAATGCTAACGCCATGGCAACATGACCATATACAGTTAAAGAAATGGACCAACAGACCCCGTTGCTCTGGAAAGAGACCAGTGAAGGATATTAGAAGCACTTCTCGGGTGATGGCTGAAAACTGTGTGCGAGCTTCTCCTGACAATACGGTGATTTGTTGACTATGCAACAGCAAGTCGTTTGCTTATGACACAATTGTTAGCCTTATTTTTACAAAAACGTCTGCTATGGAGCCATAACGTGAGATGCAAGGTAATGGAGCCTTTTATACATTGTCGTGTTTCTTTAGAAATAAATGGACAATGGACAATGGACAAAAAAAAATGGACAATGGACAAATAGAGTCTTTAAACGCTTCCGATGTGTGTTGCCCCTCAAACCCACTTTCTAATGATTTTAAAGCCCATTAGGACTCTATTGGCCTTAATCAATGTAAGGAAGGGCGGACACCTCGTCTTGGCCACACCTTGGATCTCATTATCTCCTATGGGCTTTCAGTTTCACTTGGAGAAATAAAAAACACTGGTATCTCAGATCACTTCCCCATCAGGTTTGAGATCAGTGTTCCTCCACCTGCTAGTAAGCCTGTCTCCTGAGCATCTAGGCGGCACTGCATCACCTTATCTCCAGCTGGAGAGTTTGCTTCTGCATTTGTGGGCTCACAGTTTTATGCCAAGAATGGTCTGGTCTCTCCCTCCAGATAACATTTTCTCTGTGTTCCACTCCACAAGCACTGAAATCCTTGCACCTGTTTGGACAAAATCTTTTTTTTGTAATCAAATGTTTTTTTTTATTTTCATTTTACAAATAAACCACTGGCAAAACACTGGAACATACAAACTTGTCCCAGGGCCAAAACATACAGAGTTGAAAAACAGGAGGGAGGAAACACAAAAAGAACGCAACAGAAAGAGTGACGTCCACAGCTTACAAATAATACATGCCGAAACAGGCATACATAAACAGACACACACACACAGCCAGACACAAGACAAGGGACCAATCACACATGCAAACAGAAGCAAACAAAAATAATGAATGTAACACAAATATATATATATATATATATATATATATATATATATATCTATATCTATATATATATATATATATATATATATATATATATATATATATATCACCACATAGATTTCAAAGACTCAGCAACGCTGAGCCAAGTGTCTAAATTATATAATGGGGCTCCATTGATACGAGCCGTGAATAGTTCAATGTATACAACATCCAAAAAAGAAAGGATCAATGTACGAACAGATAAGTCATGAGGAGGCTTCCAACGGGTTGCAATCATCCTCTTAGCAGCTAACACTGCACACTTTTGAGCTTTAGAGAGCTGGAAGGCTGACAGGTCATTCAGAATCAAAACATTGACAGTTACAGGCACAGTAACATTAATCAAGGTGGAGATTTTGGATCCAATATTGTTTTAGAACTGACCAACAGGAGAACACTCCCAGAACATGTGAAGATATGTACCTTGAGCTTTAATTGGGCAGAAAGTGCATAAAGGGCTGTTAATTATTTTTGTGTGGTGCATTTCCTTTGGGGTGAGATATGTCCTATAAATTATATTGTAGTGAATCTGCTGATGGTCTGGATTGCAAGATACTTCTGGAATGTTAGACCATACATCATGACAGTCAAGATCAACACTCAGGCCTGGGCGATCGCATACCCAGATCCTCTCAATAGGAAGGTCAATGGGGCCAGATATCCCCAAGAAGTGATAAAGCCTGGATACCAGGGAAGGAGTGGCAATCAGGACCTTTCCTGCGGCCCGGCCTACAGACTACTCCAAACATCCGTGAGACATCAGCAGCTGCCCATGGGCCCTTAAAATTGTTTTCATTGTATACTCTCCACATAAATCTCAGGGATGAGTGCACTTTTGAAGTCCAACCAGTATTTATACTGCTTGCTCACTTTCTAAATCTCAGTCATGGTTACCCTGCACATTCATCACTCCCGTCCATTTACTGATGTTTGTGTAGCCTCTCCCATCAATCTAGCCATCTTAATTCAACTAGTCTTATTCAGGTGTTGCAGAGATTTTATGGTCACAAATAAAAATAAAAAACAATTTAATTTGTTTGTTTTTCTTAAATGAATGTATAATAGAGCAAAGCCTCAAGGGAATTGGGAATGGGAAATGCGTTTATCCAAGGAACCGATTGTAGGTCAAGTCTATTTACAGAAACGTATGGAGATAAATGAGCGCCCCATCGTCCAATAGCATGACCCAAAGACATACTAGGCCTACTGTATGTCACACAGAGAGAAAGCAACAAAGTTCGAGGAAAACAGCAGCATTTTTTGACAGTCGGGATTAGCATGGTTTCTTGCTGTTTTAATGTCACCCATGGATGGCAAGAACGGAGAACGGAGGGGCGGAAAAGACCAGAATGCTGATCAGACATCGCTAGGAGAAGTCACAATATGATGTTATATTTCAGCATCTGTTCATTATTAGAAAACCCATAACAGCTTTAAACCCACACTTTATTGTCAATAATGTGCATTTGTCTTGTGCCATCTAGTGGTCACGTTTCATATTTCCGTTAAGGCCTTCCCAAATGTGTGGACTTGGCTGGTGATAGAACAGATGGAGGAATTCCACACAAAGAAACATACCATAATTTGGGTTAAAAAATAGATTTTGTTTGTGTTAGGGGTTGGGCTGGTTGTGGGCCGGTGCCGTCAGATTGTTCTAGGTTGATTTTAGTGCCCCACTCCGCCCCTGCTGGATACCATACCACAGGTTTTAGGCTGCACAATAAATAACTTCTGAATAGGATGGATGGGCAAAGACCTCTGCCAGGGAACACTGTATGCCTTGAGAGCTTACCTTAACCGAAGGTAAAAGAAAAAAAGAGGAGCTTGGTAAATTGAATGAATTGTGTAAGTCAGAGAAGAGTAACAAGCCAACCTCGATAAAAATGTCTTTTAAATGATGAGCTCCTGTTCGGACTAAATCTGTTAAACCTACGGCGGACACCTGGCTAAATGACTTCACATGGGCCCTTAGGCAACACTGCAAACAATCTGAACAAAGGTGGAAGAAGGACAAATTACATGTACTGGGTTTATTAAGGGTATCTAGCCACATACCAGAAGGCGGTGAAGCTAGCAGTTGCCATGAACCTAGAGTGTTATTTAATACTATTAACTCTGTTGTGAATCCATGCACTTCTGTTCCGACAGAGGTTTCAACCAGTATCACTTAGAGGTTTCTCTGTTATTTTATTGACAAAGTAGCATTGTTCAGGCAATACGCCAGTGTTAGTTTGAATGTGTTTGTACCTGCTGCTCTCATGCATTCTGCTGTTTGAGGAACTTAAGCCAGTTTCTCTGACGTTGCTTACTGAGGTAGTGCAACCCATGAAACCTACCAACTGTTCCTTAGACATTGTTCCCACCAGGATAGTGAAGGAGGCTTTTAATAGCACCATTGGGTCAAGTCTACTTACTTTTTTTAACCCTTGTGTTGTTGAAAATCAACAACTTTGTAGATGATTTTTATAGATGTTTTTAACTTTTTATTATGTTTTTGTCCCTTTTTTCAATGTTTGTCACTTTTTTGAAATTTAACACTACGTCACACTTATTAACTTTAGTTTTACAGTTATTTTTGGAATTTATAGTTCATAACCCTCATTTATAGTAAATTATACCTAATGTTTGAGTTAGAAAAGCAGAAATTTTGAATTATTTAGACTAAAATGAAAGGAATGTATGTTGATGGATAATCACAGAATGAAATATGTCAACTTTTACTCAATGCTATTTCAAAACCATTTCAATTTTTTTTCAAATGCTATAAAATTGAATGAGACACCCCAAAATTACCCATCAAAATCATCATGTTATTATGGGTAATTAAAAAGAACATTGATGGAGGAAAACGGGTCAATTTGACCCTAGGACAACATGAGGGTTATATTCTTGTCTTAGTTTAGGTTCTGTCCCAGCTGCCTTTTAACATGCTGTGATCAGGCATCCTGCTTAAGAAGCCTCATCTTGACCCCACATTGTTGTTCAATTTTAGACCAGTCTCTCATCGGCCTTTTCTTTCAAAGGTTTTGGAAAAAGTGTTTTTTTATACAGTTACAAGCCTTTTTACAATAGAAGTCAGTGTTGGACATATTCCAATAGTTGACTTTAGGGGCTATTATAGGAAAGCACAACCAGTCTTTTCATTGTTATGCAGATGATTTGATGAGGATGCTTAGTTGTATTAGGGATATTAAGCTGTGGCTTTCACAAAACTTTCTTAACTTGAACAAAGCTAAAACTGAGTGTATCATCAGTACTTCATGCATGCCAAACGGTCCAGCTTTGAGTTTGGGAGCTCTGGCTTCATACCTTAAGCCAGCTGTCAAACATTGGGAGTTACTTTTGATTGCAACATGAAATTTGACAAGCAGATCCGCAATGTTGTTAAAATGAGCTTTTTCCAGCTTCATCTCCTGGTTAAAGTTGAGTCTTTCCTTAACAGGCGCGATCTAGAAAAGGCTATTGCTTTTATTAGTTCAAGGTTGGATTATTGTAATGCTCTTTATGTTGGTTTGAATCAGACCTCCATCTCACGTCATCAACTTGTGCAAAATGCTGCTGCTCCTTTTGACAAATACATCTAGACGTGCACACATCACTCCCGTTCTCAACACTCTGCATTGGATCCCGATGCGTTTTAGAATCGATTTCAAGATTTTATTGTTTGTTTTCAATGCCTTCAATTGCCTGGCCCCAGAGTGTTTGTCGGATATTTTAACCCTGCGGGAGCACAACTGGTCCTTGCAGTCTTCAGTCCACCTGGTCTTAGAAGTCCCAAGGTCCAGGTATAAACGGTGGGGTGATTAAGCTTTTGCGTTTGAGTTCTGAGACAAGTTACCCCCTGAAATTCATGTACTATTACAGATGTAGTTCTTTTTAGGTCTAAACACAAACCATATCTGTTTAGAATGGCTTTTAATACCTTGTAGTGGTGTGAAAATTTCCCTCTCCTGTTTCTATTAATACTATTGTGTGATATGTTGTTTTACTCTTGGCTTCTAATGTGAAGCACCTTGGATACATGATGGTTACTGTAAAGTGATATATAAATAAATGTTAATTGATTGATTGCTATTTAGCAGATTGACATTAGCTAATTACAATTAAAATCTAAGTACAGCTAAAGCTGATGGGAATGCCATTAACTTTGCAGGTGTGTATGGAGGACCAGGTCTACCATATTTAAAAATAAATACAGAAATAAATAAATGCTCAATAAATAAATACCATACAATTAATTGCCCCCCCAAAAATACAATAAACAAATAAATGTAGGTAGAAATTAAATTATCCAGTGAGACATAAATGTATATATCTCTTTTAATTAGCTTCTTTATTTTTTCACCTTTGTAATAATTACCTTATTTATTTATTGTCCGTTATAATCTTCAACTTTATTTATTAATTACTTATTTTTTAAATGTATTTATTTCTGTGTGTGTTTACATTTTTTGTCTGTTTTATTCTTCTGTTGCATTTTCTACCCTATTTATTTTCACCCCTGGTATTTATTTCTGCCTGTCACTTTTACATTTCTTCATGCATTTCTGCCTCATTATGCAAATGAGGTGGGGCTGGTCTTAAGGGGTTAACTTTTGCCCATTGGTTGGTTAGCATTTTACTGCCTCGGTCGAATCTACATGCCACCGGCCACAGTCACAACAAAGATGGCTACCTACGGTGAAGTTGTCAGTGAGCTGAGGCATTTAGCAACTGTTTTTGAAAGGCGACGTGTCAAATGTTTATAGCGTCTTTTAATATTATGGAGTGATAGGCGTATCCTCCCTGTCCTCTATAGTTGCTAAATGCCTCAGCTCACTGACAACTTCACCGTAGGTAGCCATCTTTGTTGTGACTGTGGCCGGTGGCATGTAGATTCGACCGAGGCAGTAAAATGCTAACCAACCAATGGGCAGAAGTTAACCCCTTAAGACCCGCCCCTCCTCATTTGCATAATGAGGCAGAAATGCATGAAGAAATGTAAAAGTGACAGGCAGAAATAAATACCAGGGGTGAAAATAAATAGGGTAGAAAATGCAACGGAAGAATAAAACAGACAAAAAAATTAAACACACACAGAAATAAATACATTTAAAAAAATAAGTAATTAATAAATAAAGTTGAAGATTATAACGGACAATAAATAAATAAGGTAATTATTACAAAGGTGAAAAAATAAAGAAGCTAATTAAAAGAGATATATACATTTATGTCTCACTGTATAATTTAATTTCTACCTACATTTATTTGTTTATTGTATTTTTTGGGGGCAATTAATTGTATGGTATTTATTTATTGAGCATTTATTTATTTCTGTATTTATTTTTAAATATGGTAGACCTGGTCCTCCATAGGTGTGTGGTAATAACCTAATTGTGTGTGATGAATACTTAATTCCTAGGGACATGTTGCAAAGACATAAAAGACATATTGCCCTTCTATTGGCATGTTCAGAGGGCACATCAAACAAACAAATGGCCAAGACAAAAATATAAATCCCGGAGTCCTTTGATAAAGACACATTTTGGGGTTGCTGAGCACATGAGAGCAACATTTAATATTTCTATGTGACATTTTGAATTGGCAAGATTATGGGCCACAATGGGGAAACCATCAACTCTTTTGTGGGTATTGTATTACATGTACTGTATTTACAGACAATATGTTGCTCTTTACAAATTTTAATTAAAAGCCCTACACAGTGAAGAATCACAACAAACCATCTGATACAAATAGGAATGTATTTACAGTACACTCCAACATGGCATTACCAAATATGGGAAAATGACTAAGTACAGTATGTCTTACCATGAAATTATGAAATGCAATATAATATAAAAAGTATGTTGGCTTGTTTACTGATGATAACACAAATGTGGGAGAGCAAATGTAGTGAACAATGACTAAACCAACAAGAAACGTGAGGAGGAAACTTATTCTGATAGGGCAAATACAACTTGATTAAGTGATGAGAGAGAGAAGTAGAGTATGGTTTAGGAATCCTACTACCTATAAGAGGTGATCATTATATAATTGAAAAGACCTCCGGGGCATTGATTTTCAGAGTACTTTTCCCGAACCACCATGATTTCTGTATTGATTGAAAACACACCATGGAAGGAGAGGTTATGCTGGTGCTATTTGCTGCTTTAAAAAATTTAAGAGTCAACAAGCTGGAGCTGCTGCCCCCGTGACTCGATACCGGATAAGCGGACGAGGATGGATGGATGGAAGACTCAACATAGTATCACAATTAGGTTTTCTGAGACTTGAGTCAGATTTTGGAAGGACAATGTCTTGAATTATGTCTCTTGATTGTATAACTTAAAGTATTGCAGGTCTGGCATCAAGAAATGCTTTGCTAATCCAGTCTAATAGAAGGTGGGCCTAATACATCTTATCATGTTGTTTAAGCCTGTGCCATTTTATTAGTTACAAATACAAATATGCCACCTTTTTCTGTAAAAAAATAAAAAATAAATAGGGGGTGACCTCTAGCTCACCCAGTAAGAGCGTTCGCCCCTTGTGTGTCATCACCCATCTCTCTCCCCCTTTTATGCCTATCAACTCTAATAAAGGGGGAAAAGCCCCAAAAATATATATATTTTTTTTAAAACACCGAAAAAAAAACATTGCAATTAAAGTAGAATGCAAGACAGAAAACACAGTAGAGTGTTAATCAATGGGAAGCCAGTGAGGGACTTACTCGCATCTCGGTTGGTTGCAATGCCTGCAGAGGGTAGTGGGACGCGGACCTCTGCATATGTTTTACCTTGGTGGTGAATCCGCTTGCCAGTAGGTCAAAAGAAGCAGCTTGTGACTCCATGTGTATCAGAGTAGACATGTGGCTGTTTGCCTTCTCACCCAGCCAGCAGCACGAATTAGCTAAGCAATTATTCACCACTCAAAACTGAGCGAAGGGGTAAAACATGTCACATCTTTCATGGTTCCTACACTCAATACACAAATATTTGTGTATTAACAGCTGTTTGTTTGTACATTTTAACAGAAATTGTCCATAGAACGTGATTCACAGTTGTATTTCTGTTTAGTTACATTTCGAATTGCGTTATGGGACCTTTATCTGTTCTCCGACAGCTAACGTAGTGAGATATTCACAATGGCATTATTGGAAATTATTATTAACCAGATTAGCAAGAGCAAAAAGCACCAAAAAAGTGTCCAAAACGTTTAAAAACGGTCATAGTGTCAAAGTGTACAAAAAGCGCCAGAAACATCAATTAAGCGTTAAAAAAAGCTTTTATAATTAAAGAACAGACTTCATGAAAGAAACATTAACTGAGCAGCTTTTTATGAGAGAATTTGCGATAAGAGTATAAATGTTCTGTATTTTAACTGTAGCTACACACAAAATGTCTATTTTTAATTAAGACAAAGTCAAGGTAATGAGCTGCAGGACATTTATTTTTATTATTATTATTATTTCTTAAAGGTCCCATGGCATGAATATTTCACTTTATGAGGTTTTTTAACATTAATATGCGTTCCCCCAGCCTGCCTATGGTCCCCCAGTGGCTAGAAATGGTGATAGGTGTAAACCGAGCCCTGGGTATCCTGCTCTGCCTTTGAGAAAATAAAAGCTCAGATGGGCCGACCTGGAATCTTGTTCATTATGAGGTCATAAGGGGCAAGAATGCAGAAATTGCAAGAAAGCAGAAATGGCACATACTAAGGAAAGTTCATTGTGGGACTGGCTCTAGTGGCTGTAATTCTGCACCAAGCCTGAATTCCGGGAAAGAGACTTCAGATACAGTATTAGGGGACCACTAAGGTCTATATAAAAGAGACTTCAGATACAGTATTAGGGGACCACTAAGGTCTATATAAAAGAGACTTCAGATACAGTATTAGGGGACCACTAAGGCCTATATAAAAGAGACTACAGATACAGTATTAGGGGACCACTAAGGTCTATATAAAAGAGACTTCAGATACAGTATTAGGGGACCACTAAGGTCTATATAAAAGAGACTTCAGATACAGTATTAGGGGACCACTAAGGTCTATATAAAAGAGACTTCAGATACAGTATTAGGGGACCACTAAGGTCTGTATAAAAGAGACTTCAGATACAGTATTAGGGGACCACTAAGGTCTATATAAAAGAGACTTCAGATACAGTATTAGGGGACCACTAAGGTCTATATACAAGAGACTTCAGATACAGTATTAGGGGACCACTAAGGTCTATATAAAAGAGACTTCAGATACAGTATTAGGGGACCACTAAGGTCTATATAAAAGCATCCAAAGAGCACCATGTCACAGGACTTTTAAGTGTACTTAAGTAGTCAATGCAACAATAGAAATTGTGACAAACATTTTTAAAAGAAAAGTCATAATTTCTCTCACAAAAAGTGACGTTTAAACTAACTTTACATGATTATGATTTATGTTTCAATAATAAAAAAGAGATTTGGAAAGACAGATCTCCTATTTGAAAATATTATGTGCTGGTTTTACGCTCTGGTCCCCAGCCCCTCCATCCTATGGTTGTTGTCTCAGCTCAGAGCCCCTAGGCCAGAGTTTCCATGTAATTACCAGCACATGGTCACCCAGGAGGCCCAGAATCAGTCTGCCACTCTTTGATCCTAACTTATATTGAATGGCATTTACCCCCTGGAAAGAGACAAACCTGTTTCTTTGGCTCTGTGAACAGATGGCAACAGGATGGCTCAGGGTGTTGCTATTATTCAAAATATCTCACAGAGAATGTGGAATGCCAGAAGGCTTTTTTATCTAGCAGGAGGGCTGGAAGAGAGATCACAAATATTTTTGGGGCAGTTGAGCTTCATATAAAGCCCTGTTGAAGGCCAAAGAGTTGCGACAAAACCGCTGTAGAACGTTGCAGGGAAAAGTCTCAGCTCGACATAAGGGCCCCTTCAGCTCCCATTTTAACAGGTTAGAGCTTGCACACTGACTCAAGCCATGCCTAAGACGCATGCATGCTAGAAATAGGACAGACGGCATTTTTTTACGCAAGCGTGTTGGAGGCGTTTCTAGTCAAAATATAATACGAAAAGTATATAGGTCATTTTGACATGAAAACAGTTATTGAATGACATTCAGTGTTTTGATATAAATGCAGATGCAGATAAATGTCAATACTTCCAACATTGTCTTTGCTGTTTTGAAATCAGTAAATATTTATGTTTAACTTAAAGTATTCTACTGCTTGAGTGCAGTAAATGTGTGGAAAAAGAGTGATCAAAATCATGTGATGTTTTTTTTACAACAGCAGCGTTTCTGGTGTGCAAAGACACAGAAAACGGCGTGCAGCCACCACGCAACTGACACGCAACAGAAACACCACGCTCACGCCCCGCTGGCAGTGTGCAGGACGCCTAAGAACAAAGCCGTTAATCAGAGAAACAAAACCTGGTATGGCCGATTCATCACCAGTAGTGTTCCTGTAGCAAGCATGTCAATATCACTAACAATATCCACATTCACATTTAGACAAAACAAATTATATGTACAGCTACAAAAAGCTATAAGCTACAAAGCTACAGCTACAAAAAGCCTAAAGTTAGAAAGGAAGTACAAAAAAGGGGTTGCTATGGAGATGATACGTTGCATTAGTGTGAACTGGCAAGTTTCAGAACGCTGCAGAACGCTTTAGTCTGAACTGGGCTAACACTTAAAACTGTCAAACTCTGAGGACACTTTTTTCAGCTTTCAACCTTTGACATTTTATGGATGAAAGATTTTTTTTTCTTTTCTCTCAAGTCCTGTCAGACTGAAAACTAAATGTTTTCATGTGACTTGCGATTCTGCTCACAACCTGTGTTAACACTATTAACACACTATTAATATTAATGTCAAATATCAACTAATTATTTCCCTACCACTTCTCTTGGACTTTTGCCTATGTAAATGTGCTGTATTTATATAGCGCTTTTCTAGTCTTAACGACTACTCAAAGCGCTTTTACATCATACAGGAAACATTCACCATTCACACACATTCATACACTGTGGTCAAGGCTGCCGTACAAGGTGCCACCTGCTCATCAGATAAACACTCACATACATTCACACAACTTGGGGTTCAGTGTTTTGCCCAAGGACACTTCGACATGGGGGACGCAACAACGGGGAAATAAAAAGGCACATGCCGGCGGATGGACGACCACACGTGGGACATGCTGCAACAATGGGACGGTTGTGGTTAGGAGAAGAAGAACGGGGAAAGACGGCCGCCGGGACACAATCCACAGTCTCTGGAGGACGCAACAACGGGGAAATGAAATGCCATACGCGGTAGACGGTGGCAACAATGGCCGCCAGGACGCGATTCGCGGTCTCTGGAGGACGCAACAACGAGGTCAATGACCCGCCACACGCCAGCAGACGGACAGCCACGCGCGGGTAAGGAAAAGATCAACGGGGAAAGGAACCGTCACACATCTCCTTACGCAGATTTATGGGTTTTCAATACTACTCACTACCGTAGTCGTGCTGTTAGCATGGAAGATGCTTCCTATTGAAATACATTAGTTTAACACCACCACCATGATGAGAAAATCGTGTCCCTGTACACGAATCAAAAGATTTAATAACGTCACCATTTCATGGACTGCCCAGAAGCAGTGTTTACAAGTTACAGTGATGATTCTGCTTAAGGAGAAAAAGACATTGGGAGACTATTTAAATTATATACTTTTAAAACATAAATAATAGCATTCTATACATACACACTGTAGTTTGATTATATTGTTGACATTTTTTGTTAAATCTTAAATAATGTAACTAATTTGAACTGAGCTACTTCACTTACGTCTGCTAGCTTCCTAGTGTAACATAGTATTAACATGGAGTGACATCATGATTACATTGTTGATTCCATTTTTATATTCAGCAGTGATGACTGATCTGCTGGTTGCAAAATAAACAAATAGCTAATAGATACATAATGGGTATTTTTTTAACATTATATTTTTAGTGTTAATTAAGCACTGGAAAAATACATGAGTGGGAGGAACTGGACCTACTGTGGTTTTGTGTGTGTTTGTGTGTGTGTGTCTGTGTGTGTGTTTTAAAGTGCCCATATTCTGCTCATTTTCAGGTTCATAATTGTATTTTGAGGTTGTACCAGAATAGGTTTACATGGTTTTCATTTTCAAAAAACACCATATTTTTGTTGTACCGCACATTGCTGCAGATCGTGTTTTTTCACCCTGAGTGTTTAAGTCTCTGTTTTAGCTACAGAGTAAGACATCTCACTTCTATACTATCTTTCTTGGGAGTCGCACGTGTGCACTCTTTCTCCAACTTTGGTCAGTCCAAGGCAGGATTAGCTGGGAGACTGATTCTAGACAAGGGACACTTGTGGAATACCTGCAGAACAAGGACAGGAAGTAGTTCTTTTGGAGATTATGGTGAACTAGTGGCTGTTGGAGCAGTGTTTTGCCTCTCTATCTCACTCAAAACAGCATGGATAGTTGTTTTTTTTCAAAATCTGTATGCGTGTGGAAGCACCAGCTCAACCACAGCGCTGTAAGATGACGTAGTGTTAAAAACGACAACAATGGCGGGTATGTTAAAGACCCAAAATCCGTGTAAGGAGCTTGGTTGGAGGAGGCAGTGTTTCACTAAAACTCCCGCCACGATATTTTCCATAACCTAACTGTCCCGTTCATGCGCCGCATGTCAGTTTAATGTACATCCCCACCAAGCGCATCTAAAAATGACGCTAAAGGACAATTTTTGCGTCAATAACAAACCAAGCATCACTTTAAACGATGGTAGTGAGAATGTGTGTGGATGTCCCCGCGCTTTGCTATGCAGACACTGCTAAAGGATTCAAGTTGGCTCTTGTGTGTGTGTGTGTGTGAATTCTTTAGGTACTTGCTTTTTTTCCTCAAAAATCAAGCCTTCTGTGGCTATTCAATGATGATGTATTGGTCCAAAGCAAAGAGGATTGGAATGGCCACTGTAAACAAAGCGGTCAATAGGTCAAGCCCCAGGTGTAAACATCAGTTTATTTATTGTTGTAGTAGTTATTAGTACACCAAGAGGTTATCCATGTTGGGTTAAACATCAGTTTATTGATGAGTTTGTCATGTTTTGCCTGCTTGTGACCGCTGGACTTAGGGAGAGGACTTGAGTCATGTTCTAATAACATGATCCTTTATAAATAAAGAACTTAATAGACTTTTTGATGATGGATTGGACAGCCTCTGCTTTACAGGGACTATGCAGGGATGATGGATTTGATGGACCATGGACACTCATTAAAGATAATGTTAATAAGATTAATTTAGTTTAAGTCCTTTGTCTGTTTTGACTGATGCAATGTAATCCTATGTATGTATGTGTTACTGCCTATTCCCTTCTGGGCCCTATGCATGTCTTTCTGAGAGTACACTTTGGATGGTTCGGTGGAGAACATCCGGTTTATTCTCCTGGCTTCTGCTTCTCCCTTGTAGCCAGAGCAGTGAGTCTTTGTTTTGGCAGTCTCTAGAGCCTCAGGTATCGACAGCTTGTTGTATTTCTTAGGTATTCTATTTCTTAGGTTCTTATTTCTTAGATAACCCCTTCTGAGAGCTCATTGGTCTCGGTTATGGCTTTAGTAGGGATAGTATGTAGCGCTGCATTCACATCTTCTAGCAGACTTTCAGAGGGTACTTTGTCACTTAGCCTTGGCAGTCTTGGTCGTTGTACTAGGGGTCCAGCTTGGCTATGATCTTCAATCGTAGGTCAGTCGCCCTTATGTTGAGTGGTTCTGTTGTTATTGGGGCTTGGGACCCAATCTCTGAGTGTGGGGATGATGATGAAATCTCCCTGCTGACCTGTCGTCCTGGCTCCCCTTTGCAGTAGCATATTTGTTGTACCTCATCAATCTCTAGTTGTGATAGGAGCTGCCGTTTGCGGATGTTAGAACACTGAGTCAGCAGCTGTTCGAAGCGACGATCACCTATACCGAAATCAATGGTGTTAACCACTGAGCTATCCAGGAGCTATATATATATATATATATATATATTTTTTTTTTTCTTCTATTTCAAACAGAACATTTAAAAAAAAAACTTGTTCTTTGTATTGGAATGATTTTAAATCTGGATGACGTGTGAGCAGGTCAGCTGAACCATGTCTATCATTCCAGCAGTACAGCCCAATTGTTGGGGTCATTGTTTACTGCACAGAGTTTAGATGCGAGAGCCCAGAGGCAATTACCCTCCACACCGACACTTCCTCCAAATAAAAGAGCTCTACCACCTTTAATTGGAGTTGCACCCTCTTGTGCAATTACTTTTTCCTCCAAATTATTCATTGGCTCAATTTCTGACAATGAGTTAAGGCAGTCAGGAATGTTGGAATTACTGCAGACGCAGGGGATGAGATCATGGCAGAGCCTCCTCGTTGAGAAGATGTTAGGATGTTGGGGCCAAACTGATCAGTCTACCTTTCAAACACAAAAGCAGGTTCAGCAGGAGAGGAAACTGAGGGGACTCAGGCTAAAGCCAGACTCCATATTCTCACTTAACATGCGATTAGGCAGATACAAGAGCACATTTGATCAGTTCCAGTGAATCAGATACGGTCCTGCTCCTGCAGAGCAACTTTTCAATGACTCAATATGAAGCTCTAAAGAAAGCATGCATCATAATAACTCACATTGAATAGTACCACTTTCTAAAGAACTGCACAATGAAACACAATGTAAACAATAACTTCAGTTAATTTTCATGTCTCCATATTTTTTTTTATTAAACCTTTATTTTTTCAGGGAAGGTTCACTGAGAGGAATCCTCTCCTTTGCAGGAACACCCTGATCACATTCACACAGTTCCACATTCCGACCTGGAAGCTGCCCGGTACAACCACAGTCTGATCTGCCGGCCACCGAGCAGCTCCCCTGGAGCAGCTGGGGTTAAGAATCTTGCTCAAGGGCACCTTGCTATAATATATTTGTTGTCACCTTATGAAGTCACTTAACACTTGCACTAGATTATAATATGTGTAAAACTGTCCTGCCCTTTTAAAAGATTTACTAGCTATGTGATGCCAAATTAAAACTGTATAAAGTTTTTTTTTTTTTTTTTTTTGTGTGCCATGCCTGCTGTTTGCCAGTTCCTAGGGTACTAAAATGAGCTGTCTAGAAGCAGCTACAAGATAATATATGTTGTCCTCTGAGATTTTACATTTATACTCCCAAAAGTGATCTAAAGAAAGTGGTATCTAAGTGGAAAGTGGTATATAAAGACTTTTCACATATCACAACAATGTATATATATTTTTTGGGCTTCTCTGCCTTTAATTTTTAACAGGAGAAAGGGGGAAGACATGCAGGAAATCATTACAGGTCAGATTCGAACCCTGGACCTCTTTGTCGAGGCATAAACCTGTCAGTACATGTGCGCCTGCTCTACCACTGACCAACCTGGCCACTCACAACAATATTTTAAACTATTTCAATATTGTTAATCATTTTGAATGATAATAGATTATGAAAGCTGTTATAGTAACATGATAAATACAATAAAGATGCATTTGGAGTGTGCAGTAGTGTGTGTAGTAAGCATAACATTCATTTTGGCATCCATAAAGGCACAGTCTTATAAATGTAACACATTCCGTTTAATTAAGACCAATAAAACTGTGTGGTTAATATTCAACTTCATAGCTCCTGTTGCTATAAACAAAACAACAACTAAAACTTTCTGAACACATAAGAATGAAACTGATTAAGAGGAACAATGTACCATTTAACAAGTTTTTTACAGGCATTTACCTGGAGCTCATGTGACTTAACTTTCTTAACTGCCTTCAGCATCTGGCCCTCATAATCACTTTTCCTGCAATAATATCTGAGACAATTTACTGTATATGTAGAAAATACACAAACGCATAATTAAAGTATTGCTTTGAAGATCATCTGACACAAAATGACAGGTAAGTGCTGAAACGGAACTAAATTCAATGTTAGCTAGCATATATGTACCTTGATAATCAAAAATGAAAAGCTTAACACAATACTATACCATACTAGATCCCTTGTCCAATTTTGACCATTTCACATCTCATTGAAATATGTGTACAAATAGAATTTGAATCCGTCTTGAATGCGTTTCTTGGATACACAAACAGTTTGCTTTTGTGAGTGTTGCAGAAGCTGTTTCTATGGTAAACTTTTCCAAGAGCTCGGATGATAACTAATCTGTGTGACGATGCAGGGCTTTTAAGGGATTAGCATATATTAGCTATATAATTTGCATTCTTTAGTAAAAACTATTACTAAGCCATGAGGAATGTTACTCCGTGGGTCTGGGATATGGTCTGGGATGAGGATCAGCACCTCTAAATCTGAGGCCATGGTTCTCAGCAAGAAACCGATGGAGTGCCTACTCCTCAACATGTAACAGGTTCACAGTATAAGAGAAACAAATGACCAACATGTATGTGAGTCGTCACATAATTACCACCCATAGGCTGACACTGATTGTTAGGTGGTTAGGAGGTGCCATATTGCAACACTGTTGTAATGGTATTTTGTATATAGTCACTGTGTGTGTGTGTGTGTTTGTGTGTGTCTATAGTATTTTTACACATTGCAGATTAAAATTTAAAAAAGTCAACCACATCATATTGTATATTGTTGTATATTATATAATAACAACAACACTGTTGGCGCATCCACATGACTCAAGCCTTTGGTGATTGTGCACCACCCCCACCCGTCCTCCACCCAGTTGCTAGTAGCGTTTATCAAGTCAAATCAAGGACCCAGAAGAATAAAAAAAACATGATGAACTCATTAGACAAGGTTATGTTATGGTAATGTTTATGTCCTCTTCATCTCCAAAGCTGAAAGTTGCTGTCATCCTTTCCCAGCGGTGACGTAAACACCATCACTCCGACCTTACAGAGAGACTTTTGTGGAGCTGCATAATTAGCTTTGTATCAACTCATTTGGCAATGGCTTAAATGTAATGGACATTCATTAATATAGAATAGTCGCACCCTATAGCTTTAAGCTTGTTGGTAAACTTTTTGGTTCCTGAATGGAACTGAATGGTTGTGTGATTTAAAAGCAGTCAAGAAAGATGTGATTTTCTGGGAAAAGGGAGATTTTGAAGAACAACTCCCTAACAGGCTTGGATGTGCTTTATGACCCTATTATGGTTTGCAATTTTTTCCAGTTTCTCATGCTAAATTGGGTTATAAAAGTGACATAAATGTATACCAGAGCTAGAATAATATATTCCCCAAACAGTAATAAGAACAAGGAGATGCAGATGTAAACATCGACAGCACAAATACGGGAGTACTCAGCAGAAATGCTGCAAAACCCAATAATGATAGTGTGATTAGGCTGGCAATCGCAAGGCTTTAAGGACTTTAATTAGACTGATGGCTGCATTCGTGCTATCATCTGCTGCCAATGATACAGCCTTAATTAACCCATTTAAAAGCAGTGGGTCGTATTTATGTCCACAATGAGCCTTTCCAGTGTCAAAGGAAAACACATAATTGGAACGATGTTATCCCCCACAGGTCGCTCTTTGGATTATCACACTTCTGTTTCCATCTGAACACTTTCACAACAACAAAGTCAAGCATGATAAGTTGTTCTCATTTATCACTGAAACCTAACAATCTTCATGTTGACATCTTATCTCATTCATACAGGTAGTACCAAAGACTCTAAAAATAATGGACGTAGCATCAGTGAAGTCATCCATTGTTTTGTGGACCGCTGTCTTAGATGCCATGAGTGCTTTTTGCCTAGGCATTGACCAATTATCAAGGCCGGAATTTGACACCACTAAGTCACACTTAGCTTACACGCATTTTCAAAACTGTCTCCTTTTTTTCTAAATTCTACACACAATTCCCAAAACTGCACACACAAAATGCAAAATGCCTCACAACTCAAAATTAAACACTTGCATCAAATGGCAAACACCTTTTTCATAATAGTACATTTTTATATGTACCATGTACACAAATCTAAAGCTCTTTTGTCTTTCATAGGCTTATATCTACTGTACATTTACAATGTTCTCGAGTGAAAGTAATCTGATGAGAGAGGCACTTTGTGCAAAACAAAGTCTGATTGATTTATAATGTTGAAATATTCAATAGATAGTTGCCTATTCTCATTTCTGAAGGTTTGAATTATGGACACCACTGTAAAGCTACTCAAGATGGACAATCCATGGTTGATCACATGATAAATAATCTCATCAGAGATGGCTCTTCTTTCTCTTATTCCCTCCTCCTCCTCCTCCTCCCCTTGCTCTCTGTCTATTGCTGGCATCCATTGTTCAAAACAATTGATCTGACCTTCGACCTACTGTATAGTATAGGCCTATACTAAAGTAGTGATTGGTTAGTGTTCAGTTAACCATAATGGGTTTGGGTGTCTTGATAGCTCACTTGGTGGAGCGGGCACCCATGTATAGGGGTGTGCTCCTCGGCGCAGCGGGCCGGGTTTCGGCTACGTCCTGTGGCCCTTTGCTGCATGTCGTTCCCCCTCTCTCGCCCCTTTCACTACTTCATCTGTCCTGCCATCAAGGGCCTAAAATGCCCAAAAATAATCTTTAAAAAAAGATAAAAAAGCATATGTGTGGTGAATAAGTGTAGCATTAGTTGTGTTTGGAAAAGGAAAGCAAGTCAATTCCTGTTAGATTGTTGTGTCTTAGGAAGAGAATTGTGTGTATTGTTTTGAAAAAAAAGAAAGGCTCACATTGAATAGTACCACTTTCTAAAGAACTGCACAATGAAACACAATGTAAACAATAACTTCAGTTAATTTTCATGTCTCCATATTTTTTTTTATTAAACCTTTATTTTTTCAGGGAAGGTTCACTGAGAGGAATCCTCTCCTTTGCAGGAACACCCTGATCACATTCACACACAAGGCTGAGAAATAGCTTATAGTTTTGAAGATTTGGTGTGTAGTTTTGCATTTTGAGTGAGTGAGAAGTTTCAAAAATTGTAATGTCCCACCCTTAACACTATATGAATTGCTAGATGTTACACGAGTAATAGCCAATTAACATTCATCAAAAAAGTAGATAATATGGATTATCCACAAGATTATAATAACAGGGATATTACAGATGCTGGCAGGTTGAAAAAAAAGATGCCAAGTGTGAACATAGCCTTAAAAGTCCCATGGCATAAACATTTCACTTCATAAGGTTTTTTTAACATTAATATGCACTCCCCCAGCCTACATATCTGGAATCTTGCTTCTTATGAGGTCATAAGGGGCAAGGTTACCTCCCATTTCTCTGCTTTGCCTGTCCAGAGAATTGGCACCATGTCATGGGACCTTTAAGCCTCCTACTCCTGTAGCAACATTTTGAAAAGCGGGTTGCTGTAGACTTGTAGCGAATGTCTTTACAATTTTGATTACTGTGGCAATTGTTGCTGTAATTTCACCGGATAGTTTTGGCACATAACACACATGTCATCACGTCTGATGAATGATGCAGTGTAGTCAGTTAAATGTCACATTTTCTCCTATAAGACTTGCTGACTTACCTAGCTCCAGACAATTCTTTCCAAAGACATTTTCCACAGCCACTGTCAACCACTATTCTTAAAAAACTCCCAATTCTCTGATTTCTTTCTTAGTCTTATTAAATACTAAACCGAATCATTGTTTTTGGTATATTGACAAACAAAAGTAATTTCATAAATCAACTTGGGAATAAAATGTGTATTGTTGTCAAGCTATTGTGGCTTTAATTGCTAAGGTCTTACTGTTCTTGTTTTCCCATAGGATGTTGTTTTTCTTCCATCTACCACATACCCTATTTTGCTCGTAAGCAGCTGTGTATAAATGACAGAAAAGCTGACAACCTTTAGAAGAAAATGAAAACTGCTAACTGCCAACCTGCTAAGGATGCCTTTGATTTATAAGGCAGATGTAAGATGGATAAGACAGATGCAATTCAGAATAAAAGCTATCATGAAAAGTTGTGTCAATCAAACTGCTCTCAAAAATGCATCACCACTGCGCCGTAATAACCACCCAGGGTGTATGAAAAGGACCCTCATTGCAGGCTTTAATTTGTTCCAGATCATGCTATAACATGATTTTTGCGGAACGGCTGCCGCCATAACTGTCGCAAATTCATCTATGATTGTGCGATATAAAATTATCTAGTTTCTATAAACAGAACCACAAATCCTCTGTCCTGTTGACTTCAGGCCTGTCTCTGCTCGTTATGACGTTTTTAAGGTGTACTGCAGGGAAATATGATCCGCCATCAGCACAGTGTGTTTTATTTTGAAAATTAACCGGATGTTTTATTTTGTTTCTGTGCTCGACTTCCTGTCCCGCACTATCCGCCCTGTGCCCTTCGGAGGGCTGCAGATCGCCGGAGCTGGGACGGAGTCGGGGTGCAGCTGTTAAAAAAAAAAAATTATACATAAAATATACACATTGACTTTAATAGAAACCAAATGACTCCGCCGCCAGTTCGGAGTGGATCCAGAGTCATTCTGCAGTTGGTGGAAATCAGGGGTAAGCCCTACAGCTAGTTTGCGTTGTGCAGTGAATTGAGTATGACCAATTATAATTCCTGTCTTTGTTTTGTTTTAGAACATCTACAGTTCCTACAATTTCATACTGGCATTTACCTAACAAACACAGAAAAAACTATTTAATTAGAAAAATCATACTTTATGTACTGAATTGTCAGAGACTGAATAATACAGAAAAAAAATGCAAAAGAAAAAAAGGCAAGTATATGAAATAGAAAAGTTTGTTTAACAGCACCAATGCATGTTCAACCCTAATGTAATGAGACAGGTTCAAGGAGAACTGAGTTACTTACAGAAACTGCCTGCGGAGTAACTGCAGGGAAAAACAATGGTTTAGAGCTAAACAGTGTACCTGATTTTACTATTATTACAGGCGACTTTCATAAAATAAGCTGAAAAGGTTCATAGAAGGCTATGTAGATGAACTAAAAAATAAGAAGAGCTTTTAAGCTTTCAGACAAGTGAGACATAACTGTGTGAACTCCAATGATGGATCAAATGGCTGTGTGATATAAATGCAGATGCTTGCACGGGAGAACCCACAGGGAATTACCTCCTGACTCAGCAGTTCCCCTCAGCTGTATAGAGCTTTACGCTACAGTCAAACATGCTACAAGAGAGAGACGAAGTGACAGGGTACCATTCATTGTCAATGGGAGTGGCTGTTATTTTGTCCCCAGCAAGGCGGGGCCAAACTAGACAAGAAGTCTATTTGTTGCAAATACTGAGCGATGCGGCAAAGCAACTGCCAATAGGAGTGAAGACAGCGTGACAACGTAATAAGGGGAGAACAAATACTCTTTGGAAACTTCCAAATCAGCTTTATTTGCCAGGTATGAGGACACATACGAGGAATTTTTTATTTTTTTTTCACAATGCGCTTACACATACAACACAACCAAACCGAAACAATATAGAGGCAATAGCGCAATCAGTGCAAAGTATGCAGGAGTGAATTGTGATAGTTATTTTAAATGTGGTGCATAGTGCAAAGGATGCTGGAATAAATAGTATATGTTATTATATTACAACATGAACAGTACGAACAGTATGAACAGCTCTGGATTTGAGAATGAGAATGATGACTAAATAATAAGTGAGATATGAGAATGAGAATGATGACTAAATACTAAGTGAGATATGAGAATGAGAATGATGACTAAATACTAAGTGGAATAACAAGTGGAACCAGTGAACAGGTGCTGTTTAGAGACAGTGTTGCTCGGTTATTGTACAGAACTGAACCTGACACTGTGGGTAAGAAGTCAGCTGTTCATCAGAGTGATGGCTTGTGGGAAGTAACTGTTGCTAAGGCTTTTTGGTTTTGGTGTACGTTTCCATATGACGTTGGGATCCAAATGAGGGCACCCGCGGGTGAGTGCAGAATCAATGGAGGTCTACGGAGCTATACCATACCCCTTAAAATCCACTTTTCTCTTCATCACTTTTTGTTAAGTAATTTAAATGTTGCATTTGAAAAGGGTTGGCTAAGAAAATACACACTGCTGGGTGTTAGATTTTTTTTAAAGTTGCTTTTTTGTTCTAAAAAGCCTTTTAAAATGTCAATGACGTCATACACATCGCAAAGCCAGAAATACAGGTTAGGCTCTCCTTGTTAATACACATGCTAGAAAGAGGTTTGGTTTGCTAATGTTTTAAAGACCACGCCAAAATATTCACACATACACACGCTTCGGATGCCATTAAGCGGGATCTCTGGTTGTGATTAGTCCTTCGCTTACCAATCAGCATAAATTAGCAGACAACTCAACCTGTAAGAAATTTAAAGGATGTAAGTACTCGTTCATTCAACTTTTGACCTACAATTCATGGTAAACTTGCAAAAACTACAATAAAATCTGCAATTTCTTAATGACAATCAGGCTAAAAAAATGTAGCAATCTACCACCATAGACTCCCATTCATTTTGCACTTACCCCAAGTAATCTCAGAGAGAGAGAGAGAGAGAGAGAGGCTGTTTTTGGTCGTGGACGACCCTCTCGGTTCCTTATTAAAAAGCTTGATTAACCCAATTTACAGTATTGCTCTGCTCCAAATAACAGAAGAAGTTAGCGATTAGCTGTTAATGGAACATTTAGTGGCTGAAGAGACAGCTGTTTTGGCTTACATTCATCAGGTGGCCAGAAAGATGACCCCATACAATTTTTTCTGCATTGTTTTTTAGCCTCCTATGGGCCTATTCCCCATAATATCCTGTGTATATAAAAATCAACTAAAATGACCGGTTCACATTTGTATTCTTTTGCCAACGAATCAATTAGCAGTATACATCCATGTCTCTCCAGACTATTAAATATAAGAACTGCAGTGAAGAATTTGAATGAAATCAATAAAAGGTAATAAGTGCATTTTTAATTTTTTAGTCAAACGGGAGATACATTGATGTATCCTAATGAATCATTTGATTAAAAAAAATCTAATCCAGTCATCCTTGAGTCCAAGTGGCTGTAATCCTCCGCTGTCTGCTGGGGCAGCAGCATTGGAGCCAGCGACACAAACAGACTGAACAAACTGATCAGGAAGGCTGGCTGCGTGATCTGCTGCAAACAGGAGACACTGAACAAACCTATCTATCATCGACAACCCCCCCACTCACTGGTCCAACAGAGGAGCACCTTTTCTAACAACCTCCCACAGCTTCAATGTTGCACTGACCGCTACAAGAAATCATTCCTACCACAGGCAATGCAACTTTTTAAACACTTCATCACTGAGTGGTAGATAAGACTCACAGACATCATGACTGCACTAAGTGCAACTTGCACAATATTTACATACAATATTTATGTTATTTACAGATTTATCAATAATTGTTAAACAGTTGTACACTTTTATATTTTTTATCCCCAACTTGCATTATTTGTTCTTATATTGTATCCTGTTATTTCATGTTAATTCTATATGTGTGCTGTGTGTCCAATATTTTTGCTGCTGCAACACTGGAATTTCCCATTTTTTTGGGATCAATAAAAACCAATCTATCTATCTATCTATCTATCTATCTATCTATCTATCTATCTATCTATCTATCTATCTATCTATCCATCTATCCATCTATCTATCTATCTATCTATCTATCTATCTATCTATCTATCTATCTATCTATCTATCTGTGCCAAATTTAAAGAAGTTCCCTTAAGGTGTTCCTGAGACATCGTGTTCACCAGAAACGGACGGACAACCTGAAAACAGAATGCCTCGAGCCACAGCTGTCTTCGGTGCGAAGGTATGAAAACTAGTAAATGCAGCTTTAAGCAATAAGTAAACTGATTATTAAGTGGACTGCAACATTTGTGGATGTTAACAGGGTTTAAATAATCAGTGTACAGTAGGGTATTTCTCAAAAAATCCTCTGTAACACAGAAAGGGAAGCACTAGCCTAACAACCACAGTCATGCTGCAGAGAGAGAACAGTGGTGTGTCTGGTAGAAACGGAGGAGGAAGAAGAAACACATAGCCTTCTTAGTTGATTCAACACTAGTAAACTTACCTAGCTTACTCTCAGTAACGTGCTGGTTTGAACAGCAGGGTATATTGGCCTTGTTTCTGTTACGTAAATTGTAAGGTGTTATGTAGTATTTGTGTGTATGTAATAAATGTACAACACAGACAGCCCTTTTTTCTCAACTGCCTGAAGCGCCTCGCCCAGATTCCTGTTTAAAATTCCTCAATTAGTGATGTTACTGAATGTGCTGCCTGAGGAAACCAAGGTGCTGATAAAAATAGTAAGCGTGTGTGTGTGTGTGTGTGTGTGTGTGTGTGTGTGTGCGTGTACATGCAGGGATGGGTGAAGCCGAGGTGCTAACAATGTAACTGGGAACCAGAGATGGGAAGTAACAAAGTACAAATACTTCATTACTGTACTCAAGTAGATTTTTCTGATATTTTTACTCTATTTTTTTTGTGGCGACTTTTTACTTTTACTCCTTACATTTTAACACATATCGGTACTTTCTACTTCTTACATTTTACAAAATTGGCTCGTTACTTTAGTTTTGTACTAAATGTGTGATTGTGAGTGCCACATGGAAAAAAAAGTGAGAGAAAAGAAAAAGAGACTAGCTCTCCGGAGGATAATCAGTTGAGATTGTGCGTGTGCGTCTTTGAGAACTGTAAGTCATATAACATATGTTGTCAGTTGATTTAATCCTGTTTTCCTTATTGCTCTGTAATTCTTGCACATTTAAAGTTAACTTGTGATGTTGTTCTGTGTGTTCTTCACCTGTTAGCTAGGTTGCACGTTGCTTGATCTTAATGAACCATTCAAACAGTTTCACCAGCTTTATTCACATGACTTTGTTTTTACCCAACTTCAGATAATTCGATTGACAAGTGGATGGAAACTTAGCTAGAGAGAAGTTGTCTCCGTCCGTGTTTCAGCAGACCCATCTGGGGCGATGTTGGAAACCAGAATCAGCTTTAAATACAGTCCTAATCTAGTCCTCAATAACAAGATTCCAATAATTTCACTGGAGTTATCGTTATTATTGTTTGCGTCATCAATGCCATATTCAATCTAATTGGATAGGAATGTACTGTACGTAGCATTTGACGCACCACTTAGACGACTCAACAGAATTGGCCGCATTCTGCATTCATTCACAGCATATCATTGCGGCTTGATGGCGCTAACATTAGCACATAGTTGTATGGAGCCTACAGTGACATGATTAAAAAGGAAGAAAATGGAGATCCCAGAGATTGGGCAGACAGGCAGCAAGACATTCCCATCATCCTCGGCCGTATCTGAGAGAGACTCCTAGTCAGTGTGCTATGTAACTCTTCTTAATTGTCTGTTTATTTATTTATATTTTATCCTTTATTTTCTTTCCATATTCCATATTTCAGCACACATACATGTAGATTCCTTTAAATGTTAAGGGGAAGATTAAAAAGAGGGATCTGTGAATTCTTACAGAATCACAACTGAATTAATGTCTTACTTCTCAGAATAGTATTAACCTAGTCCCAGTCTCTTTCACAATCATATACTGTATGTGATGTTTTAGGCCTATTGCAGACATCCATTTAAAATTTAGCCAATGACATATAAAAAGCCTTTTTTCCATGTCCACTGAAGTTTCTCAGAGTGCACTCTAGTAACATTTGTGTGGTCCAGGTAGCTTTGTATAAAAAATGGTTGGCATTCGCAAGGCTACTTTTACTTTTATACTTTAAATACATTTCCAAGCATGTTCTTTGTTACTTTTACTTGAGTAAAGAAGTTAAATTAGTACTTATACTTTTACCAGAGTATTTTTTAATACAAGTAGCTGTACTTCTATTTAAGTACAGGAAGTAAGTATTTTTGCCATGTCTGCTGGAAACACCTGGCCAGTGTTCCCAGACTACATATTCCTGGAGGCCAGAGTGTCGATCCCATCTCCCTTCACCAATCTCAGATGCTTTTGCTGCGTTGCTTCTTTTTGACAACATGCTCATCCCATTGGTCATTGAAATCACACACCCTCATACACCACTGATCTTGCCTTTCACAACCCATTGACATTTTGTTTGTATTTCACTTTAATGAATGCCAGTTGGTGTGCATGTCTTTCCTTTGTTGCGGCCTGCGAGCCGGTCATAGAAGTCTCCCGCAGATTTTTTTCCACGTTAAAGGTATTTTTGGGGGGGGGGGGCGTTCCTTATCCGAAGCGAGGTTCAAAAAGACAAAGGATCAGTCGAAAGGACAAAACGTATCATATGTTCTACAGATTACATAAAGAGTAAATGTCCATAAGGCAAATTTGTGATATTGGGCTATGTTAGTAAAACTGGCTTGACAAAGCTCTTAATTATTGTAGTTAAATGAGCACCACTATTTTGAATACTTGAGTGTAATGACACACAAATAATGTTTTTTTTGTTTTTTTTTCAGTAGAAAGGAACAACAGTTAATGCTCCGAATCATGTACGGTATTTTAAGTTTGTCAGCGCTGCCTGCCTCATTTGCATACTGAGATACGATTACAAAATGGGAAAAACAAAGATAACGAGAACTTATTAATACCAGGTATAAATACAAAGAACCATAACATGTCCTTATCCAAAAACCATCTTGATACAAACTTGTATGTTAATACCAGGTGCAAATGGAGTAAGCCTTGCTGCCAATCTTTAATGAAACGGAGAGTCAAATGCTACAAACTGCAAGTATTTTTTGTGTTGTTGTTATTTTTTTGCACATAATGCCTGTTTTTGGTACCACACACATCCAAGCTTCAACGTCTGAAAAATACAAAATGCTTTCACAGCTACTCTTGCTTCATATGCTAGCCCGCCCTCATCTGAATCCTTCTCATCAGACAAGTCTACTTTTATTGCTGTTGACACTCCTCCGCCCACTCTGCACTATATTTTACATACTGCTTGAGCTCCATACCCTACCACTGTGCCGATTTTTTACCTTCCTCCATCAACTTAAGTCCAACTCCCTCCTCTTCTGCTTCAGTCGCCCACTTACCTATTTTGATGTGATTTTCCACACCTATGTCAGTCTTTTAAGTGTTGCTCCACGGAGGCGTGTGATATATACACATATATATATGTAAGGGGAACGCATTTAAAGAGGTGAACAACAGGCCGTTCCAGGGATCCATATTTGTTGTTCCCAGAGGAGCAGGTGGGAGGGAGCACCAGCACAGTCCCTTCGAAATCACGGTTTGCGTGCACTCAAAGTAGCATGAATGGGTCAGCACAGAGGTCATTGCATGCACGTGCGTGCCTGAGTGTGGTTTCCCGGACCACATGTTCATGCTTAACTTCCTCCACATCTGTGCTGGCAACAATAGCAGCTCGCCCCACTGGAATAACCGCGGTCTGTCAGGGCTCATCAGACACGTCCTAAATTTAAATGATGTGGGCGCCTCAGACCACAGCCTCGTTTCATTGCTTTGTGATGGAACCCAGTCACCTTTGACCTGCACAATCAACTCCATTTTCTGCTGAGGAAAACATGCGGATCCACTGACCACGTCCATGAAGTCTAACCAAATTGTATTCCCTTGGGTGTCGTTACTGTGATGAAGTCATATTTATGTTCTCTGGGCTTGATTACATGTGAACACACAGCACAAAATCATAAATTTCATGTTCTCTAGTCATTGTCTCCTGTTCATGTCAGGATAATTCAAACCAGTTGTAAGGACAAAGAGGAATCCACACATGAAGGAACGCATTCATTCCGTCCACAAGCATTTCAACAGGCCCACAAGTCTGTCTTATATCAAATAGTAGTAACGTTTTTCATTTTTTCATTTTCATTTTTCAAGTTTTATGGAGATTTAACACTGCACTTACAGAAACTCTTCAAAAGAAAATGCAACTTAATGCATTTTTTCATACACGTCTGTTATGTGAATATTAGGAGTTGGGCCCATTGAGATAAACAGGTGGTGGCACTAATCCTGCAGTCAGGTGTCATTAAACCATTGCAGACAGTACAGTATATGTGTCCTTTTATGTCCTAAGTAGGTATGGGTCTTGAGATACGCTTCTATTAAAACCCAGTTTCAAATTTCTCAAAACCCGAATATTAATAAGAACCAAGCTTCTAAAAATAGATACGTGCGCCAACCGGAAAAATGATTGACGTCCACCGTGTGTGTGTAAAGACCCTAGGTAAAGACTCAGTTCCCCACCACAAATCATACAAAACATAACACAAATCTGTGGGCCGCTTAATCAGCTTGGTAACCCTGGGAGCCGTATACGACAAAAAATGACGTCTTTGTGCAATAAATCCCAAACTGTTCATCCAAAATGTATACACTTTATGTCCATAATGAATGAATTTTCAGTTGTTTATCGTGGCTAGCTTTGGTGCTAACGGCCATTTAGATTTTCCCATGATGCTCACTGGAAACCATTCTGACCAATCAAAAGCTTGTTGTTATGTCTTGTCAACCAATAAAAGGCTGGTCCTTCATTGCAGATTAAACAAAGATTGTATATAGTGAAGAGGAATCACCCGAGGGCAGAATAGTTATAGATATGACCAAAAGTTGTCAAAAATACCTTTTTAGGGCTCAAAAGGTTAAAACAGAGACATAAGAAATCAAAACAGACACAGTTTTTGCATCTAAAGCAATTATAGTTCTGTTAAGATTTAGAAATTGTCGTCTCGTCTTTCCACAAAATAATTGAGTGTTGAGCTTATGATAGATTCACTTCAGTTCGTTTCATTGCACTGTCAAACTCATTGACACAGCTACTTAACTACCTTAGACAATAACAAAAACACCATTTCAATGATATTGCAACTTGTCTTTCGGATTTCTGCTCTGCTTTTTCAATCACAATTGCGTATAAAAATACATTTGGTGACGATTAAAGGATCATGGTTTTCCTCAGTTAATTATCAACATACAGTAATGTATTCCTCATGATTCATAGATCAAACTACCTCAACATAGGAAAAAAACATTGTTCCCATTCACATTGGCAACTAGCAGTGAAGATTTCTGCAATGTTTAATCATCGTTTCTGGTTAAATATTGTGTGTTGTCTGGGTCTGTGGGACCCGTTTTCAATGTTTGCTAAAAGAAAAATGTTATTTATAATTTCTTCTAACTCAAACTTATAGGCCTTGGCTCATGTTCTGTAAAGAATTAAACAATAACATATTTTCAATGACTTCACACCCTACACATACCTATTACATATGGAGGTGTTCAGGTCACTTGACCCGGGGGGATTTAATTGTAGGTGCTATGAAACTATGTTGTCTTTCTGCACCTGCTATTCTCACACAAAGTTACAAAATTGTTACATTTCAAGCACTTTCACCTGTTGGGATTACGTTCTAAGAAATAAGCCCCAATAATGATCAAAAATGTTTTTTTTATAATTGAATTTCCTTGTTTTTTCAGAAAAAGACAAATGATCATCTGATCATAAATGTGATCTCACAAGGGTAAATCACAAATACGAACCATAAATGATATACTGTATATATCAATGGTAATTATGCTAAAGTAAACATCTGTTAAGTATTTGTACATACATTGTTATGTCTGTATTGATTTGCAAGCCTAATAACGTGGTGGGTTCACCAGACCCAGGGACATTAACTGTGTAACAAAAGTATGAATAACACACAAGTACTAAAAAAGCAAAACCAAATATTTTATTTGACTTCCAGGGTTTCTGGGGTGTTCTGGTTAATGTAGCCTATGAAACACAACACACCTTGTAAATCTGTTAAACTGTTATGCAGTGCTGTAAGAGGGGGAGGTAAGGAGTGATTAGGAAAGATGGAGAACAGCAAGTTTATTCTTTGTATTTTGTTTTTCTGTAATGGCCCAGACGTCACTGTTGAGCCAGCTGGGTAACAATCACTTCCCTGGAATTTTTACTCTCTCATCCAGGCTGTTCAAAGATCAGTCATATGCCTCTTTTATCTCAGCAGAGAGCTGAGACTAGAAGACAAATCTTCTCCTTTAGTCACCTATGACAACGTCTGTCTGTTTTCGTCAGACTAAGAAACACGCACACACACGCTGATTCATTCCGACACCACATGCCAACCAGTGAAGGAAATGTTGTTCTTTTGTTCATGTTTCTGCCAAAAAAAAAGCACTTTGCACGTATTAAAAGCTATCTATAATTTACTCTTCATTGTGTGGTTTTCCATTAAAAGTGAGTTTAACACATTTGAAGTAAAATACTTTCAGCTCCTCAGTGTTGATTAGAGTATGATGTCCCACTGTATGGCATCATTTTATGGCTGGGTTGTTTCAGAAGAGCTAGAGAGCGCTGGTATTATCTCGGATGCTCCTAAAAATGATTTCCAAATCTCTTATTAGGCATTTGTTTCCAGTAAGAATTTTGAATAATGCACGTTGAGTGACATAAAAAGGAAAACAGTCTTGGAAAGTTATAATTTGTATTAAGTCTTTGTAGTCATATTACCAGATACTCACCCTGTGATTGTCTCTTTTAAAAGCAAACAACAACTTCACAATTGCTGCTTCCACCGTCCTTTACAAATACTCCACAAATGTAGCTGGCTGGGAGGACTTTATTCAGCCATAAATATGCCAAAGAGTTCAAAATGGCCAACAAATATAAAAACCTCAAATTAACTGAACTAGTGGCGTGCCCGTTTGGTGCGTGCGCCTGCTTGAAACGGGACAAAGAGGAATCTCACTCATTATGAGCACAATTCATTCAGGCACGGCTGCAGCTCATCTAGAGATTTGGCGTGTCCTCTTTTTTTTCATCTAGCCTCACACATCCAGGCAGCGATGTGGCCCACGCAAGGGGTGCAGGGAGCCCAGCTGAGACTGCTTAGAGAACCACAACAGCGCACAGCCGGAGAAATGTATGCAACCACCGATGATGTGTCAAAGTCAGTTCCCCCTGTTTTCCTCCTGTTAAAATGCGTACCAAACCTTAACAGAGTGGAGTTTATAGTATTAATGCTTGGTTAGGGTTAGGTAGATGGGGAACAGATGAAAACAGAATTCAATACAACACCGACAAAATGCAACGTGCTGGAGAGCCCAAGAGCCTGTGTGTTTATCTAAAGGCCCTTAATGTGAAGTGTAGCAGGGGAAGGAGGACCAAAATGCAGAAAGAGGCAGGCAAGCAGAATGAGGTAAACGTCCAGAATTATCACATTGGCGGAATGCAAAGACAAGTGCAAAAAATACAAAAAGCCCAAAATCCAAAGAGGTCCAGGGGAAAAATCACAGGACATGACCAACAACACAAGACCGGGGAGAAAACAAGACAGGATAAAAAACCAAACAGGGAGACGCCAAAGCAAAAACCCCGAACCAAAACAGTGACACACTAACCCAATGATTGGCCGTTGACTTGAGTGTGGTGACTTGAGTCTGTTTGGTGTGTTCTGTGCCGTCTTCCGACGGGAGAGGCCGGCGGCCTTCATTTTGGCCGACCAGATGTGCTCAGTCGGAAGGCGGGCACTGCCGGCAGTCAGGCTCAAATGAGCATGACTAGAGTCTCTCAAAAACTGGCCTATTTCTCACTTAAAATGTTTTCAGAAACACGTTTCGGTGAACTATTTTAGTAAAATATGAGATTGTATTCTTAACAAGCTACCATGACGGTCTGGCTTTGAATTCCCAGAGAAACCAGACCCATGTGACGGGTTCGTCCAATCAGCTGCCGTAGACAGTCAGCATCGTTTCAGTGTGTTCAGAGGCACTTTTTTTGGCTAACTCGGGAGGCGGTCAGTCCGACGGCCTTTTCTGCCAACGGTCACCGTCGGTAGTGATGGCCAAATGAAGCTTCATGAACCAGTGTCTTTATTTTCTGAGCCCACTAGATGGAGCTCTTGGTTTTAAGCGAAAGGCCTACGGCATTGCAATTCAGTGTATTCTCGACCAATTGTTGAACAGAGTGCGCTATCTAGTGGGCTCAGAAAATATAGACACTGGTACACAAAACTTCATTTGGCCATCACAAAGGGTCGGGTTGGTGTGTCAGTACATGACGTGTGTTTGTGTGTGATCATCATTTGCATATCGGGTAGACAGCACCCTTTAGCGTCTGGATGGGACACAACAAGCAGAGCAGCAGCTCTACCGCGGCGCTGTGACATGACGTAGTACAGTATGTGCAGGTGGGAGGTGATAATAGAATGCCTAAACATCTGTGCATTAGTTGGTAAAAAACATGATAGTTGCCAAAGAAAAGAATCACCCTGTCGAGCATTCTTCCTATTTTGAACCTAATCGTTTTCCAACTGTCTTTATCATTCTGAAACCAGAGCACAATAAATGTTGAGGATGACTAATTTTCACTCCTTCTTTAATCTAATATAATATATAACAGTAATAACACTGTATAATTTAGAAAAGGAGCTTTTTTACTGATATTAAATTACATCAAAACATAACGTAAGATTAGCTAGTGATTGCCAAATGAAGCTTCATGTACCAGTGTCTTTATTTTCTGAGCCCACTAGATGGCGCCCTTGGTTTTAACCCTCTGAACCCTAAGACCATTTTTACAGTTCATTGTCCGTCTGGATTTTTTATAAAAAAGCTTGTAAAACATCAACCCTGTTGTCTACAGTCAAGATATGAACATCATTTTTTTCAGGACAAACTAGGTTATTAGAATATTTGCAGTGAGGTCACTTGAATGTTAAAAATGGTTGTAGGACCTTAAAGACAAATAAATAAATAAAACGGAACATGAGTCTCACAGATATGTATTGATATCACAGACAGAGCAGTAAAACCTAAGCCATTTTCCTCTCTAAAACACTTCTCATATATCTTGGGAGTCACACTGTGAAGAAATAATCATCATAACTTATACAGATGACAAAATACATAAATTTTTTCAAAGAAAATCCAGACGCTTTTGCCCTGACATTTACTTATGCCAATAATCAACATAATAGTGTCATATTTATTGATATTACACCCATAGCAATCCTACACAAACATTTGTGTGTCTAAACAGTTCTCCTATATGCAAAAATAAACATGATAAACATAAATCACATAAACCACATACTATTTACATTTCTTCAAAAAAGGCCCAAATATATGCCAAATCTCAAACTGTGACGCTAATCTCTTCTGTAAAACGGTAGATATATATATTGTCCGCTATAGCATCCTTGATCGTATACTAGACCAGTATGACTGGGAAGATTGCCCTCTTTCAGACTCCATAGTCTTTGGGTGACGTGTTCTCCCATATATGGGCATGCTGATACCTTTACTTCCGTAAACACACAGAGAGGAGAGACGGAGCGGGCAGCTATCGGCAGAAATGAGCGAATACGCAATGAATTATGGACGTCAAGTGGATGAATCTTAGATGTAACGGTTTGGATTTAATGCTCAACGACCCCGAAAAAGGCACAAGTTCCAGGCTGAATAGAAAATCACCTCTAGAGGCTAGAAAGACCCGGAAGAGACCTCCGTAACCACTAACTCGTTAGCTTTTAAAAATCTGTGAGTTTATATCTTTTATGGTTATTAAATGATTAAACTATTAATCAGAGCTGCTGTTTTTGCTTGTGGGCGAGTCTCTCGGGTTCAGAGGAGAAAGGCCTCAGGCATTGCAATTCAGTGTATTCTCAACCCTTTGTTGAACAGAGAGCGCCATCTAGTGGGCTCAGAAATTAAAGACACTGGTTCATGAAGCTTCATTCTGCCATCACTAAGATTAGCAGATGAGTGTATACGTCTATGTAAAATAGTCGGATAAAAAGTTGATTGGAAATTCGACTGCTGCTCAACTATAACTGACTTGTCTTCTGTCACTTTGTGCTGTAGTGACCTGTAATGCTGGTTCTGTGTACCGCCTGTTGCCTAGTGATGGCATACCCAATGAATGACATGCGCGTCCCTTCAATATACTCATAGATAAAACTAACAAGCACTGACAAGCACACAGTGTCACTCCAGCACACCTGTCAAAGCCGTAGCCATAAAATAAAGGAAAATGTAAGACAACAAAATAATTAAATAAATGTGGATGCAAAATAAAGCCTTGATCAAATGAGCCAGCATCCCAAGGGACAACATCTGTGAGCTGTCCCTTTCTCTACACTAGGTAGCAGTTGTACAGTAATCATGGGCACATGGCACATTTCAGTTAGTGATGAACATTATATGAAAAAAACAAAACCTGAGATCAAATATTGCTTGTACGTTTTGGGGCGAGATAAATCCTCACCGGGTGGCAAATGGAGATTTGACAGCCTCTGTAGCTCATGTGCTAGTTGCCAGAAGCAATATTTAAGCTCCATCATTTTCCTTCAAGTCTCTAAACAGAACACAATAAATGAAATACAGCGTGTGTATGCATTCAATATGTCATTTGGGGGAAGGATCATATGTATTGCATGGTGGAGAGATCAATGTATCACATGCACACCCCTCAACCAACTCATTCACACTGATTGATTGTTTATTGATTTGTTGAAGCCCTGTTGCACACCGTTCCGAGGAAATGTTGTTAAACCAGGAAACCGTAGCAAAACGGTGCAAACCGTTTTGGGATTGATCGTGCCCCTCTTATGTGATGCCCCTTTTGTGTTTATGAGATTCACCGGTGTCTCTGTTGACTCTGCAGATACTGGCTATGGTAACCTGGGTCAATTGAGTGTTCCCGGGTTATTTAAGCCTCTTTGCTCTTCTTTTATTTTCCCTCCGGCACCGCTGCGAGACAACTCTTTTTTGACATGTCTTGCTGTTTGAGCGTCTTCCATTTATCCGGAGGACGTCCCATGGCTTGTCCTAACCTTTGTCGGCCATTTCCTTTGCGAGTTGCTGATAAATTAAATTCCAAAAGTCTGTCCACTTCAATCTGTCTTTGTTAACGCCCGCCATGTGTGCAAAAAGAGACGAAATACTGGGCGGAAATGAACTACAATTTCTTCTTCGTTTTATGACAGGTTGCAACCATAAAATGAGTAAAACTTAATCACAATTCATTATTTATTTGGCAAATAACGTTTCCATCAGCGTTTATCGCATAAGCCGTATATTGATTAAGATGAAATCCAATGAGACTGAACGTATTTCATTTGAGTCGATATGCCATTGAACATTCTATTGAATTTTACTGTTTCCATAAGAAATTTCTGACGCTTTAAGAGGCAAACCACCACAACCTTTCATTGATGGTGCCTTTGGGAAAAAACACAGGCAAAGGATATTACAACATTAAGTTTCTCAGAGAAATTGATTTAGTAAAGAGATTGTAGTTTTTTGTGTTGTGCATTTATCTCCAGTTGGTGGCAGTGGTGCACTTATAAATTGGTGGGAACAAAATGTATCCCTGCCCTTCAAAGTGATCGATGCCACTTCACCAATAAACCAAATGTTATAGATGTAAAATAGAAGTATTTTAAACTAAGTAAAGCGCTGTAACATGAACAGTTTATAGTGCGACAGAATTATTAAATCACATCGACAGTTGCTGGTTGGATTTAGCTGCTTCAGAGTTTTGGGGTGCCGGCTACTAGCGGCAGTTGCTTAGCCACCAATGGATAACTGGTAGTGATGGCCGAATGAAGCGTCGTGAACTAGTGTCTTTATTCTCTGAGCCCACTAGATGGCGCTCTCTGTTCAACAATTGGTTGAGAATGCAGCGATGACGGTTAAGTTTAGTCACCAAACAACTAGTTAAGTTCAAGAAAAAGATCATGGTTAAAACAAGCCCCAGGAACAAAGCGTTTCCTGAGTGAAAATGTTTTGTTTTTGCCACGAAGTGAACTCCACTCTCCGGCTAGAAGCTACTTAATTAATTTGCAAGACATTATCAGTTAACCTATTGCATTTGATTTCACTCCAATATCCACTCCTGGCACCCAAACCATAAACTAGATCTTGGAAAACAAATTGGTATGTATTTTTGTAATAGTTTTTTTTTGTCATAGAAGAAGAAACATTCAGACATTTGAAGTTTCTAGGCACATTTCAATATTGATATGTATTCTGGTTGAAGACAAGTTTGTGAAATGTTGGGGAAGGCACTTGAAAAATATAATCTACAATCAGCAAAAGTAATTAGTTGCATTAATCATGGCTCAGACAGCTCTGAAAAGGTGAAAAAACTACTATAAAGCGTCTTCACCCACACATTTAATTGTTGTTTTAAAAAAAAGACATTACTGTGTTTTAATGAGCAGCCAGCCTACAAATGTAGATGTATTTGCTGACCTTTTATCCCTTCTGACCCCATGTAGCTCTCCACCAGTCACACCCCAACACCAAAGCAGCCCAAGTTTTGTCTTCAATAATGTCAGTATGGGGACAGACTTTGCATCACCAGACAAATTATCTGGTCACAACTTAACCCTTGTGTTGTCTTCCTGTCAAAATGAACACTTTTGACGCTTTGTCCCTTTTTCCAAAACTTGATGCCTTTTATCAATGTTTGTCACTTTGACGTTTTCAACACTACGTAACGCTAACATTTTACATTACATTTTTTTTTTCATTAACTTTAGTTTTTACTTAATTTATAGGAAATGATACCTATTGTTTGAGTTAGAAAAGCAGAAATTAGGAATTAGACTAAAATTAAAGGAAAGTATGTTGATGGATCGAATCACAGACTGGAATATTTAAACTTTTACTCAATACTATTTGAAAACCACTTCAATTTGTTTTTCAAATGCTACAAAATTGAAAATTTCCCATCAAAATCACCCCAAATAGCATTGTGTGGAATCCATTGTTATTTTTGGTAATTAAAAAGAACATTGATATAGGAAAACAAGTCAATTTGACCCAAAGACAACATGAGGGTTAACACATCTTACTTTGACCACACACCTCTGCCATAAAGTAAAAAAAAAGTTTGCAAACAACAAAAAACTGGTTAAGATGTCAAGAATTTAATTATTTCCATCACTGAGGTTTGCGTGCAGATTTGATAATAATTTTGACATGACAAATAGGGCCAATGTGGTGCCCCACATTTACAGTTTAATTGTATTAGTGTTCATATTATGCTCATTTTCAGGTTCTTAAAAGTATTTAGTAATGTAACACCATAATGAAGCGTAAATTCTTTCAGGGAGACTTTACCAACTTTATTACTTATATCCTAAACTGCTGTTTTGAGGCTTTACTTTCAATTAAGCCAATACAATCAGTATTGGCCATGTGTTCCCAAACCAATCACAGCGGGACATCCCTGCTTTAAATCTTCTCTCCTCTGCTATTGTCAGTTGTCATTTCAGGAAGAGTGTGATGCTCCTCCCCTTCTTCCTCCAGTCATCTTAGCTCACGCCTCCCTGGGTCTTTATTTGTCTAGACTCATCGGGATGTCTGGGTTTCCATAACCCTTTAAAAGATTTTATATAGTGGATTCTAAGCTCCAAAGACTTTGTACACTTCATATTGTGCACATGTAGCTTTCTAATAAAGGTTTTGCATGCTGTATCTGCAATGAAGTCTCTCCTGATTATTTGTTGTACTGCACATTGCTCCAGCTCCTCTTTTCACCATATGTGTTGAGCTTTCTGTTGTATCTACAGAGTGAGGCATAACACTTCTGTTCCGTCTTTGTTGGGAGTTGCACATGCTCAATAACTAGGTCCGCTCTACTAACAATGCAAGTCCTGCATTATTTTGCACTGTGTTACGACCCAAAGTAGTCTAGGGGTGGAGGACGCAAACAGCTTAAAATAATAAACTCGGGACAGAAAGCAAAGTTATTGGTTTTCTGTAAAGCAAATTTATTGTGCCCGTACAACAAGAGGCAACTAAAAACAATCTTCAAAAAAAGGAAGACAACAGCAGGCACAGGTATCGTAAGGTTTGGTTCAGAGCAGGTCACACAGCAGCTCATCGCAGTTCTCTCTATGTTGGCTTCCATAGAAGCCTCTTCTGCGCACAGCCATGCTGCCCTCTCTTAAGCTGAGGGGTACTGATCAGGCTCAGCTGCTGGCCTGTCCTCAGCAGCTCACACCTGCAGAGAATTACAAAGCATAACACGGCACGTGACACCCCCTACCATAAGAGGGAACCCCTCCTCTTTGCACCCCCATGGAGCATCATCACAAATTATAAGATCACCATCAGTTCATTCGGTTCCCCACACTGATCCTCCTGTCCAAGCAGAAACTCACTCAAGTCCCCCAAAACCAATCTCACCCACGGGACAGTGCATCAGCGGCAATGTTGTTGGCTCCCTTCTTGTGTTTGATGCAGATGTTGTAACCCTGGGCCAGGAGTGCCCAGCACATCAAGCGCTGATTGCTGTTTTACATCTGGGCCCGAAAGACAAGTGGGTTATGTCAGTGTAGACAGTGACTGTAAATGAACTGCATCCTACATACACGTCAAAGTGCTGTAGGGCAAGGAGCATTGCTAAGGTCTCCTTCTCAATGGTAGAGTAGTTCAGCTAATGACGTTTGAACTTGGTGGAAAAGAAACAAACAGGATGACACACGTCACCATCACCTTCCTGCAACACAGCACCAGCTCCAGTGGCACTGGCATCCACCTCAAACTGGAAATGTCGAGCAGGGTCAGGAGCAGCCAGCACAGGAGCCTTACAGAGGAGAGACTTAGCATGGTTGCACTCCTCATTCCACACAAAAGGAACCACAAGACTACAAAACCTGGTCAGAGGAGCAACTACCAAGAAGTTCTTGCAGAAACAGCGATAGTAACTGGTCATGCCTAAGAAACGCCTAAGTTCTCATCTAGTGCTGGGCACTGGTAGAGAGACAACCGCAGCCACCTTAGCGTCCACTGGCCGAACCTACCCCTTGCCAACCTGCTTACCAAGGTAAGTGACAGTGGCCTTACCAAACTCACACTTTGCCAAGTTAAGGGTAAGGGAGGCGTCCGGCAGCCGTTGGGATACAGTTTCTAGACTGGACATGTGACTCCTCCACTCACTGCTGTAGACCACCACATCATCCAGATATACACTGCAGTTAGGTACATTTAACACACGTTGCATCAGGCGCTGAAAAGTGGCAGGTGCATTCTTCAATGCCGAACAGGATCACAGTGTACTGCATAAATGCATCGGGAGTGACAAAGGCAGAGATTTCAGAAGCCCGCTGTGTCAAAGGAACCTGCCAGTATTCTTTAAGATTAAGCTTTGAAATACACAAAGCTGGTTCAACCCTGTCAACACAGTCATCCATATGGGGGAAAGGAATCTGACACAGTAACAGCATTCACTTTACGAAAATCCGTTCAGAAGCGAGGACTGCCGTCAGACTTAAGCACCAACAAGCACCATTACACTCTGTCATGTTGACCACTGACTTCCAACACTTGTTCAGCGAGGGATAATTTTTCTGAGCTTTAATGAGAGCCTCCCGAGTAAGTGGCAGGGGTGCAGCAGCGTCCGGCACCAAAGCTGTAGCCTTTACCAGGCTCGCCTGAAGTACAGCTTACCAAACCACCAGAGGTCACACCTTCCCCAAAAGCACAGAAGCAAACAAGGAGTCAGACAGACTGACCTCTTGAGCCTGTGCTCTAGTAGTAACACTAGCTACAAACACATGAGGATGTTCTCGAGCTAGCTCATCGCTTTATGACTCAGGAATGGTAGTGCACACAACCTCAGGAACAAGATACACTTTTCCCCCTGCAATACAATTCCCCATGATAAAGTCAATGCCATCAATAGGGAATCCTGACCGAGCGCCTACTGTGAAAAACCCTTTCACCAGGTCAGACTGTACATGAACCTGATACAGCGGTGCTGGCACAAAACCCATTTCAATGCCCCTCACAACTGCACACACTGTTGAGCTAGGTCCGAGCGCCAGAACATCAGACAGGATCAGTGACTGCAAACAAGCCGTGTCTCGCAGTATTTTCAATGGATGCTGATCCTCAGATTTCCCTGAAAGAGACACAAAACCATTAAAAGATGAAAGGTTTAAACAGTCAGGCATTTCAGGAGCCACAGATTCCAAGGATTGGACTCTGGGAAAGGTTTTAATCAATCCCACACACTTCGGCAGTTTCTGAAACAACCCCTGCTGCTTCTGCTTCCAAGCGTCACAGTTAGCAATCAAATGACCGGACCTGCGACAGAAAAAGCATAGTTTTTCAGACCTTGGAACGCGAAGGAGCGCTGTCATAACGCACTGGAAGATCTGCACCTTGGGGAACTTCACGTGTGGAAGTATCGCATTTGCTAAAAATGACCTTATGAGTGTAAACTCATCAGCCAGAGTGGCAGCTTGCTGTAGGGTGGACACTTTCTGCTCATTTAAATACACAGTAGTACGCTCAGGTAGGCCGTTTTTAAACTCTAACAACATTAGCTCACGCAAAGAAGATAGATCGGCAACCTTGCACACCTCCTGTCAAAAAGAATCCCTCTCTCGCAAAGTCTACATACGACTGGCTCTGGCTTTTCCTAAGATTGCGGAAACGCTGTCTTTAGGACTCAGGCACCAGCTCATATGCCTGCAGAATAGCACTCTTTACTTTATCATAGCCCAGCCCATCCTCCAAAGACAAAGAGGAGCAGGCCTCTTGAGTTTTACCCACTAACTTGCACTGCAATAAGATACCCCACACACTTAGTCCACTGTAGAGCATCAGCAATACGTTCAAATGCGAAAAAGTAAGCTTCCACCTCGGACTCACGGAAAACAAGCACCAGCGAAATGTGCTTACTCATGTCAAAACTGACACCAGAACTGGTAGAATGCGCGCCAGCAGTGGTGATGTTACGGGCAACTCCCAACCCAGCCTTTATCTCCATCTAATGCATCTTTAAGGCAGTCTCTGCCTCCAATTTCTTCTCTAACTCTAACTCTCGGTGGAGCTGAAAGTTCCTCTTTCTCCTCCCTCTCTACCTGAAGGCGCATTAACCGCACCTTCAACCTGGCATCCAGCTTAGAACCTGGAGATGAATCTACCGACATTGGTTCAAACCGCGGTAAAATGACCGGCTGTCGTTCGGCCCCCTCATGTCGAACAACAGGAGTGACAGTAACAGGCTGATCTGTCACATTAGGCGCATTTATTGCTAGATCAGGGCTGCACACAGGTGCAAATACAGAGAAAAACCCGTGACTAACGAGACCATCTAACACAAGAGTCCTCAGCTCAGCCTTACGGAGGGAAACAGACACAGAAATTCCATAATATACTGCAATCTCATGCAGATCCTTCTTTGTACACTTGTCAAATGTACCTAAAGTAGGGTTGGACACAAACACACCTAACTGAAAAGCGGCCATTGTACACTACAAGCACAATCACGCTGTAAGTTTAATGTTCAATTTTAATAATATGCCCACACAATAAGCCTCCAACCTTGCACTCACAGAAACAAATCTTCCCCAGAACCTGCTTAATCAATACTAAACCCTGAAGATCTTCTGAAGCCGTGCTAGGCTCGAGGCAACACATCAGCGGCCGAAACGCTGAAATGCCAGCCCCCTTTGGAGAACGCAATCTCCGCCTAGGATTGACTCCGAAAACAAAAAAGGCAAAACAATAAACTAGCATCCAAAGGAAAGGCTGATTAGGCCCAGCTGGACACTACCCTATCTAGACTGAGGAAGCAGTTTCACAATCACAAACCAGCAAAGCCACGGAGACAGCACACAGGGCTATATAAAAATATCAAACAGAATAACTTACCGCAACAGACAATGAAAACCGTACAAAAAAATCCCGGACGAGCCCTTAAAAACTGTTACGACCCAAAGTCGTCTAGGGGTGAAGGACGCAAACAGCTTAAAATAAACTCGGGACAGAAAGCAAACGCTTCAATAAGGCAAATTTATTGTGCCCGCACACAAGAGGCAACTAAAAACAATGGTCAAAAGGAAGACGACAACAGGCACAGGTATTGTAAGGTTTGGCTCACAGCGGGTCACTCTATGCTGGCTTTCAAAGAAGCCTCTATCTTCAGCACACAGCCATGCTGCCCTCTCTTAAGCTGTGGGGCACTGATCAACAGATCAGCCTCAGCTGCTGGCCTGTCATCAGCAGCACACACCTGCAGAGAATCACAAAGCACAACACGGCACGCGACACGCTGAAATCGGCAATTAATGCGGCCCCCGCATAAATATGCAGACTTTGGCTGATTATGCATTGAATTATGCAATCGCATAATCACGTTTTTCTGGAGGGACTGAACAGCACTCTTTGGAGCAGTTTGTGAACAGTGTTTTCTGTTGAAGATGGTAAATTCCTTTTGGCAACCTATAACATGCACAAAAAAGATAAATAACACAATAAAGGAAAGGAAAAAGCATAATATGAGCACTTTAATAAAGGAAAATGTATGCCTGTTTTAGTCCATGTACAGGTAGCTGCAAACGTACAGCAATAATTTAAGAACTCTTTTATACATCAGTCTATCCTGTTGCTAAATCAAAATCAGTGTGCTTCCAATTAAGATCTGGACCCAAGGAAATCACGTAACATGTTTCTTTGCCATAGATGTTGATATGTCTTCATCTTTACTACTACTATATGTGAAGGTGTTGTCTAGTTCTGTGTATTTTTCTTTTTGAGCGGATCTGCTCGGGGGAACTCATCATAAATTTCAGTGTAAACTGACAAATATGTTGAATCGTATTGTACCTCCAGCCCCTGTGCAGTTTTAGGGGTAACATTGGTATTTTTTAACCCTATATCCTCATATTTTTGTGTCCAAATGACAAGATTGCTTGTAGCATTGAAAAATACACTTCAAAGTTGTTGCAAACAGCCGTCTTGTTTTGTCTTCCCACTGTTCCAATAATCACCACTCTTAAATACAATTTTAGTCATCCATTCATACATGAATATATGCTGGCTCGGTGCACACCACAAGTATTGTTTATTTACAGTAAGTAGTCTGAGTTTGGTGATTTCAATTCTGTTCCTGGTTAAAAAAAAAGTTTCTTTAGCATCTATTATACATTGTTGTCAGACACTTACCCCTAATTTTTAAGGCTGTGTCTGCTCCGTGCCCCACCGTCCTTCAACACCCACCAGATCCAGATTTGTTGAGGAACGGCTGTGGCCATGACTGACAGGTGAAGTCACAAGGAGCCACGAGATCTCACAAATTCACATATGATTGGGCAATATAGCAGGATCTAGTTTCTATAAACAGAACCACAAAACCTCTGACCTTTTGACTTCAGGCCTTTTTCCGCCGATTATGACGTTTTCAAGGTGTAGTGCAAGGATATATGATCCGCCGTGTGCATGGTGTATTTTATTTTGAAAATTAACCAGATGTTTAATTTTGTGTCTGTGCTCGACCTGCTGTCCTGCACAATCTGCCTTGTGCTGAATTGCTGCGGAGCTCTCTGTCATCCGGCAAAAATAGAAGCTCTGCGGATCTGATCCGTATGGCTGCGGCTCACCAGAGCCGTTCATCAGTTTGTGGAATTCAGGGGTTAGAATAACAACACTTTTAGTGGAAAATTGACAATGTCCATTTGCCCCAGGATTATGTGGCTGCTGGTTACAGTGTTCTCCATCAATACTGGACTAATTTTAAAGATTTTTGTTGACATTAGTCACTTAGAAACCAATACATGAATCCAGTTAAATAGGGTTGAGGTTGCAAAATACAGACATAACCCTGTTAAGGAACTAACATGAACACTACAGAATTTCAAATTTCTTATACTTACTTACTAATCACCATTTATTACTGTGTACTGCATCTTTACACGTCCACTGCAAATTAACATTGTCACTGCAGGAGAATGGTTCTATCTATCCTCAGGGAAATGAGCGGTTATGCAACAGCAATGATTTGGAACCTTCAAAGCAACACGCCATGCAAACAATTAACTGCCTTCATATTATAAGGTTTGTGCAATTTCCATACCCCTCAAGTCATCTGGGAAATGCAAAGTGCTTTCAATAAAACGATTGTAAACCAGAAGTGGGCAGAGTAATGTTGACACACGCATGCAGATCACAGCTTCAGTGATAGTGAGGGCTCCTTTGCAAATGTAAAATGTATAACAGCATTAATTATTAAGTAGTATTGCTTCTACTTGCAGGATGTTGGATGTGTTAGATGGCCAAGATCCAGGTGCTTTACTGTAATCCTACAGACTAAAACAGCTATGTGAGAGGACATTTGTGCCAACAGGGTGTCTTTTTTTCAGAAAGTGTTTCAACAGTGCTGGTCTTTCACACTATGCCCAAAACTACAGATGGAGACCCAAATAAATTATATAGCACGCTGATGAATTCATGTTTTTCAGATTTCTTTACCTGAGGTAGGGTTTTCTTTCCTTGATCAGCCTGTTTAGTTGTTACTCATACACAATCCATTTATTTATATATATATATATATATATATATATATATATATATATATATATATATATACACACACAGTGAGGAAAATAAGTATTTGAACACCCTCCTATTTTGCATGTTCTCCCACTTACAAATCATGGAGGGGTCTGAAATTGTCATCGTAGGTGCATGTCCACTGTGAGAGACATAATCTAAAAAAAAATTCAGAAATCACAATGTATGATTTTTTTAACTATTTATTTGTATGATACAGCTGCAAATAAGTATATTATATATAATATATAATAAGTAAATTAAATGCACCTGTTTGATGTCGTTAGCTGCATAAAGACACCTATCCACCCCATACAATCAGTAGGAATCCAACTACTAACATGGCCAAGACCAAAGAGCTGTCCAAAGGCACTAGAGACTAAATTGTGCACCTCCACAAGGCTGGAAAGGGCTACGGGGAAATTGCCAAGCAGCTTGGTGAAAAAAGGTCCACTGTTAGAGCAATCATTAGAAAATGGAAGAAGCTAAACATGACTGTCAATCTCCCTCGGACTGGGGCTCCATGCAAGATCTCACCTCGTGGGGTCTCAATGATCCTAAGAAAGGGGAGAAATCAGCCCAGAACTACACGGGAGGAGCAGGTCAATGACCTGAAAAGAGCTGGGACCACCGCTTCCAAGGTTACTGTTGGTAATACACTAAGACGTCATGGTTTGAAATCATGCATGGCACGGAAGGTTCCCCTGCTTAAACCAGCACATGTCAATGCCCGTCTTAAGTTTGCCAATGACCATTTGGATGATCCAGGGGAATCATGGGAGAAAGTCATGTGGTCAGATGAGACCAAAATACAACTCGTTGGTCATAATTCCACTAACTGTGTTTGGAGGAAGAAGAAGGATGAATACAACCTCAAGAACACCATCCCAACCGTGAAGCATGGAGGTGGAAACGTCATTCTTTGGGGATGCTTTTCTGCAAAGGGGACAGGACACTGCAGATCTTAGCCAACAACCTCCTTCCCTCCACACGAGCATTGAAGATGGGTCGTGGCTGGGTCTTCCAGCATGACAACGACCAGAAACACACCAGAAGCATCTCAAGGTCCTGGAGTGTCCTAGCCAGTCTCCAGACCTGAACCCAATAGAAAATCTTTGGAGGGAGCTGAAAGACGGTATTGCCCAGCAACAGCCCCGAAAAAATTACAGACCTCTACATGCTTTGTAAGTAGGAAAAAAAAAAGATTTTGTGGTAAACAAACCACTCAAATACTTGTTCTCCCTATTGTGTATACACAATGGGGAGAACAAGTATTTGATACACTGCTGATTTTGTAGGTTTTCCTACTTACAAAGCATGTAGAGGTCTGTAATTTTTATCATAGGTACACCTCAACACTTCACAAAATATATATACTGTGTGTGTGTGTGTGTGTGTGTGTGTGTGTGTGTGTGTGTGTGTGTGTGTGTGTGTGTGTGTGTGTGTATATATACACACACACACAATCAGTATTTTTTTTCACAGAACTTTTAAATTATTGCAACAATTACAATGTTGAAACCTTAGTGTTTTTTTAGTAAAAACACTAAGGCAAGAGCCTGATTTAAATTATTTACATGCAGGAATAATGATGATGATGTTACATGTTTATATTGTGTTGTGTGCTAAGGAGAAGTTATTTCAGCTCACCCTAAACCAGTCATATTAAAGTAGTAATGTAATTGTAACTTGTAAAAGTAAAGTTTGTTTGTGCCTCCATATTGCTGATGAATACCAACCAAGTTCAGCATTATTTCACCTTTCAGACATGGCAGTGAAGATGAGTTAGGAAAGGACTCGGGCACACTGTCTGCTGTCTGCACAGAATTAAAATGTCAGACTACGCCGCTGAATGTGTGACCTCTTGACCGTGTATGCAAATCATGTGAGGGTTGACAGTGAAGGAGTTGGTCTCCTGAGAGGAAATAAAGCTGTTATTCCCCTCAGGTGATGAAATGCAGGATTAAGTTCTTGATGAGCTTTTCAACGCGATAAGCATTTTTGACATTGGAGCAATGTAGAGTGTCTCAAGGCATGTGTTGCACTTTATTTAATCTGTACATAGATTTATGTACATCTGTACATAGTCATATTTTTCCATTCTGAGTACATACTGTTGTCATATTATTACATATATATACAATATACATACAATATAATTTATATCATGGTTAATTACTGTTATATTTAATATTATTCAATTTACTTACTTACATTGCAATATTTTCGTACTATGGCCACCTCACTTTACTTACTTTAAAATACTTTTTATATAATGCCACTTTACATTCATTTAGTACTTTTTGCACATTATCTGTTGTTTGCCTGTTGTTTTTTTTGTTTTTTGCTTATTTGTTGGTTTGCTTTTTACTGTGGTAATACTGCTGCTGTCACAAGGGAATTTCCCCATTGTGGGATGAATAAAGTATTATCTAATTTATTATTATTATTGCATGTTTAATGTTTGACTTCAAGTGGTTCATAATAAAGTTTTGCATGGTGGTTTCTCATCTACTAAAATATTAGATATTATGTTAGTAATGTTGAGCTTCTTTCAATTTCCAGGGAAACATTTAGATTGATGTGTATCTTTATTTTAGTAACAAAGTAGTAATGCATATTAATGTTCAACAGAAGTACTTTTTTTTTTTGTCAGATATTTAAAAAAAAAAAGCCACTCTTGGGTTTTGCATTCAGACCCAGATCTTTTCTAAAGCACCGTGTCGCAGCATGTTCATAGTCAGCTTTTTATCCAAAGAACAACAAAACCAAATCAATGTGCTGAACAAAACTATTGATAAAAATAAAGATAGCAAATACAGCTTGTGATTGACATCCCAGATCTGTTGTGAATTACAATTGATCGCCCCCCCCTTCCCCCTAGCAGTTACATTGACTCGTCTGGTAATGAATTTGCCTTGTCACTTTGCACGACAGCTGTCACTCTCCGACTTGGCACATTCGTCTGCATCAGGGGAGAAAAAAAGGGAAGCCAGATCGATTGACGTTAATTATGCGGATGTAACGAGGGACGGTGCACATTGGTCTGTGTCTACTCCAAAGGAGTCGATAAAGGTCAGGCAATTAGATTTTTCCCCTAGGTTTTTTTTTTTTCTTCTCTTTCTTTCAGGGATTCAATAATGTCACTATGGTGATGGACTCTGCATCTGCATCACCAGACAAATTATCTGGTTTTAAACATCGCACATCTCACTCGGGAACAACACACTTGTGTCATGAATATTGTGCTCAAACTCACACACGCACTGGTGAATTGGCAAAAGCAGTGGTGGAGTTCATTATGATGACTGTCATTTGTAACAAAGAAGATGTCAAGAACTTAATTACGTCCATCCTCTTTTAATAAACGACAACAATTAGGGTCTGTTATTATGTTATTTAGCTTTACATGCTCTGGTAAAAAGAAGGCCACACACCTGGTCACATATCTTATGAACAGTCATTTTTGGGAAAAAAAGGACAATGCATTTAATGGGTGTTCCTCATCAGTCCCATGTAAGTATCTGAACAAATATGTGCCTGAATCACCTATCTAATTTATATAATTAGTATGTGTTATATCAACTGTTATATATATTGCAGCTGACAAACATCAATAATAAAACCAACGTTTCCTAAACGTTGGTTTTATTGTGATTCATGGCGTATAGTTTAGTCAACATTTGTCTGGTTAGAAAAACCAGAGTGCATAAGCAAAACTGGAGCATACTGTTGCAAAGCCAGATAGGACGACTGTGTTGAACTAAATGTGAATTCATGATTAAACACCCAATATAAAAAGTCCAACTTTAATTTAACCGGTGGTGAAAAGCAACATTTTAAAGATGAAGTGCACGTATAAAAATAAAACGGGCAGCAGGCAATACTCAGGCAGTCGGATGTGAGTGTGGGGTGGCAGCCTGATCGGGATTTTCAATAAGTTCCTGTGCTTTTGGAAATCACTCAGACATGAAAATGACTGTCATTATTACTATTGTGTTGAACAAACCACCCCGCTGGATCAGTTAACCAAACCTTCTTTAAAGTATGCATGCTGTTAGTGAATTTCCCATGCAAAGACATCCATTTTTAGTTCAGAGGCAGTAAGTGTCGGTGTGGACCCTTAGAAAGACTAGCGACCACTTTGTGGAAGCTAATGGGGATCCAAATAAAGAAGAAAGTATAAAGTGACTTCCTCTCTCTGAACACGGCGCTATGGAGGCCCATGGAGTCGTGAAAATGATTGGATCAGTTTTCCACGCTATGCTCTTAAAGGAAAACACCACTGTTTGTTGAAATAGGGCTCATTCTGGTCTCCCCTAGGTGTAGATAGGTGGGCCAACACACGTGCTGTCTCAGCGCATTTGTTGTTTTAGGCCGGTAAAACACCGGCAGCACCGCCGCTAGTTAGCTTAGCATAGTGAATGGAACTCTAAAGTATGTTGCCGGTTACCATGTTGTGAGTAAAAGTACACCAACAAAAAGAACAAAAAACACCTAATTAATGCTTGTGGCCTGCATATTCACAATGAGTACAAATAGCAATGCAGATTAAGACTAGACGATTCCTAGGCAGATTTTAATTTGGGACTATGTTGGGTGGAAGCATAACCGAAGCACTGCTACATGGGCGCAGAGATCATGCAGCAACTCTGTGTGAATACAGGTCTAAAATGTGACTGCAGGATGCCTCACGTCCTCGGGCTTTTGAATGATCGCAACCTCCTCCTCATCTTGTTCTATTTCCAAAGCACAATGTTCGTCTTCTGAAAACTGGGTCGTACAGGTATACTTCTGGATCTTGAATCTCTGACAAGTCTTCCTCTTTGTCTCTTACAAAATCCGCCATGTTCATCACCATTCACTGTCTACTGTAGGACAAATAGCCAGCTATTTACACCCGGTATGTTGACGGAAGCTGGGAGGGTTTAAAGTGCTGCGTGATCTCTGTACCCATGTAGCAGTGCTTCGGCTGTGCTTCCACCAAATATAGTTTCAAATCAATAATGGCTTAATAATCATCTAGTCTTAACCCTCTTGTTGTCCTTGGGACAAATTGACCCATTTTCCTATATCAGTGTTCTTTTTAACCCTTGTGTTGTCTTCCCGTCAAAATTGAAAATCAACACTTTTGTTGATGCTTTATAACGTTTTTAACTTTTTCTTACATTTTTGTCCTTTTTTGATGCTTTTTTCCCATGTTTGTCACTTTGTTTTGACGTTTTCAACACTACGTAACACTAACTTATTTTAACTTCAGTTATTTTTGGAATTTATCGTCAAACCTCATTTATAGGAAATTATACCTAATGTTTGAGTTAGAAAAGCAGAAATTAGGAATTATTTAGAATAAAATTAAAGGAATGGATGTTGATGGCTAATCACAGACTGGAATATGCCAACTTTTACTAAATACTATTTCAAAATTGAATAAGACACCCCAAAATTACCCATCAAAATCACCCCAAAGTACTCGTTGTGAATACACAGGCCCCAAGAAGTAATTAGGTCATTATTATTTTTTTGTTGGCACACTTTTACTCACAACATGTTAACTGGCAACATAAGATTCCATTCACTACGCTAACCTAACTAGTGGCGACGCTGCCGTTGTTGTACCAGACTAAAACACCGCATGCACTGAGACAACAAATGTGTTGGCCCACCTCTCTACAACTAGGGAAGACCTTTATAAGCCCTATTTCAACAAACGGTGGCGTGTTCCTTTAAAAGTGTTTTCATAAATAGTTTACTTTGAGTTGACGCCTTCCCAGTATGCTCTCTGATATAGCATGTGGCTTTTGAAGCTGTTTGTACATTTTTGAAATTGAATAATTTTTTATCAATGTTCCATCCATCCATCCATCTTCATCCGCTTATCGGGTCGCGGGGGCAGCAGCTCCAGTAGGGGACCCCAAACTTCCCTTTCCCGAGCCACATCAACCAGCTCCGACTGGGGGATCCCGAGGCGTTCCCAGGCCAGGTTGGAGATATAATCTCTCCACCTAGTCCTGGGTCTTCCCCGAGGCCTCCTCCCAGCTGGACGTGCCTGGAACACCTCCCTAGGGAGGCGCCCAGGTATCAATGTTATGCATAATAAATGGCTCAGGTGGGCTGTGTCTCAAATCGCGCACTTCTGTACTAAATACTAACTATTTGAGTACATAGTGCGTTCACACTGTCGAAGTGCGGTCAAATGAAGTGTACTTAAATACCCGGATGGTACACTCAAAACGCCCCGAAAAATGAGTGTACATCGATGGACACTTTCCACACTCAACGGTCGCCATCTTGGCTACGTAGCGGAAGGGGCGGGGCTAACAACAGTTAGACGCGATAGCGAGACCGACGGAGCAATACAAATGTAAGTTGAACGTGAGTCTTTTTGCTATACTTATAACATATAAGCCACCTGTATATGTATATTTGGTTAATTTTACAGTCGGTAATGATTTTTGTAGCAGGAATTATAACCTTTATTGGTATCGTAATTTGACGTGCTAGCAAGCCAACCTTAGCTAGCTAACAGCGGCAGTTTAACCAGATTGGCAAATACATTATAAGCTAACGTTACATGTGTTGTAGTTTGTTTGTGTTAAACTATCGTTCCGCTGTAGAAGATTTTAGTGTTATGTTGTGATCTTAACAAGTTGTACATAATCCGATGTGAGTGTCAGCTCACCAAAATAGCGATCAGCTGATTGTCTGCCAGTAACGTAAACAGTAGCGCAATGTTAAAACGTATCCGCTGTTACTGCCTCCACGTGATGTATATACTGTATACTGCCTCCACCTGATGTATATCCTGTATAACCCATCTCTTCAGGGACAAACGAGGAGTAGAGGGCATCATTTAGGGGCGACGATGGCCATCAGACCGTAGAAGGATCCCCTGGAGAGTCTGAAGTCCCCCCTCATGTCCCTGTCCCCATCAGACTAGCTCCGACCCGGGGGGGAGCCTGCAGAACTACAAGCACATTTATAAAATAAAATGATATTAAAAGTATTAAACTTTGTTGTCTGTTGTATTACACGTTGCATGACTGTAGCAAGCATATAAAGGAATGGGGTCTATTTAAATTTCAGGTAAATGTAAATGTGCTGTATTTATATAGCGCTTTTCTAGTCTTAACGACTACTCAAAGCGCTTTTACATCATACAGGATACATTCACCATACAAAATAGATACATTCACCATACAAAATAGCGATCAGCTGATTGTCTGCCAGTAACGTAAACAGTAGCGCAATGTTAAAACGTATCCGCTGTTACTGCCTCCACCTGATGTATATACTGTATACTGCCTCCACCTGATGTATATCCTGTATAACCCATCTCTTCAGGGACAAACGAGGAGTAGAGGGCATCATTTAGGGGCGACCATGGCCATCAGACCGTAGAAGGATCCCCTGGAGAGTCTGAAGTCCCCCCTCATGTCCCTGTCCCCATCAGACTAGCTCCGACCCGGGGGGGAGCCTGCAGAACTACAAGCACATTTATAAAATAAAATGATATTAAAAGTATTAAACTTTGTTGTCTGTTGTATTACACGTTGCATGACTGTAGCAAGCATATAAAGGAATGGGGTCTATTTAAATTTCAGGTAAATGTAAATGTGCTGTATTTATATAGCGCTTTTCTAGTCTTAACGACTACTCAAAGCGCTTTTACATCATACAGGATACATTCACCATACACACACATTCATACACTGTGGCCGAGGCTGCCGTACAAGGTGCCACCTGCTCATCAGATAAACATGCACACACATTCACACTCCGATGCACAGCATCGGGGGCAACTCAGGGTTCAGTGTCTTGCCCAAGGACACTTCGACATGGGACTGCAGGGACAGGGATTGAACCACCAACCTTCCGATTGGCAGGCAACCACTCTACCACTGAGCCACAGCCACCCCACAGGTCTGTTCCCTCTGCTTTCACTACTGTATCGTCACTGTATGAAGACCATTTAGAACAAAAGTACAACTTAAAATAAAAGATGTAATGATGTTTTGTCTATTAGGTAAGTTGTAAGGGTAATGCTTCATTATAACAGTCTTATCTCTGGGCTGGAAAGATTTCCTCATGAAACAGTTGAGCATTAAGATGAACAGTAACGTTATGAATGAATGAATATTAACGTTACTTATTTTTAGAGCAGAAATATAAGTATATACATATAAGAGTGGACTGCAAAGAATAGGTATAATTAATAAATTTAAAAGACTGCACTAACAAGAACGAATATTATACAATACAGTTGTGTGTACTGTTTTCAGCTAATGGGGGGGTGACATGACGGCTGTCTTGCAGTCGTCATCCTGGAGCAAATAAAAACATCACATTTATTGTTGTTAAAATATCAAAAGCAATGCAGGAATTATTTTTTCGCGAAACACAATAGCAGACTGGAATGCTCTCCTCTTGGTGAAATTCACAATTTTACAGAAGAAGAAGAGATGAAATGTGGTCGTCATTTCCGGTAAGTGCACATGGCAGTGCGCGATTTGAGACAACACTCCTCTGTCGAAATTTACGCACTATGCAAGACAGTACGTAGTGCGCAAAGTGTACTTCTGTAAGTGCACTAATGGAAGTGTGCGATTTGAGACACAGCCCTAGTGATGGCAGAATGAAGCTTTGTGAACCAGTGTCTTTATTTTCTGAGCCCACTACATGGCGCTCTCTGTTCAACAACTGGTTGAGAATACAGTGAACTGCAATGCCTTAGGCCTTTCTCTTAAAACCAAGAGCGCCATCTAGTGGGCTCGGAAAATAAAGACACTGGTTCACGAGCGGTCACCTACCAATCTGAAGGTCGGTGGTTCGATTCCCTGGCCCTGCAGTCCCATTATGAAGTATCCCTATGCAAGACACTGAACCCTGAATTGTTCCCAATTGAAGTGTAAAAGTGTATCTGATGAGCAAATGGCAGCCTTAGCTGCCAGTGTATGAATCGGTGTGAATGGTTCCTGTACTATTTAAAAAAAATAAATAAATAAATAAACGCTTTAAGTAGTCATTTAGACTTCAAAAGCACTATATAAATACAGTTTATTTAACTGATGAGACCTCTGCTCAGGGTGAAAGGCGGCAGACTCTTGCTGGACATTGATTGAGGTCACTGGACACAATGTACTGATAAGAGTGATAAAGATGTAATTTGTCTAGCCCTGGCAGGTGCAACAATGCTAACAGAAGAAGATGTCAATCAAACAGTCTTCACACTCCCACTCACACACTCCTGAAAACAGCTCTATCATCAAAAATAGGTGAAATCCCCTTTGTGGGTGTACAGCCTCTTTAAAAGACATATTACCATGAAGTGTAATAAGTGCATTTCCATCTATTTAAAAATAAAAACTGATTAGATCAGTGCAGAGCAACTGAAATGGTCTAATACATGAAACAAACAAATGCAGTATTTGCACACAATGTTTCACTGTTTGAGGTTTGACCTGAGCTCTTTTAATTCAGTAATCTCATCGCCTCCTCTTCTTCTACTATGGTTTAACAGCACATGGAGAATTCATGCCACCAACTCAATTCAATGCACTCAACTTCTAACATTTACATACCAGTCAGTACTGGATGAATACACACGTTGAGTTTTATTTTGCTGATTTTATTTAAACTTGGTTAAAAGTTGCACTACATTGATAGAAACTTTTTTTACTTCGGTCTGCAACAATCTGCAGCACTGTGCACAAACCGTGCACCTGTTGTAGATTAGTTTCTTCTCTGGTAAAGTGGGGTTATGTTATATTGGATGGTAAAGCATAGCTAATTATGGCTTCTTCTATTTTGGACTTTCCGTTCTCTGTATCTAAGTTCGGTTTGCTATTGCTCAATGACAGGAATATGCATGTAACATTCCGCCAAAGTTGGGCCCATGCAAAAGCTCTCCAGAGATTTATCAGTTGAAATTCCACTGAAATCATTTGATTTTGCTCGGGAATTTCACAGTTCAAAAAGAAGATTTATCGCCGTTATTGCTGGGACTGAAGAGTGATGCGTTGGAAACGATCTGCTGGCTGTAGCGTACGGCCTCACTTCATCCAAGCTGACAATTAATTTTTTTTTGTTGTTGTCTAGAGTTGTCCATTGAGTAGCTACAACCTGGGAGCTTTTCCTCAGCTGCATGGCTCATATCACAACTGTGAGTTTTGGCCTCTGAGCATGTGTCAGATGTGGCATGATTGGTGGAGTGGCAACTCTTTGAACAATGATTTTATGTTGTAGTGAAAAAGGTAAAACTTTGAAATGTTGCCAACGCTGTGTTTGTTCCTGTGTTTCAATATAACCAATGACAGCTCAGCCTGCAGGGGTTATTATGTTTCTGTATCAGCTATCACACAAAAGCACAAATATAAAAGAATGAATTGATCAAGGCTTTCAATGCTCCCAACTATGATGTAACAATGATGTAAACCAGTTAGCAATTTGTGACAAATCACTAACAACAAATCACTGATAAAAAAAAAAAAAAATTTATGTTGGCCTGGCTGTCTAACAGTGTTGGGCAAGTTACTTCCAAAATCTAATACATTATAGATTACTAGTTACTGTCATTTGAGTAATTAGTTATATTACAATATTACTGTCTCTGAAATGTAATGCGTTATACTACTTTTGCAACACTTTTGAGAAACGTTCACCAAAATAAAAGCGGAACTTTGACTTGGCAGCTAGGTCAATAAAGTCCCTTCTTTATTGACTTGAATACATCATAGATTATTCATAATATTTTGTGTAATTAATAGGAATATGCAAAGTAACTACAGCTATAAAAAAAAGTAAAATGTACAATAGATAAGTAGGAGAAATTGAAAGTACTCAATTAAAAGTACCATACAGTTGTACTGAAGTACGGCAATGCTGTACAATGTTTGAAGCACTTGAATAAGAAATTCATATTGTTTAGTTTAAAACTAAAGGTAGTTTAAAGGAAATGGTCAATTAAAGTATGATTAAAACTCACTGTCTACATTATTTACAGTACTTGATTTACAGCTGGTTTGTGAAAAGGTACACAACTTTATTTGTTTAACAGTAATTTAGTTTTACTGCAAACCGTCACAGGAAATGCTTTTATTTTGAAGTAGCCTACATGGAAGTTGTCTATTGAGTACTCTTGGTAGCTTACTGAGATGAAAGTGAGACACTAGATGTAAAACACATCCGTCTGCTCATTTTATTGTTTTTAAAACTGCAACATATTGACCAGTAAAGGGTCACGGTAAAATATGTTTTTGGAAAGATGTTTTTGGCCGTCATTGGAAGCCAATCCACTACAGGCGTAGTTACTCTCTACGGCTGATAAAATGCAATGGTTACCGAAATTGAATTAGTAATGTGTTATATTACTGCGTTACAGCAAAAAGGAATACATTACTGCAATTGTCTTACTTTTACTCCCCAAATTGCTGTCTAACAGCAGAAAAATAAAGATGTATCACACCTGCAACAACATATCTACACAAAGTATGGGAACAGGACCACAGACCTGGTGCCATATCGATATCTGGATTAAGGAAACGCTTTAGAATTTTAGTGGTACCACACCAACCCGTTTTTACTCCCAACTTGTACAATAAGGATGCTTGGGAAGTGCCTCTCAGCATCAGATACGATGCAAAAAGCATTTTATAACCCTAGACGTACCCGTCCCTTTCTCTAGACGTTTCCCTAGACGTAACTGTCCTGTTCTTTTGCTGCATGCCAGTTAAACGTACAGTACGTCCCAACCCAAAGCGTCCAAACTGACACAAATAGTCCTGACCAAGCGCATTTAGATAAATCGCGTTAGAATAAATAACAACACAAAAGCAACATGGCCAAGCGTCTGTATTTTACGTGATTGGAGTGAGAATGTCTTGACCACACACAACACTGAAAGCGATCCAGAGCCATAGCCCTAAAATCTATGTCTTGTGTACAGACAAGTAGGCCACACCACACACTTTACCATTTTTAACTGACAAACAAGTATCATGAAAGAGAGAAAGTGCTATTTGTTTAACAAGTAGTTTTTTCCGGGCTTTGCACCATAGTGGTTATAATGAGGTCTGTCAGAATGACCGATTAAAACCTTCCATCACCTTGAGACTGTTCCCTCTTGCTCTTGGTCTCTCTGTTTCCTCTTTCCTCACCCCGTCCATTTTCCTCAGTTTCCCCCTGTGCCCGCTGTAAATAGAATCTGTCTTCATGATTAGCTGAGAAATTAAATGTGCCCATTCTGGCCTCAGTTTGCCTCTTGCTCTGCATAAATAATGGGATGTGTCCTTTTATATGATGCCTAACATTCCATGTGCAATACCATTATTTCTTTTGTTGCTGCTGTTGCAGCTTCTTCTTTTCTTTATTACAATCTATAAATATAACTTTCTGCTAATTAGTTTTCACATGTCAACTTTTTTCAGATAAGCATGAAAGAGGAGACACATTTTTTAACCCACACTACGATTATCTTAAGGACCAGTCCATCCAGCTAAATGCCTCAGCATGATGATGTTTAACAGGTTTAATGTCACCATCTTAGTTTGCCTGGTAACATGTGCTAATTACAACTAAATACCATGTGCAGCTGAGGGAAATTATGGGAATTAGTATTAGCAGCCATTAAACCATATTGTGACTGTCGGGCGAACACCTTGCTGCTTGTTGCTTTTCAGGAATTAAAAAAAAAGAAGGATTTGAAAAACATACTGTATGTTCAGCTATTTACCTTCAACAAAGTCAGATGGAATTGTTTCATCACTGTTTATATATTTGTAAAACCCACAGGCATATGTAAAGGGTGTTCAGTAGCAATCATTTATGTAAATAAATTAAAATGTTGAACCATGGAGATAAAAGGTTTCTGCCAGACAGCGACGATGTTCAATTTTCCAGCCTTTTATGGATGAAAAGATTGATCACCAAAGGTATTACCATTCATAACCAATCACGCCCTATATGGTTTGGTACACAGAACCATCTGAGAAGCCGTCATTGGAAACTGTTTGGAAAAGGGCAGGCATTCTTAAAAGAAAATACCTGACAGGTGATTGGAGGAACCATGTTCAGCTGGCAGGCATGGCTGTTCCCGGTCAAGGTGCAGTTGTACCAGCTGCAGTTCATAGACACAGGCACAGGGCACCGCGAGCTGCTGGTCATTGTGGTGGTTCAGATTCTTGAGAATAGGTAACTGTCAGCCGGGTACAAAGCACCACAAGCTCTCGGCCGTTGCTGGTGGTTCAGTTTCTTGAGAATAGGTGACTGTCAGCCGGGTACAGAGCACCGCAAGCTGCCGGTCTTTGTTGGTGGTTCAGATTCTTGAGAATAGGTGACTGTCAGCCGGCTACAGAGCACCGCGAGCTGCTGGTCATTTCAACGGAGATTACGGTTAAATTGAGGCAAGAAAAAGTCAGTGTTATTCACCGAAATGAGCAGGTTTAGGAAAAAAGATTGTGGTTTGTTTTAAAAGTGCTATTTGGAAATGCATTGCGAGTTAGGAGGAATACCATCCATTTTTTTTTTCCATAGACAATGTCACTTGACTTACAGTTGGAGCTTCTCTACAGCTTGAATGGACATGAAATTCTCATATAAACATAAAACAACTGTGTTAAAAAAAAGGTTAGTTGTTTAAAAGTTGATGGCACAAGCCTGTACATAAAGACGTTGACTATAACTCTCCAAGTGCATTTTATTGGTGCGACATCCAATCACAGATCAAAATGTCCCGTTACACTACAGTGTCATGACACTGATTCAACAAATAAGTTAACGTGTAGATTCTTTGCCAATTTTGGCGCCTTATTTTGTTCACAAATTCAAAGATGAAACATTTTGAATTTGCTCCTGCTCTGAGTCATGCCCTTAACTGGCTTCTTCTCCATACCAATGGCGGCTAAGTCTCATGGGTAGTGTAGTGAGAGCTGTACACCATGCCAAATTGACTCTCCATAAACTAAGGACAAAACATAAACCACAGGAATTTTACATTATCCTGGAGAGTCCACCGTTCTTATGTTAAGTAAAATTAAGGGATATATTTACATACATATTTAGATACATGTAATGGGAATACAGAATGAGGAAAAACACTTCACTGCAATAGTAATAGTGTAAATCATAGAAGTACTCCATAGTGAGTCTACTATGACTGTTGGTGGTATTTCTGTGATCAGTGGTGAGTTTATGCCATGAAGCACACTAGGGGCCCTAATCATATGATCAAAGCGCACGGCCTGAAGTGCATGTGTGTTTAGGGCGTGTCCAAATCCATTTTTTGTTAGTTTGATGGCAGAAAAAAGGGTCTGTGCGCCAGGCGCATGGTTCAAAAGGGTTGTACTTAGTGTCTTCATTAATTCATAGGTGTTTTTGGGGCGTAACATGCAAAAAAACAACAACTAGAGTGTCATCTCCCATTCCCTTTAAAAGCCAGGCGCATTTGTACCTTGGTGCATTGCTACTATGATGGTGTATTTGCACCATAATATTTGTAAATGCAATCTTTTCTATGTGTGTGTGCTGCTGTGCTTCACTGTGTGTCTGTGTAACAAGCATAGCGTGCGCGCGCTGTGCATAAGCCTGTTAAAATAACAAGGAAATGCTGCACTATTGACTTTAGACCAGGTTTTTGTTGGTTAATGGTGTGATCACTTTCTGCTGCCTCAAGCTACCAATACCCCAAGATTTCACCTGAACACACCTCCCTGTAAGACCAGAACGCCCATGGGCGCAAAGATGGGCCCAGGTGCATTTGCTTTTTAAACAACGTGGACCTGGACGGTCTTAAAATAGCAAAACCACTTCTGTCGGGCTTTGCGCCACGCTGCGCCTGCTGCAAGATAGGGCTCTATCTGTCACACTCTCAGGGATAATTCTACATTGATATTTGTTTTTTTTTAATTGATATTCTAGGAAATTAGATTAAAAAATACATAAAAACAGTCATGGACTAGATAGATCAGAAATGCACAGCCTCTTTATGCTAAGAAGATTCAAGACAATCTCGACAAGCTTCAGTTTTACTTTCGGCCCCAACGTGTAGAACAGTAATCGGGTCTGGGAGGGCCGAAGGCATCACTGATATCACATGAAGACACACAGGCTGGTCAGGCATCATAATTTGACATTGTGCACTCATGTACCTTAGCTGTTTCGCTGGCAACATCTATGTGCCACTTTGTTAGACGGAAGTCTTTTTATCTCTGTCATCACAAGCTTATCAAACCACAAACAGATTGCTTGTCTCTGACACAACAGCGAGTGTTTGCAAATAACTAACAGAAAAACAGAAATGCTGAAGGTGGGAGATATTGATAACAAGCCTTAATTATTACCTTATCAAACCTGAGCTAACACCCCAGGCAACAGTTTGTTCTGCGTTCTCGCCATGTCCTGTACGCCTCCAGGGCCCTGAATCGGGCATGAAAGATGGTGGCTCATCCTTCCGTGTGCCCCATACCAGTTAAATGTACGTCCCAACCCAGAGTGTCCAAAGTGACGTGAATAGTCCCAACCAAGTGCGTTTAGATATTGTGTGTTTAGATATGATGCCAAAGGAGACATTTAGCGTCAATAACCTGGCTAAAGGCGCCTGACCAAGCATCCATATTATACGCAATGGAAGAGAGAGTTTTGTCTCTGATGGTGTAAATGGGCACGTGTTAGGAAACAATCCCATTACGATTGTTTTGTGCAATATACATTTTCTAAAAACCACTCTATTCACTTCAATTGCGTGGTAGTAGAAAGACATGGAAGAGGCACCAGAGAAAGGAAGGATTGATATAGGGTTGGTTCACGCAGATACAACTTCCAGATGGAAAATTATGTAATATTTCATGATACAAATTAAAACAGATGAAAGAGGCTTTGTTCAGAGTTTTTGGCACAGCGTAAAGGTTGTCTAAAAGGGATATTTCATTTTTGGAAAGATGAATATAGCTTTAAATTGGGTCACTTATGTAGTAGAAATGGCACACTTTCTTTTAAAAAATTGGTGCCTTCTAGACCGAGAAAAGCCAGAAAATGTTTTTTTCGGCTCATGCGATTGAAAGACAACAAATCCCAGAATGCGCTTGCTTCGCTGTTCTATAAGTCCACTCCCAAGCCTCGCCTACTGTTTACAGACTAGATTACAAATACATCCGAAAATTCTTCTCATCTTCATTCACCTTAAGTGAATGTAGCCTTGGCCAGGTGGGGTTGATGTCATCAGGTGGTACCCATCGTTCATTGGGTGTTTCGACCCTTAACCACAACACCTTCCTGATGGTGGGTTGCCAGTGGTGGCCAAGTAATTGCCCATCTTCCCCTCCTTGCTTCCAGCTCAACTCCTTCCTCCTATTCCATAACCAGCAAGAGGCTCTTTCCGCTGCCTCCCCCATCCTGCGAGCTGCTGACTTTTTCTCCTTCCCTGTCATTCCAATGGCTGTGAGCATTCTCCACACTGACTGAGCGGGAAATCCTCTACAGCCGACCTTGACCGGGAACAGCCATGCCTGCCACCCTTTCCCCCTGTAGTCATGCAGAAGGTCTTGGTATTTGGAGCTCTTCCTTTCAAAGGCCTGTTCACACCCCTATTCCCATGGGACTGTAAGTTCTATGAGAATTATCTTTTTTTCCACTTCAGACCACAGTACCACATCCGGCCTCAGGGTTGTCTGGACAACCTGGGGGAACCGCAGCCTTCCTCCCAGATCAACCTTTATTTCCCTTGATTGGGCCTTTTGTAGCAGACTGGTTCTTGTTTTAGCTGTGGTTGGTGGCTTTATAAACGGGATAGATGTTGTTTTCCTAAATGTTTGGCGTTTCTTTTTCCTCTCCTGCTCTAAGTTGTTAAAGAGTGGCATGAGCACCTTGTCGTGGCGCCATCTATGTGTTCCTTGGGTGAGTGCTTTTTCAAACCCGGACAGGATGTGTGCCATGGTGCCCCTCTCCCCACAGAGCTTGCACAATGGGTCCTCTCTCATGCCCCACTTGTGCAGGTTTGTTGGGGTTGAGAGTGCGTCATACACAGATCTCAGCAGGAAGGAGATGCGGAATGGCTCCAGTCTCCATAGGTCCGCCCAGGTGCCCAGGGAAGATCCCACCTGGTCCAGGCTCCTTGGGAGGCCAATTCCACTGCCCTTGACCTTCGTCTTGCCTCTTCCAGTTTTTGTACCTCTTCTTGAATCATGGCTCTTCTATCACTCTTTCCTGCCTTCCTCCACTGTTGGAACTGGGAGGTTCCAAGACCCTGTCTTCCTGTGCATGGTGCTCCAATGACATCAAGCAGCCTCAACATGCTCTCAGCCTGTGCGACAGATGAATCAGCAGCCCACTTGCGTCCTGATCTTGTGATGACGCCTGCATGTCTGACTCGTTCATCCTGGGAGTCTTTGTACGTCATTACGACTCTGCACTTTGCAACTTTAAATTCCTCTACCACGGATGACAGGGGAAGTTGAAGCTGCCCTGATCTTATATAAAGTCCTACTGCAGTGAAACTTGGAGGGATTCTTAACCACTTTCGAAGGTACTTATTGATCTTTCTTTCCACTCCTTCAACCCATGTCATTGGGACCTCATACACAGTCAGGAGCCATATGAGCCTTGGCAACAGTCTGTGTTGATAGAGCCAACCTTAAAATTTCCCAGGAAGCCTTGATTTTTCGATCCTCCTCAGCCATTCCTCCAACTGCTTTTCTGTACTGGCTATGTTGTTCATGTCCGAAAGTGAGTTATCGTACCACCTTCCTAGACATTTGATTGGATTCTCCTCTATCGATGGAATCACTTCCTCTTGCTCATGCAGCTTGAATCTGTTGGTCAACTTATTAAGTTATCACCCACCTTGCCTCCACATGGGTAGTGGTTGTCACGGTGAGGTCGTCCATGTAACCTCTTATTGCGTGTTGTCGGATGCCTGACTCCATTCTTGGACCTCGGGCTTCCTTCTTCGCAGCTGTTATTAGGAGGTTAATTCCCATGACAAAAAGAATGGGGGAGATTGTGCAGCCAGTTGCAATACCCTTTTCCAGGCTTTGCCACTGAGTTGTAATATGTGCCGTCTTGAAACGTAGCTGGATTCCTCTAAAGTAACTGGTGATCATTCACTTGATGTGCTGAGGGATGTAGTAGTGGTCTAATGTTGCATGGATGAGAACGTGGTGGATTGATGGCATTGGCCAAATCCAACCAGACAACAGTCAGGTTGCCTTTGCTGGATTTAGCCTCACGGATCACGGTGTGTTCCAGGCATCCAGAGAAGCCTGGAATTCCACCTTTCTGGATAGCAGTGTTAATGTATCCATTCTCTGTCATGTACGAGGTCATTCTCTTGGCTAGTACCGAAAAAAAGATTTTTCCTTCTACACTTAGCAGTGAGATTGTTCTGAATTGGTCAATGGTTGAGGAGTTCTCCTCCTTTGGCACAAGACAGCCGTCTGCCTTCTTCCAGCATGATGGAATGATGCCCTTTCTCCAGATCCTCCTGAACAACTTCCACAACTTCCGAAGGAGCATTGGGCATTTCTTATACACCTTGTCTAACACCTAGTATACCACTAGGTGTTAGACAGTCAACTCAACTCTAGTGAGCTTTATTGATATTTCAACCATATACACAAAACGTTTCACCGTGGCTCAAGTGGTGTTACACATTTAAAATATATAAAAACAACAAACAAAACAGGCATTAGCACTTGTAAACACATAGTATAAACACATCCTTGAATTTGCATGGAATGTAGAATGGTCGGCATCTAACAGTCACAAACTCCACCAGCGGTTAGCAGTAGTTGGATAAAAGCCCCCAATTTCTGCACCTGTCCGTATCCGTGTTAACACAGCCCATCTCCACAAGTCTTGCCCGACAGAACGGCATCTGCTCGTGAGGCTAACAGGCCTGGTAGCTAAATAGCGGAGTCTAGTACACTGTTGTTCAGCCACATTTCCACAAAAACAAAAAAGAGCAGTCTCTGAACTCACGTTGGGAGTTTTGTTGAAGTTGGATATAGTCCCGTTTGTTTTCTAATGAGTGGGCAAGCAGGATGGATTGGACAGACCGTTTAGTGTTATTGGTCCACCTAGCAAGAACTCCTGCTCTCGTCGATATCCCCTTACCCGGCTAGTGGCATCGGGTGACACAGCAGACTGAGGTGCTGGAATTATTTGGCCGCAGGAAGCCCACAAATATACCGCAAACCCAGACGGTGTGCTGAAGGAAAATGAAAATTGAACATAAGTACGTAGGAGGGCAGAGCCAGGCTATCAATCTGGTGCACTTTGAAAAGAAATTCAGAGGTTAGACTTGATTGTTCTTATCTATGGAGGGAAATATTTGTGCTGTAACCTGAGATAGTTTTCTCTTCAGAATTGTAACCATGCACACACAGGTGGAATTGTTTTTTCTTCATAATTTTGCAGTAATGTCACTAGGAAGCATACCAGTAGAAATATATATTCATATTTGTAAGTGGGATATATAAGAAAGTGGAATTGTATAATAACCATTATGGTTGGATACACTAGCTAAGCCATTTACAAAATTGTCTGTGCTGACATAAATAGTTTACATGAGAATACATTATAATTTTGGAGACCATGTAGAAAATTTGGGAACCTCTTGTTGTACTGAGTCATGTGTTGAGTAAAGAGTTTGAGGTATTTCACAGAGAGTAATGGGTGTGCAGAGACTTATGCATAATGTAAACATGATAACATTTCATGTAGGCCACATTCTCATTAGGGGCTGAGCCCCCCTAAAAGTCTGATTCTAGAATCACCCCTGCTGCTATTTCATACACCTCAGAGGGGAATGTTGTAATGTTTACTGAACTACATATATCTGACAGCTTTAGCTTTATTGCGTCAGGCTTGTTTCTGCAACAGCTCATTGAGTATCGGTTACAATAAAAACTATTTAAAAATATTTTCCTTTGACATTGACGCAGTATTTAACGAGATCACTGCATACGGCAGCAGAGAAACAAGCTACAATGTAAGTTAATAGGATCATTGTCCAGTTTGTATATTACGTTGTATAAAGTGCTCATTTTGCTACTGACAGACTCAGATTAATATTCTAAGTGTCTGACAACATTATGGAAAGGATTTCTAAGGAGGTCGACCTTTCTGTTAAAGATTAAGATCCTTTTTTATAACATAAAAAGTCAGCGAAATTGCGTTCGCTAAATCCACCAGAGTCCATGTAAATAATCAGTAATTTTGGCATCGTAAAATACGACTTTCTAAAACCTCTCTGAGCTCTGAGCCGCGCTGGCTCTGGCTGTGTTGAGCGACTATTGGCTCCGTTTGGTCAGTGTTTTCTTTCTTTCATTCCAATTTAGGGTCTGTCAGTCACAGTGAAAACCGGGGACATTTCCGGGGACAGATCCAGCCGGGGACAGGTCACCAAAACCGGGGACTGTCCCAGGAAACCGGGGATGTCTGGTCACCCTAGCCTTGAGTAAAGAGTCCAACCCCCTTATAAGTGGGTTGAAAACATGCAGAACTGGCTGGCTTGTACTCCACAGCTGAGCAAAAATGCCTCAGATGACACTAAATGACAATTTTTGTGTCGTCAGAGGCTTTTTTTCAGACCCACAATACAGAGAAATCTAGTCTCAGGGGGACATGAGGGAGGGAAGCAAAAATACTACAGGGTTTCTACTAATACAAAGCTTAATGCTAATTGGTAAAGTATCCCTTTGAAAGTTTTCTTGTAGACAAACAAAAGTTAGGTATACATTGAGTGCTACTCGCCAAATTGTGTGTATCCTGTTTCATTTCCTTCCTGTCAATCTTCTTCTTCCCTGCGATTGTTGACGATTTGCTGTTTCTTGGCTGCCCACTTAACACTGGGTCAGTGGAATGGTGTGAAACCACTGGCAGGAATGTGAATCTCGTCAGCCGAGTGTGCGTTAATGTGTGTCATGTGTTTGACATATGCAGTGCTCCCTACACACTTGTAAACAGACTTGGATGTGCAATATCCGTCTAATTCCCCTTTCAAAAGAGAATCCATTTTGACATCTGGAGTTGGTACTCATTTACAAAGTTACATGTTACAGGCTATTAGGCTCAAGTTGTAAAATTGACCATGCATTTGTATTTATTCTTTTTTGTGGCACTTTAAGGCCTTTATTAGACAGGGCAGGTAAGACATGAAAGGGGAGAGAGAGAGATGGAATGACTTGCAGCAAAGGGCCGCAGGTCGGAACCGAACCAAACTCTACAACGTGAGCTACCCAGCCCCCCAAATGTATATATTGTCACTAAAATTAAGAATGTTTAGCCCTGTAGGTCGTGGTCTAAAATGCAATTATTACACACTTGGCATTCATATTATGTCACAAAACTACCTGTATCAGGATGCTATATACATCTTTTATTGAGGAGATATGCAGAATAGGTGAAATTTTAATATGACGCAACAGTTTCTCTACAAAGTGTACATTCTTTGCTATACATTAAGCTACCCATTCCATTGCACTACTCTGGTGGCTGTTGGCCTCTTATTTTATACAACCCCTACCGAAATGTTCTAATGTATCACCCTAGCTGAAGCCTATTTATAAATTGGGGTGATTTTTCCTTCAAAGCTATTACGGCTGACGACTATCCTGCAGGGGCGAGCTATTCCCATGCTGCTGGTGTTGCCTTTGTGTTTAATGGGGCCTAAGGGTGTTACAATAAGATTAAATGTGGCCAGTCAGGGCACCTACTCATGTCACATAAAAAAGAACAAGGGCCGTGGTGCGTGACATTTATGAGATAGTTGGCCAAGCAGTGAGTGTTTGGGGATGTTGTTTGTTTTTTGCTGCAGGTGTCTGCCGTTCACGGAGAAATTGATAGTTGAGCAGCTGATCATAAAATGAACAAGCTGTGTTGCAAGATAATTACATACAAGAAAGGAAAGGCATAAACAATAGCTACGCAGACAGCACATGCATAAGCTCTTACAATACACCTACTACTTTTTCACACAGTGTTTTTTTCTTTACTAATTTGAAAGTACTTTGAAAATGCAGAGAGAAGACCTTTACCCTTTGTCATGTGTGGATAATTACTATATTAACAATATACAGTATCTTCAAAGTACACAGGGGAGAATAGTGACTGTGTGTGAATAAATGGTGGGGAAAACATTGTGCTTTTTTTTCGTTTTTTTGCACAATTTTAAAGGGCAACTTAAGCAAGTTTGCACATGAAGTTCAATTTTTTTTCAAATTGGCATTAAAGAGGCAGGGAGGGTCTAATGAAAGATGCCTTCCAGTTGCATCATGGGGAATGTGGAATCCAGCAATTTTGGAGTTTGACTCATACTTGTGACTAAAAGTCAGGATGTCTTGGCTTGTGCCTGTGAGGCCTCCAACCTTGTGGAAGTGAAAATCTAAATGGCTAAATTGCACACCTTTAAAGAATGATAATGGACTCTATTAAACATTTGACTTTCTAAAAAATCTTAATGACACATCACATCAAGGGCCAGTGTTGAGTTGATGCCTTGGATTTCTGTGTGTAGGGAGGAGCTAGGTGGTGCTGTAGCTCCCCCTATAATAGCCATAGCACCCGCCCAGCACCCCCAAGAAATGTCTGTATTTATTTTAATGTCGTGTTTGAATAGTCTTTTTCATGTTGTTAAAAATTGGAATTAAATGATAATTAAAAAATATATATATATATTTTAGTCTAAAATAAACAGGTGATCTTCTTTGGCCAATGGGCGCAGCGCCCGGTGAACCGTTGACCTTTTTTGCTCCCTAGGGCAGCTGGTTTTTTGATAGCGAGTTTGGATATTTAGCAAAGTAAAATACACCAAAACGGATTGTTTTTTGCTCCCTTTTGTTCTGAGTCACAATCTGAAGGAAACAAGACTGTGAAGGTGGAGACACACTGCTCGTTGTCACAGAGCCCCAGAACCAAGAAAATTCTGGGGATGAAGACGAAGGAGAATCGCCGGCGGCGGTTTCCATTGAGGATGCTAATGTTACAGTTTGTGTTGCAGGTGATATTAGCAACCATCCTCAAGAGGGCCCAAGAAGGCCAGTCCTTCAAAAATACCCCCACACGGCAATTTGGGAATCAGCAAAGAAGTTAACAAAAGTTGGATGGATCAGTATTCATAGCTGGAATACAGCGTGGCGAAAGATGCAGCATTTTGTTTTGCGTGTAGGCATTTTCAGAAACGAAGACACAGAGTTCATTTAGAGCCAACATTTACCAGCAACGGATTTAACAACTGGTGGAAAGCATCAACATCTCTGAAGAGCCATCATGAAAGTATGGGGCACAAATTTGCAATGCAAGGATGGAGTGAGTTAAAAAAAAAAGAGACAAGCGGATCTACAATAGCAAACATGTTTGATAAGGGACATTCTGCGTTAGTTATGGAGAACAGTAAATATATGAAAGCTGTGGTGGAGAGCCTGCGCTTCACAGCCTGCCAGGGGACCGCACAGCGAAGCCTCAGAGAGGGTGAGGAGTCCCACAACTTGGGAAACTTTCGTGAGTTGCTGCATGTCATTGCTAAGTTTGATCCAGCAGTGGACAAGACGTTAGCTTGACTGCAACAACATCATTGATAACTTTGCACTCAATCACAGCAACAGACGTTTTGTTTTGTTGTGAAGACGTCTGATAAGTGATTGATTTTCCCCTCTCTCCAACAATAAGAACATGCAACCTCCATAATGAAATGCCCCAAAATTCAAAGCACCTTCTTTTAAATATTGAGCATCCCCATAGCACCTGCAACAGAAAATCTCTGGATATCACTGGTTTGCAATACTACATACAGCAGTCAGACAACTTAAATCAGATGTTTTTCCTTTTTATGAAAGCCAAAGGAGTCAGATTACTGCTACACAGTTAAAATGAGACGTCTTGATTGCATGTATGTATGTATGTATATATGCTTTTGCACAGCTAGCAAACAGACTGTGTGACCCTTCATGTATTGGTTCATGCACACAATCCTCTTAAGCACCAAACATAAGCTGCCTGAGCTCTAGTGTTGCATCACCTATGATCTCTATAGCCATACAACACACAGAGCAGAGGGATAAGGGAAACCTGGTTCAACCATTTTAAAGATTGGTGTTGACATTTTAGATTTTTTTCATATGAACTGCAGGCTTGTTTTCATCATGTCACATCGTTATATCGCCGTATCTTTACTCCCTGCTCCTTACTCGCTATCTGTAATGACTCATGACTACTTTTTTTGCCATGATGTTTAAATCAGAAACAGGGAGGGTTATTGCCAAGTAGGTTTTCACATATAGATGAATATTTGACGTAATGTTTTGTGAATAACAATTAACAGTAAGTATACAAAGTAAGAGAAAAGCTTTTCTTTTCAAAAGTTAATCAAAGGTGTATTTATGAACGTAACATATATTCGTATAACCAACAGGAGCCACACAGAATCTGCGGAATCCACAGATTTTCATTCTGGAACAATGCTGAAAATAATAATAAAAATAAAAATAAATCCCTTTGGGATCTGTTTTGAGTCTGTTTATTAGGCTTGCAATAAACACTTGAGGCAACAACAGGGCTGGACTGGGCTGGCCCAGTCACATCTTTAAACCCCTCACCCTTTGGGTTCAGTGTCTTCATTAAACAGCATCTGCAAAAGAAGAGTGCCAAAATGGATAAGAAAAAAACACAGGGGCGTGGAAAAATTCAGAAAGGCCTTTTAGGCAGATTACCAGCATCATTAGGCCTGGGCATCCGGCACTTTGCAGATACAGACAATCAAACACGTTTCCTCACTTTGTTGATAACAATCTTGGAGGCATCCCATTTCTTATAAAATGTATTTGCCGTTTCAAATAGTAGTAGTAGTAGATTAGTAGGATAGCAGTGTCATTTTCAGGAAACAGGTTTAAAACAGTGTATTTTTATCTCTTTTGGGCAGAAACCTTATATCTCCAAATTTTATAATTTTATTTATTTTCATAAATTAAGGCTATTGGTCATCCTTTATGTATTTCCATGGGTTTAACAAATACTTTGGCTGCATTTCAAATTTTCATTTCCCACAAAACTAAGGTTTTAGACATACTGTTATGGTTTAGTATTTTGTTTTACAGAAAGTCCTCGTGGTTTTGTTATTTTTGGTCTTGTATGTGTTAGTCCTTGGTTGCTCCCTTGTCTTGTCTTATTGTGGTAGTCTGTTTTCCTGTTCATATTTCTCAGCTTGGTTTTCTGTTAAATCTTGTGATAATTGTATTTTTGGTCTTGTCTACGTTCTGTTTCCTGTTTTATTTTGAAGTCTGGGGCTCTGTCTCGTCTAAACTTTGCCTGCCTGCTCTCTGCACTTGGGTCCTACATTACCACCATTCCATACCCTGACAGCGGGAAATAGGACGTAAGCCAAACAGGGGTGGGTGATTTAGGATGTCATGGACATGTTGTGGTGACCAAAAGGTAAATCATCCATCATGCAAGAACCTGCAGCTTGAGTCATGACATAGCATCCGTCCCACTAGGAGCTTGTAGAAGAACGCCACCACGCAAAGAGAGATCTATGCAGATGATCCTTGGGATCCAAATCACAAATCAACAGGCAGCTTGCAGTAATTCTCCCAGTTGTTATGTCTGGGGAAAGACATAAACAAGGTTACCAGCTTAGATTTAAGATATACTAACTTATTAAAGTCATGTGCTTGATTTATTCCTCTTCTTATAGCAACTTCAGTGTGTTCATTTGAAGTTCATGGGAGAATCATGAGCCTCAAGGTAACCTTGGACTTTATAACAGACCGTAACCAGAGGGTGGTAAACACAGCACGTGTCTATTGTCCAGAGTTTAATGAAATACACTGCCACCTAACAAAGCCCAGTAACAACTCTGCTTGTCCACGTAGAAATGAATGACAATGTTTACTGGTGCTGTGTGTTAACTGGTGCAGTCTGGCTGTGAGAGCTAACTGGGAAAATGCACATTGCTGAGTCATTTTGGTGTTGATGGTTGCGACTCCCACTTGGTCATTGCAAACAAATGGCCTTGTGGGTTAATATGGTGGATTTTTGCTGGACAAAGCACTGCAGCCACAAACCACAAAAAGGTCTGTAAGGACCAGGAACTGTAACTGGGAACAAAAACTGCTAGGGTGAAATGGTGCCTGTGCTGTTGCTATCAGGGAGTCATTACATACAATTTAACAGATACCTTGTGAAGTGCACCTTCTTCCTTTTTGCAGTTATGGAAGAAGTATTCAAATCCTTTACTTGGTAAATGTACTAATACCACACTGTAAAAATACTCTGTTGCAAGTAAACGTCCTGCATTGAAAAGGTTACTTAAGTAATAGTATTAAAAGTATTAAACATACTCATTGCAAACAATCCGTTATGTTTTAGAAACTGGAAATGATCTAATGAGTAAAAAGTACAATATTTCTCTCTGAAATATATTCAATTTCAATTACATTTTATTATTATAGTGCTAAATCACAACAACAGTTATCTCATTGCGCTTTCCATAAAGAGCAGGTCTAGACCGTACTCTGTGATGTTATTTACAGAAACCCAACAATTCCCACCAAGAGCAAGCACTGGGTGACAGAAGCAAGGAAAAACTTCCTTTAAGAGGCAGAAACCTCGAGCAGAACCATGGCTCAGGGTGGGCGGTCATCTGCCTCGACCGGTTGGGGGTGAGAGAGAGAGAGAGATTTGTAGCCAAGGGTGTTGAGCAGGAACATAGAGGCAGCAGGTGACTCCAACCACAGATCCAGAGCCAGAAAAACCTGCAGGAAGCGATAGAAGGAAAGAGGGGAGGGGCAAGAGAGCACAATACTCCGGGGACAGGGAAGAAGTCAAGTTAGTAACATGTATTAATGGATATAGTGGAGTAAAAGTAGAAAGTGGCATGAAAAAAGACTCATGTGTACTATGTAATGTTGTTCTTGAGTCATTGTACTTAGTTACATTCCACCACTGCTTATTTTAATAGAGTAAAGTCCCACCCCATCGTGTATTTTCATCACCCTAAGGCTGGAGGCTATGTCAGTGGTTAACACGACTTTATCTTCCACATAAACAAAATGGGCTGTTTGAGACTTGAGTTGGCAGCTGTGCTGAAAATGCAACTCCTGTACGAGCTCATACAGTCTCTGCTTCTGTCTGTGAGCCAAACAAACATGTTTTAAATTTGCTCAACCTAATTCTCCCCTCCACCACTGACAGGCCAGGCACACTAGGAAGAGTGATGCCATAACAGCACTGACAACTGCATACTGTTCCAACACCTTGCCATACATCTGTCACCTGGTAAACATGCACTCTCCAGTGGATTTCGGATAATTGCCACATTGTGACAGTCTTGATTTGCATAAGTCGATTTTATAAATCAGACAGTCAGTTGGAAAATCCTGTGACAGTTATTGTACCACCAAATCTGGGTTGACACTGTCCTCAGTGACTGCACCAAGCAAACATGTGCAGTACATGTGTCTGACTTAGAGTGCATTATAGCCTTCCTGTCCTCACCAGAAAATTGGCTAATGGATCGATTATGCAAGCAGCTCAAAACGACCAACAATTTTGTTTCTAAAAGTTGGCAACCCTAATATCTATATAGTTATCGCCAGAGCAAATGAGTGAGGTGATAAAGTAGCAGAGCGCCAATTTCTGTATAAGGAGGTAGGTTAGGGTGGTAAAAATTAAAAGTCAACTGTCAACCAAGTTTACTTATGAGAAACTAACACAGGACTTTACACCTTGGTTGGGGTTTTCAGTTTTGCTTGCTTCCAGATACCCTGCTATTTTTTCGCTGTTTTGTTTCATTTGGGTGGTGATGGCTCAGTGGCTATGACACATGCCTTTGGTGTGGGAGACCTGGGTTCAATTCCCACTGTGATACATCAACCAATGTGTTCCTGAACAAGACACTTAACCTCTAGTTGCTCCAAAAAGTCTGCAACCTCTGACATAATTGTATATCACTTTGGATAAAAAAGCATCAGGTAAATGACATGTAATGTAATGTTTTCTCAAAAGTATGTTTATAAGTATTTTTGTTGGCTACATGTTTATTAGAAAATCTGACATTGTACATTATAATGGAACATAATGAAAAGCATACTAGGTCACCTTAAATCCCAAAGCCTATTGTACATCCATTAGGGAGAACCTCACTAATCATGCAACCAACTTTACTCATAGTCTTACCACATCCAATGGGATTATGTAATTGTGCAACAGGAATGAAAGAAAACATTGGAGAGCACCATGTTGTAAAATAATAGCACCAGTACCTATGTAGGAACACTTTCTGGCTATTAATCTATTGCCCTAGTGCATGCTGGGAGGCTTACCAACACACCTACCTCATGTCACGGCAATCACATAATCATTCATCCAATCATATGAATGCTGATAAGGATGTTTCTACTAATTTGCCTTGATTCCAAAATAAGAGTGCACTGTTAAATCAATCCTCAAACTGCATCTAAAGAATTAAATTTGCATCATGAAAATTCAAGGGGATTATTTCCCTCTCTATTACATTTACAAAAATAAATGCAATGCATAAATTATTGAAAAAGAGCACAAGAATATTTACCAGGATGGACTTCTGATTGAGAAGGGCAGCTGTGGCTCGTGGTACATCCTGTTGCCCATGACTCATGCAGTAGTTTTTAGTGGTCTGATCTCTGGTTCGTCCTAATGCCAACATGTCCTTGGGCAATACATTGAACCACAAATTGCACCTTAAGGATGTGTATTACACATATACTGGAGAAAGAACACTCACAGTCCTTCCTGCATATTTCCATTTGGTCTCCATTAGCAGCAACGCACGTACACTTCTTATATGGGTTTCACCTATAGTTAGAATGTAGCCTGTTCTCTGACTTAACGAGAAAATGTTCACATGGGCAGGTTTTCTATGGAACAAAAGAGAAAAGACAAAAGAAAAGGAAGCCGTGATTGCAACTGCAGGTGGTCGTTACCCAAGCAGAACGGTTACCGTGGCATTTCTGATTCATGGGTGAAAAAGCTGGGTGGAGAATGTTAATGATTAAACCCTTTAACAACCATCACCAAGGTGCTGTTGGGGAAGGCACAAATGTCCCAGTCAAGTAACTAATTGGTGCAGAGCAAAACACTGATTGGCCCAAGATGCTCCAAGGTATGATTGTGTGCATGCTACATTAGTATAAGTGTTTTCAAAAAAGAGCCTGTTCAGCAAGCCTTCGCTGGATTAATAAAAGTTGCAGTGGCTTTGCAGTGTACATATTATTGCCATAGACTTAACCTGTGGGGGAAAGAAAGTTCAGTAATCTATCCCTGGAGAAATAAAGACAGCTGCAGAAACACTTAATGTCAGGGCTGGTTTTAGTCTGCTATATTAATGTGGGCTGGAAGAAGGAATAGGTGGGCAATTTACCCCTGGCCAGATGGCTCAAAAATCTGGCAAAATGACAGCTGCCAACCAGAGGGTTGTCAGAGTCGAGATCATATGCAAGCTCCTGCCATTTTGCCACCAGTTTCTGGTGTGTGTGTGTGTGTGTGTGTGTGTGTGTGTGTGTGTGTGTGTGCGCGTGTGTGTGTGTATCTAGAGTGTAGGGTTTTAGGATTGGTTTAAATGCGGAAGATTCATTTTGCTATTGGGATTAATATAACAGCAGGCCTTCTATTCTATTTCATTATATACTAATTTATGAAGAACACTTTGAAGCAGGGGAATAGGGAGGTTGTGCCGCATTTGTGTTTGCTGCTACCCTATAATTTGAGTCAGTGGAGAGCAGATTTATTCCCCCTAAAAACATAAAAAATCTTTATCAAGAGTTTATCATAATCAACTCCATAACATGTCTCTTCATTAGTTAAGATCTATCTGTCTGTCTGTCTGTCTGTCTCTTATTTGTCTTCTGATTTCCTTGGCAACAATTCTAACAAATCCATCCATGTCCATATAGTATTTCTTATTGATTGCTAATGGGACAAGGTCACTAAATTCCTCTTTCTTCCATAAACATGGTGTGATGACAGGGGGTTAGGACTTGTGACTGTGGGTTCGCAGCAAAACCTCGCTGGCATATGCTGTGGTGCAGGCGGAGTAGGCGGAGCCATTTAAAAGGCATTTACTCCAGATGTCCCACTCACATCAAGTGGTGGAAGCAGTGTGTACCTCGCCTACCCTTAATGGTCTGCTTCAGAGCTCTGTGTGTTTGTGCCTGAACATGATGAGAAGAGGGGGTGGGTAGTGGGCGATTTGGAGGCGGGCTGTAGGCTGCCCACCCAATCAGAAGTTAGAAATAAGACTGGTATTTTCTGTGTTATATTCCCACTGGCTGAACCCCTGCCCACGGCCACTGCCAGCCTTGGTTAATGTACTTGCCTGCTTACACATATCTTTCACTAAAACACTAGAACTCATCTACAGAGAGGATCAGCACCAAGGACAGCACCAGAGTGTGCTCCCACTCTGTACTGTGGCAGGTTCAACCTGTCAGACTGCTTAGCCTGCTAGCTGTTCTTATAAACTGGATGCATTTCAAGAGAAGTTAAGTCAAGTCCACTTTATTTATATACCCTGATATCACATATCACAAATAAAAAAAAAAATCAGTTTTTGTTCTCTTCCACCTCTGCAAGGTTGTCTTTCATCAGGAATTCACCTATGCACTTGGCCTCTTCTTCCCCTGTTTTGTCTCCTTCCCCTTCCTCCCCGCCCCCTCACCCCTCTTCCACGAGGCTGACCTTCCATTTCTGTGTCACAGTATTGTAGAAATGGAACACCCTAGGCCCTGCTTGGTTCATATATGGTCAGGGGTTAAGTGGGGGTTAATGGGATTTGGTTCAGAGTGAAAAGTGGCTTATCATTGGTTGCAACTAATGCTTCACACACCTCTTCTCATCAGTGAAAGGTGAAGTTCACCTAAGAGAAATTGCTCAATTTAGGAGACATTTTCAGAAAAAATAATTTTTTTAAATGTGTAAAATTTGCTTGACAGATTTTGACAACCAGTTCAACATTTTTGTATGTAATTACTCCAAAAAGGAAATGACTATTCAGCATTCACAAGTATAGTTAATTTTGACTGACATAACATAAGCAAATGATAATGTTAGAAAACAACAGAGTTGTATGAAAGCAATTGATGCATGTCCAAAAGCATTTGCAATTTGCTGGAAGGAATGAGAAAGAAGCTATGCACAAATGACTAAATGCTGTGGAGGTTGGACTAACTGTTGTGCAAATGTTAATAGTGATGTGAGAAATGCACCAAAGTGACTGAGAAAAACTGAAAAAATAGCCATGTTGGGAAATATAGAGTTTTGTGGAGCTTATTTAGCTTTTTTTAATGTAACAGACATTCATTAATATAAAATAGTCACATACTACAGCTTTAAAATGAAACCCAAAGTTTTCAGAGTTCCCATTCTGTAGAGAAATTAAGGCCCTCTCTTCAGACTGTGCCTGTTACAGTGCAACTGATTGTGGTGCATCAGTCAAACTGCACGGCGGCATCAACCCCCTCCAGCTGAACCTTGCCACATGCTGAGGCCTGGGCTACTCTCTACTCCCTCACAATATGGCTACCTGGTGCGCTGTGCACACACAGACATCAATTAGAGAAAGGTTACCTTGTGCTACTGCTGGCTGGTTGTCTTCCTGGCTCCAAAAGAGGCAGATAGGGAAAATGTGAGTGGAAGAGATGACATCTGTGGGCAATTTAATTTCACCCTCTTACCGATAATCTACCCCTACCCTAGCAAACAACACCACAATCACAACTGCTCTGTCTATTTTCAAAAGGGTTTGATTTTCAAAAAGGTCACCTTCCAGCTTGCTTTCTGATTCTTCCTAACCAATAAGAGACTACACCCACAATATTTACCTGGGAACTGGAGGGAAGGTGTGGTTTTTCCAAAATGCAAATCTAAGTCTGAGAAATAAACAGCCTTGGGTTTCCAATGGTGTTATTTAATTAGGTGTGCCGGAATGGGGTTCAATATTTGTTTGGGAGAGAGGTTGTGTTTATGCCACTGGATATTTACTGGAGCAGTGGAGGTTAAAATCTTAAGTCTGTCTCCTTCTTTGTTCATCAGATTAGACTACTGTGCCCCCACCCCCACAACCACCCTCCACCCCACACCCACCCACAGACAACTGTTAAAACTGGCATCAAAGTATTAATTATGGAAAAGTAGCATTTGTAGCAAGGCTGGAGGGTTGTGTTTGTAATTCTTCCTGTGGTGTGTGTCTGTGTGTGTGTGTGTGTGTTCCTGCAGGAATATAAGTCCTGACGAGACTTTTTATCACCCTGTTTGTGCAACCCGTTACCAACAGCTAGAGGGTCAACACACATTTTTTTAAGATAGTGACTGATGTCATGGCCTCTAATTTCTTGAATCTTCAATGAATCCATTGCTGTTTGTTTCATGGCACTGCATCTGTTTTTCATTATGCACAGGTGTTTTATTTGTTATGCTCTATAGGTTTTATGTTTCACTGCACAATTCCCCTTTAAGTAGAATAAAATATCCACAATGTATTCATTAGTTGGACCAGTTCAGACCAGTGGAACAAAATTGTAAAGGCGCTTTAAATAGACTTTGCTTCAGTAGTAGTCAAGGTGCTTTGAAAACATTTTACATTTTACATTATTATACATTTTCTACAAAGTATTACGGTACCATTCAGGATTGCACTTGATGTAAGTCAGGAGACTCACAAGAGACAGATTTTAAAAAAGAGATCAGCCCCCTCCCCTCCCCCCACTCAGATCAGCTGGTATTCTGGTTATAATAGAGTGGCATGGCCATTTTTAAGTGACCCCAAACTTTTGACCGTGTGTGTGTGTGTGTGTGTGTGTGTGTGTGTGTGTGTGTGTGTGTGTGTTGCAGGACTTTTAGTCTTTAGTATAGTGCAAGCTCCCAAAATCCTGGCCTATAGCATTTTAGTATACCTTCCTTTTCAAATTCCACACATCCAGTTGCTGTCTTAATACTGAAGAATATCCAATATTAAGAGTAAGTGGAATCACAAAGTCTAAAAGAATTAACCATAATAATAGCTGTATATGTCATTTTGGCAGTGGAGGTTTTGCAATTTGTCACTTTTCACCACAACACAATGGTTAAACAATGATTTATTAATCAATAGTCACAACAATGAATGTGCTGGAGAGCAGTGAACTCCACGGTGTGTGTGTTTTTTTTTTTTAGTTGCAACACATCCTCATATTTAAACAGGTAAATGACAACACATATGACCGTACAGTGTGTATTTTATTTATTATTTATTTTTTGGGAGGAGTGAGGGGGGGCAAAATATCAGAGACACCATAATGAGAGACCGGATGAGAGAAAGCAGTGATATAGACTTGGTAAAACAACGGGAACACAGCAAATGAAAGGGAGTGGGTGAGATTTGAAGAAAAAAAAAAAAAGATTAAAAGGATTGAGGCAGAGGCAGAACAGAATAAAGCCTGAGAAGCTGACATGGCAGCAATATCTTCATGTGAGCCAGTGCAGATCAAAAGTTATTGCAAAAATAATGAAGAACAATAAATTATGAGAAGAGGATTTAGGATGAGGGGGAGGAGAAGGATGACAGCAGAGGACTTAGAACCCACGTGGGCGACATCGGGTGGACAGTAGAGGTCCATGTCAGCGGATGCGCGACAGAAAAGGACGAGTGGGGACACATCTGTGTGGACGCAGCCAGCCGTGTGTGACCGATGTGCCATGAGGTCACCTGTCAGCAATGGGGACTGCTGGGAACAGGGACAAGGGCAGCACCACAGGAGGCAAACCAAGACAGTTGTAGAGTGGGGGGGGGAGTAGTGAAACAATGGGTGAGGGGAATTAAATGCAGGCGGAACAGGTAATGCATCAAACTAAAGGATTCTGGGGCAATGGGAAGAATGGGAGTATTTTGCATCCCGTGAAGTTGAAAGAAAACAATTGTGTCCCCTTCAGTAATTTCAGTGTTAACTCTCTCCAAAATGCAGGAGTCTTTAAGTGAGCTTTCATGTCAACCCATAAAAGTGAACACAACCGCTGTGTGCGCACCAGTATCTGCTCTGCCTCCACTAAAGATTTTGAATTCAATTTGAGGACAGCACATTCTTGTGTTGTCTGTTGTTTTTGTCAATTCGCTTTTTCTGATTTATTTGTCACTTTTTCCATGCTATTGGCGCTTTAAAAAAAAAAAAAAACCTGAGCTGGTTTAGTAACAGGTTTTACACTTATTCTTGGAATTCATGGTCAACAACAATTTATATCAAATTATACATAAGTTTTTAATTAAAAAGGCAGAAATTATGAATTATTTTGACTAATAGTTAAGATCTGAGGGTGTTGAGTGGATCACAGATATACAGTATGTCAAAGTTTAGTCCGGATTCTGTTTTGAAAAAAAAAAAAAATTCAAATGCTATAAGATTAAATTAAACACCCCAAAAAAAAATCAATGAACGTTATCATTAATTTTACCTGAAGAATGTTGTATGGAATCATCCATGTTATTTTTGGGCAATTTGGTTGAAAGAAATCCATATTTCTGATATAGTAAAACACTTTGAAACGGGTCAATTTGACCCAAGGACAACACAAGGGTTAAAGTAAACAATACAACACAGTGGTGCGATGTAACAGGCTGCAGGATGATCTGGGGCTTCACTCATTCTATGGCCCCCTAGATCAACAAGTCCTCCAAACCATAGAACAACAGCAGTCATTTATTACTACCCTCTTATACGACCGAGAGAAACGGTTAATGAAATAACGCCCCTAGCCATGGCAAGGAAATACAAGTTTATATCTAAACCAGACAATGTAATGGTTGCAGTTTTACAACTGTTTTTACAAGTCATTAACTGTCACGGCTGTAGGGTAGTCACTCCTTCTGTAGTTCTAGTGTAGTTACTCCTTCTGAAAAATGGTAACTACCCTTTTTCAGAAGGGTAGCTACCCTTTTGAAAAAGGGTAACAAGGGTAGCTACCCTTCTGAAAAAGGGTAACAAGGGTAGCTACCCTTCTCAAAAAGGGTAACTAATCATTTGTTACCCTGTCAAAAACAGTAACAACCCTTTTTTCTGTACCTCATTGTAAAGTGTTACCCAATTTATTTCCTTTCATATTAAATATTCAGTGAAGCACTTCTAGTATTTGAATAGCTAATAAATTGCTAATAATTTAATACAATAATCATCATCATCAGCAAAACACAATTGCTGCTCTGAGACAATTGAGTGACATTATGAGTTGGCATTTTCACTTAGTGAATTAATATTTAAAGAAATGTTATTATGTGGCTACAGGTGAGCGTTTTTTTAGATCTCTCATATTTGGTTTTATTTAACTATAAGCAATACATCTGTACAAACCTCATCGTTCATGTGCCTACATCTCTGCCCATCAGTTTAGAACATGTGCAACTATGATTAATAATTACTTTAGGAAAACCTCATTGCATTGCTTACTAGTTTTCATTTTGTTTCACACACATAAAATGCCCCACAGAGACCTGGAGAAAATGCAGTGTGAGTGCAGCAGGCATTGTTGCTACCAGCGGTGGGTTGGCGGCTCCTCTGGGGAAGCGGGAGGTGATAAAGTGGCTGAGTGCTCCGGCCTACCTGTGACCACTAACTGGCAGCATGACAAAGTGATAGTGGAAAAATGGAAAACATCTGTTTTTTTTCACAGAAAAACATGGAGGGTGTTACAGTGGCAAAGGAAAGGGTGTCATGTAAAGAAATCATCAAGAAATGCATGTTTTGTTTAATTACCTGTTCATTGGTCTACTGTAATGTTTTCATGTGTTGCACCATTTTGAAAAAATTTAAAACTTAGCACAAATTACCCAAAAAAGAAGAAATGTTTTGAAATAAATGTGATCTAACTTTATCTGTGTGGGAAAGATCTAATGTAGAGGCAAGGACTCAGAGGATTAAAGAACTGTTTGAAATGTGCGTAAGTGGCAAAGGGGATGTTGATAATGTATTCCTTAACATAGTGGAATGTGCACAATTAATAATTCTCTTTTGGGAAATGGACTGTATTTGAGGCAGGAGTGGTTTAAATTTAAAAGACTAACATATCCACTGATGTTTAAGTACTAATGTGTGAACTGACTGCAGGCAGTAAAGTTTAATGTTTATGGTTAGCACAGTTGGCTGCTTCAGAAGTTTGGCCCACAGCAGCAGAATCAGTACAGCTGGCGCTAATGGACTACAAAGGTGAAGTCAATTACAAGTATTTAGGTTGTGGGTTGTCCTTTTACCAGTTACAGGCTGTAAGCTACTGATATCCTGAGGTCTTATCACATCAAGAAAGACCAAATAATGTTCATCTCTGCACACCACACATTGGTACAATAAATTATTTTAGCAAGCTAAATAAAAAAATTCTGCACTAAACTGGATGGAGAAATAAACATAGCTGCATTGGCCTTAATGGGTCAAACCCAAAATCAGCAATACTGTTACATAACAGATGCACAGGTTAAGAAACAAGCAGGTTCTTTCCACTAGTTAGCAGTGTAAGGAGGATAATTATGAGTGTACTAACTCTATAATAAGTCTGCTAAAAAACTAGTCAATATCGATGAAATTTAATTTCCGGGATTGTTCAGGTGCCGCCGGATGTTCCTCATTTTGGCCTTTGTGTTGGCATTCAAACCTTTGATAGATTTCTGAGGACGATGGTTAACTGCTCCTCAGATCTCTGCAGGGTAAATCCAGACAGCTAGCTAGACTATCTGTCCAATTAGAGTTGTCTGTTGCACGACTAAAACTACTTTTGAACGTACACGTTTAATCAAAACGAGTTCCTTCCTGAGGTTAATTTGCAGCGGCGCTGTGGCTCTGTGCGGCAGCCCATGAAGATTGATTGTTTTAAAGAAAGGCCAATAGACCAGAGCACGTTTCTCTCCCATCCCAGAATGTTGTGGACTAGCTAGACCCTCCTGGCAATACAAGACTAGTTAAAAACTAAGTTTGCTAGGGTGCATGAGAAGCTCACCTGGTTGAGCATGCACCCCAGGAATGAAGCCCTTGCCCCAGCAGAGGCAGGTTTGATTCCGACCTGCAGTGCTTTGCTGCATTTCATTCCTCCTCTCTTCCCCTTTCATGTCTTCAGCTATCTTATAAAATAAAGGCCTAAAATGCCCAAGAAACTGTCTTTAAAAACAGTTACGTAGTTTGCACCGCACCCTTTTTAAACCCATTAAAAGTGTTAAATATGCACTCAAAGGGTCCTATCTTGCACCCAGCGCGGTGCAAAGCCCGACATAAGTGTCTTTCCTAGTTTAAGACCAATGCCACTTGCCAATTTCCCATTTAAATAGCAAATGCACCTGCACCCATCTTTGCGCCCATGGGCGTGCTAGTCTTACAGTGAGGTGTGATCAGGTGAAATCTTGGCGTATTGCTAGCTTGAGGCAGCAGAAAGTGATTGCGCCATTAACCAACAAAAAAACTGCTCTAAAGTCAATAACGCAGCATTTCATTGTTACTTTAACAGTGCATTAGTAAAACGCCACTAGGCTTATGCACAGTGCACACACACTATGCTTGTTACACACACAGGGAAGCACAGCAGCACACACACATGCAAAAGATTACAAATAAAAATATTATGGTGCAAATCTGCCATCATGATACCAATGCACCAAGGTACAAACGCGCCTGTTTTTTAAAGGGAATGGCAGATGACACTCTAGTTGTTTTTTTGCATGTTACGCCCAAAACACACCTATGAATTAATGAAGACACTAAGTACAACCCTTTTGAACCATGCGCCCGGTGCACAGACTCTTTTTTTCCGCCATCAAACTAGCAAACATGGATTTGGACACGCCCTTAAACGCACCTGCGCCATGCACTTCATGCTGTGAGTGCATGAGTGTTCCTGAGTTATATAAGCCAGCTCTCTCTGCCAGCCTGCTGCTGGTTGCTGATTTCCCCATATATCCCTGTTCCTTTGATGGTTTGGGGTGCTCATGTTGTTTGTTTTGTTTTGTTTCACAAACATCATAACTCATGCACATTTACACCACTGACTATACTGACAACCACACCCCATGCCTTTTAATAGTCATTTAATTTGGCCTGATCTGGTTTGATTTGGTTAAAAAGTACATATTTCAAAACTTGTGTGGTATACTGCTTGTGGCCTAAGACCTGTTAAAGTTACATGTCCCGGATAAAAAAAAATCTGTATGTTGACCTGTTGGTGATCCATGGAAATGAAGGAGGAGCATTGATCCTTTTTTGCAGGGTAGCTAGTTAGCCCAGATTGTTTTCATTCTGATGTAGCCAAAGACAATCAAGAGGTTAACAGTTTTGCTTACAATGCACACAGTCTCTACAAGACATACAGAGAATATTCCAAACCTCAATGTAACCTCATTACATTATGGTTGTGATTTTAAAATCAATTGCATTAGAGCAAATAAACTTACCCTTCAATCCATTGGTTACGAATCTGCTTGTGTGTTTTTGGTTTTAGAAATGCCCAAAACTAGTCAACAGACCAAGCTTAGTCTTTAAAGACATGAGATAGAGCGTTGGTCTGGGGAGGGAAGAGGAGTGACCAACGGGCATAGTTCAAATGACTCCGTACTGTTGAACGGAGGTTCGGTTGAAAACCCAAGAAACACAAAGCTAAAGCTAAAAAATATATGTACTGCTTGAAATATAACCCACAGCTAAAATGTATGTGTTTGTTTGAAATATAACTCAAAGGTAAAATATATATACTGCTTAAAGTGTGCTATGTAACCCATGATATATATTGTTTTGATGAAAGTATGAACTAAATATTAGAAACAGCTAAAGCTAAAAAACTAGTATTTGTTAGGTGTGACCTTTGGCACACTTTAAGTGTGCTAAGGGTCACACTTACTGTAACAGTGGAACTGGTCTGAACCTGTCCACTGCTGTGGCCACCTGTGTGATGATAACGTAGTGGTGGAAAAACCCTGTTTTCCAGAGGGGAGGGGGTTTTAGCCTTGACTTTTAGTATAAATATGAGTTGATGTGGCCTCTCTCTTCAGCGCAAGCATACCCACTTATCGGGTTTTTTCTAGTCTCGGGTTTTGATACTCTTTTGCTTTTAGGGCAGAAAGGGAAGGGATTTCTGTATTTTGTACCTGTTTTTTGATTATTCACTAAATAATAAAACCACCTGAGCTTGTTGTGAGCTAGGGGACCAAAAGACTTGTATTCCTTGATTTTAGTCATTTAATTTCTCTCTCTCACACCTCAGCTTTCCGAGGGTAGCAGTTTCCCTCCCGTGAGGGCAGTTAAGACTCCTCTTTAACCACCTGGGCGAGTTGCAGCCCGGCGGGGATCGACATTGACAGTCAGACCTCCTGTTATCTCCTAGTGGGAGTGCATTTCCCCATCCGCTCTGCCGGTCAGACCCACCGAGCGCTTAGCCTCTCTCGGACCGGCGACCAACAAAGGCTAGCGGGCGTCCTTAAGAAGGAGGGGACCTCCGGTGACCCTGGGAGGAACGGTTCCTGACCGTGAGTACTAAAGAAAAATCATTGGTTGTAAAGATCCCCTCGGGCAGTGCTTAAAATATACAGGGGGACAAGAGCCCGTTAGTGGGGGACGTCTGGGGTAAAATCTTCAAAAGGCCTCTTGCCTCGTCTCCGGTTTTCCTGATCCGGGCGGGGGCCCTTTAAATTTAGCAAGGGTGTGTGTGTCTCTAGTAAAAAGAACTAAAACTAATTATTACTAATTCTAATAATAACTAATTCATTTTAAAAGGTGTTAAATTAGCGAATCACTGTGTGTGGATCGAAAATCTAGCATTTATACAATCAGGGAAGTATCAAAGTAACTCCTTTTAATATAGGCCTAACCATCCGCCCCGCTGATAGTAACGGGTGTTATTATACGGTTGAAGCGGGCATAGTAGGAGCGGGGGTTACTGAGGGGAAGGTATAAAAGGAGTTAGCCCTCGACCAAACGAAAGCGATACGACGCCTCAGTAACTGTCACACCGATCGACAGTACGCATAGTTCTTCAACCAATCAGACCAACGATCCGGTTGACGTAGAAGCGACAGCGTCATCAATGGGTTGCTGCGCTTCGGTGGCCGCCATGTTGAATGTAAATAAGAAGCCGCTTGGTCGCTTCTCTATCGTCATCGTGTTAAACCCACCAATAGCGTGCCAGGTACATAAGCCAATTTTTGATTGGTTCCCGCAAAATTGTTAATGGAAGCAGGAGAATTAAACAGGGAAAAATCTAATTGGCGGCAGAGTGGGCAGGGTTTACCCAGTCTAACCCAAAACATGAACCTCTAAACTCTTTGTGATTGTATAACAGTAGCACTTTTAAAACAATCTTATACACACCACACTGACATGTTGACACATCCGTCCATCTAAGTCTGCCATGTTTTGTGACTGTTGCTGAGCATCTGCATTATTGGACAATCACTTTTTGTTTCAAGGCCATCCCTAGTAACTTCATTAAACTATGTCCCTTTTTTAATTATCATATATTACATCTACTTACATTTACATTGCATCACTTGTGTTCAGTGACAACAACACAACTCATACACTATGGGCAAAATTGGGGTGAGTTCATTCAAGGCCTACCGCATCTATACTTTACTTAGCCAACTGAATATTTGCGCCCTATGCAGACATTCTCTTAATAAAAAGGAGAAACAATTTGGCTGCCAGTTGCTGTCACAGAAGGTAGCACATCATCACATCAGGAGCACCACTCTAACAGCAACAGCACAATACTCTGGAGTCTCAGTGCTAGTGGGATGTATCATTAGTGCCTGAGTGAAAACAGCCCTAATAAACTAAAAGAAAAAAATCTAAATACATTGAAGTTCATCTCGTTTTAACATCATTCCACCGTATTATTTTTTTGTACTTGCAACCTTTTAATCTTTTAATTGTTCTTTTTTTTAAATTGAAGCTCATTCTTGACCTTTGTGTGTGCGACTAAATTATTAAAAATATAAAATCAACGTTACAGCTTTTTTCAGAGCTTTCAACCGCATGCCAGCATTGTCATCAATAAAAAGCTAAAACACAAAATCATTTTTTTAAATGTGTTAGATTTCAATTTGCATTAACATGGGCATTCAGTTGCATTTATTTCAACTATGGAGAACATTTGATTTGTCTAAATCCGAATGCTGAAACCTTGCAGTACATTAGCTGTGACTGAACTTAAAGGTATAATAAGCAGAATTTTCCTAAATAACAATGTACTGTATAGTCTCATACAACAGTCATCTCTCGCAATCATTTGACCCACGTTTAGTGTGTAGCAGTAGGCTCAAGATGAACTGCGCCTCGCCTGTAAAGTGGAAGAGAGAGCAGGCGGCAGCAGCCGGGGGCAAGGACAAAAAGCAGAGGTAAAGTCGGACAGTTTCCAGACGATTTCAGCCGCCTTCAGGACCATTCCCTCTTTCAGTGTGAGCATGGTCATGGGATTCGGACAGCGTTGAAAAAAAAAAAGTGAAACTACCCTTTCACTTTCTGCTTACCTTAGTGGAATTATTCACAAAGGAACGAAAGATCAAATCAACAGGTGTGACCCATGAACTATCACTTATTTCAAATGTGTCACATTTACACATTCTGCAGTTAATGTCTCCAGGCCCTTCTTTCGCTCGTGACTATTGACCATTGGAAGCCAAACGAATGGCAAAAATTGAGTCATACTTGCTTGAATGTAATACATATGACACATCTCTTAGCTGTGAGTGCTGGATGGGGGGTTCCACTCAATTTGTAAATGTAAATGTGCTGTATTTATATAGCGCTTTTCTAGTCTGAACGACTACTCAAAGCGTTTTTACATCATACAGGAACCATTCACCATTCACACACATTCATACACTGTGGCCGAGGCTGCCGTACAAGGTGCCATCTGCTCATCAGATAAACATGCACACGCATTCACACTCCGATGACACAGCATCCTTTTGTTTATAGTTATGTGACCTTGTTGTAGTTAGTAATCATTTGCATTCATTATTACATGCATGTACACATGTTCTTGACTATACAAGTCACCAATTATATAACAATAGATGTCTGTCAAACTTTTAGAAGTGTTGATTTCTCTAGTAAGTCAGTGGCTTAGTTGTAAGTAATGTTTTGTCATGGGAATAGTAGCATGCTCAGGGCTAAGTGGAGTCGGGGGGGCTTTTTCTTTGACACAGTGTATAGTATGTGCATGCCGCAGACAATGAGAAACTCTCAGAATCTCTCCATTTAATGCAGTTCATTGTCAGACTATATCTCTAGATAGCCCAGAAATGACCACACAATTTGAATACAATCACTAAGCAGCACCTCTGGAGGAGCAGCTGATCATTGGTGGTCATTCAGTGTGTTGCTGCGAACAGGGTTCATATACTTCATTACTGCATAGGTTCATTATGTTAGTGTCTTTTCCCCCTTCAGTTTTTAGTTGGATTATTTTTGTCTTCTGTATAAACACACCACATCATTATTTCACTGGAACTAAATTAAAAGAATTAATTATATACACGTCCTTCTGGTTTAGCCACAGCCAGTTAGACATATTTGGTATAATTGGAATATTTATATAAGTTTAAATTTAAATGTCTCTAAAAATAGGACTGCTTTTGTCAGCTGAGTTTATTTGAGTTTATTTTATTTATTAGTGTTCAAAAAAAAAAAGTTAATTCAATGTATACACCTCAGCCTACATTACTGTCAAAGTCTGGAAGGACAAGCTCTTGAATCCCAGAGACCAGTGAATATAGACTTACTTACAATACTGACAATTGAACTTTGTATAAAATATCACAGCTTTTCTATTGTAACACAGGATTAGTTCTTATCATGTAGACATCAATATATTTTTCATTTTTCTGTCAAGTTTGCATTACTTATGTCTATTTGGCAATCTTGCTAAAAACAAGAAAGATACAAATATTTTTTTATCATACTGTGTGATAACAAATATCCATAAAGACATTCTATATGTCTTAAATCTGCTAATTTTTTTTTCCTCACAGTGTGTGTGAAGAACTACAGAAGAACTTGTGGTGGGAGACTGTAACGTTTCATGTCCTTGACCTCAAAGTGTGAGGCTTATTTGTGGTAGATCCATAAAAAATGGCTTTGAGGTTTGTTTGTTTGTATTTGTACCCTGAATTGGAGTCTTGGATTATTTTATATATACTGTGACATTAAAAGGGTCAGTCTTGCTTGCACGGCTAACATGCTAAATTGAGAAGATCAGATCGAAACCTGCCGACAGCCCGACCAATCAGCTCACTTGGAAAAACGCTGTCGTTATCCCCATTGCCTCCGACGTTAAATAAAAAGACTGAGTTGACAATAAACTGAAGTAAGACAGAGCTATAGATATTTTTATGTCAGAATCACTTTGCAGTTGCTCTGGAGCATGGGTTACCATGGTGATCTACCCCAGGTTAAAGTAAGCCAGATTTGTGATACTGGAAACCTTAAAATAATCCCAAAGATAAAGAGCTAACAAATGAATCCTGCTGTGACAGGCCCTTGCTCTCCTCCACAGTGTGGTGTTGTGCCTGTGGGAAACAAATCGTGGTTTCATGATGAAGAAGAAGATGATTATGGTAATACTTTATTCATATCACATCATATCAAATCTGAATCTTTTCTTGCATCATAGCAACTCCAACTTTAATAAAGACATTTATGCTGTCAAAAAAGCAAGCGTGGCCCTTCAAAATGTCAGTCTGTTAGTTAGTATATTAGTATGTTATTCTTTTAATTTGTTGTGTACTTGTTAACTGGTTATGCTGACAGCCCATCACCTAATCTAAATTTCCCCACTTTACTTCTTATAATTACTCATCTTTGTCATTCATTACCAAAACCTTCATAATTCATGGACACAAAGGAGACAAAGAAAAAGAAGAAGAAATAAATAACACTGCTGTTTTGCTGCTAATAAAGGAAATCACATAAAGACCCTTCAATAGGTGGAGGACGGGGAGGGCCTCACCATGGATCAGTTGTTATTATTATAAATTGAAATACTGTATGTGCAGAATATGCATGTCAATGGGTCCCTGGTGTGCAGTGTACTGATAACACTGTAGTAAAATAAGTGATTAAACCAATACAAAACAGGCACACAGGAAGCGAGGGAAAAGAGAGCAATGAAATACACTGACAGCACCTCATGTTAATAGAGGCATATGGCGGCGTGAAATACTCTTTTAAACACATCACGCAGCAATTATATTTCTCCTGCAGTAACGCAAATGGATGGCATTGTCATCGAAATAATGCAATGTATTGTAAATATGGTAGTTTATGGTAATTTGCATTGTGTCAATTCTAATCTTTCACGTACTTTTTTTCCCACGGAGCACGTCCTACATATGCAACTCCATTAGGACATGTTTCACAGTATACCTGCAAGTTCCAAAGAGCTTGCAAATGCTGTTAATATCATTACCGTAATGGAGAAAAATACAGAGACTTTTTTTTTGGCGAGGGGGGTTTGAGGTAGGGTTGTAAAATCTCAAGAGTAAGTGGAACCCAGGACCAACAAACAGGGTTAGTATTGGGGAAAGAAAATATGCATACGTTTTCAAATGTGTGATTTATTAGCAGAGACAAGCGTTATGATCTAAGATGTGATTAGTGTGCATCAAGAGTGTGAACGTGTGTGTGTGTGTGTGTGTGTAATGTGCCATATGTATGTGAACACGTGTACAGTGCATCAGCCTCCAGCTGCCCAACTGCTTACATACTGTCTGCAGCCATTATGAGGAGGAAGGCCCTCATTGTATGAAGGACAAAAGCGGCGTGTGCCACCGGTGGGAGATAACGGTGATTTATGAGGGCCTGTCACAGCGCCGCCAGGTAAACATGCACTTTAGGGGGGTCTCTCTGTGAGGAGAAGATGGCAGCAAAGTATGGCATATTCTCCTAAATACTGGCAGGCCAAACACTGTTTGCTGTTGCACTGAAGCCTCGTGGGATTGGTGAAATAGTGACATGAATTAAATGACTGGAGGAGTTGCATTTAAGTTTCCGTTGATCACAACTTAGTCAGGCCAACACAAAAACACAAAGCAAATGGCTTTAATTATTCAATGAAATTAAAGGGAAAACATGATTTTACAAAAAGAAGCCTGAAATTAGACATTTGAAAATGACGAGAAATGTAAAACGAATGTAACAGAATTTTTTTTTGTCACCGAACGAATGGTCTCTGAAACATCGGGTATTGAAAATGCATCATCATTCAGTACCTAATTTCATACCTAAGGACTTAATCCTCAGCGTCTTGAAATAAGCATGTAGCATAGTTCTACCAAGCTCTAATGGGATCTTACATGATATTAGTGATTGGCCGTCTAACATTACAAACAAATCAAAATCAGAAATACTTTGATGCCCGAAGGGAAATTCTGTGTTACAGTTGCAAGGAGTATATAAATATCAGAGTAGAAATATTAGTAAAGAAATATAAGGAGTGTAGATATGTACGGTATTTACAGTGTATAGTACGAGGAATTTTTATGATACCGTATTTACATAATTAAGGAGTTGTAATGGTGTAATGTAACAGTAATAATGAATAAATAGTAGCAGCCAGAGTATTGCACAAATTTCAAGCCAGTGTTATTGCACAAAACGGGTAATATTGTCCAGTATCAACATCACTAAGTGGCTGTGTGTCAGGAGTTATACAGTTTAATGGCCACAGGCAGGACTATTATAACAAAAAAAAAGTATATATATATATATATATATATATGGAGCCCGAAGACCAGACCGACCGGTCAGCTAGAGTAGATGACTCAAGGTGGAAGGGGGGGTGGAGTGTTGCACTCTGTCTGAAACGACAGCTGATAACAAACGGAGAAACAGGTTTTTAAAGCCTGGTTGTGACTCTGTGTTTTGTTTACAATTCTGATTGGTAAAGCAGGAAGGTGAACACCTATAACAGCTGATTCCATTTAGGAAGAGGGCATTGATTAAATTAGGTCTTCCTGAAAGGACTCACGCTGAGCTACATTTCAATCAGGAGAGACTAGTTGCAGATATGCGACAGTTATACACAGCATGATAAAATATACATTTGGATAACAGCTGAATAAATTTAGCAGTGCATTGATTAAAAGGAAAAGAATTTACGCAGAGCTACATATGCTGATGGCTCTGCCTTAGAGCCTTCCAACAAACTGGGACTGACTGTATAACAAGAGGAGAGACTAAGTCATTGAACTTACCACTGGCTTCTTGTTATCACAAAACTGGCTCCGTTAAAACTGGGGCACACCACCATGATAACCACAGCCTGCAGTTTGAACTGGCTCCATAACTGGTTCAGTTAAGAAGATTGAATTGTATGAAGCTGAATGGTATGGTGCAAAATGTGAGAGCTTGTAGCCTTCATGTGAGCACTTGTATAATACAATGAGAGAACTTGTAGAACAAAAATTGGAATGTGTATGTTAACATTTTCAATTGTTGTTTGCTAATGTGAGAAATGGTACAGCATGAAAGAGTGTTGGGCATGTCAAGTCAACTTTCCCTCGATAAAGAGGTTAAAATCTATCTTTTGTGAGTTGCAACAACAAGGGAGGCCATATCCAATCATACTCCCTCAAGCGACAGAAGACACAATTGTTCATCTCCACTCTATGGCCATCCCACGTACAGAGCTAAGCCTCAGATTCTCCACACTAAAAAAAGATTAGAGTCGGAGAGAGTGTTTATTTAGAGGGCTGTTTTTGGTAGGCACCACTTGCGCAGAAGAATGGGGAGAAAAGAGATCTGGGATGAAGATGTGTTGTTTCACTGTAAGCCTAGTTAATAACTAAAAGAACTTTGTGGTCCTTTCAAATGAGGAGAGTGAATATACTCAAACACATACTGGTGCGAACATGTAGGGAAACCTTAAAGAAAATATACAGAAAAAAATATTACAATCATCTGATGCTCAGGAAGAAGAAACGGCTTATATAAGCTGCTTTCATGAAATCATTCACTTGCATGAGGTTGCTTCTTTTACCAGTGAAACTTAGCTATTCGCCCTTTTAAGAGTAATTTCTAATATAGGTGTCACTTAAAAAACCTAAAAAAGGATTTAATGTGGTTTAACATAAGAAACGCGCCTTAGTAGTGGAAATTGGTTATGGTACAGAGAGGATGTATCTACAGCAACAGCACAACATGTCACTTCCTCCAGAGGAGAGACTAGATTAGCAGAGACTGCTCCTGTGACGTTAAACAACAGCAGGAAGAAAGATAAGAACGCTTTCATTGTCATTCATTTTGCTGGCCTGATTGAAAAACTCACTCACTACGACGCCCGCTCCACTGAGGGTCTCAAGAAGCTGATGTAATCACAAGAAAGGTGAAAGACACTGTGAGACACGTTGGGCCGATGCATTCACATAGCACTGATCTCATTCAAATTCTAACCATTTTTGTGCCATTTTTGGGATTAAGTGAATTTGTTACTTTGACATGAGTGGGTTCTGGGATAATGAGTTTGTTTGACTGCTAAATAATACTGCTGTTACCATGAGGTAATTAGGCAATGATGAAAGTTGTTCTGGAGGTTTTTTTGAAAACCTTACACAGTGCCGTTCTAGTAAATTCCAAACACTTTAATCCATATTTGCAATATAGCTCAATTTAAAGTAATAATCTCAAAGATTTAGATTTAAATGAACGTCTGTTTTAATCCATGAGCCAATTGAATGACTAGTTGGCTCAGTAGGCTGTTATTGTTACGGTGCACAAGGAAGGAGGACCCAAAAGCAGAGTAGGGGCAGGCAGGAGAGAACTTCAAAAATGCATTATTTAACACAAACATAGTCCACAGACTACTGTCTGTGGACTATTAAATAATAACTAAATAAATAATGAGTGTTAAATAAACTGACAAGAGACAAGGGAAGCAGAGACATTAAATACACAAGGTAATGAGGTTATGAGAGGCAGGGAAGCAGGTGGAAAACATCAGGTAATCACAAGAGCGGGAAGACACAGGAAGTAAAACTAGAGGCAAGACGAGACAAAAACCAGACTTCAAAATAAAACAGGAAACAGAACATACAGACACTCAGGGGAACACAGGACAGGACCAACAATACAAGACCAGGGAGAAAAGATACAAACACAAGACAGGACCAAAAGAGGAAAAGAATCCAAAGCAAAACCGCAAACCACCACAGTTATAATATATTGCTGGGTCACCCATTCACGTCAATATCAGATACTCAAAACAACTGCTCAAAGTTACTGCTGTTAGATAATGTAGTATAAAGAGCAACGATCGTATGGAGTAGAATTTAAAGACTGAAACTCCACATCAAGGGGAAGGTTGGGGTGTTGGATGGATCCAGCAACCACAGGACTTTCACCACAGGAAAATCGGGGTTCGTTTTCCGTGTGAAACCAAAAGTAAATGTGGACTTTTTGGGGACTTTTTTAAAGTTATGTAGGCTAAGCAAGTTCATTTTCTTTCCTAATGTTCTTGACTAATGCCACAAATGATAGTATTTTACCCAAACCATTTTCTTTTCCTAAGCCTAACCAAGTAGTACACAGGACCCCCAGAGTTTAAAAAGAATGAATTATAACAGTCTTCTGAACCTACTAGTAAGTGTAGCAGGTTCCTTCTAACCCATATCTATGGGCTTTAAAAATAACTGGTATTGGACATAAATTGAGCGCTACCAATGGAAACGGTTAAGTCACTATCGCCAAATGAGGACACACAATGGTGAACAAGCCTATGGCCTAATGATGAAAGCCCTTAAAATTCCATTACTACGAACTGGGTGTGCTGTGAAATTTCATTTAAGGCAAACAGGTAGTGACATGTTTTTTATTACTTGACAGTGGTGGTTCTATCAGGGATGGTACAACCTGGTCTCACGCCGGTTTGTGAACAGGTCACACAGGTGACACTGGATCTCTGTGAAGTGACACAAAAACACACCAGCAATTACCGAGTATTTTCATAGGTGTCGCCAGAGACAACGAAGCGTATATCTTAGAGATTGCAACTTTGAAGCTATAGTGCATAGGTTCTGTCGCCCTCATGAGGAATTCTAAGTAATGACACAATAACACTGTCAGTGCATCCGCATAGCGCAAGCCTTCAGTGATCGTGTACCACCCCCACCCCTCCTCCACGCAGTTGCTAGTAGGGTTTATCCTGTAAAATAAAGGAGGACACAGGATTAAGAAAACATGATCGACTCTTCAGAAAAAAATTAATTATCTAGTAATATGTTTGTCCTCTTTTTCTCCAAAGCTGAAAGCTGCTGTTATCCTTAACCTAGCGGTTACGTAAACGCAACACCCGAGCTGCTTTGGGCAAAAGTTGCCCGACTACACCGTTTTGTTAAAACATAGCCATACTGAGAAATACAGAGAAAGTTTTGTGGAGCGGATAGGTTTAATTAGCTTTGAACTAATTAGCTTTGAACTTACTTGGCAATGGCTTGAATGTAACAGACGCCCATTAATACAGTGAGGAAAATAAGTATTTGAGCACCCTGCTATTTTGCAAGTTCTCCCACTTAGAAATCATAGAGGGGTCTGAAATTGTCATCGTAGGTGCATGTCCACTGTGAGAGACATAATCTAAAAAACAAATCCAGAAATCCCAATGTATGATTTTTAACTATTTATTTGTATGATACAGCTGCAAATAAGTATTTGAACACCTGTCTATCAGCTAGAATTCTGACCCTCAAAGACCTGTTAGTCTGCCTTCAAAATGTCCACCTCCACTCCATTTATTATCCTAAATTAGATGCACCTGTTTGAGGTCGTTAGCTGCATAAAGACACCTGTCCACCCCATACATAGACATAGACATCAATGATGCTGACACTATATTTAAGAAAAATAGTAATTGCATTTGTGTCCAACCTATGTTTTAGTTTTACAGTATCTGCCAGGAGCAATCTCACTTGCAGCTGTGACAGTACACAGTACTACCATGTAATACAGACATATGTCATATTTGTCTTATAAATTTGATTTAAGGTATTGATATACAACTGGAGATATTGGTAATTATTCTCTTTTTATTACAATTTCACTGATGTTGATACAGTTCCTGGCAGCACTGGCGCTTTCCAAGGCTACCCGCCTTGTCCTCGTCATAAAATAAAGCCAACAGGGTGATTACGTATGGGAGGGCAGCACGAACTGACACGTCAGGACCTGCTGACAGTACACCAGTGACAAAACAAGTGGATCTGATACAAGGATGATATCCAAATGCTATGGTTTGTTGGTCTTTATACTTGCTGTTGTGAAGTATTGTAGCAACTTCTGAATGTAATAGAAATGGCTCCCTAACATTTCCAGACTACTGACTACTTATGAAGAAAATAAACCGCTTTATAGTAAATGTTTCATCTTCTTGCAATGGGCCTTTTTTCACTGGATTTTGACTTGCCACAGCAAAAAACACAAAAGTGGAATTTAAAATACTAATGATGGCTTCCCTTTATTTGGATGTGCCATTAAGGCATGAGAGTGAACCAGCAGGCCCAACACCAGGACATTGGAACTGGCACACCTAAATGGATACAATAACTATTAATGATGCCATTAGTTACACCTGTGCGTTTCATCTTATGACATGACAAAATGTCTGCTGTGAAAATGTGTATTGTTCTGTATAGTACTCAGTGATTATTACTTGTAACTTACAAGAGACATGTACTTTATTGTTAAGACCACAGTGTTACTGGCCATTTGAAAATGTTCTAGAATGTCAACACCCTATTACAAATAGACAGAGTTAAAATATTCTTTGGGATTAAAAAGAAAAGATTGTAGCGATTTGTACTGACAAAATGACTTCAGTTCTGTGCTCTATTTAGTTTGGTGTAGCAGTGTTTTAGTTATCGCTCCTGCTAATGTCGTGATTTCATCAGGCGCAGATGTGCTGTGTTCCAGCTGTGCCGCGGGGGCGTTGCACAGGCCGGGCAAGAAGTGGAACGGCTAGAACATCCGGTAAAAATTCAAAATAAACACCCTGTGCAGACTCCTGATTGTATATCACATCGCTACACTATTTAAACAACTAAAACCCAGTCAAAAATCTATGATCCATGTTGTTCATAACTGGACTAAATGGAAGAAACCATATAATGTAGACTACTTGGTAGTAGCACAAATATCCAAGATAATTTCCAAAACCAAATAAACAAAATCTGCAAGCAAAATGCCTTAAAGAAAATGCTTCTGATATGTTATGACACACGGTGGAGAACAGAACATGACGCATCTGCACGCAATGGAATCCCCCAGTGATGGACTCTCATCATTAGCAAACCACAACAGAGCAACTGGACTCTACATCTTTGATCCCTTTGCAATCTACTCTAGCACAACCCGTTTGTACAGAGAGTCTGGCCACTAACCATTGACCGTGGTAAAGGAGAACAACAACATCATGGCCACCGACAAAACTCAGCAAAAATTGTTCTTGCTCGGGCTTTAAAGGGGTGATAGAATGGTTATAGAGAGCATATCACGCTGTTCCTTAAGGTCTCCTAATACGGTATGTAAAATTGGTTGGGTTGAAATGCTTTTTTATGGGTCCTGATGCTCCCTTGTTAATGGGTCTGGATTGAAACAAGAGGTTTTCTGCCTTTATATGGTCTGCTTATAAATATTTAGATGAGCTGCGCGTTGATTGATTGAGCAAAGCACATACACACACAGTGGAGACGAGACACTGCAATGTTATACATTGTTTGTCTGCTATTTTATTACTAAATTTATTTCGGATACTTTTTTGTGCGAGAAATCAACCATGTGTTGTTTTACAAAAATTGATGGCTAATGGTTAATTTGGTATGATGGTGTCAGACTTCAGGAGCTTCACGCAGTCTGACGAGACAGCGGCAGCACGTGGTGCTCCCTACCCCCACAAAGTGTATACAAGTAAACTAAATTAGATACTCGTAAAAAATTATAAAAGTAACTAGTTACTTCAGAAAGTAACTAATCTGTTACTTTCAAGTACATTTTTAAATGTGACTATAGCAAAAATAAATAACAAATAGAATACACTCTTTGTAGTGCAAATAACATAAGTGGCTTGATGTTTGTACTTTTGCATTGTATGTGTGTGTGTGTGTGTGTGTGTGTGTGAGACAGCAATTCGCTTCTGAACAAGTAGACACTCTATAGTCATGGTGCATTTATTTTCTGACCACTGTGGAAAATCTTTAGCAGGAAAAGTCTCTGCCTCTTGGCGCAGAGATCTAGTTGGTCCGATTTAAAAAAAAACAGCTTCAACTATAGTAACGCGCCGCATTTTTTGGCAGTAACGGTAACAGCATTATTGAGATGGGAAGTACTTAGATTACTCGTTACTGAAAAAAGTAACACCGTTAGTAACGCCATTATATTTAACACCGTTATTCCCATCACTGCTTGTTACATCCACAATCTCTTACCATAGGTTCCAGTTAGTCTTATTAAATGTGTATGTGTGTTGAGTTATTTAAACAAACGATATGGGAAATAAACGGCTCTTGTCCACGAGTCTTATTGATAGAGGCTGCGGTGAGCTGCATGGAGCAATTAGAGCTAGCTACCCTCCTCCTTACAAGAGCCCTCAAATTCACAAAAAAGCGTTAACTTTGTAAGACCTTAGTGTAGCTGTGATATACATGTGGTGACGATATTCAAACTGTAAATATACCATAGTTAAGCTGAAAGTGAACCCGGGGTCTGTGAAAGGACAGGCTAGGCGGTAATACAGCAACACAGGCAGCACAGGCCACAGCCCGTGGTGATCAGCTGAGCTCTGTCACACACACACATACACACCTATGCAAATTTTGTATCTGTCGGTGTTCATAAGCTACCTGACAGTGCTGCCCTTGTTGCTACATTTCCGCCCGGCCTGTCCTTTCACAGACCCCCGGTTCACTTTCGGCATAACTATAGTATATTTTGTCATGGCATGTACATCACAGCTACACTAAGGTCCTACAAAGCTAAGACTTTTGTTAATTGAAGGCATTTTTGTGAATTTGAGCGGTCTGTTTATGAGGAGCTGCTAGCTAGGCTATGTTTCTATTGAGTCCTATAGCAAAGCTACACTTTCGGCATAATTATAGTATATTTACAATTTGAATTTCGTAACATAACAAGCTCACTGACTGCACTCCCACTCACACACACCGGCCATTTAGCAGGATGAGGGGAGGAAGAGCAGCGAGCTGCAGGCCCTGGAGCTCCGTCAGGGCAGCGGCATTTGGTAGTCCAGTGACCCAGTAACGGTGACTTTGCGCTGGGTATGGAGCGCCACACAGTCTCGCGTAAAAAAGGGGATTTAGTGATGAAATAGAAAAATAACAATGTATACGATTACTGAGATCTACGCAACCTATTCAGAAAACTACTTGATCTCAGATCAGTGGTGTAGCCTATGTAAATTTCGGGGCGTGACAAAGATAGAGACTAGGTGCCAAATAAGGAGGAGCCACATAGTTGACGTCAACAATGAGCTTAGTTGAGATCTGCCCGTTTTCAGAGGCATAGCTGTCAATGGGATTTTGAGGTTGTATGTATATCCTCTTTACCCACCAAACTGTCGTTATTCAACTATGACAAGGCAAAATCGGTTTTGCATTCTATCACCCCTTTAACTTCTGGATATTCTGCAGCGTTGCCACAATGGACAGCATCTTTCTCCGCCGCTATTACGGAACTCAAACAACCTTAATATCATCGTTCTCAGCCACTCCCTCTGTTTGCTGATTGCAACGGTAAAAATTTGGCTGAAGAAAACCCAAGAATATACCTTAAAATTGAGCAGAAGTACATAGGAGGATGGGGCCAGGCTAAGATTGAATAGATTTAAACAGATTCTGATTTGTCATTTCTCCCTAGTTTTAAAGGGCTAGGGATAACCCTAGACCATTCTGCTATTTCTTTTGTGAAGTTCAAAGAATAGCTTTGCTAAACCAACACGTTGTCTTTCAATCCAAGCGGCATTATTGTGCACTTGAAACAGGAACCAGTTCCTGGAAACATTTTGCGGCTGAGCTTCCAGTTTCATTTACTAATGACTGCTCTCTTATTCTGCTCTCTTTAGTCTAACTGTTGCTCAGTGGGATCTTTGTCTCTTTCTGCCCTTTCAATTGTCAGTCTGGTTGAACCATTGTACAGTGTTTTTTGTGCATGTACAAAATTAACCATTCATTCATGATAAAATGGATTTGTAAAGAGGTCTTTGTACAACCTAAAAGCATGAAAGCCAAAAATATAGAGTAGTCCTCTCAGCCATCTAACTGGACCCAATCTAGCTTTTGAATGGTAGTTTAGTTCAAAATACCATTTTGAAATGGTATCAGGAGCTAGGAGAAGAGTGCATTAGGATGTATATTTTGTAAAACTTTCAAATGATATACAAGTGGTGCCTATACCTGCCTATCACTGACAAAATTAACTATACTGTGGCGCCCTGGTTCAGTAAAATAACAGAACTATAGCTTATTTCTGGTGTTTATTGTGCATTTACACTGTTACGGTTACTGGACAGCTGGGTTATACAGACATCTTCTGGGGCCAGTACAGCTTCTACAAACTAAATTACTCTAGGGCAAGTTATATATATAATAATGGATTTGATTATGACCTTTTAAAAGGCTCTCACCATGTATTGCTCTAACCAGTAATTCCATGCTTTAGTTACCAAATGAGCAGAACATATTATGGCTGGCATTAACAGTAAAACATTTAGGCTGTGTCTGTTGTATCATAATGTTCTGCCTAAAACCTTAATTCTTTTCAATATTAAAACAGTTTCAGTAGCTGAGTCCATGCAGCGACAAGTATGACCCACTGCATTTGTAAACAGGGAATGAGGGTGTAAGACAGAAGGGTTTTAATGAGCCACCGTTCATGAAAGGGTCTGACACAAATTAAAAATAATGGCAAGATTTGTTCATTCCCTACAGCTGGTGATCAGACCACACAGAGAGCCAACACACTTAAAATGTTCAGACACCAGGAGTTCAATTAATTTCCAAATCCGTTTCATTTGAAGAAGCCTTAAAATTGATTTTCCCTGTCATGCAGCGCCCCAAACTCAACATTTAATGCCGAAGACACATCACACCCCATTCGCTTCCACTGGCTCGGCTGTTTAGACACCTGCTGGCAAACAGGGCAAAAGTGAAGCGAACACTAAGAACACAGACCACAGAGTTCTCAGTTAATAAAGGAGGCTCCAACTAATAAACTAAGTGCATGAAAATTACATTTCTTCCTTGCTTCCAAGTTTTCATTAAACATTGTAATGCCACACCAAGCAAGGTTGTGGTTACATCACAAACTTTAAAACTAGTGTTTTAATGCCGCTGGGATTGAAAGGCAACGTGTTGGTTTAGCAAAGCTATTCTTTAAACTTCACAAAAGAAATAGCAGAATGGTCTAGGGTTATCCCTAGCCCTTTAAAACTAGGGAGAAATTTTCTGTTAATCCGTATGTATGTATGTATGTATGTATGTATGTATGTATGTATGTATGTATGTATGTATGTATGTATGTATGTATGTATGTATGTATGTATGTATGCATGTATGTATGTACGTATGTATGTATGTATGTACACTACCGGTCAAAAGTTTGGGGTCACTAGAAATTCCCATTGCACTCCATTGTAGACAGAATGCCAGCTGAGATCAGTTGCATTGTTTTTTTAACCAGGGCAGCCGTTTTCAGATTACATTATGTGCTTACATAATAGTAAAATGGTTCTCCAATGTTTTTCTAGTTTTTTATTTTTAAATGATAGATTAGTACACAGAATGTGCCTTTGGAACATTGGATGAATGGTTGCTGATAATGGGCAATGTAGATATTGCATCAAAGATCAGCCCCCCCACCCAAATTAACAGGTATTCTGTCTATAATGGAGTGGTATGGAAATGTATAAGTGACCCCAAACTTTTGACCGGTAGTGTATGTATGTATGTATGTATATCTCAAATAAGTTAAGAGAATAATGTTTTACATACTTATTAATATTTAATAATAACATTCACAAATGAATATTTCTTTGGCAGAATAAAGCTACATTTTCTTAGGGCTATGTTTTACTACTCTTCCAATCTAAAAGGAAAAGTCACGTTCGGATGGGTTTAACACTTTTGCAAAATTTTAAAACATATCTGCTAACAGGTTCTTAAATGTCCACATTCTTTATGTATTTTACACATTGAGGAGATAACAGTCAATAATGTTTTGACTAAAGTTGCAGAAAACTAGCTATGTATTGACTTGTGCCAGGTTACATTATGGTTCACAATAAGAAGTTTGACCAGGATAAAATTTAGAACTGCATGCTGCTTGCACGCAGTACCATCTTCTCTGTCTTGGACATGGTCATTGAATATGTGAGGGACAAATTCTGTCACATTTACAAAGACAACTCTGCAAGCTTGTCCTCCAAGACGTACTGTAGAAAAGGGTAGAAACACGTCTGTGCAAAGTGTAAGGACCTGCACAGCTGAATAACTGAAAAGCCTTCTCACCCAGTTTAATGATCACTTCATGAACCACAAAGGATTGGGTATTTTGTAGCCTCACTGGACCCACGGTATATCTCTAGGGACATGAATAATGTTCTTTATGGTACATTTCCAAGATCAGTTGAAAGCTCTGGAGGCAACGATTGGCCAGGGTCAACTCTAAACTAAGGGCCCCTGTGCACTCAATCTACTTTGAAGGTAGACAGTTAATCTACTTAGGTTTCTCCAGAGGAATGACTTGAAACAAAGCATGGCAGAGCTGTGCTATCTCACTTGTCTTGTCTGGAGAGGTCATCCTAAGAATACCACAGGGCAAACACGACACACACATGAAAGGGATAAAAAAATGTCAATCATGCGGCTCTTTTAGTTATTGGACTGAGTTAAATTCAAGATATTTCAATTAAGATTGTGTCCGTTTGGGTTACTTATTTCCCAAAATGTCCCACTTGAAGTAATGATTCTGAGTAATTTCACCTAGGGTCCTCTAAGAAGTTTTTTTCACCTGGGCCAAACAATGGGCAAGTTAGCGCTATCAGCTGATAGCTTATTGCAGAGGCTAATGGAACCACGGGTGTATCTCGTAAATTACCCCACTAATAATGCCTGAAATGGTACCAAACATCTACAGTAGTATAAATAGGTTATGTACTCATAAAATGATGGATTGGGAGGTTTGTAAGTACAACAGGAATATATTGAAATAACTTGCCTGCTGGCTTCTGCTAGCGCTATCGGCAGTAAGATGAGTGTTTAGGGACGTCAACAAAAAACACTGAAAAGAGATACAACAATCATATTTAATTTAATCATTAAATAATGTGGTGTCTCCAAACTTACCTTAATTATAACTTTTCTCCTGCTAGTTGCACTACAGCACTTACTTTTAAAAAGTAAGTTAAATTAATAAATTTGCTTGTTGTATCTCTTTTCGGTGTTGTAATTTGCACTTGTCTTACTGCCGGTAGCACTAAGCTAACTAGCTGATAACGCTAACTTGCTCATTGTTCGACCCAGATGAAAAAAGCTTCTGGGGGGTTGTTTGGCTCAAGAACGTGGTGCAAAGAACCCTTGGGTGAAAATACTCCAAACCATCACTTTAAGCACACTGATCCAATGTCAGCTCTTAGCTAATCTTGAGTATACAGTATGTCCACTGACAACAGAAGTATTTGGCAGCATTGGACCAAACACATCCAATCGCCCCAATCCACTGCAGCCTGTCTGTGTGAGTTCATGATGGACGATTTCTCCATGTCCGTACCCATAAATGAGTTTGGCATGGCTTTGATTCCCCCATGGATATACAGGCAGGGAGCCTGACAGTGCGACCATATTGATGAATAGCCTTTTAAAACCATGAAGTACAGCGCCGCCATTATTATTTTCACCACCTCCTGACTTGCCGCTTCCCCTCCCTCTTTTCCTTCCCTCACCATTTTTTCCTGTGTGATGGATTGGTTTTCAGCTGCTGAGCATCAACGTCATTAGCCGCAGGAGCTGTCCGATCCTGCCACAGCAGCATATGTGTCGAGACACAGATCAGAAAAAAAACACATTTCCGGGCAATGGGCCTTGGTTGCATGCAACACAAAACCAGTAATGGAGGTCTCGCATCAGACAGCTATTGATGTACCATGGGATTATATGTCACAGAACAAGCAGACACACAAACATGTAGTCATCAGTGGTCATGACTCATGGTTTGCAAAAATGATGGGACCTAGAACCAAATCTTAAGGCAATCCAGACACAACTTTAGGTTGTTTTTTAAAGATATTTTGTGGATAGTATAGCTACATTGTCAGACTCAACTTTCAAGTCACAAAAAGCTATCAATGAATTTGAGTTTTTATTTTTATTTTACAAGAATAGTCAAACAGGAACACAGAGTACAATTCATTAGTAACTGCCAGTGTAAATGTTACCAACTGTTCACACACAGTCATATGAAATCTGTCTTTGGGAAAGTAGAAGAAATGTGAAATGTTTCTCTGACAGCTCATTCTTTCCCACAAAAAAAACCCCTGACTCAATCATCAGGAGGAAATATATAAAGGGTCTCAGACAATGCTGTCTTTAGTTTGTTTACACTATGTGTGTGGACCTTTCACGGTGTACAAACATAAAATTATAAGCCAATAGAAAAATGTCAGAATGTAATAGGCTATGGGAATATTTTTATTCTCAAAAAAGCATGGTTATACCCTGTTTTATTTTGTAGGATCCCTTAAATTTCAAGTCTTGTTTTAGTTCTGGCTTGCGTGTCTTCCCACCTGTGTTTCCCATGTGTTCCACCTGTTCATTAGCCCTATGTCACCTGTTCCTTGTTACCACTCTCCTTTCCTTGTGTGTTCTCTTCAGTAGGTTAATTTGAGGTGAGCAAGGTCTGCCCAGAATGGATCACCGGCAATCAGCTAAACTCACGAGATCAAGGCAGTCGCTGTTCTGAGACGCAGGCAGAGCAGTTGCTTTTCACCAACTGCAAGACCTAGGCAGACCCAGAGCATGCTGGGAAACACCGGCCCCTCAGCTGATCTAACAGCTGATTGTTTCAGAATCAACTCAGCGTGATGACGTTTTATATAAAGTTTTTAATGTTGAATCAGAGGGATTTTAATTGCTAACTTTGGCTTATTCTGTACAGAACACATGTGTAACGTTTAGAAGTCAGAGAGACTAAATCTGTTCAGATTACAGCTCATATACAGTCTGTTTATTAAAATCAGCAACAGATCGCATGTAGAGCATTTTGACAGCTACTCAGTCATAATTAAAACTGGAGACTGTGTACAAGCTGATATATGGGTCTGATAACTATTAAATTGGAATTGGACCACAGGTGTTATGCCACTTCCTGTTCAGCCTGAAGGCTGCAGGAAACTGCTGAAAACTGTCAGACTTCAAAGCGGATTTTTGTCACCACTCCCAGCTGCTGCCGCCTGCTCTGGTCCACGTTAAAGACAAGGCGCAGTTTTTCTCGAACGAGCCCAATGTCTGATTGTCTGCTTTTCCTGGCTCCTAGTGTTATTTTCCCTTGTGCATTTTCTTTGGCAGTGTTTAGTATTTCTTTTTTTCAGATTCTCGTTTTGTTATTAAAGCACGCTCTTTGTTTCATCAACCTGCCTGACTGGGCTCCTGCATTTGGGTCCTGCTTTTAAACTCACCGACACATGATCCATATTTGAAAGACAGCCACTATGTCCTAGCTGCGTGAGCCAATTGAGAGCTTCGCCAGATGACTCAAACTGTTGCTGTTCCCACACATCCAGACAGACCACTGAAACTGTAAACATAACATGTGTAACAATAAAATATATTTTAAGTAAATATAAAATAAATCAACATCAATTAATCAATCAACATTTCTTATATAGCACTTTACAGTCGGTGAATTTGACATTTCAAAAGATGATAGTGTTAAACGCAACTGTCACAACCCGCCGCTTGGGGGAGTGTTCTAAACTAAAAAGGTACACCAGTAGTAAATACTTTCCACTGACAAACAGGACACTAAACAGCTCTGCTCAAATGGAACTCTTTTATTCTAAAAACAAGTTAAAACTAGCGAAAAACTGATAACTAAAAGACACCATTAAAAGATTAAAATTCAAGTACTAAAACTAAACATGCTAGAAGTAATGTCCTTATCGCTCGTGTCCAACGTTCTTTACAGTCCGTGGAAGTGGTTATGCTAAGGACGGCCGCATCCCACTCCGGGAAACCTGGGCTCTTCCTTTGCTGGTCCGCGTAGCGTCTTGCGTTCCTCCTTGGCTGACGCGAAGTGCGCGATTTGAGACACAGCATAATTCTCTTGCCCGTAAATTCTCCGAGGGAAGCTGGCAGACTTCCCTTTACTTATCTGCGTTTCTGCGTTGAACTCCTCATTTGGGTGGCTGCAGTCCCCCCTGTGGCTTCGGGGTACCGCTACCCTCCGTGTCACTCGGTCTCTCTTCCGCTCTGTTCTGCTCCTCAGCGCCCCCTCCTTCATTCATCCCCTTGGTTTCTTTGGTACGGCCGAGCTTTGTCGGTGCATGAGCTGGCCCCGCGCTTCAGCTGTTCCCGCCCTGTGGCCCTCCGAGTCCCCCTGCTCCTCAGCGTCACATCTTCTGTGTCTGCTCTCCTGCTCCCGTTCTGTCGCCACCGTTTCTCCTCTTTTTTCCTCTCTCTCCTCCTACTGCATTCCTGCTCTCCTTTTCACAGCCTCCACTCAACCACACCTGCTCTCATTAAGTCCAGGTGTCTTCACTTGTCTTTGCCTGAGCTCGTTAAGTCTGAGCAACAATAAAAAGGGGGAGGGGCTCTAGCTTTGTCAAAGATAAAACACAACCTAGTCCATGCAATAAAACTATAATAAAACCAGAAGATGCAACAATAGAAAACATGCAGACACCAAATAGCGAAACACATGCAATAAATACAAAATAATCACGGCAACACGCATGCAGGCATTTTAACAGTAAAATCCACTTTTGACACAACCTGTAGAGTGTTTAATTTCATTTCCTGATGCGATATTGCAACATTTTTTTGATTCTATCTCTTATTTTAAAATTATAACCCAACCCATGATATATTTAAGAATTCCTCAAGGTCTTCACTTTCTTAATGTGAAGAGATTAAGTGTGTGTGATATTCTTTTACAAAGCATGGCACACCATTCGGGTAATATTTGACACAAGGCATTTTTTCAGTATAAATCCTTGTTTTCATTCCTATTGAAATTTTAACAAATATTTTATAGGATGTCTTGTTTTTCCTAACCTTACACATCCATGTTTACTGGATAGTATGTTTTAGCCTGCTTAATAATCCAAAAATATTTCATTTATTTTAAATTCCATTTGGTAGAATGAATAATTTTCTCATCAGTTCATGAGATCTCAATCATAGACTAAGAGTACATTAATTCATGGAGCATGGATCGTGCATCTTTCCAATTGCACATTGAAATATAGTCCTTGAAAAGGTGTTACTCATCACCATCATCAATCACTCCGTTCTCCTTCCCGCATTTCTGATGGAATCACTTTTTGCAGCCTCCACAAATTATTTACTCATCTTCTCTCTTAAGATCTTTTTCTGTCCCCGTAACTTGCTCCACACATGCTGCCAAGATTATCCTCAGTTGGTGCCTCACTTCTATGGTAGAAGCCTGGAGGCTTTGATTAATTCGGGATGCTGGTAGAGGCACGATTGCGTGTAGGCAGTGTGATGAGATAATCAAAACTGTTCATCTAGGTTGCTGGGATCTGGAGGCATCCTATCAGCAGTCAGATAGATGATAGATCTGGGAAGGAGCCACTGTGGGGTCGAAGGTGGAAAACATCCATTTCATCTGATGCTGCCAACTCCAGATTAACAGTCAAGGAAATGTCCATCTTGGGGGTAACAATCTCAGTTACAGAATTCTCCCTCTCTGCAGTCATAGTGTTGTTAATCTCTAGAGCTGTCTGTTGTCAGGCTCGGAGCAAACGGAGACCTGTCCATGCGAGTTGGATCAATAGGATAGATACCACTGCCCCCCAAAACCCTGCCCAGGCAATTAGGGGTGTCACTGCACATTCGGCCTTTGACAACATTCCAAGAAACAGAGGCTTCTGCAGTCTGGCCACATTCTCCCTGTTGAAGATACGGCCCTCCAGGTTCCAGTTGTACTTCAGGCACGTGAAAAGTGCCTTGTCTGCTGGCGGCACATTTTGGTTTCTCATTAGTTTTAAGAACTCCAAATTAAACACAAGGGAGCTGTGCCCGTTCAGTACGAGGACATGTGGGCAGGGGTCTTCCCAAGTCTAGAAACAAATCTGCATTGATCCACCTGGTCTCTGTCACTTTGACCAGCATTTGGCGCCACTCATGGCGCAATGGCAACCTGTCTCTTGATATCCACAAATGGTTCGGTACATCTTGGATGTCGAGCTCAGAGACAATATCCTAATAGGACTTTCAAGCCCACCATTGCCCCACAATGGTGGGATTAAAGCAAGTGGCCTGGGCTACAGAGAGGGCTATTGGCTTCCTCCTTCTGAGACTGTGATGTCTCTGCATGAATCCCTGAGAACTAATAGTGGCCTACTCGACCCTTGCTCCCTGGGAAGTCTTTAAGCCCAAAATTGAAAATTGAAATACTACCCTTTAACCTTTAAATATTCCTCATCTGGAATCCACACTTTGCTAGACTCAGTATTGAGTCAGCCAGGTTGGTTGGTTGTTGTGTTGAAATAATGGTCATCCTTTCCTGTTTGAGTCCCCATATTTGACCTTTCACTTGTCTTTGGAGAGTGGACTTTGGAATATTCCATGCCATGGGCATGAAATGTAGCTAGAGTTTGCTACATGCCTTCACCATTTGTCTATATTATTAAATAGTGTCATGTTTTGCCAGTTTTGCCTTATCTGCACAGAACCTGTTAAAAAGTTGTCTTTAAGTTTATGTTGTCTGCAGAGACAACTGCAAACGTACATGACCTGATCTGAGTAAAGTCAACATTACAAGAAACATCAACATATTATGTGTCAAAGTGTCACTTATTGTACGGCATGAATGAAATAGCTGACAGCCAATAAGCTGATGCCAGCTTTAATTCCATTTTTTTCACTTAAGAAATCCTCTATTTCTGTTTGACACACTTGCATCATTTACAGCGTTCATTTATTGCAAATGGTTGGGGCAGTTAGATTGGATAAAAAAGGATTTACTCTTTGAAAAAAACTCTTTTCATCTGAGTTACTACTAAGGAAAATACCTTTCACTGAGTGACAAGTGCCTTAGTGGATGTTGCAATTTCCCCTGAAGGCTAGCGAAGCTGTTCTTATCTGAAATGTAACTCAGGTACAACATGTTGACTTTCAAGTGAACATGGTGAAATACTAATAGTAAAGCTGAACGGCTTCTAGATGAAACACCTTTTTTTTCTTCCCACATTGAATAAAGAATACTTAAGTGGAGCTGGAGTTTACTTTTTTTTTCTGAGTGACTCTTAGTAGTTTTACTGTGTAGAGTCATGCATGTTTTTAATGAAAGTGAGGAAAGACTTTGCACTAAAATTAGCCTTGGGCACTGCTGTAGGGGTAGCAGCAGGAGTTAAATTGTTACATCCAATTTTGAAAAACAAAGTCAATTTGTTCATCATATAAACCCAGTGTTGAAATATATTTTTTCCGAATGCTTTGCAAATACCAAGTATTTACAGAGAAAAACAATTAACTAACCTATATATGACAAGTCATGCGTGTTGAGCATGAAGACAATTTTACAAAGGCAAATACAGCAAGACAACAGTCATTTAGGCTGCTAAACCAAAACACTCTTACCCTCTACATGGTATGCAGTGAGCCAGTAGGAAACGCCCCAAACAATGCCAAAAGCACAATTAAATTAACACGTAAAATTATAGATGTGCATATTAATATTTTCCATCTGTGGAGCGCAGTAGTATTTAAGTACAATAATTATTACAAATAAATACAATGCCTCAGTAGCTACAAACATGGTTTTAAGTCCTCATAGTTGAGCTTAGTGACATTTCATAAATACAGTGTATTAAAACAACAAAATTCAAGGTGCAGCTCCAGATCAGTGCTTTTAAAAAAATAATCTCTGTGGTAAATTAACCTACTATAAAATCGTTGCTCTGGTCCCAAACTGCCGAGTTGGCATGTGAGCAAACAGCAGATATCCAAATCAATTATATTACAAAGAGATGCAAAACAACCTCAACAACATGTAAAACAACTACAAAAAGAACAAAATGGCTAGAGAGAGATGCTAAACAACCACAAAGAGACACAATGAGACAACAAAGAGAGTAAAAAGAGACCAACATCACTACAAAGAGACATAAAACAACCACAAAGAGACACAAAGTGACTACAAACTCTTTCGGTCTGGGTGTGTTGTATCTCTTTCAGTTGGCCATTGTCTCATAAAACCAATCCATACCTGAGATATATTAAGAACTGTCAGGTTAAATACATTGCACTTTGTGGCCAGGTTGGCTCAGTGGTGGAACGGTCGCCTGCTAATCGGAAGGATTGAACTGCAGGGCCAGGGTTTCAATCCCTGTCGAAGTGTCCTTGGGCACCGAGGCTGCGCCATCAGAGTGTAAATGTGTGTGTGTGTGTGTGTGTGTTTATCTGCTGGTGTTTCTTTGCTTTTTACTTCCTGTATCTTTAGTATGTAAAGTCAAATGTCATTCCAAGTGTATAACACAATTGATTAAGTAAATGCTTTAACTTTGGCGGGAACATTGATGCTGTAAAATGTAAGCCATCAAGGACTTTCAGGATTTTCATTTAGGTAGCTTTATAGCTGTTAACACATCACCAGTGCATCTCTGGGTGCCTTGCCAACATTGTTGTAGATAGGACATACGTTATAAAAATAAATAAATGTTCTTCCATTAAATACAGGGGGAATGAGTATAGACACTCCTATGTTAAATTCCCATAGAGACAGGCAGATATTTATTATTAAAGGCCAGTTATTTCATGGATCAGGATACTATGCATCCTGATAAAGTTCCCTTGGCCTTGGGAATTAAAATAACCCCATATCATCACATACCCTCCACCATACATGGAGATTGGCATAGTTGTATTTCAGTTAGACTAATAGCCGGTTTGATTTGCATTAAGAGATGATTTTATGGAAAGTATCCCATGCCAATCTCTGTGTATGGTGAAGGGTATGTGATGATATGAGGCTATTTTAATTCCAAAGGCCAAGGGAACTTTATCAGGATGCATAGTATCCTGATACATGAAATAACTGGCCTTTAAAAATAAAAATGTGCCTGCCTCTATGGGAATTTAACATAGGGGTATGTATACTTATGCCCCCTGTATTTTAAGGAAGAACAGTTATTTATTAACAATACATTATTCATTCACAAAGAAAATTGGTGTCGTTAAAAGGTTGGATTTTCTATTTTTTTTAATTCAGGCATTAAGATCAATTTACACATTTTTTAGTCAACTTAAGCATGGGTATGGTAAACTTATGAGCACAACTGTGTGTGTGTGTATATATATATATATATATATATATATATATATATATATATATACTACCGGTCAAAAGTTTGGGGTCACTTATACTTTTCCATACCACTCCATTATAGACAGAATACCTGCTAATTTGGGTGGGGGGGCTGATCTTTAATGCAATACCTACATTGCCCATTATCAGCAACCATTCATCCAATGTTCCAAAGGCACATTCTGTGTACTAATCTATCATTTAAAAATAAAAAACTAGAAAAACATTGGAGAACCATTTTACTATTATGTAAGCACATAATGTAATCTGAAAACGGCTGCCCTGGTTAAAAAAACAATGCAACTGGTCTCAGCTGGCATTCTGTCTACAATGGAGTGCAATGGGAATTTCTATGTGACCCCAAACTTTTGACCGGTAGTGTATATATTAAATAAAGGGCAGTTGTCAAAAAATTTGCAAATTGAAACATACAGTGTGGCTTTTGCCTCAACTACTTGTGTTTCCACTGTTCCCCTGTTGTATCCCCACTGTTCACTATCTGCTAACACTAAAAGCTTTGCATGCTCTGAACAATAAATCAATAGTTGCGAAAGAGAACCAGAAAGAATATTGCACAGTTTTTCTCTCTCTTGTTGGACCTCTTCTCCATCAAGCAAAGTTCTCTTAATGACTCAGCGATGGGCAGGCAGCCAGATAGCTACCAGATAATGGAAAGGAATCTCTGTAATGGGCATGGGGTGGGACTTTATGGTAGCTACAGTTTACCCCAAACTAAATTAAAGGCATCCTACAGACCTCCTCATGGTTGTTATATAATTGTTATTTGAGGTAAACTGTGGGTATTTAATTGGTATGCATCTTTAACGTCAAAGTGCTCAAAGGTGTCTTAACAAATGTTAAGCAATGTCAAATCCGGGCTAGCCTCTAGAACTCAATCCATTCCCATGAGTATATACTTCCTTCAGTGCCAAAAAAACATTTGAAAAACTTACTGCAATGTCTCTTTCCAGACAACATCATCCGGTTACTCAAAATAATCCACAGTCCTAGATGTGACCAGTGTTACTGTATGTAGGAACTATTTTCTTTCTACCGAACTACACCTGCTAACCATATTCAATTCAATTTTATTTATATAGCACTAAATCACAACAACAGTTATCTCATTGCGCTTTCTATAAAGAGCAGGTCTAGACCGTACTCTGTGATGTTATTTACAGAAACCCAACAATTCCCACCAAGAGCAAGCACTGGGTGACAGAAGCAAGGAAAAACTTCCTTTAAGAGGCAGAAACCTCGAGCAGAACCATGGCTCAGGGTGGGCGGGCATCTGCCTCGACCGGTTGGGGGTGAGAGAGAGAGAGAGATTTGTAGCAAAGGGTGTTGAGCAGGAACATGGAGGCAGCAGGTGACTCCAAACACAGATCCAGACTCCACAGCTCCAGAGCCAGAAACACCTGCAGGAAGCGATAGGAGGAGAGAGGAGAGGAACGAGAGAGCACAAGACTCAGTATCACTGCGCTGAAAGTGGAAGTATCCTCATGGACAAGAAGTTCATGCCAGCATGAGATGTAAACATTAATGGCGTCCTTCTCTAGCTCAGGTGAGCTAGCAGTATTAAAAATGAACTAATCTCCATAAGCCGAGTGCCATCTTGTTCCATTGTATTCCAGAGAAGACAGACATCCCTATGGCATTTACAGTATCTCCAAAACTGGGCAACTCATACCAACAGATTCTAGATTGATAAATAGGACTACAGTCCCTGTTGGGCATATTTCACAGGAACTATGAGTACATGCGTGTTGTCTGTGTAGAGTATGAGCTAACGTCACACTCTGCTGGCTCCCCAACCCCACCTCTGAACTCCTGTCTTCTTAAACATTAATGGCTAATATGAAACTGGATTCCTCTTGGGCCGAATGGGAGATAACTGCATCGGCAGAGCAATATGATAGCATAATCAGAGGTAGACGGCTCCCAGGCCCTGCCAGCTAGCTACCGGGCTACACCTCTGGAGGTGAAAAGACAGACGTGTCTGAAACTAAAATGAAGGACAGTCGTAGGGGAGATATGTGTTTATCTGTTCATGTGTGATTGAGTGTGTGTGTGTGTGCGCCTGTGGTTATACTGGTGGGGTAGAGTAAATCCCTTAGGGAAAGGAAGATGGAGGAAGATCTGGGATAAAGAGTGGAATGTCAGTGAGAAAGGAGGGAGAAAAACATGAGTCAAGAGAAGTTGAATACCAGAGTCAGAAAAGACAGAATAACTAGGTTTTTAGAGGGAGAGAGAAGAAGAAAAAGGTGACATGGTGGGAGTTCAGCTATTCATCCACACATTTTAAGTCTTTTTTAGAGGGTAATGGAGAGTCACTGCACTCCAGAATACTGATTAGAATTGAAAACTCAGGATATTTCCTCCACACATTTGCCTGTCTTTTACTTATAATGGAAACCCAAAATTGCTCCCCATATGGCTACGGTTCAATGAGCTGCAACACCTTATCTGATGTAATTTTTATGAGTCTGTCTTGAATCCCCTTATTGTAGACCTCACCCTGTCTCTCCTGAAAGGACGCTAATGGGAAGTTGATGTGCTTGTTAGCAAATAAAAACTGGCACTCGCAAGCTGTCAGTTCGAGCTGTTGTTATGTACTTCTTTTCTTGTCAACCAAAACAGAACGCCAGGTCTTGTTGAACGTATCCTGAATGCCTGGGAGTGTAGCACAGAGCCCATCAAGCATGTCTTTCTTTTTTTCTCTCGATATTCTCCCCTTCCATGACCCGCTCTAAAACAGATGGTGGAAAGGAGTTTAGGGAGAAATAAGTTACAAGGACATTGTTTGTGAGATTTCAGGGCTGTGAAAAAAAATTGCCAGGGGGACCTTACATCACAGGAGGAGTGGAAGAAGGATAAAAGGAAGGGGGGGCGGATGGAAGCTCCCCCGGGCACACAACATCTGTTGTTGGTGTCTTTGAGCATTGCGTCTCAGGTGCATCAGCAAACAGAAAATATATTTCCCACCAAAACAGGCCAATCATTTATTTCACTTTTCTGTTTGACACAATGTTCATTTTGATTTTGACAGCCTGGTAAACGAGGTGGAAACACTGTCTTTTAATTGGGACATTAGAGCATTAATATGTCACATTTAAATAATTGTATGTGGGATTGTGTTGCTCAAAAAAGGTTTCGTTAGAGTATTTTATTTTTATAGGAATAGGGTTTTAAACTAAAAAAAGATATATGCCATGAGTGCTGACACATGATAAAACCCGGCTGTCTTCACCAGTAATTTGTCAGCTGATCTGTTCTGTGATCTAAATTGGTTTCATATAGATCATAGTCATACTTCCAACTTTTTGACACGCTTGACTCTTTCGAATCTGGCTTCTACTGAGAATAAAGCAATATCATAGAGGTAGAAGTAAAGCTGCTATTATATAATCATTGGATTATAATAAACACAGTTTGAATTTATAAGTAGACTCTTGGAATTATACCAGTTGTATTTTTACATTTAGATCTTAATAAAGTAAAAGTTCTCAGAGGTTTAAGGGTAACTTCAGTACCTTTCAACCTGAACCTTTCTTCTCATGCTTTTGTGTCTAAGTGACTGATGGCACCAGCGTCGTTTAAAAAAAAAAATTGATCTAATATTAAACAAAACTGCTGCAAAACGTCATTAAAAGTAATTTTGTCATTGTAAAGCACACTTTATTTAAAGTTGTCAGAAACTAAATAAAACTATGCAAAGCAGTCTTGGTTTGTCTTCCTTTGGCTGAAATGAGCCCTAAATTTACCCATTTACACATGAATATATGCTGGATCTATACACGCTAAAAGTATTGTCTATTTAAATAAAGTCTGGTGGGTTTGGTGAGTTTGACTATGGCGATTTCGAGGCTGTTTCTGGTTAAACAAGAAGGATTTTACTCTTTAATAAAAAGGTCCCTGTAGGATCCTTTACATAATGTTGTCAGACTCTTAGAATAATAATCTGGATCTGGCAGCGACCACAACAGCAGTTAAATCTGTAAAATCTTTCAGGGAGACTTCAATAACTTTATTACTTGTATCCTAAACTGATCAGCTGTTATGAGGCTTTACTTTCAGTTAAGCCAATCAGTATTGGCCATGTGTTCCCAAGCCAATCACAGTGGGACATCCCTGCTTTAAATCTGTTCTCTCCTCTGCTGTTGTCAGTTGTCATTTCAGGAAGAGTGCGACCCTCCTCCTCTTCCGTGTTATCCGTCTGTTCTGGTTTTCGTACTCCTTCACCACCCCACCAGTGTGTAGACTCCATCGGGGGATATGCCTGGGTTTTCCTAACCCTTTAAAACACATTTTATACAGTGGAGTCTAATCTCCAAAGACTTTGTACACTTCATATTGTTGTACATTTCATATTGGTCACATGTAGCTTACTAATACAGTTTTGCATATCTGCAGCGAAGTCTCTGCTGATTAAAATGCACAGAGAAGTTACAGTATATTGAAGCCTGTATGGCAGATGCCGGCTGCAGCTGTTTTGCTCAATACTGGACTAATATATAAAAAAAAATGTTGTTCCCATTTGTCACTTAGACACAAAAACTTTGGAAAATAGGGTCCAGGTTGAAAAATACCAAACCTATCTTTTAACTACATCATTACTGGCTTCTTGAAACGTCAAGCAACGATGATAATCAGCATTCTTTACAAAAGGTTTTCCCACGACTAGGCTATGGGCAATACTCATTAGCTTTGCAGGTTTTTGATCATAAATCAAAGTAAGGGACAAATGAAAGCTCTGAGACTCAAATGTAATCACAATACTGTACAATAAAGGCACACAAGCAGTGACAGATAGATAGATAGATAGATAGATAGATAGATAGATATTGATCCCAATAAAATGGGAAATGACAGTGTTGCACCAGCAAAATCAGTCACACAAAATATAAATATGTAATACTAGGATGCAATATACAGTACATACATACAGTATACATGAAACAATAATAGGAATAAAATACAAGACCAAATATTTGACTATATACAAGTTGAGAATACAAAAATGTGCAACTGGCAGGGTAAAACTTTATTTTTGGTATTTTTAACATGGTGTAGGCTGTTAGTCCGTCATATTTCATTGGCATAGTTGTTGGTGCAGTCGCCAGAAGTTGGAGTCTTTCTATTGCCCACTGGGTCAATTTCTGTACTAATCATCCTGACAGGAGGATCGCTGACGAGAGAGGAAAGTTCCGTCCAGTTAACTAGCTAATTAGCAAGAGTGGAAGTCTGTCTTCAGAGTGCTACCATCCACAAGAGGTAACAGTGATAAAGCTCTATTTTTACTGCTGTCATGCAGTAATCACTTTAGGTCACTTATACAGTGTGTCATTAAGATGTGTTGATTTGATTATAGCTCTATATTGATCCAGATGGGAAACTGTGGAGCTTGCTGAAAGTTTGTAGACTTGGTAAAGTTGGGTGGTTATTGTTCCATATCTGCATTTTTATGAGCTATAATAGCCTGGCTAAGGTTCCATTGCTTTCTCTCCTGTCTCCCAGTACAGTACAGCGTTCACTCTAACTGTACTCGGATCAACGGTTCTTTTCCCGAATGATGTGTGTTGCCATTGTCTAACTCCGTTCTCTACGGGAAACAACTAACTTTGAGCTAGAAAGCTACATGCTGAAAAATGGCACGTTTTGACAAAAACTTGTGCAACAAGGCAGGCCTGCTTGGTTCTTTTGTGAAATAGTTGTAAAGATTTTCAAAGAAGATGTTTACGGCATTTACTCTCTAACTCGGAAATTTTGGATGTAACTGGCGGGATTCACTGGTAAGAGCAAATGTGTGTGTGAACAGTTAAATATTCTGTGTGGCATTTTCTTTTGCTGGATGAAACAGTTCCTTCCTGCAACCACATTGCAGAGTCAGAGGCTTTGCATCCGGAGCCCTAGACAATTGTGATTGGTTTAAAGAAATATAATCAACCTGGAGCATTTCTTTTTCTTCTATCCTAGAATGTATGTGTGTAGAAGCCAGACCTTACGCAGCAGTAAAGGGTGACACGGGAATCAATTGTCGCTCCCTTCCTGAGCCCACCAAAATACTCCTGGCATGTCCCGATCACGTGACTGCCCCCCCACCCCCAAAAAAAATCCTGTCCTGTGTGATCCCGAGAGAAAGACTACCGGATCCCATCTCGAACCTGTTTTGTTCCTTATGTTGTCTAAGCAAGTTATCAGACTCTGTTGCCCCCCCGTAGCATGTTTTTTTATGAATTTGAGTCTGGAGAGAGACTGGATTAGTATCTTACCTTCTATCTGTTGTCTCCTCTGTCACTGATTTTTAAAATAGTATCCTGCACTGTTGTTGTTTGTGCACCTATTTCCATGTCTTATTCCATCCACATCATGAATGGACGCCACTCATCCGACTACTACCTAACTAGTATTAAGCTACACGCTTTTAAACAGTCAGATATCATCCGACTACTACCTAACTAGTATTAAGCTACACGCCTTTAAACAGTCAGATATCATCCGACTACTACCTAACTAGTATTAAGCTACACGCCTTTAAACAGTCAGATATCATCCGACTACTACCTAACTAGTATTAAGCTACATGCTTTTAAACAGTTAGATATCATCCGACTACTACCTAACTAGTATTAAGCTACACGCTTTTAAACAGTTAGATATCATCCGACTACTACCTAACTAGTATTAAACAAGTCAGATATCATCCGACTACTACCTAACTAGTATTAAGCTACATGCTTTTTAAACAGTCAGATATCATCCGACTACTACCTAACTAGTATTAAGCTACACGCCTTTAAACAGTCAGATATCATCCGACTACTACCTAACTAGTATTAAGCTACACGCCTTTAAACAGTCAGATATCATCCGACTACTACCTAACTAGTATTAAGCTACATGCTTTTAAACAGTTAGATATCATCCGACTACTACCTAACTAGTATTAAGCTACACGCTTTTAAACAGTTAGATATCATCCGACTACTACCTAACTAGTATTAAGCTACACGCTTTTAAAGTCAGATATCATCCGACTACTACCTAACTAGTATTAGTACACGCTTAAAAGTCAGATATCATCCGACTACTTTAAACAGTTTTAAAGATATCATCCGACTACTACCTAACTAGTATTAAGCTACACGCCTTTAAACAGTCAGATATCATCCGACTACTACCTAACTAGTATTAAGCTACACGCTTTTAAACAGTCAGATATCATCCGACTACTACCTAACTAGTATTAAGCTACACGCTTTTTAAACAGTCAGATATCATCCGACTACTACCTAACTAGTATTAAGCTACACGCTTTTAAAGTCAGATATCATCCGACTACTACCTAACTAGTATTAAGCTACACGCTTTTAAAGTCAGATATCATCCGACTACTACCTAACTAGTATTAAGCTACACGCCTTTAAACAGTCAGATATCATCCGACTACTACCTAACTAGTATTAAGCTACACGCTTTTAAACAGTCAGATATCATCCGACTACTACCTAACTAGTATTAAGCTACACGCTTTTAAACAGTCAGATATCATCCGACTACTACCTAACTAGTATTAAGCTACACGCTTTTAAACAGTCAGATATCATCCGACTACTACCTAACTAGTATTAAGCTACACGCTTTTAAAGTCAGATATCATCCGACTACTACCTAACTAGTATTAAGCTACATGCTTTTAAACAGTTAGATATCCCGCCGCTTAGTTTCCCCAGGTGGCGTAGCAACAACGCAGGAGTTTCAGTGTTGCCGGGTAAACCTGACAGGAAATCAGACAAACCAAAGATAGCAATCTATTACTGCATTTTGTAGCTGAGTTAGCCACACACAAATGCCTACTATAGCCTTGACTTCCCCTTGTCTCTATGATTCAATAATCACACTGTGTAATTTCATAATCATGAGATTAATTTCTTTTTCTAAAACAAAATGCCTCACAAATTTTCCCGCTCCCGTCCACTCCCGTTGATTTCATTGTTCTATCCATCCCTATCTCGTTCCCAACAGTGAGATTGACGCGGGACTCCCGTGGGACTCACGTGACACCAATTGTCCCCCTCTACTCTGCAGTGCTGTGAAGATAGGTCTGGCCATGCGAGAGACTACTCCACCTGTAATTGCTGTACTTTGATTTGTGAAGTGTCAAGTTTGCTATCTGTTATAGTACTGTGAAGGCTAAAACATCTTGTGGCAGACTTAATAGTTGTTAATTATAGTCAGCTATAACAGTCAGATATAACAGTCAGATATAACAGACTCTGTTGCCCGACTCCACCAAATAATAGTTGTCCGAGATAAATGATCCATGCCAGATTCACAGCAAACTCTGACCGCCATCATCTGGACATATATATCTAACAAACTGAATTGCCTTAGAACATCACATAACATAACATTGTTTCATAACTCAGTCATCTGCACAAAGTAAAAACCTAATTCATTATGCATCTGAAGCAGTATGTTGAAAGATAAGGAATGCACATCTCACCCATTACACGCCAGACGAAGTTCCTTCATGGCTGATGTCAGAACATTACATAAGCTGGTAGAACAGTGAATAGGACTCTAAATGCATGTTAGAAAGCTTTCTTGTTGCCCGGGTCCTAATTAGTACAAAGGCATTGCATTTTAAAAGGAAAAGGGAGGAATATTGCGTTTCCTGTGCACACTCCATGTTTTATTAATATTAAAATGCACAGACATCTCTAGACCCACTCTATAGAGAAGCATGTACACACAAACGCATGCACTTAGCTATCCTTTGTTTGATTTTTTTTGAGGATTAGTGTTAGTGTTTGTGTGGATTAATCCTGGTATTGTGGTGGAAAGGTAGTTTGGAAAAACAAGGTTATATCAGAGAGATACAGGGCTGAATCAAGATTGGCAGTGCATTAAAAAAATTTTTTTTTAAACAAAACCTTTAAATATTGTGCTGTTAGATGTCATGAAAGAATGATTGTACCTGCTTAAAATATGTGGCAGCACAAACCTTGCCTAGCTTTGTTCTTTTGTGTGTGTGTCTCAGTTTGTGCAAGTCTGAACTCTGCCGTTCTGCTAACAGATGTGTATGTGTCCCTGCTTTTCTGCATTCCCGCATGACAGCCGAGTGACTGAGAAAGGTAGAGAGACAGAGAGGAAGTTAAAGAGAGTTTCTGTTTAATACCATGATGTAACCTGTGAAGGGGGCCCCATATACACTTACGTCTGCTGGAAAGAAAAGTTTAGAGCAATCACTTTTAAGCATTTACTTTGTCACAGTCAAAACTTACGTCAAGTCAGAGTTTACGCTGTCGGAGGAGTGAAAAATGCCTTAAAAACTCCTCATGTCTGGCATGGTGTTGAGGTGTGACTTGAGTCGAATGATCACTTCCTCAGGGCGATTGATGTTATGGATCACTGTCCTCCAAGTGTGGTTTACAATGATCAGTGTGATGGAAGGAGTCTGTCAGCGAGCAAGGTAGAAACATGAGGGTGCGCTATTATGGACATTGTAACCTAACCTAGTGAGAAGTTAAAATGTCTGAAAAATACTTGTGAATTTGGGTTGAATATTTAGCACACAAGCCAATGCAATCCAATGGACTTTGTAAAAAACATTACCGTGGCGGCCTTTTTCCACGACAAATTCTAAACTGTAGTCAAATTACAATAAAGTTCTGTGGTGCAATGACCAATTTTGGAGCATACAGGGATTTTACCCATACCTTTTATATGTTATAACCTTTAATGTGTCTTACAGCTACCAAAGCTGTTTATGGATTTTCCTGACTGTCTAGTATGATAAAATCCAGATTCTGCTACGGCAACCACCAACTGGTCATGTGATGGTTAACGTTGACCGACAAAATTACTTTAGCCACATAAAGTTGTCATGCAGCAATGTGACAGTTAGGTTATGGAACGAAAGCAGAAAAAGAAAAATTAGAAAAAACACTTTGTGGTTTGGGTTAAAACACCGACCCCCTTAAGTTTTGTGTGTGTGTGTGTGTGCGCGCGCATAACATATAAAGAGAGAGATTAACAGGGACTTCAAAATTGCTGCACACATCAAATTATCTCATTACAATTATGCAAAGAGAGAGAGAGAGAGATAGAGAGAGGGGGGGGGGTGGAGTGGAATTAACATAGATAAAGTATACCCATGATCAGTTTTAACCTTGGCCTCAATTTTCGGTTTTTTCCTTTCACGGCCATTAATTTTGGGTGTGAAAACTCAAATTCTTAAACTTAAAACATGATGAGAGGATGATCTTCACAAAACCATTTGCACTGCTGACACACAGGCCTTTAAATAGCAGGTAGATTTTAAATTAAAATAGCCTGTAGGTTCTGACATTGGTCTTTGTGTACTCTTTTGGCTGTCAGTCTTCTGTCGTGTTCATGACATATCAGAAGAAATACAAAATCTTGTTATTGTGACGTGAACTGCGATGATGCTGAAAAGGGATTTAGAGATGTTTTTTTAACTGTGATCTCGAACGGACTTTCATAGTGTCATGAGATAGAGAGAGAAACTATGTAAAAGTGAACTTGGCGAGTGACGTGAAGTACTAAATGTGTGTGTGTGGTTTGGGTCTGAGTCAGTCTGTGTGTTTCTGTGTATGCTAGTGATCACACATTAAGTTGGTAATATCTCCACATCAGCTGTATCCCGTTCCCAGCTCAACACTTGTGCATATCAATTGGAAGTGCCCTCACATCCAGTTTAAACAAACTGCTCCCAGCGTGTGTGTGTGTGGGCAGCCTTGAGGCAACCCAGAGTGAAAGATAGCCCAGGCAACCTCCCAAGGTCTCTACTTTCTGACATTCAGCAGAACTGCAGTTGACTTTCGGCTTTCTTCCCAGATGGAGGCTGGGGGTGTGGTCTTGACCAACTGCCACTTTGCTCATTTGAAAGCCATGATGTCTCTCTCATGGGTGGGCCAAATTCTCTGGGCGGGCAAAGCAGATACAGGGGAGGTAACATTGCCCCTTATGACCTCATAAGGAGCAAGATTCCAAATCATCCCATTTGAGGTTTCATTTTCTCAAAGGCAAGAGCAGGATAGAGGGGGGCCATAGACAGGCTGGGGAAACGCATTTTAATATTATAAAATCTTAAAGTGAATTTGTCATGTAATGGGACAGTACTTAGGTTAATGTACTTAGTTACATTCCACAGCTGTTGGACGTTGACAGTATTGAATGTTGATATGATTACAGTGTGTTGAATCAAATAAACGTTGTGCTTTAATGGATGGTTTTGCGTAGGCTGTGGTTGGATCTGTTGATCATTTCCGACAAACCGGGTTGGGCAATAGTTCAAGTTCAACGCTGGCTAAATGGACAGTTTACAAGAAAAAACATTTGAATCTTCAGCAGTTGCTAAAGGAAAGGGGCAGAAGTTGGACAATGTAAAATAAAAAAATGTGCCCACGCTTTTTGTTTTATTCTTTAATGTTATTCTGTGTGCAGTGGTTTATGTTCATGTAAGAAGAAAAAGAAGGAAAAGGTACAATGAAATGCTTGTACAAAGTTGCAGTCTCTGCCTTACAGAAATAGCACACATCCCCGGACAACAACAAATAAAAGACACAATACACACAATATATGGTACAGATAATTTACAGTGATACATTACAGCAACAATGTACATTGTGTATGGATGTGTCAACTGCCAAAAGGAAAGAAGTTGTTACTGAGACGGTTGGTGTGTGATTTAATGATCCAGGAGCAAGAGCAGAGCCTAGCAGCCAGGCAGCCTCACCACACAGTAATACAGCCTGTCAGAACACTCTCAATGGTACAGCGATTAAAGTTCACTAGAGTTTTGGTGCTAGTAGGGAACTTCAGAAAGTACAGTTTCTGTTTCTTGATTATGCAGGTTGGTGTTAACAGACCATGGGAAGGTGTCTGAGATGTGTATGCCAAGACATGTAACCTTAGAGCACTATGGCTCCTGTTCTTTTTTTGAGGGGTGAGGGACAGTCGATATTTAGGAGTAGATAACAGTATCTACCAGATCCTTTTGAATGGTATATATTGTCCACCACCCCAACCACCCTCCTCACGCGGATATTTAACTTTTCAATGCTGCTCGCTACCGTTATCGTGCTGTTATCACGAAAGATGCTTCCCATATACATACATTAGTTTAACATTCATGCTCACCACCATGAAAAAAAACGAGAAAATCGTGTCCCTGCACACAACTCAATAGATTAAATAACGTCACCATTTCCCGAACTGCCATGAGCCTGGGCTGCAAGTTGTTTAAGTCGTAAAATAAAAAAATATAAATCAATGAATTAACCACAATAGTGCAATTAGGCTCTGAATATTTAGTTTTTCTGTTTAAACTGATTTGTCAGTCCATTGTATGTTCAGCTGATCCAATTAATCCAATAGTGCTAAGCCTAGATCACCTTTCTCTTTCAATTGTAAAGTTTGAAGAATAGCTTTGCTAAAGCATTGTCTGTTAATTCCAGCTTGCTGTAGGCTAGCATTATTGTGCCCTTGACACCAAAACAGGAACCTGTTCCTATTTAAATCCACACACATTTTAATGATAGGCTTCCAGTTTATTTCACCAATGATCCTGTTCTTATTCAGCTCTTGCTCTTTGTCTCTTGTTGACCTTTCAATTGCCAGTCTGGTCCAACCATTGCACAGTGTTTTGTTTTCCATGTACAAAACAAGTCCTTTATACAAAATAACATCTTTTTAAAAAAAATCTTCCACAACCTAAAACCATGAAAGACCATTCAAAAATATAGAGTAGTCCTCTCAGCCATCTAACTGGACCCAAGTTAGCTTTTGTGGCAGGCGGTTCCACACTTCTGAATGGCAGTTTAGCTCGAAATACCATTTCAAAATGGTATCAGGAACTAGTGAGAAGTGTCCATTGAGGTTGGGTTAAGTGTATTTTGTGTTGAAATATTTCCAAAGTGGGACACAATTTGATGCTAAGCTTACCAATGACTATGATTTCTTCTGTTCATACTGAACTGTTCCTCAGAGGGATCTTTGTGTCTTTCTGCCTCTTCAATTACCAATCTGCTCAAACTATTGTGCAGTGTTTTGGTCTACTCATACAAAACATTACTTTCTTTTTTGCAAAGGCTTCACACAAAATAACATCTAGTCTTTTTAAAGAGGATGTCTTTCAACAATCTAAAAGCATGATAGAGCATTCAAAAATATAAAGTAATTCTTTGAGCAATCTGACTGGATCAAATCAAGCTTTTGTGCCAGGAGGGTCCAAATATTTGAATGGTAGTATTCACAACACATATTCCCATGTTATAGGCTGCAAGCATTAAACGAGGAATTATTACACTTCTGCTACTGCTGTACCCCAGTGTTACCAACCAGGCTGTTATTAATACATCTCACTGCCAGTGAACACCCGTCTCTGTCTGTGTCCTGCTTTAGGTGTCAATTGTAAATGGTAAATTGCTCCAGTTGTTTTTTTAAGTGATTATTTTTTCACTTGGAGCAGATCAGTCCCCGGGTTTCTGTCAGCCAAATCATTTAGAGCCTTTAAATTCAGTATAATAAGGATATTCTTTTATTTACATATCCATTGCAATGTGTACTTTCCGTGTCCGTGTAGCTTTGAAGGACCACATGAAGAAATTACCTTCATCTGGTCCTACTGTATAGGTGAATATGCACACTGACATCTTTGTGCATCCCAAAAAGTATCATTATTACCTTTTATTATTTACCTTTATTTTTACTTTAATGAAATACAGACCAGACGATTTTCATGGCAATCATTTTGCAACACACACCACTTTTACCCACCACACAATCATACCAGTCCTTATGTGAAGAACGCTGATTAAATAAACCTGCATAGATTGTTGATTGTGTTAACAGCTGAATGTATTTTGAGCTTTCTCCTTATACACTTAAATGATTGAATCAGACATGAACAAAATGTTACAGGTGCTCTAAGCAATGTCGGGTGACGGCACTTTTTGTTGACGTTTGAAGAGTTTTCAAACAAACCGAGGCTACCTCGCCCCCGATTTCTTCTTCCCTTCCGTGCAGTAACCCCCTAGACCCTCATACGCAAATCATTCTTGTCAGTTATTGGCTGGAACGCTGGAAGACTGTTGTGGTTGGTTGTGCAGGTGGGCATGGGCTGTCTACAGAGGCCGCATTTTTTTACTGTGTGTTCAGGGGACAGGCAGCTAGCAGGGTGTGAGATGTTTTTTTACAGTGTGTTCTGGGGACAGGCAGCTAGCAGATCGTGAGATGTTTTTTTCCAGTGTGTTCAGGGGACAGGCAGCTAGCAGAAAGTGAGGAGATGTTTTTACAGTGTGTCCTGGGGACAGGCAGCTAGCAGATCGTGAGATGTTTTTTACAGTGTGTCCTGGGGACAGGCATTTAGCAGATCGTGAGATGTTTTTTTACAGTGTGTTCTGGGGACAGGCAGCCCAACCTTCTTAGCTGAGTTAAGAATATTCTAAATTCGTCTCTTCACCGTCAACGTATACCTGTAGAAAGACAGTTCTGATTGCAATTATGGTTCCTATGGTTGAGAAAAATCCCAATTTAACTCAGATGATGTAATTCACAATTTGTTTCTGCTTGGTATGTGACTTTTTACTTTACCTTTGCCTCATTCCAAATTCCCTTTCGCATACGCAGCATTGAAAAAATGGCTAATATCACGTGTGTGTGTTTTGTGTGTGCCTATCCAACATTGGACCGACAACTCACTGGGGACATGTTGGAGGTCCACCGTTTGTCATGCTAAAATCATGTTTAGATCCTTCTGGTGAATTTATTTATTTTTTATAGTCAAGATGGGACCTGCATATGTGTGAGTTCATACTCAGCACTGCCGCTGCAGGCTGGAGCAGGGATTAAAAAAAAAATAGTACTTTCATCTCACACTCTTTCAGAGTTTGAATGTTTTGCAGCCTGAGGTATGCTTTCAGACTGTGTTAACCTAATTTAGTAGGCTAACCTTTATACAATGTCCTAACTTATCAGGATTAGAAATGAGAAATAAAAGTATCTTAAGTAATAAAGGATCATTTTTTTTTCATTTAAATGATTTCTCATTCCACTTGCACAAGAATGCAATTAATTTGTTGAGGCCAAAAAAAATGGTACATGCTGTTCTCCAAGTTTGTGTGTGTGTGTGTGTGTGTGTGTGTGTGTGTGTGTGTGCGCGCGCGCAAAGCTTGCACATTGTTCATGCCCATTAGGTTACTACTCGCTCAGAAGAGAATATTATAATTAATATAATATAACTAATATAATGAATTGAAAAGGATTTTATATAGAAACATGATTGACCGTAACAGTAACTTTTACTTTACTCTGCTGTGACACCATGGCCAAAAAAGCACATATGTTTTCCAGATGCTTCTGTGGTCATGGCAAAAGTACTACGAAACAAAAAGGACATTCTTTAATGACATTTTAATGGCTTTGACTTAACCCAGAGTCTCAAGTACACAGAATTTCGACATACAGTCAACCACATTCCTGGCCTACAGATTGCTGATCTAAGTCCCAGAGCAGAAATGAAGTGTGATGATAACTCAACAGCCCCCTTTGTAACTGAAACAGTAACCTTTCTGTAGGGAAAGGTTGTTAACTTGTCAATATTCAGCAGTTAGCTCAAACATACTGTATGCATCGCTACATTTTGGCAAAGTTGAAATAACTATAGTTTCAGCATGCAGCAATACATGGAAATATAAAACCAACAAAAACAGAAATGCTGAAATGTTCATGTGAGAAACAGCAGAGTAGTGCATAATGTAATGCAAAGCAGATGTGCATATGGTTAGCCTGAGTATCCTGTCTGCATCACTATAGTAAGGGCACTTTGCATGGGTGGAGCCCCCAGTGACCGCTGGCAGAAAGAGTCCATGATGGGGGGGAAATATATAGCTCTGCTGACAAAAGGAGAATCAATAAGCGATTATGTGGATACGGCACAGCATGATGTTATCACCCCTAGGGCATATCACACTATGCCTTCACAAACACAATAAGCTCACACAACACACACTTAATGGTTGTTGTTTTTTTTTTGTTTTTTTACAATACAACTCCACAAAAGCATGTGAGTAGGAGGAGGGTTGCCTCAATAAAAGGACAATACAGATACAGGTAATGTGGTGCATCAATCAATGCCAGGTGACTGTCTTGTCACTGTTGTTGGTCATGGAAACTGCCTTGAAACCCCAGGACCACTGTAACCCCCGCAGGCCCTTTTGCAAAGTTTCTTTAAAGGCTTTCCTCTCCCCAAAAACACAACCAACAATGGCAGACTTCCTGTCCTCCCTCCTGGGTAGTGATTTCACATTCACGTCTATTATGCATGAATGTCAATGGAAGCAGTGAATCAATGCAAAACAGAATAATAAATCATGTATTCCACGGGTTCCTCTCTGCCCTAAGCAATGCAGGAGAGAGAATTGAATGCCACAGCCTGCTTGGAAAAACAAGTTATTATGTTGGGAAGGTGGGCCTGACAGTTTGCATGTATGAAATGTGGATGTTCCCTTTTCAGATGCTCTGCAGCCTCGCCATCAACACTAATGCTTTTGTACAATTGCAAGTGGAGTGTTAATTTAGCCCCTACACCAGGTACGACTGTTAATAAACAGCCTATTAAGTGTCCTGGCGAGAGTTGATTGGCCAACACTGATACCATTTCAGCATGCGCATGCCTCATTGTTTCCGCATCGTCGGTGCATTTTGATAACTTCATGATGAGGGCATTGGTGTCTGTCTGGTTCTGGGAGTGCACATCTGTTTAACTGACAGGCAGAAAACAGAGAAGAAAGGAAGATGGAGGGGAGTGAGTGGAGGATAAACTGTAGGCGGGGTACAGGAAAGGAGATACCCAGCGGCTGACTGCTAGTATCATGGGAGTTCAACAAAGTGCAGCATGGCCTTCCAGCTGGAGGTTGGAGAAAAGCATCTGTGTGTGTGTGTGTGTGTGTGTGTGTGTTTGTCACATTTGTCTTTGAGTGTGGGTGTATGTAGTTGATTGTCCGCTGATATGTTATGCTGTATATACCAGCGTGCACGTGTACAGTAGGTGATGTGTTGGGGTGTGTGTGTGTGTGTGTGTGAGAAAAGGAGAGCGACACATCACTAGCGGTGGCAGGTGTGGACGGCAAATGAGGCCACTGACTGACAGCTCGTCTTTGTGGCCAAGCTTGCCCCACTTTATCCTCTCTCCCTCTCTCAGCCTTCAAGCCCCCCCTTTCACTTTGATGGACAATATGTCCTACTTCCCCTGCAACACTTGGCTGCTGTATTATTTAATGTCAAATAACTGTTACTCATCACAAAATGTATTATTTGTGGCAAATAGAGCACTTAATCAAAGATGGAGAAAGTTGTGACTTATTTGCAGTGTTTGTGCTTTTGCATTGATTGAAATATTGAGGACAATTGGACTGCTGGAAACTCTCGTTCCAAAGTTATCGTTTGTCCAAATTCCGAATCAAAGCTTAAACTTTGGTTGCTAGCAGGCAATGTCAAGAAGCTGTCTATACCGTAAAGCTTCAGTATTTCACATCTAAAAAGAGTGCATATTGCCATGCCACACGAAAAAAAAATGTAAGAGGAGCAAATCAATGTTTCTGGCCACAAAGTAGGACAAGTACAGATGCGTGAGAAGAAATAACCAAAGTATTAGTAAAGTGATGTGCACAGCATGTTGTGGTCTGCTGCATTCCCTTTCCTCTGTGTGTCTGTCTTGTCTGTCTTTTTCCGTGAGGGCGTTCCTGGGGATCAAGAGGCGTGGCCATCCATCTCCGTTCCGTCACCTACTCAGCTGTTTTCCATCTAATCATCATGCCACTGCAGTACTTAATCCAGGGCTGACCACCTCTTCAGCGCCAGATCATTTCATACATTCTTGTAACTTGGATCCTAGTCCTAGTGTTTTGCATTCGTGTTTGCTTTTATGGATTACCGTATTAACTTTTACTCTCCGTGCAGATTCATCTGTTTCCCTCCGAACTGCCTTCCATCCCCTCGCCGACCTGCCACCAGGCTTCACTCATGTTGGAATACTTCCTAAGAACATTAAACTAACTTTACTTTAACTAACTAAACTTTATCCTGACTACGGGTGTTTTTGTATCTCTGTGTTCTGGGTCTAACAAAATCGTAACACAGCGAGCCTACAAACAGCTTTGAACAGCATTTGGTGTTTTGATGATGACAAGGAGATCACTCTCTATGTTGGTACTGAATCTTAAATTTGCACAGCTGCTAGATTCCCACAATGTCACATGATCGCGCACAAATACATCTTGTCCGGAATCCAGCGTGTGTCATGAGGAGCTACAGGCACAGTTAAGGTGTGTGTGACGACACAGAGAGGCGCCTCAAAAGGTTAGCCTAGATGCCAAAGGTACAGATCAGTTAGATCAGAACTGAAGATTATTTTATCATTAAAAGAAGAGCAAGATTGGCACTGAAAGCTTCCCTCGCTGGAAAAGATACATTTCATATTTGTCAAACCATTCACTGACCACCTACCACCAAGCATTAGCATTTGTATATCCATTCATGTATTTGCACTTTTCCTTTGAATTTGTCACCCATTTGTATTAAAGTGTCTGGAAGAATTTTGTTTTCTATTTTATTAAATACAAATCCTTCAATCATTTAGTAATTTGGTTCAGACATTTGGATCACAGATTGCATTTAACCAGCGTGCAATTTGTGGAAAAAAAACGGGAGGTTGTTTTTTGATCATGCACAACAAAACATGCAATAAATATATCCTCCTTTCAATACCATGGATACAATGCCAAACGGCCAGTGTCCATGCCAAAACACGTATGAACTTCAATGGAAAATAATCTCAAACTGAAATATCACAATGTGGTGTCAACACAAAACACAGCACTTTCAGCTCTGGGACACGCTCCATGTCTCAGTGTATTGTTTGTCATTGTTTGTTATATGTTTATTTTTGAATATGAAATAAAATAAAAGAATTGTATCACAAAAATATAAAGCACATTGCTTTCAAGCTGGAAAGCAGAGTTCACTTTTCAGCAAAAACAAAATAAACCCAGCAAATGCTCGTTCATTCCTCGGTAGTGTTGTAATCCAAATCACGATATTTTTCCTAAACTTAACTGTCACCACATTACACTTTTTCTTGCTTACCTCCACTACCAAGGCGTCTAAAAGGAGCTTCATCTGGCTGTGCCTGCATACGCGTCTGGGAGCTCTGTAGCGGCTAAATACAACCAACAACTGCTGCTCGGATTTTATTGTTCTATCGCACTATAGAGTATTCATGTTACTGCACTTTAGTTTAACATACTTTTATTTTAGGTATGTAATAGTCTATTCTCAAATATTAGGTATTATTCTGTCTGTTGGTGAAGTAGCATTCATCACTTTGAGGGGAGGGGGGGATACATTTTGTCCTCACTGGGGATAAAAATAATAGCAGAGGCCGTTACATATAGACCAGAAAGGGGAACATCCCACGTATCCCCACCGGTAAATTACACCCAATATTTAACCAATGTATACTTAAAGCTGCATTATTGATTACTACTTGAGCAGAAAAGTTAGTAACACAAAATTGACATTACCACCATTTTTTTGCCAACGTGCCAAAAAAAAACATTTATTACACATAAAGGAGGAACGCTGCATCACCTGATAGTTGCTGCTGGATATTACAGTGATTAGGTATTACTGAGGTTAAATCAAAAACCAAAAACTCAAAAGAACTTTATTTTTCCCGTGAGAGAACTTTTGTTTGTGGTCAGGCATATTCAAACACAACATTCAACAATACATAGTCTGTATTAATCATACCAGAGAATAAATACATGCTAAATATTAAATTACTGAAAGAGACTTAAAAACTCTGGGGTTAGGAGTGGAGGGGTGGGTAGGGAGAATAGGTCAGAGTCTGGATTGATTAATGTGGGGGGGTTATTGTTTGTTCAGTCTGATGGATGCTGGGACAAAAGTGGACATGGCTTGTTTGGATCGTTGAGGAAGGGAACAGAATCTCCCCCCTGAAGGTCACTGCAAGAGAGATAAGGTACCTTACACACAGACATTTGTTCCATTGTTAATAAAAATATATTGGCAAGTGCAGCTCTAAATAAATACATTTGAACTGTTATTGAAGTACAGTATGACTATTAAAACCTATCATTATAGGTATATTTATATTACATATTATGCATTTCTGGTTTTGTTGTAGGCACCTTTTATAAATATAGTATCCTTCCTCTTTTGACCTTTTTCCCCTCTTTTTTTGCATCATAATTTTGTGCTTCTCACCACCTTTTATCAATCAATGTGACAAGTACTATTATTTCTCTCCAAAGATATATCCTGAATCTAACACATTAGTGTTTTTCTTTTAGAAGGTAGTCACATTCATCTTTTTGAAGAGGGATGTGGAAAAAAAAGGAGCATCAATGAGAGGACTAGTTGGAGACAGGCATCATTTTTCACAGGGAAATTTGAAATTGCAAGGTACAACATACCACAGCATATGAAGCAAAGTGTCCAGTCAATAATCTAATTCTTTGACAGATACATGGCACATAGTAATGAACATGAAATATTGCTTGCAGTTTGAAACCTCATCGTCCTGTCATGCCCAACAGGAGAAGAGCATGACGTGATGGCTCTTGGAGAATAGTTTGTTATCATTCAGCTCATGTGAAATAGGCAGTTTCCTACCATCATTTTAACATACCGCTCATAGGAACAATAATAGTCCAGGAGCTGTCATCGAAATTGGGATAAATCTCTCATCCTGTTTCCAAAGGAGTAGCATGCATCATAAGGTTAAGTATTGATCTGTCATACAGACCTTGGTGTTCTTGAAATGACCATACTTTAAGTTATTCCCATTCTTTTTCATCACTCTATTTTCAACAAAACTATTACTTTTCATTTTGAAGGTTAGCTCCTTGTTTTTTAAAAAACATTACTAGCATCCAATGAGAGTGCATCTTTCCAAAAATAGCCTTGCAGATGTGTGTTCTCTTAATGCAAAACATGTGTCATTGGCCTTCCTTGTTGTGAGCAAATGCAGTCATCCCACCCAAGCTTTACATTTTTAATGGCATGCATCCTGCTCTGCAGTTTTCTCCCAGGCGGTCTCTAGTTTCTGTCCTCAAAACTGTGTGGAGAAGGCTTGTGGTTGAATAGGTATACTGTCAGGGGTAGACGTCATACGTATAACGAACTTTCGTTACATTCACTAACGTTACTGTAACAAAGTTGTTGTTTTTGTACTTGAACTGTTGTGAGTATTTTAAATAGTTGATTTGAACGTCTGTTGCATTCAAGCCGTTGCAAAATGAGTTGGTATCAGCTCCACAAAACACTCCGGAGGAAGGGTGGGGGTGGTGTGTGATCACGGAAGGCTAGCTCTGTGTGGATTCACAACAGTTTTGTTGTCATTAGAAAGTATTGTACTCTGCTACATTTCAAGTCACATTAGTTGCAGAGTAAAAACAAAAGTCACATTTAGTTGTAAGAATGTAACAGAAGAAACTAAGTAAATCAACGCAGGTGTGTCTGTGGCCGCAGAAGGGCGGAGCTAAGTAGAGGTGACACTCTGCACTCAGCTAACACTTTGGAGGAGATACATGTTTACGTTCACCTGCCGAGGGTCAGCCATCAGCGGGCTGGAAGCGAGCGGAACGACGGTTGCAACCGGGACGGACCTAGTATTTAATAAACAGTACAAATGCACAACCCAGCGTGACAAGATGGGGTGATCAAAGTATGTGTACCATCCTCATGGGTAATATTATTTAGTGTACCTTGACATAGTAAACATAGAAAAATGTACCACAGTAATGTTGTACACAAGTACTCTTACTTTTACTTGAGTTAAGTGAGTATAAACTAACATTATTTTCACCTCTGGATGTTGTGTATTATTCTGTGTATACATGCACATCAACGTGCAACAGAGTAGTAATGTAGCTAGTTTTAGATGCTTATTTGTGCATTTGATGTAAAACAAAAAAAATCAAAAAAATAGGCAAAAGCAAAATGTTGCCATAGTGCCTGTACTGTTTTACTGACTAATTTACCATCTGGCAAGGGAAAACAGTGAGAAACTATGTGCCTTTTGGCACATTTTCTGTGATAATGATCATTGTGCATTTTCCCGGAAAATAAATAAATATGCTAAATGTGGCAACACAACATACACAAGTTCTTTTGTATGAGTGTTGTACAGGAACTGACCAAAAAATTCAACATTTAGCACTGCACAGCACCTAAACACATTTTCAGCAGCACACCCTGTACACACACAAACACACAAGCGTCAGCTCAATCAAGTGAAGGCAATGCCATACGTTCCGTGTCTAATTGAAAGTTAGCAGATGGTTGTGGGCTTTTATAAAGGGAAATTAACATCAGGTGTTGAGACATTTTGAATAAAATCCCGTCAGGAGTGTGAAAAGAAATGTGATCAAACCTAAGTTCCGTTAGATCAGACACAGGCAGGCCCAAAAGTGGGAGCCTTCTAATCAATACTAAAACAGCGAAAACAAGTCCAGGCTAAGACACAAGAGAGTGATAATGACAGGGGAGAGGAACAGGTAGGGAAGGAGAAAGTGAAGATGGGGTGGGAAGTGGTAAGAGATGGGGAGCAGGCAGGTTAATTGAAGAGAGAGCGGTGAGAAAAAGAGAGCAAGAGAGAGTGATAGAAGAGTGGGTGAGACAGAAAAGAGAATAAAAATGCAGGCATTTGTCAGGGGCTCAGCCTCTGAGCAGCATGGCTGAAGATTCACTATCTGGCAATTTAATGGTTTTAAACAGCTATAAACAAGTGTTCATTTTTCCCTGAGATGTGTGACATAATTAGAGCTACAGCCCAGTGAGAAAAACTGCAGTGAGTGGATGAAGAGACAGGCATGGGACAGTGGCATTTAGCGTTCAAACATCTCTTGTGAAGATGAGTTGCAGCGCCACAAATCCAGATTCAGTTCCTCACTAATTACAGTTAATACATGTTGAAGAGAGCTGGGATGACAAAAGAGCATGCATACCACTGTAGAAAATGTGATGCAGACAGCTACGGGTTAAGCTCTGGTGCCCTCTCTACTCTCTTTCTCCCTGGAAGCTTTAGCAAGTTGGGCCTTTGAATGTTATTTGGTCTTACATCTAAGCTGGCTGCTGTAGTGAGGTAGTTCTCGGGAGCAGTACACAGCTTATTAGATTGTGCAGCAAGTAGCACTCTCCGCTTCCTGAAAAATGAGGATTAAATCGTCCTGCAGGAAAGGCTGAATTGCCCCTCAATTGATGAGGTTACACAGCCGGGAGAACATAGCGTTCCTGGCACAATGCAGTATGGATGGGTCCCTTATGGGTGAGCTAATGTGGCTTCTTATCAAAATTTGATCCAAATTGCATCATGTTCTTTTAATGAGGTTGCAATTCAGCTTGGGGGTGTGTTTCCCAGCAATTGGAAAAATAAGTCAGGCTCAGACATATGTGTGATATACACAGTGTACATGTGTGTCAGTGTAAGCACATGTCCATGTGCATTGCTGTTGTTGTTGTTTTTTTCTTCATTCCAACGCTTCTACCAACAGAAGTTGGTGCAAGCGTTGTAGAGATTTGCATGCTCCTCTGCAACCTACCTTTAAATTTGCACAGAATTTTAAATATAGCATATGTGGATATACGGGAGAATATATTGGAGGCATGTTTGTGAGTCTGCCCTCTCGCTGGCTACTGCTCGGCAAAGTTGACTCAGAGTCAACATTGGGACCTCATGCTCATAGCGGGGGGATGAATTGAATGGCTCCGCTGTGCTGTTATTTTAGCTGCATGTGGAAACCCAGCGTGACAAGCTTCTCTTCATTGACCTGAAGAGCTATTTACGAGTATCTTCAGATACTGCAACTTTGTAGACATTAGTGTCAGCATATGTCGCATTTAAATATAGAAAAAAGAGTCATATAGACTTTCCAGATATTTATTTTATTTATTCCCACTAAGCACATCATCTAGCCTCATTTAGCCCCTCCAGAAAGACACATGGTTAGACAATCACACCATGCCAACAGCGGGCTATTCTATTCATCCTTCTGGAGGATTTATGCCTGAAGCTTTTTGGCAACACTTTGGATTGGAGATAAAGCATTGGCTGCTGAAGGAAGTGCGATCAGTAAACACAAAAACCGAGCAAACAACACCACGTTCTGAAAACAACCCCATCTTGGTTTTCTTTAACTTCAAAAGGTCTACATGCATGGGAATTTGTGCACACTGTGCATTTGCATGTATGTGTCTGTGGGTATGCCTAAATTTATCCAGGCCATATTCTTTTGTGTACTAAAATATGTTGGAGCATTATCATTCTTCTCACAACATGCAGTGAGGAATATATACAGTTGTCTATGAATTAGCTAAATACCTTTTGAATTAGTATACCCTCCAATAAACAGCTTTGTTCACACCAGCTGTACATAAGGAATTCCCTCAGAAGAAGCATATTTAAAAAAAACAATAATAATGGAGATGTCATAACTCTACTTGTGAGCCACCCACTCAACGAGACACAGAGAGCCATGCATATGTTCACCAGTTGCTGTGATGCTCAGCCATAGCTGCCAAATGCTGATTTCTAAAAACAAGTACGGCTCTCTAAAGCCAGAACACACACACACACACACACACACACACACACACACACACACACACTCAAACCGCCTTCAAACTTTCTTTGCAAAGTCCCTCATAGTCCTTGCTTAATATAATGACTCCCATCTTGGAATAAACCTTCTACAACATGGCAGATGGCAATGGTTTACATGTAAAACAACAGATTTATCTGCTGCACATTGCTCAAATGGAATCCTTACCCCCTCTCTTCAGCCATTGCCGGAAGGGACAATACACACAAATCTGGTATTGACCTGCAAGCTGGCTAATGAGGACCATGCACTGGACATGTATCTCAACACTGGAGCAAGTGTGTGTGTGTGTGTGTGTGTGTGTGTGTGTTAACATGCATTAAAGCTGTTGTCCTGAGGAATACTTAGTGGATGCTAAGAGAATGATAGTTACCTATTGTAACTCCAAATTATTTAAGTATAGGCATAGTACTCTAAGAGCTGTTGCTATTTAGTTTATCCCTTGCATGCTCAGTTGCTACGAGACCAGAAATCTGCTCCGATCATTAGCATTTTTCATCACCCATCATCAGTATTTTTCATCACCCAAAGTTAGTAAAGCAGGTGGCCTGGATCTTAGAGGGACAGCCCTCTAAGAGCTGTTGCTGTTGGGTTAAGGTCGAAGCTGATGTAGTCAATGTCACCTGTGACACCAAAAAACACAAGCACATAGCATAGACTAGTTAGTTCCTCTTCCATCTCACAATTTATAGTTTGTTTAAGTAGTAACATTATATTGTTTGCTTTAAAAACCTGATAGGCTATCTCCATGACTGGTCTGCTTAACGTCGTCAAACCATGACCCATGGATTCTGAAGGTGCTTCATAAGGACCGCGATACACCCCAAGAGCGGACATGTGTATGCCTGTGTGCTGTCTGCTGACATAGCCATCAGGGAGTGCTGAGTCCTTCGCCAAGGTAGGGCATAGCCAAAAGGGCGACTGTTCATCGCCTCTATGCTGGGAATTCATGGCGAGAGCAGTCACTGAGTCATAGCTCTCCCCATTCTGCTCGGACGGCCGGGGGGCCAGGCGGGCGCTCACTTCCGCTGGTGATGCAGTGGGGGAACCGGTCTCCGCCCGTGGCACCACAAGTGTGTGCAGCGAGGAGCCCGTCTGTGCTTGTGTGGGGAATGAGTACCTCGGTGCCCATAACATGCTTTTCGCAACAGCAGAGTGTCTCGAGACTCCATGTCTGTGTGTTGTTGTTTCATAGCATTCTGTCTCAGTTTCCGCAAGATGCTTAGAAGGGACAAAAAGTGGACTGCCTGAGAGGTAAAGGGCTCTTTAGGGGAACAGTGTGGCCCTTAAAAGGGCCGCTATGTTTCCAACTCTTAGCTGGAGTGAGACATGCGTTACCGGCGCCCCCGTCACTGCCACTGCCGACTCAGTTTGCGAGTTGCAGAGTGGATTGGACCAGGTGGTAGTGATGGACAAATGACGCTTCGTGAACCAGTGTCTTTATTTTCTGAGCCCACTAGATGGCGCTCTCTGTTCAACAATTGGTTGAGAATACAGTGAATTGCAATGCCTTAGGCCTTTCTCTTAAAACCAAGAGCGCCATCTAGTGGGCTCAGAAAATAAAGACACTGGTTCACGAAGCTTCATTCGGACAGCACTACCAGGTGGGTGCTTCCCTTCTGGGGCCAGGGCGTGGAAAGGCACAGCTGTAGCCTGCGGGGTACCGTCTCCTCTAATGTCCATGACAGAACTTAGAAAACTTACTTTTGTTTTGAGCAATGGAACAGTTGTCTAAATTTAGTTTCTCAGTCATTGTTCATTGTGCCAAAAAAGGCCTGGGGTAATACTTGAGAGGGTTAGACAAGTTAGTTGCAGTTGTTGACTTGCATGTAGCCCGGGGAAAACAAAGATGGATATAGTAGGATATAGGATATATATTCCTTCCTCCACAGTGCTGTGGACGAGGGTCTGGCTAGTCCACACAACATTCTGGTTAATTGGCATTTCTTTAAACCAATCACAATCATAAAGGGCGGCGCTTTGCGCCAGACAGAGCAATGGCAAAATTGCAAAATATCCTCGGGAAGGAACTTGTTTTGGTGGAATGTGTATGTTTGAAAGTTGTTGAAATGATTTGTAATGTGGTTAAGGAAGACACATCAGAATCAAACTGTAATAAATTGCATTTCATCCTAAAATGTTATTTGAATACTTGAAATGGTAAGATGCCCATGGAGCCTTAGCTCCTTGTTAGGTTCCTAAGTTTAGTTCCTTTATCGATCAACATACTGTAGGCCTAAATGCTGTATAATGGCAACAGCTGTGTTTGGCTAGCCACTATATCAAGATTTAAAATGAGTGATTACAGAGAAGGAGTTGACAGAAGGTTGCCTTTTTAACTTCACTGCCACCTTGCCCAGGCGGGTAGACAGAGTGGTCCCAGTTACTCAAACCTACATTAAGTCCCCTCCTGCTCTCAGTGATCATCTGACCACAGATTATAATTTTCTTATTTATTTTTATTTTTTTGTCTTCTCTTGCTGTCTTTTCTCTGTAAAATTGATTGTTAACTGTCCGACAGTTGTTGTATCATTTGAGAAAGGAGTTGGTAAAATAAGATCCTTTCCGATCATGGGTATGTAATGTAATGTAGCAAATAATTCAAGGTTTGATAATAAAACGTGTCTGTTTCCATGAACGGAATAAAAAACAATGTGAAGTGAAGTGAAATACAGCCAAATTCAAAACATAGTTTAAGAGATTACGATTATTTATCCAGCTCAACCCCTATAAGGAACACAGTAGGAAGTAGTGATGGCCGAATGAAGCTTTGTGAACCAGTGTCTTTATTTTCTCAACAATTGGTTGAGAACAACTCTTAAAACCAAGATCGCCATCTAGTGGGCTCAGAAAATAAAGACACTGGTTCACGAAGCTTTATTCGGCCATCACTAGTAGGAAGGGCTCTGCATCCAGATACTCACGATAAAGGAACTACCTTGCGACTCCTGGTGGCAAAAAGAAACAACAGTGGAAAAGTAGAGCACTTTTACATCCTACCACTGTGGTTGCTAACTGTCTCTGTCTGCTGTGAGGTGCTGGGCACATAGCATAAAGTCGGTTTATTACATTTTCACTGCTGAAAACCACTGCCTGCTGCTGCTACAAATGGGTGTTATGGGAGAGGAGTAGGCTGGCCAGAAAACCCCAACCATGAGGTCAAACAGAGGAAGCAGTACCGTCAAGCTGAGAGGACTGCAGTTAGAATTCTTTGATATGTGATGTGATTACGAGCAAACACTTTCACAAAACATATAATTATCCACAATCAATTGTTGCAATGAAAAACATTCTTTTTGCTCATTTCCTCTTTGCAGTCATGGTGAGCGTTGGCAGAAGTGGCAGGTAGCAGGCGTTCAAGAGCACCCACAGCAACCAAACACTGTTGCTTCACATGTTCTGTCAGAATAAAACCAAGCCTGCATGTGAGCACACACGCCCACACACACACACACACACACACACACACACACACACACACACACACACACACACACACACACACACACACACACACACACAGCCTAACACCAAAAGGTCAGGGAGGTTTTGTTTTCATCTTGAGTGATGTCACTGCTCTGTCACCCTGAGCCATTTTGAAAGTGTTGCGATACTGAGCCTCTCTGTTTTAGTGACACTTTGGTCCCGAAAGAGCCCCCAGGCTCTCAGGCTGAAAATGTATCTCTCTGTATTCAACCTAGATCTTGCCAGGACAACTCTGTCTGGAGGCACTAAGAGTAGGGGACCACACTCCTTTTTTTCCCTCTATCTTTCTCTAGTTTTTGGTATTTTCTTTACAACCACAGAGAAATGCTCCACTTGTTAGAACATACAATATAATTCATCTTAAAAAATAGAATTCCGCATGAAGCCTTGTCATGCAGAAGAAAAGAAAATGAACCGGAGATAAGTGCAGTTCAGTATTAAAAAAGAAAAATAAATATTGGAGGAATATTTTTTATGGATACTTCATGATAGCAGTGCAGAGGCATACAACAACGTAGAGTGGACAAGTGGTGACTAAAAGCACATTCAAAGAGGGATGGGAAGTCCTGCTTGAAATGCTGCAGGGGATAAAAGGAAAGGAGCAATCAAGTGGATTTAAGAATGTCATGCATTTACATTCTGATTAAAGGAATGTGCTTTAAATAGCTTGCATTTCAATACTGATTATAGTTCAACTGCATAACACATCCTCATACTTAAAGGACAGAATAGGTTGTTTGCCAATGACTCCCAAAACAACATATTTTACCGTTGATGAGTCATATATGTTGACGAGTGAATTGAAACAAAACGGTTAGATATAGGAAAAGGTTATGGATGGGTTAAAATTAGTATGTTTGTAAATGAAGTACATTACGTATGTGACGTAAGTTGTGTAAATGAACTTTCTTAACAGACTCTCACCTGACTTCTTCCTTTGATCCCTTCATAATTACATTACATATTACGTTAATATGGATCATAATTAGCTGTTTGCACAGATGACGTTTTTTTTTGGGAAAGATTGCAACTGCAATGTTCTTCTTCTACACTTACTCTCTCTTACGTCAGTGTCTTCTCAATAAGAGATTCCACTTAACCCACGCCAACCCACAAGTAGCTTTTCAAGATCAGGTACAATATAATTATGTATTGATTCTGAAGATGCAATCCATATATATCTATCGTCACAAAGTCACACTGACATGACATGACTGATGGTTTGTGGCACAGTTTCCTATTAATTAGTTATGTAATCTAAGCCGTACAGTTTCACTGTTTTATCTGACGTGAGTGGCGTAAACGGCATCCGGCACCTGTGAGTTTACTTAATAATAATAATTAGCGCTTTTCAAGGACCCAGAGTTGCTAAGTTGCAAAAGTTAGAACAACATTCCTTATTTGAGCCACTGAACACAGTGTTACCACAAAAAAAAAAAATGGACTAGCAAAAAAATGATAGTCCTACAAATTCTTCGGTGACACCCATGGTTATTGATGGTAATGGCAAGTGTTTTACTACTAAAAACAAAGCCCAGAAAGCTCAGTTGGTAGAGCGGGCACCCATACACCCATATGTGGAGGTTTGCTCCTCGACGCAGCGGGCCCGGATTCGGCTCCGACCTACGTCCCTTTGCTCCATGTCAATCTCCCTTTCTCTCCCCTTTTGTGTCTTTATCTGTCTTCTCAAAAATAAAGGCTGAAAATGCCGTAAAATAATAAAAAAATAACAAAAATGTAACAATAAAAACAAATGCATCAACCTGAGAGGCCAGCAAGCACACCTTGAGCAGGTACTATGTCAAAAATGCAACCGAATCAACGCAACTTGTGTTATTTTATAGTGTGAATAGAATATTTAAAAAAAGTCACTTATTAGTGGTTGTAGTTTTCCAACAACACAGTAATAAGTTGTTTATTAAACCTTATATGCTGACAAAAACTGTTGTGTGTGTGTCTTGCTGTTTTGTGGACACATTTCAACGGATCAATAACGTCAGCACTTATTTAGAGGACAAAGACATTGCGAGCCCTGTGGGAGCTTTACAATAAAAGCCACCCTGTGGTTTGGCTGATGAATACTTTTAATGTGAAGCAGCAGCAGACATTAAAAGCAAAATGTAATATTTTTTTGGGTGGGAAATTCTGTTCTGTTGTAGAGTCCTATCAGTTAACAACAAGGATTCCATCTATGAGAGTACAAAGTGCATGCATGTAGAAGTTCCTAGAAGAAGAAACACAAATGGGCCATAAGTGACACTCCCACACTGCTGCACAACCCTGCGCTAATTTACGCAACGCCCGATTTGGTGTGAATGCAGCCTACTGGTAAAAGCTACTTCATGGAGAGGAAATTACTGAATGTAAAGTGAATGTATTTGTCAAAATGTTGAATAGTCACTGATAAAATATGATAATCATTAATAGAATTAAGAGGTTTAAATCTTAAGGAATATAACTTTACAGCTAAACATATGCATTGTATTGTTTGTTTTATGGTCTTTGCTGTCAGTCAACCAGCACACACCATGACATGCCATTTTTATACTGTATATGAGGGCTGACTCAACCTAACCAGGTTTGTTTAGGGAGACGCTGGTGGCAGTATACCCTGGCCTATCAGATTTGTCCTTCTTACCTTCCTGACGGTAAAATTAACTGTTAATTATTTCGATTCCTCTCAAAGTCACAGTGATATGTGTGATGGCTCACTGACCTCCATTACCCTCACCAGTGATGTCCTGTTAGACTACTTTTTCATTGTCTATATCTATTGATCGTGTGCCCACATTGGAATACATGACAGCTAATTAGACTTGAGAGTTTTTCCTTTTGGGTTGTTGATGTCATTTAGGCCTCTTCCCTTTTCTGATTGGCTTTGTTTTCATCATTAGTCTATATTGATTCCATAGTCGCACTGACTTGACTGGTGGCTTGTTTATTGGGGATGGAGATATCTATTTGTTGCTGTTAGAATTTAAGCAATTTACCCTTTTCTCATCATCTCTACCTAATTCCAAAAACAACTATGCCCTCTATTCAGTGAAGCCACACATAAAGGAAATAATCAAGAATTCTTCTGCAGATAATTACACTTTAATTTGCCAACTCTCAAAACAACACTAAAATGCAATACGATGAAATTTAAAATTTGATCTCAGCACAGTACATTCCTTCTGCTATCTACTATCATGTGCTATTAGTGACTCGACTTGTACACTGTATTTTAAACTCACCAATGCACCTGAGGTTGCAAGAGCCAGTAAACACAGACATCAATTTCATGGATTGGAAAGTGTCCATGCGTGGAATAGAGGACACTTACCAATGGCCCCTTGTAGGAGCTGGTTTGCTTTAAAACCAAACCACAAGCCACATTTTCTTAATTCAAAGTGTTGAACTAATCAGTACAAATACCCCATTTACAGAGTCAATGCATGTGTCTGAGTAGTGTTAAAGCATCTACATGTAATTATGTCACCAAATGGTCTGAGAAAGTAAGTTCCCTTGTGATAATGGCAGTTCATCTTACACTGCCATTTGACTGAAATGTACTGTCATGCTAGGTGTCCCATAAAACAGCTCTAGCTATGTCAACACATGCAATTATACAGAAGGCGCACTAAGCTGTCATGTTGTGGTTTCGTGGTTTAGGGTTTGAGGTTCTGTTATTGTATCCTGTTATTGTGTATTTGTTCTGTTTCTGTTATACTCCATGTGTCCTCTTGTTGTCTAGTTATACTGTCTGTCATGTGTCTGTTTTGTGAGTGTCTGTATGTTCTGTTTCCTGTTTTTTTTTTGATAATCTGTGTTTCTGTCTAGTCTTGTCTTGTTTTACTTCCTGTCTTTTTGGTTTTCCCATCCCTGTGGTAACTGATTCCAAGTCCATGTGTCCCCTGCCTTGTGTTACGGCATTAACCTGTGTATTTAGTCTGTCTTCCCCTTGTTCTTTGTCAGATCATTTTGTCTTTGTTTCCCTCTGTGCTGTGGATTAGTCCCTCGGTTCCAGTTCATCTTTGTTTCTCTTTGTTTTCTTTAGGATAACCTCTCCTGCTGTTTTTAGGGACAACTTTTATTGCAAGGACTTTTTGTTAAATAAAGATTCAAGCATATCACTTCGCCTGCCATCTCCTCTCTGCATTTGGGTTCTACATTTTCTACCTGTGTAACATCATATTGTTCATCTGATCACCAAGGCCGGCTTCACACTGGATGCGTCAGGCGTCCAATACGGACGTTTGGTCAGGTGCCTTTGTCGTTGTTTTATGACGGTAACAGAGACTTTTACCGTCATATAACGCGCTCTTGGTCGAGTGTTGTAAGGGTGAAATTCTGCGTAGGGAGGGTGGTTGGGGTGGTGGATGGGTCAAACACAGGATTTTCACCCAAGAGAGCGGGGTTCATGTCCCACATGTGTCCTTAACCGTCTCGTTATTATTTCCGCATGTCACGGAACCGTAAGCCCACCCACAACCTTTCCCTAAACCCAACCATCTCATTCCCGCGCGTCATGGAACTGTAAGCCCACAACCAGTGCGTGTTATATGACAACGACAAAGGCACTTGACCAAATGTCTGTATTTTACGAGATGGGAGTGAGAATGCGTCAGCTGCGTGGAGTGTCCATTTTTATTTCAGTTCCCATGGTAACAGGTTAGACCTTACACACTGCTTGCGTGACTATTTTACACGCGAGCGTGTTGAAGGCATTTCCAGGCAAAAATGAATAGGAAAAGATGTCATTTTGACACAAATACATATTAATAAATGACATGTTGAAGTTTCAAAGTCTCTAAGTTTTGACATCATGCAGAATTTTTTTTTAATTGATTTTCAAATATTGCAAGTCATACAGAACAAAATATTCTCTAACCTATTTTGCCGTCAATACTGCCGACATTGTCTTGCTTCAATCAAATCAGTAACCTATATATTTACGTTTAACAACTCTCTCCCCATATGTCGAACAAAGGTGATCCTAGCCCTCCCTGTATGTCACTTAGCAGGAGCAGCGCCGCCTCAGTCACGTTTCTGGTGTGTAGCACCTAAAAAAATCTGTGCCGCGCCACGCAGCTGACATGCAACAGAAACGCCACGCTCGAGTGACGCAGCCAGTGTGTAGCCGGTCTAACCAGCACAATAACTGATGATCGTTGAGTGACTTAAAAACCTAAAAGTGTATCTTCTACGTATGAGATGTTATCTGACATATTATTTCCTATGTAAGACTGTCTAAAGTTCATCTCTCTTTCTTTTTTTGTAGGACAGCCCACCAGGGCCGTTGTATTTTTCTGAAACGGAGCCTGAAAATAGTGACACAGCAGCAAACTGCTTGTCTAGGGAATGTAATTAATACTTTCCTCATTAATGATTATTGACTATTTCATCCACCTGTCAAAATGTCAATCAATCCGGCGTGTGTGTGTGTATGCGTGTATGTGTGTGTGTCTTGGTTCTGTCTTGGCAGTTGATTAGATTTGTTGATCAGTCTGATGGCCTTAGGATAAAAGCTGTCTCTTAGCCTAGATGATCCACATTTCACACTTCTCTATATCCTGCCAGAGGGCATATGGGCAGACCTAAGCAAGTGATCAGACAGTTGTGCAATGGTGTGGGAGACTCACTTTAACTGCCTATATGTGTGACGTCCTATGTTCTTTAACCCTCCTGTTGTCCTTGGGTCAATCAGCCAATACGCAAGTTCAGGTATCAGAATTGGTATCGGGGAAACAAAAAATAATGTCCGACCATCTCTAGTTGTGTTCCAAACTCCAAAAGCTTAGTCTGTCTTAAATTTTCACTGCAGGCTGCTTTTTTTTGATTTGTCTAAACACACTACCCTCATTCAAAATGTATACACTCTTGCTTTTCGGCAGACTGCCTGAGGATCGCCTGAGTGTGTGGTAATGTGGCCTTCAGGCCAACAGGCCTATGAATTAATGAAGAAACTAAGAACAACCCTTTGAACCATGCGCCCTTTGCACAGACCCTTTTTTCTGCCGTCAAACTACCAAATGTAGATTTGGACACGCCCTAAATGCACTTGCGCCTTGCGCTTTACGCTAAGCGCTTGATTGTTAAAACAGGGCCCTCAATGTGTGTAATGTGAATTAGTGAGCATGCACAAGACAGAACCCACTCTCTCTCTCTTACAGAATTATATTCCCTCTAGTGCTATGATAACTATGGTCTGCCTCTTTGAGATGCAATGTCATGGTTTATTGTAGGTCACATGCTTAACCATGCACAGTTACCCAGTGGTCTTAGTTCAACTGCAGATGAAATGCATTGATGGCACAAAGTGGTCTAGCTTATTGGAGTAAAAGGACCCACTTAAACTAAGCCAACAGAGGCACATGCCAAGGGTCTAAGCGTTCTAGGGCTCATCAAGCGAGGATAGTGGGACAGAGGCCAAATCAGTCCAGGGAGTGGACTTGCAAACACCTTATTGAGAACCAGTTAACCCAGAACTGAAGACGCTAGTAGAAAAATAAGAAACAGAAATGGTATTCATGGAACACTAATATCAATCAGAATGACAACGCACTACAAAATACATTAAAATCCTGCCACAATAGCCAAACAAACATCATATAAAGCTTCCTCCTCTGGAAAACAAGAAATAGATCCACAGTAACCCCTACAGTGTCTCACATTACATGATAGGATGGCTTCCAACGGATGTGCCTATTTACTTTAAAGTAGACAGTCGCTGTTTTATTTGAATTGGACGCTGAAGAATTAAGTCCGGTTCACATATTGTAGATGACCATCAGTGTCGTGGGTTAAAAGATAATGGGTTTTTATATTAAACGGTAGGTATTGCTATTCATCTCACATCTTTGCACTTAGTTCCCCTCTCCCACTTGATTTGCATTAACAGTGTTTAAAATGGAGGGAGAGGGAACTCTCAGTGGAGTAAGTTGCACTCGACTACATGATTGCTGCGACTTAACTTTTTCTCTTCTCAGGCGTAAAGGGCAAAATCTGTGTGTATTAAAACAGAGAATGGCAGGGAAAAAGGCAGTCAATGTGCAATGGAACTCCCCGCTCGAAATGAAATACCCGGCCAGTTTAAGCTTTCGACTTCTCTGATGAGATATGACACAAGGCCTCTTATTCCCAGAGGTGCCCTTGCCCCTAACCTTTAGAGAGCTCAGGACTGCAGTGAGTGAAAGCTTTGTGTGAGGCTTTTAATTCTCAAAATGAGATAGTAGGTTGATGATTGATCTATCTATCTATCTATCTATCTATCTATCTATCTATCTATCTATCTATCTACATTATCTATCTATATTTTGTATCTATCTATCAATATTACATGAGAGGAATGTCATTATTGGCAGTGACAGTGATGCGACAGTGAAGTGCCAACAATATCAATTTAACCTGTCTCTCTTAGTTGTGCTGCTATAGTTTTAGACTGCTGGGGGACTTCCTTTGACACACCGAGTTCTTCTCTCCTCTATCTTTCTATCTTTCCATTTATGTGCATCCATGTCCCAGAAATGCTTGTTACTAACCTAGCTCCGGGGAGTCATTCCCCGGAGTCCTTATGTTCTTTTCCCCCCAGCATGTTTCCTTGGATTAGGGAGGCCCCAAAATCATGGTTGCAGCTGTCGCCATGGTCCCGCTACACGTCCTGCAATGCCCTGCTACATCCTGCTACGCCCTGCTGTGCCTTGTAACGCCGCACAGTGCCCTGCTATGCCATGAACGACTACAAAGAACTACTACATACTACTATTTTTTGTGACCGTTATTGCCACTCTTCATTGTAACCCCAACCGGTCGTCAGACACCGCCTACCAAGAGCCTGGGTCTGTCCGAGGTTTCTGCCTAAAAGGAAGTTTTTCCTCGCCACTGTTGCACTGTTGCTTGCTCTGTAAATACTAGAACTGTTGGGTCCTTGTATATTCTGGAGTGTGGTCTAGACCTGCTCTATCTGTAAAGTGTCTCGAGATAATGCTTGTTATGAATTGATACTATAAATAAAATTGAATTGAAAATTGAATTGAATTGAGCATTGAACGCTTTTTCGAGGTAGTGGGATTTCCCAAATTGTATAAATGTACATATAAACACAAAACAGCTTTGCTAGTTCAATCTCGTCCCAACTAGCTGCTGAAAAAAATATTTTTTTCCATCAACAGATTTAGCTCTGGTATGCCCACAAACTTCTGACGTAGCAGGCTATTTTTTCACAAAGCGCAGTTTCACCGGCACAGCTGATCTAAATACATTTCCAGAAAAATGTAGCCCTTACTCTGATGTATCACTTAATATAAATATGTTGGAGAGCTTATGTGTTTCACTTTGGTTCCTGATTCATTTTTATGAATAAAAATGTTTCAAAAACACTTTGATTTGATTAATTTGAGTCTGTAATGTTGACATGCTGATTTGAGCATGTTCTAAATGTCTAGTTGACCAATCAGATTGCCTGGTCGAATCTACATGTTATATACTGGTTATTTGGAACTTTGTGCCTCCTTTGGGAGGGTTGGTATTGTCACCCCCCAATCCCCGCTGTGCTGAGCTGATCTCTGAAGGGAGAGTCACTCCCCGATGTGAGTCGAGTGCAGACTTGAGTCGCGCATGCCCAGATTTAAACGGTTTACGGCTTCCATGAAATCCATGAAATTATAAACTTTTTTTCATTACAAACAATAACAGACAATAGGAATCATTTCAAAAACGTTTTAGCTATCTGTGATTGTTTGATTGCTAACGTTATCTCAAAACTCCCTTCAACTGACCACATTTGGTGTGTTTGATACTAACTTGTAGCCAGCAGTGAAACAACTTTGTTAAGTAGGTCTATTTTTACTGTGTTGACATTACAGAAGTCTCTCATTAGTATCTTGTATGGTCGCAAAGTGACGCATACGTGACTCAAATTTGCACTTGACTCACATCGGGAAGTGACAATGTCAAGACTAGATGCTAAATGTCAACACTGTACATTGATGTACAATCACACAAATATCATTCTTACATTCAAGGTCCTTCAAAGAATTATATTGTCATACAATATATTCTAGATAAATACAAGTTTTAAATTTCACTGAATTAAAAAAACAAGGTAAGGCTCAATATAAATCAATATAAATGTACTGTATATGGATCAAAGTCAAATAAATAAGACAAAACGGCAATGGAGAAAACGGTTTCCAATAGGATTGAACCTGGAGCCTTTGTAGAACATTATGGCTCCAAAGTGGTGACTGTTGCTCACCATAGATTAGATAGATTATTGTGTAAGACGTCAGAGCCAATATTACATCTTATGTTTGACTAAGTGCATCCTTTGTAGTTCACTCATGGCATGACTTCTGTGGCAAGTAATTATCAGCTACACATCTGTCATCCTTAATTTGCATAAGACTTGGGAGAAACACAGCACTTACTTGGAAATAACTGGAATATAATATAATATTATATATAATATATTATATATATATAATAATAACAAAGCTTTCCTCTTCCCCCCCAAAAAAGAAAAATTCATTTGCACCTGCTTGCTAAATGTATAATTTTTCTGAAATGTCAGGATTCCACCATCGTGAATACAGTAAGATCTCCCATGTGGAAATAATCGATAGTGGAATGTGACAGGGTAATGAGGTAGAAAGCAATTCAAGTCTTTCATATTCACACGGCAACAGTGGGATGGTCTAATCAGCATTTAATTCATCCAACAAGTTGTCATTTGCATATAGCTTATTCAAGGAGAACAGAGAACAGACTTCACAAATCAGTTTGATCTGCCAGTGCAATGCTAACACAGTGACATAGGAAATGTCAAATCCAATTTTTGTCTCATCCAATGAAGATAATCACTTAGAGGTCCAATTGGGGGGGGGCAGTTTGGTGAATATTGGAAATTCATCAACACCTGGGTATCCACAGCTGCTCCCTATCCATAGCACATCTTAAGCCAGGAAATGACAGGTCAGTCCCTCTTGGATTATTTATAGAGGCTGTTTCAACAGGGTTTTTGAATGCATGCTAAAAAGAGAGACTTAGAGTGAATTTAATATACATAAACAATAAACAATATACTATATATTGGAATATTTCTATATAAAGATAATACGATACTTTGTATTGTACACATTTAATATTTTATTACACCTAAGAAATTAGAATGTTTAAAGGGACTGTACTTGATATTCAGAAAAAAATAGTGGCCTGGGATTGTCTGCATGTGGCTTTCACAGAGAGTACCCAACTGTCAAATACCGACGCTTTGTCACGGCAGTATGACTTCATTCTCTGCTCAGCCTCTCTGTCCCACATTAAACAGTCCACTTAGCCTCTCTGTCCCACTATAACCAGTCCATTCAGCCTCACTATTATTCCTGACAGTTTAAATGTAAAAACCATACATTGTGGCATTTCACTGCCTAATAATATCTTTGGCAGAGCGTACAGACTGACAATTGTGATGCAGATTTATCAGATACCAACTGTTTCAATTTAGTTTAGCCAACTTACAAACAAGTTTCTAAAAGCCTAAGAATGAGAAGCTGGCTAACAGCATTTATTCTGCTCTTGATTTTAAGGGACGATTGGGCACAAGGAGGTTGTAGTGACAGGGCACTTTATATTTTAGAGAGGTCATGATCCCAGTGCAGCGTATTAGGAAAAAACAACACCTGGCGCTCAAAATTAATCCAAAGTACATCTCAAACAAATGGGACAAACCACATGTACAATTTCCTCAAACAAAATTACGGGAAATAAACACCAGTACTGAGAATGCCTGTTTGATCGAAACAAGGGCAAACTACAGGACAAGATAACATGGGGTTGCTCAAATAAAACCAATGGCTCAAGCCACATGTTACAGGAAGAGGCTCCTTTGGTCTACACGTGCAATGCAGGCAAGGACAGAGAGGGCACAACCTTTGGCATAACACCACATTACAGTGTCACAGCCAGTCACGCTCCATCTCTTCTGGGCTTGTTATAGCAAGACACAGTCTGTCAGGTGTCTCACGAGTACCAGACCGTGAATACACCCCTGCGAATGTGAGCAGTATATGGCGTCTAATTAAGCAGTTCATTAATTCATTTTTGTCATATTATGTGACATGGCGGTGCCCTCTACTGCTAAAGGGACTTCCTGGTGGGCTTACCTGAGGGGAATACATATCAGTTCTCATCAGTTCAGTAGAACTACACTGACCAGTTTTCTTCAATTGAATTAATAGAACTCAGCGGTAACTGCATTATGTCAGGCTAAACATGTAGGACTGCAATGTCATGTTATTTATGAAATGACAGTGAGAGTGATTGACACAGTGGAATCATGTTAGTGTAAAAGTTAATGTGTGAATGTGAGATATGTCAAATCAAAACACTCCTGTGGGGGTGTTAAATACAACATTTTAGCACCCACCCGACAAAGATGTCTTGCTCAACAGCTATTAATAGTAAAGAGTTAGGTAAATGAGTTCCTTTAGTACTGAACTCCCCCATCCTGGATTTATATGATTTTATGAATCACTTCTGAGACATCCAAATTATCAGAGAGGGTTGGTTGTGTCACAAAAGTACATGCAGTAATCCTAATAATCCGTAATCCAAAATCACTCAGGAATCAGCCATTAAAAACTTGTATGAGAATGTTAAAATGTAATCCAGTTGAGAAACACCAGAGTAGTTGTCAGACAATTTTCTAGGTTTAGCCTTGGGCTATATTATTGACCACAGTCACCCAATGACAGTGCTTTATATCTTGTGACAGTTGCAGCAAAAGAAAACCTTTTCTCTTCACACTTTTTTCCTTTTACCAGCATGCATTGGGAGGAAGGCAGGGAGTCAGTGTGAACAGGTCATCAGTCCATCATAGGGCCACACAAATCTCACACATATGAAAGCCCCCAGAGAATTCAGAGTGCTGAAGGGCAAAGGTGTAAAAACAAGAATAAACTAGTCTGGGATTGCATATGGCCACCGTGTCCCTGCTTTATTGCCATGGACCCTTTTCACCTCCCCGTATTAATTTGTACTCTGTCAAGTCAAAAAATATGACAAAAATGAAATAAAAAATCTAAATAAACAATATGAAATACCATATACCATTTTTTTAAAACAAAGACATCATCTAATAATAATCTGCTTAGTACATGGTTATAGTTTTTGTTTTTGAGAAAATTGCATATCCACTTTCTTGCAGAGAGATGAGAAGATGTTTGTGCCCCAAATAGGTGGATACAGGGAGCATGCATTTAGCTTTGCTTAGCTTAGCATAAATACTGGGAGCAGAGGGAAACAGCTTGCAGGATCAGTCTTCACATAGTGTTAATTAATGAGCTTATGAGATGTTGATAAGAGGATTTTTTTCTTCTTTTAGTTATTTATTTTTTTTACATTCGACAGAGCAAGCCTAACTTCCATTGTAAACTATAGTTGTCTGTTATTATCTAATTGGCTTCATTCATACAAAAACAAGTGTGCAAAAAACAATTATGGCTCTGGTTTACAGGGATTTTATTTTTGTGTGTACACCCGCAACTTGCCAGGTCACACAGTCATGTGGATTAAATGAGTAACATGGGGGGGATTTTTCATCTTTGGACAGAGCCAGGGTAGCAGTTTCCCGCTGTTTCTAGTCTTTGTGTTAACTAAGCTAATCAGCTACTGGCACTAGCTAGATATTTACTGTACAAATATGAAAGTTATATCAATCTTCTCATCTAATGCTCAGAAGGAAGCAAAGCATGTTTTCCAAAACATCAAGCTATTCCTGTAAACCTAAAATTATAATCACAGTTTATGCCCTGGGCTGAAAGATGTCACTGTGCTAAAGCAGCACATAGTCTGGAGAATTCAGTCATCTCCACAGGGGTGTAAGTCAGCAGTGACCAATCCTGCGCTCCAAATGTATCTGCCTGGCCCCACATGAAGCCATAACTCATGCTGCTTCTTCATTACCGAGGATCCTGTGTGCCTGGACCAGCTTTGTTCTCCAGTGGAGGGTGTCCATTAATCCCACACTGCAATCATCTCCACTATCTTAATGACTCCACCAAGAAAGACAGAGACAGAGGAGAAGGTGAGGACAATAGTTTTTGTTCTCTTAAAACATGATGAACCTTTGGAAACACGTCACCTTGTTATTTCAATCTACTTCCAATCAAAGTGTTTGTAACTGGAGCCTGGGACGGAGCAGTGGGATAGTTTATACCCCCAGGTAATAATGTTACTGAATGATGGCACAACGTGAAGGAGGGCTGTGGTCTGAACTTAGTCACTATGTCTACTGTGCTTGGATATTCTAGATGTTTTAAATGCTATGACTGGTTGACTGCTGAGAGAGTGCAAAATGCATATTGTATTTCAATGCTGTGGTACTCTGTACTAAGGTGCATATGACAATAAACTTGAACTTTCCGCAGCTTGGACTCAATTGGCTAAACTACAGTAGGCCTATAAGGATCTAGCTTAAGTGTTTTGGTAGAAACACTTATTTACTATCCTGTTAATCATTGACTATCAGGGTAGCGTTCAAAATGCTTTATGATTATTTGGTTACAGTTCATTAATGCTGGAAAAGGAGATTGAACCTAAATGCAGATAAAGGCAGAGTAACAAAGTAGCAAAACTTTTCGGTTACACTTGACATGAAGGTATGTACTGTACATAAGAGTGACAAGACACTGTCATGAATGTTTTATAAAACAATATGAACAAGTCAAATGTTTATGACATAACACTTCTTTCAGGAAGTGTAATTTGGTTATGGTTAGGGTTCATGGTTCTTGACTGTGTCATGACAGTGTCACGTGTTCACTCTTAGGAAACTTGAAGTAAAGTGTTACCAAACATTCTTTGACTTTAAGTCTGAACAACTCTTACAGTAAGTTATCATAACTGACAGCAGTGTTATTAACAAAGGTCACATTAGTGCAGTGGCATTTAGCAGCATATGCTACAAATAGAACTCTGGGAATTGGCCTCTGGGTTTTCAAAGCCAGTGCAGGTGCATCTGTTAAAAAATGGGAAATCATTTTATGTGAAAGGAGGAACGGTCTGCAAGCCATGCTGAACTTAGAAACACTTGTTAAAAAAACTGTTAAAGAAGTGTTAAAGAACAACACGGAGCACTCCTGGTGTCAGCTGAGAAAGAAAATAAAGAGCCATGTCTTAATCCTTTCACGACTGTGCCCTCAGATTCACAATCTGCACATTACATTTGGGCCTATCATGTAATGCTCTCTGGCCCCAAAAGACTTCTACCCTTCCATGGCAAAAGTGACAGTGGATCATGTATTTGTTTAGCGTGACAACCCCCGTGAAAGGAATTGTTTCACTATCAGAATTTGATCCATTCTGTCCGATAACATTTGGAAAGTCTAGAAGAGCTGCATCATTAAATCTTTTAATTTCCATTCGATTTAGTGGAGCGCTGAACAGGAAGTAGCCAGCTTGGGGGGGAGGCCTCAAGTGACCTGCTCTATGGGCCGCACAGTGCGGCAGCCGTGCCGATCATCTGGGTAATTGTTGGCTACATGATGGTTTTATGCGCCGCTGAGCAACTCTCATATAAATTAATCATGGTCACAAGATATTTAACAGAATAAGAATCTTACATGGCCCCCTTTCTACAGTATTTGCTGTGGTCAAAGTAAAAGTTATGCCATGTTAATATCCCTTTCTCTACCTTCTGTAGATACACAACTCAATAACATCTACCATTCTCAAAATCCATGGCTCTGTAAACGGACAACAGACGGTTCCCTTAACAGAGGTGTCAGGCACCATTCAAATGTTGCACGCTGATACAAACAAAGCAATGATTTCACCCCCAAGGTAGTTTTATTCTCACACTTTATTAAATCAACACAGCTGTGCAAAACACCCTGCTCAAGACAAAGTACACAACCGATCAAAAAAGTGATAATGACTTGAAACAACCCAAATATCCTCCTCCTGAGGGTGTCAGGATGTACTTAGACTAGCTGTCAGTGTGACCTGTGCCACCTGGACAAGTTTTCTGTGCATTCTTTTTTGTGCAAGAATAAAGTTATTCTGACAGACAGGAGCCTGTTGCCAAGCCAACCGTGATAAAAACAGAGACAGAAAAAAGAAGCGGAGTGAGATCTGGTTCAACTCTCAAAGAGGAAAAAGATAAAGCTTTTACTCATTTCAGCCTATTGCATTTTGTATTTCATCTCTGCAGCATAGAAATAGGTGGAAGCGGTCAATCATTTTTCATTTCAGATAATTGGATTCTCTGGAAATGGATTTTCTGCTTAGACTTAAAAATTAAAAGAAAAAGGGAATTTAGTTTGCTATTTAATTTGCTCTAAAGTGCCACTAACGACGATGCATTGAGGGCACTAGTTGTAAAATAGAGAGGAGATATTGCATTGATAGGTCAAACACATTGACAGGTAAAACATCTGTTCGACATTGATGACTGTAACATACTCTGATTTGATAATTGACTGCCCTCTAATTGGACTATCCAAGAGTGGCTTGCTATTTCAGCTCTTATATGATACCCCTCCCCCCCAGGCCACGCTACCTTTCACTGCTTCACGTGTCCTGCACAGCACGCCTCCTCTGTATGCCTTCCATTCTGCTGTAGCACCAAGCCTGATATCGTGCAAAGTTAAACACAGAGAAAGGTCAGGGAGGTATTGACAGAGCCCTGCTTAGAACGGTGACATTTGAGCCCAAGAGCGTGTGTTTTATTAAGTGTTCGATATCCACCGGATGTAACATGGGGGGGGGGGGGGGTAATCCAATGTAGTGGGGTCAGCTAATTCGCCAGAGGAGATCAAACTGTGAGAGGACATGCATGACTGACTTTAGGATTACTGGACAGAGATGAAGTTTGGTTGCTTAATTAAGCTGCTGTTAACAAATTGCTGCCTTACAGACCGGCATGGAGACGATTCCTTTCCTGAACTCTGTGACAAGGCGGTGACCTTTTGAGACCACTTTTAACAGATGCTTTGTGAGTGTACTGTGAGACAGAGCTTATGTTACTATTCGCATCACGCCTAACTTGCATGGCAGTCTCAAGGGACGTCGCCAGGCATATTTTAGGGGGGCTGAAGTTACTCCAAAATGTTTGCACCCCTAAATGATACTAACAACAACGATAACAATTTGATTTATCAATAAATGAATCCTCATTCATATAGACCCAACAAATGATATATATCCAGTTACAAAAAAATTGCAGAAAAGTCCGAAGTCAGACAAAAGTACAAAGAGTCTTGGTACATTGGTGTGAACTAGCAGCTTTCAGAGCGTTGCAGACCGGAGCGTTGCAAGTAACTGGAGGATTCATCTCTCGTTGCTACTCTTTGGTCCGAACTTGCTATGCACCCTCCCGCCCACATGCCAATACACACGCTTATGGTGAAAGGGAGATTGATTACAACATGTCATACAATAAGAGAAATACGAGAGTAAAACTGTATGTTGTTTATAATAACCTGCTTACCTTTTAGCTACGTTTTCTAGAGGTAAATGAAAAAATATATATTTTGCATTGGAAAAACTATAGTCTAGCTAGAGTGAACGAGCAAAATACAAGAAATGGTTAACTTAGCATGCTAATCACAACTCATTATTCTTTGCCGATAATATAGCTTATCTCTTGTAGGCCTATTCTAAAACAATATCAATCCCCATAGAATGTTGTTGTTACTGAATATTAAATGCCATACAGTCCCTTCAATTCAACGAGAAAGAGAAGCAGGAGATTGGGAGGGCAGTTGAGTCTGAAGGAGCCGGTGGGATTGAGATCAGTAGTGGCTAGCTATATTCTAACCAATTTAACTTTCTGCATTTACTGCCTATGATAAATTAAATAAATACAGTGAGGAAAATAAATATTTGAACACCTTGCTATTTTGTCTGAAATTATCAACGTAGGTGCATGTCTACTGTGAGACACCGCCTACCAAGAGCCTGGGTCTGTCCGAGGTTTCTTCCCAAAGGGGAGTTTTTCCTTGCCACTGTCGCACTGTTGCTTGCTCTGGAGGAAACTACTAGAACTGTTGGGTCCTTGTAAAGTGTCTTGAGATAACTCTTGTTATGAATTGATACTATAAATAAATTGAATTGAATTGAATTAGAGACATAATCTAAAAAAAAATCCAGAAAACACAATATATGATTTTTTAACTATTTATTTGTATGATACAGCTGCAAATAAGTATTTGAAAACCTGTCTAACAGCTAGAATTCTGACAATAAAGACCTGTTAGTCTGCCTTCAAAATGTCCACCTCCACTCCATTTATTTTCCTAAATTAGATGTACTTGTTTGAGGTCATTAGCTGCATAAAGACACCTGTCCACCCCATACAATCAGTAAGAATCCAACTACTAACATGGCCAAGACCAAAGAGCTGTCCAAAGACACTAGTGACAAAATTGTACACCTCCACAAGGCTGGAAAGGGCTACGGGGGAAATTGCCAAGCAGCTTGGTGAAAAAAGGTCCACTGTTGGAGCAATCATTAGAAAATGGAAGAAGCTAAACATGAGAACTGTCAATCTCCCTTGGACTGGGGCTCCATGCAAGATCTGACCTCGTGGGGCCTCAATGATCCTAAGAAAGGTGAGAAATCAGATCAGAATTACATGGGAGGAGCTGGTCAATGACCTGAAAAGAGCTGGGACCACCGTTTCCAAGGTTACTGTTGGTAATACACTAAGACGTCATGGTTTGAAATCATGCATGGCACGGAAGGTTCCCCTGCTTAAACCAGCACATGTCAAGGCCGTCAGTTTGCCAATGACCATTTGGATGATCCAGAGGAGTCATGGGAGAAAGTCATGTGGTCAGATGAAACCAAAATAGAACTTTTTTGTCATAATTCCACTAACCGTGTTTGGAGGAAGAAGAATAATAAGCACCATCCCAAGAACACCATCCCTACTGTGAAGCATGAGGTTGGTAGCATCATGCATTGAAGATGGGTCGAGGCTGGGTCTTCCAACATGACAATGACCCGAAGCACGCAGCCAGGATAACCAAGGAGTGTCTCTGTAAGAAGCATATCAAGGTTCTGGCGTGGCCTAGCCAGTCTCCAGACCTAAACTCAATAAAGAATCTTTGGAGGGAGCTCAAACTCCGTGTTTCTCAGCGACAGCCCAGAAACCTGACTGATCTAGAGAAGATCTGTGTGGAGGAGTGGGCCAAAATCCCTTCTGCAGTGTGTCAAACCTGGTGAAAAACTACAGGAAACGTTTGACCTCTGGATTTGCAAACAAAGGCTACTGTACCAAATATTAACATTGATTTTCTCAGGTGTTCAAATACTTATTTGCAGCTGTATCATATACAAATAAATTGTTAAAAAATCATACATTGTGATTTCTGGATTTTTTTTTAGATTATGTCTCTCACAGTGGACATGCACCTACGATGACAATTTCAGAACCCTTCATGATTTTTAAGTGGGAGAACTTGCAAAATAGCAGGGTGTTCAAATACTTATTTTCCTCACTGTATGTAGATGTTACCTAAATGTTGTTAAAGATGAGCACATGCCAACAGATACACAAAAAATGAAAGCAATCTTACATACAGTACATATATACACTAATCATTACTCCAAATATTTTATTCCTTCTGCCATCAGGTTATTGTATTTACACAGTAGCCACTTTAAATAGTATCCGTATCAATAGCTTACATGATAAAGTATGCAGTGATGCCTATTTTTCTTTCTTTAGATATAGTATGCTATTACTTTATCATATATTGACATTAGCAGACAGATAGCATTTATTAAGTCATTGTTTACAGAAGAACTCATAAAGAGCTAAATACCCACCTCCCCCCCTGCCATGCAGCTTTAATTTGTCTAAAAGCTAACATTACAGTAACTTTAGTTGAATAAAGTAGAAATGGAAGAAGATGATATGTCTGTCACGTTTTACTTGTTAACATCTTGGATTGTTGTCTGGTTGTTGACATAAGCGGAGCAAACGGAACTTACAAATCCCCTGGGGGCTAAGCACCCCCCCTGGCTTTCAATCCTAGTGACGTCCATGGCAGTCTCCTTTCTATAAGTGTATGATATATCTTTACATTTCATATGAAGGATCTTGTTATTCTGGATTTTTTTCTAGATTTTTTTTACCCATGTCTACCTATCAAGAAACTATTTTTACCAGGCACAACAGCGACATGGTATTGTTTTCACTCTGCGTGCGTGTGTGTGTGTGTGTGTGTGTGTGTGTGTGTGTGTGTCTCTGTCATGGTGAACTGTAGAGGGAACTACCACAGAAGAGCCAACATGGGTTGGGAGAGGATGCGAGTACTTTGCCAGGTGTGTATGTCTGTCTGTGTCCTGGCTGAAAGATGCAGCCACGAAGCTTTGATGATGTTTAATTGAGATCAAAATGAAAGCCAAATTTGAAGATGGATGGGTCAGAACAAGGGTGCTGGAAGTATGTGGTTCAGAAAGTAGAAAAGGGGCCTTGCCCTCTCTACTTTACAGCCCCTTTTTTTTAAGGATGAAGCTAACTATTTATGACCCATTTGTAAATATGTATGTCTTAGGAACCAATGAACTTTGGGCTGAGGGTAGAGAAGTCAGATAGTTTTGAGAGGTGGACTAATGTGTGCCTGGTTATGGTCTTTTTCCCTAGGATTTGTTTACAGTAAGGAAAAGTAATAATAGCAATAGGAAAATACCTGCCTCATTCTTTACAAGCAAGAGGTGATTCTTACTTAATTTGATATTCATAGCTTATCTTTTAATAACATAATACTCGTAGTCCAGCTACAAAGAGTACACAGTAAAACAAAACAACAACCTCCCCTTACATTCTGGGTAACATCTGAGAAACAACTTGTCAAATCACAAAATGTCATCTTCCATTATTTAATCAAAACCCGGGGGAGTAAAAAAGTGAATATAAAACATGCAATATACCTATTTAGCATGATGATTCATTTGTTGATGTGTAATTAAGATTACTTTATTACTACACATATAATGCTCATATTTGCAAAACTGGACTGGTGACCATACTTTATACTAAAAGATCCTAACGGGTTTAGAGAGGTAAAGGTTGTAACGTCCATGGTTCATTAATCAAACATGGACAGCCCACCTCAATGCAGAAATTCATTGGGAATGGGCCTTCTTGTGAATGAATGAGCTGCAGCTGAATTTTACAAATTTGCCCAGTAAGGTAATATTTTTGTAAGATTTTTGGGCATTTTAGGCCTTTACTTGACAGGACAGCTGAAGACATGCAGCAAAGGGCTATAGATCGGAGTCCAACCCAGGCCGCTGCGTCAAGGAATAAACCTCTACATATGGGCGCCCGCTCTACCAACTGTGCTATCTGGATGCCCAAGGTGAATGTTTTATGTCTACTTTAAATTGTGAATAGTACAGACACATTTCCTTAAACTAGTGTATGCAACAAGTGAATTGCTGGATAATTCATAACACATGACCTTGGCAAAATGACCATACAAAGAATTGTTGAACTGTCCTTGGGCAAGACACTGAACCCAGAGTTACCATCGGAGTGTATAGATGTGTGTGAATGGTTTCTGTACTATGTAAAAGCGCTTTGAGTAGTCATTGAGACTAGAAAAGTGCTATGTAAGAACAATCCATTTACATTTAAGTTTAAATTACTTTCACAGTAAATTAAAGTAAATGTACTTGTTCCATCTGCTTTGGCCGTAAAAAGAAATTCACGGAATTCACATGTTTTGTTCATAATGGCCTTTTTATTTTTAGCATTTTAAAGAGAATGAGGAAAGATTCTGAATGTCACACAGCTCCACTAACTTAAACTCTCATCACCACAAATACTGGAATACATTGGGTTGATTATCTGCAGGGGCTCAGAAAGGATATAACAACAGACTCTCCAGCAACGACGATTATGAGTTTGTCTTTAGAATGAATGTTTTGATTGGAACAAAAGTTTACATTGTATGCTTCTCCGGGATCAGCCAGCTCGGAGGACGTCTATATTCCGATTGGCGGCTGGCGAAAAATTTCTTTCTGATTGACACTCAACATGCTCAACACACCCAAAAAGCGACGCCGACAGATTTGCCTCCTTGCATCTGAGAGAAGCTACTATTGAAAATGAATGACTTTCGGTTACTTTAGACGCTCAAGTCAATGGCGGTGTGAATGTCCGGTTACTAGCAAAGGGAGGCCTTGCAGGCAGACACGACCACTGTAAGGGATCACACATGGTGGAAAAAAAACCAAGGCTGTAGTCAAGTCCACCTTTGTCGAGTCCAAGACCAGATCTAGTCAAGTCCAAAGAGGTTATAGTCCAAGTCAAGAGTCCAAATGAGAGACAGTCAAGACCAAGGCAGAAAAAAAAGGATCCTCTTAAAGACCACCTACTTACCTGTTCATAATGTATGTGATGTGAGAGACAGTATATTAGCTATTTTAAGATGATAATTTTGCATCATTACTTTTCATGATCAAAAAGCAAGTGCAGAGTAACACACTATAGGATCAAATTAGGCTATAGTATTTATTTTAAATAGAGCCATTTCACTTAAAGTTGAAGTGCAACTTCACATGTTTGGCCTTTATATTCGGTTTTTGTTTACAACTGTGAAGCCAACCGTGAAGAGCTTGTTAATGCAATTAAAGAAAGCAGTTGATTAACAATTATCAAAGAATGCTGCTCTCTTCTTGAACTTGAAAATGTGAATTGTTTAGTTCTATATGATGAATGTATAATACATGAAGAAAGACTATGTTAGACAGACACAACACACAGTATAGGTTTTCTCTGTTGACTCTTCATCAACATTACCTGTTTCCTGTGCAGTATACTCCCTCTCTGTGTATAGGCAGACTTTATTTGGTGAACAGCAGTCAAAGGAAAATGACTTACCTACTTTTCTTCTAAGGTTGCTTGTATTTTTCTGAAGGAGGCCACTGTGAGATGAGTGACAAACCCCTATTACAGTGGCATGGTTCTACCAGTCTCTCGTACATTGAAGGATTGAACTAAATAAAGGTCACTAAACATCACGCATTACTGAATGATGATGACAAATTTCTAAAATACAAATTACTCTCCTATTCAAGAGAAAAGTCTTTGCTTTAAGAGGAACAAAAGATGAACCTCAATATCCTCCAGAAATCTCACTGACTTATAAACACTGATAGCAAAAATATGTTTTAATTTATCTAACTGCAAAAAAGGTCCAAGATAACGTTTTCCACTGCATGGTACATCCTCGACTCGCCTAGACTCTACTCCCTTTTTTTTGGTTTTCCATAACAAAAAAAAGTCCCTGGTACCTGCTTACAGGTACTTTTTGTAGTACTACCGCAGTCGAGGTTCCAAGCGAGCTGAGGCAATACCAAAAGGTGACGTGAAAACCTGCAGACTGCTGATTGGTTGGAGAGAATTGAATTGAATCATTGCTAGCAACAGACGGGTGTGTGTGTGTCCTGAACAAACCCGCCGTGTTAAAATAGTTTAGCTTGCGTTTTTTTTTTTTTTGGCTGCCTCCAGCTTCTTTTGAAACTAATTTTGTCTTCCGGCAGCGGCCACACGGCGATAATTAAAAACAACACAAACCTTTTGTGTGTGTGTCGCCTTAGGTCATGGCAGTTTCCTGCTATAGCGACCAGCCACAGCTCGCCTCATGCTTCAGGCTGTAATAATCTGCAATGGAAGCCGGAGGACGGGGCACCGCGGTCGAGTCTTGCCAAGCCGAGTCGAGCAGGTACCATTTATGGAAAAGCGCCATTAAATATTACTGTCACATGTTGGCGGCCACAGAAAAGTGAATCGTTTATTAATCTCGCCTTCTACCTTTTTATGATGGGACAACAATGCCTTTGCTACTGAAAGAAGTCAGCCACTATTCTCCCAGCTCGACAATGTCACTTGTGCAGAAACACAGCCTATTTCAAGTTCTTAAACAAACAACCGGTGCTGTTGTTTACTGTCTTTCTTAAAAAGGGTCATGTACCACCTCTGTTGTTCTTATCTAGCTCCTCTTTGCCCCCATCTCTTTTGACTCAAGAGGAGACTACTGATTTAACCCAGCTGGCGTGGGGAGATTATTTATCATCACTCACATCCTCAGCATCAGTCTCTGCTGGGTTATATGCTACAAGATCCAAAGCATTGTGTAGCCTTGTACTTTCAATCTACCTGATGGCCAAATTTTCAAATGTGATATAGAGGACACCTACAAAGTAGGTTGGTGAAACTGTTGGCTCACCGTTCTAAATGAATGCGCTAAATGAAATGAAAACAAATCTGAACATCTTATTTACAACATTGAGTGCCCCGTCCACTGGACATCACAGGATGGTGAGTGTAACAGGCAAGCAGTAAGAAATAAAGTGAGCTGCCCTTCTGAACTGATTTTGTTTCACATTTTGCTATCATCTCACATCCCGTTTGCGATTCAACTCGCTACTTCGTGCTGCGACCAACGGTAAACATGAAATATCATTTGTTCATAAAAATCTTGATTTGGGCGGCAATGCCATGGCTGGATAGCTAATTAGTCTTCTTGTTAAATACGCTGTCAACTTATATTTAGTGATTCACTGCTATAATTGTTATGAGTCTTAATTTTGTATATCTGTCCCCCCCCCCACCTCCACCTAACACCCAACATATCAAGGCCGTTGGTCGCCTACCAAGATCCAGGCTCTATCTAAGGTTTGTCCTATTTACTAGAGTAGTGAACAAGGTTTCCATTGCATAATAACCTTATGTGATGATGATTTATAATTTGTCCATGTATTGTCCACTTCTACATCACATGGCAGAGGCAACCATTTCTGGGCTCCCTGTGGTCCTCAATGAGCACCTAGTCAGGCATTATCCCCTACCCACATCTCAAATGTTTATCTTGAATTTTGTTCCAATATATCTGCAAAATGTTTAGCGTCAGTGCTTTTTAATTGGATTTTTCAATATGGACAAGGCAAATTAACCACCTATATATTTTGCATAACACAGCTGAATACACAACCCGCCTTCACGGCAGTTTTCTGAAATGGTCACATTATTTTGATGAATTGATTTGTTAACAGGGGCACGTCTTTTTAGCTTATTTTGTGGTGGTTGCCACGAAATGAACAGCCGCCGGGACACTATCCGCTGTTTCTAGGGGGGAAATGAAACACCACACGCAGGAAATGGCGACAACAACGGGACAGACAGGGACAGTGATTAGGAGAATAAAAACGCGGAAAGGAATTGCCTTCAGTTCCTCTAACCTCTTTATGCGGTATTTCAATACCACTCAATATTGTAATCGTGCTCTTATCACAAAAGATGCTTCCCATTGACATACATTAGTTTAAAATTCCTACTCACCACCAAGAAAATCGTGTCCCTGTAGACGAATCAATAGCTTAAATAACGTCACAGATTAAATAAAGAGACTGGGCTGGAATACGCTACTTCCACGTCACACTATCACATCCTCATATTCTAAAGCTGAATTAGTGTATTCATTGGCAAAGCAAGGGGTGTTTAGAACACATGGAACATAAGCATGAGAAGCAGAGAGGTGGCTGATGTTGCGGGAGTGATTTTGGCACATGTTTTTTCTGGGACTCTGGGTCACAATTGAATCCTTCATAATTGCTGTGATGTGAAGTCAAGCTGACCGCAGCTGCCATCCTCCACAAAGGAGAAAGCTTCAAACCTTCCAAAGGGACCTTTCAAGTGTACTGGGGGAGAGGGGGGTCATTGGAGTATTTCTTTAATATTTGGCATATTTTAAGGAGACATTTTCAAGAAAATATATTTACAAATATTTCCTTTTTTCTTTACAGGAAAAAAAATACTTAATTACATTACAATGTGTGGATGCACAGCAGCTTTACAATGCCTACCACACAGCTTGGTAGAAAGGATAAATACAATACACATACTATCTACAAAGAATATAGCTTTATGTCTTTAAGCATAGCTATGCTCATACCAGTTATAACATGTCTAAATGGTTAAGGGGAACTTTTCAAGTGTCTATATGAGATAAATACTGTGTGCATGGCATGGAAGTGGGATTTGCTGCATGCCTGTTCAGTTGTTTGAGCTATCAGAGCTAAGGGAGTATTGTACAAGAATGTGTGTTTTTGAAATGGGAGTGCTGTACATCTGCTGTGATTTAGGGGCTGCATGCCTGGTTGTATGATTATCATTACCATGCATGCATATTTTATCTTTTGGTAACCTTTTTGAAGTCTGCCTAAGTACATTTCATAATTTGTAAAAATCTAAGTAGCAAAAGCAGTAGTGTGGTGTTGCTATACTGTCGCAGAACCGTTTGGAGAGGAGGATGGGGTGGATTCTTGAACCAGAAAAGTGTGTGTTGGTGCAAGACCAGACATGAACCTCTGGTGGCAAACAATGTTGTGAAACAATTCCATTATGATTATTTTGTGGGTTGAATCCTATCATCTACTGGCTCGACCTCTGTGAGTTGATTGAGGAAGCAGTTACGAGTGCTCGGAACAATGGGACTTAAAGCAGGGTTCAGTTCACAATGTTATACAGGTCTAATGAGACACAAAAGGATATATACATGTTCTAACAATCGCTCCATTCACTGTGATGACGTGGGAGTAGTAAGATACAGAAAAGGGGCACCAGAGGAAGGGAGGATTGGTTTAATGTTGGTTAATGCAGATAAATCCTCAGAAAGGAAAACAGTGTTACAATTTATGATTCATAATGGAAACAGATGAGCGTGGCTTTGTTCAGAGATGTTACAGAATGGAATATAAAAGATTCACAGCAGACATTGTCCTCTTATAGCCACGATAGACTTCTTTTTGACATTTTGACTTGTCATAGTAGGAAAAGCACAGGTGTTAGTGATTATGATTACGATGGTTCTGTTATATTCAAGCGTGAGTGACAGTGAGTCAGCATGCACAATACCAGGACCCTGAAACTGAAGCAGTGAAATGGAAGTCATCCATCATTAATCCTATTATTTCAAATCAAGCTGACCAAACTACAGTGATCCAGTCCAATGTTGCTTTGAAAAACCGGCATAAAAGTAAGACGGATTACCTGATCCTGGATAGGAAGAAATGGGATTTCCAAATACGGATCATTTTGATCCAGATTAAATGTTTTGAACAACTGGCCCGAGATTGTAGTCAATAAACCAATGCCACAAGGTAAATACAATTTTATAAATAAGATCAAAATTCTCATCCACACAGAGTTGAATAGGTTTTTACCAAGCGTTCATGTACATGTACTAAAAAAACCTATGGAGGACCTAAAAAATACTTTTCAGAGAGGGTTATATTGTTTTTAAAAAGGTGTACCACAGTAGGACATAGAATCGTACTAATAAAACAACAATTTTTCTGTGGGGGGTCTCCGTAAAAATAAATCTTGTCATTGCACTTGCCAAAGGCTGCCAAGAAAAGTAACAATTACTGTCAGGGGGAGGTTCCATTCCATCATAATGGTGTTGCTGATATTGCTTTGTGACAGGCATTACTGTGGCTCAGAAGTTGGACTATTTCTGAGGCATAACATTTCCAGGTACAGATTGCAGGGTTTCTGGACACTAAATGTATGTAGGTTTTTGAAGCAAGTCCATGTTAAATTTACTTTTTCTCCTGAGCACATTTATTATCAAACATGACATTGTATGTCATGCAAAAAAAAAGAAAGTATAATGGCCATCAAAACATACACCCTTTTCCCTCATTATCACAGAGCATTTTGAAGTGTTATCCATTTATGAATGATCATGTGTTTTAATCTGCATCCTAAGAATTGAACGTGATAGCAAAACAAGAAAAGGGAGGGAGTGAAATTGATGGCGATGGAGAGAGAAAAGGAGTGAGACAGTGTGTTTTCCATCAGAGTCAACCTTGCCAGGCAATTTGGGCCCCCATTTCAGAGGCCTAATGGGAGATGGACAGTGATGGACAGCACGTGTGGGTTACTTATTAATCTGGGAGAGGCAATTGGAGAACCTTTATCGACCTGCGGTAAATTAAATAAGGCCTATCCTGAAATGGCATTATTCTCCCTCAACTCTCCCTCTGCTCCTCTGTCCTCTCTTGACCCGCTGCAAGGGATTACAGCAAATAAAATGGGAAAATGTAGACACTGTGAAATGATGATGGATATTAACCACACATACAGTAAAAGGTAGTGTTGGAGAATTAATGCATAGAGATTAATCATCCAATCATTTAGGGAACTTCAGAGGTTTTGTGGAAAAATGTAAGGTAATGTTTTTTTACAAAGTAAGTGTTTAGGTTAGGAGGGTTTATGGTCTTGTACCTATGTTAAAGGGAGTTTTGAATTACATATTCCTGTCATGAACCTTAGCATGACTTTTGTATTTGAAAAAGGTTAAATTACACTCTAATTAGTAACTGCATTCAGTTGATTGTCTGTTTAGTACAGAAACAAGGCTGTTAAGCATTTATGATTCAATTAGGATCCAACCTTGATATGCTTAGGATGCCTAAGGAGCAACAAACATTCAACAGTTATTTTTTGTCACGCATGCAAGCACTTGAGAAACACCAACCCCCATGCTCACAGCGTCACAATGGCAGCTCAGTGCCATAGAAAAAAAATGCTCACCCAAGTATTTTTAAAACCTATAATTGCTTCAACTTTTTTCTGATTGGTCTTTCCTTAATTATTTTTTTAGCAACGTGGGTGCTAATCTTTCATTTGAGCCATTTATGGATGGCCCTCTCAGAGGTGTCGTCTTGTAACTTCACCAGAGGAATCAGATATGAAAATACGCCTGTGAAGAAGACTGAGAAAATAGCCCAGCATAAGTCACCTTGTGTCCAATTATAGCCTCAGCTCTGTTGTACATCCATCAGTCTATTGTAAGTTATCAAGGGCAACTTTCCCCTTAAGTCTTCAGAAGACCTAAAGGTATCAGACACTTTGGCACTGGCCCTTTCTTTCCCCTCTCCAATATGAAAGTTTTTCCAAAATAATACTAGAACTGATTGCGTGTTCCACTAGTTACTAACAGGGCAGATAATGTCATTACCACATTACGCTAAAGAGGAAGGAGATGGTGCCCACTAGGTTGGAGGGTAATTCTTAGTCTTGATGATCATCACACACTCCAATCTTCAGACAGCTAGGAATGGGGAGGTCAAGTCATGTAGCAATTAATGGTATAAATGCATCAGTGAAGGAAACTTAAATGGAATAAAGGGTCAATAGGGAAAAGAAGTGTATCTTTTTGACAATTAGACGACTGTTTGACAATATATATTATAAGTGAAGAAGAACGGGCGACTTAACATGAAAAGTTAGAAACCACAATAATATTTACAATATTTCAGGCACTAAGATTATTATTAAATTGTTAAATCACAACAACAGTTATTTCTTTGCACTTTCCATAAAGAGCAGGTCTAGACCGTACTCTGTGATGTTATTCACAGAAACCCAACAATTCCAACCAAGAGCAAGCATTAGGCGAGAGACGCAAGGAAAAACTTTTAAGATGCAGAAACCTCGAGCAGAACCATGGCTCAGGGTGGTGGGTCATCTGCCTCGACCGAAATAGTTGATAAAAGGGAATCATCTGCATAGATGTGTATCAGGTTCCTGCCTCTTCTTATTGACAGATCATAACTCCTAGCCCTTGTATTGTCTTCACTTTTGGGACCCTCTCTTATCCCTCAGGTCAAATTGACCCAATTCTAACAAATATTGTCTTTGTTTCAATTTAAAACAGTTGAGATAACATAGTATATATTGAGGGAATGTAATCAGTCTCTACTAGAACACAATTAAAAATGGAAGTATGATTTGTTTTTTTGTCATAAGGTTAGAAATCATGTGATCATTCTGATCTTGGAAAAAAAAATAAGTGGGACAATGTTTTCATTAACATTCATTAATTTGAATGCAAACTCTCAATACATGAACTGGAACTTACAGCAGCTGCTAGTGAAGGCCGAATGAAGCTTCTTGAACCAGTGTCTTTATTCTCTGAGTCCACTAGATGGCGCTCTCTGTTCAACAATTGGTTGAGAATATGGTGAATTGCAATGCCTTGGGCCTTTCTCTTAAAACCAAGAGCGCCATCTAGTGGGCTCAGAAAATAAAGACACTGGTTCACGAAGCTTCATTTGGCCATCACTAGCAGCTGCCTGTCGTGCTCCTTGTGGCACATATTGTCACACACATACTCTAAATTGACAACTAAATTCTACTTATATTCAGAGACATCTTCCTTTTCCACATCGCTGTGTGTCTGACTCTCTTCAAATATGAGCTCTAAATCTCTCTTGTCGCTAAATCTTTTGGTCATACTGAGGGTGGAAGATTCTGTACTGTGATGCAGAGGTATTTATCTATTTTGTCCCCCCTTGATGTGCAGGTGTGACGCATATAGTAGGAGAAAATGGTTTGATGTATCAAATGTTATGGTAAACAGCTTCTCATTGCTCACATTATAAAAATGCAACATTGTGTATGTGTGTGTTTACTGTATGTTTATGTGTGCATGTGTGTGTGTGCGCGCATGCGAATATGCGTGCATGTGTGTGTGTGTGTGTGTGTGTGTGTGTGTTTGTGGGCGTGTTTTTGTGTGTCTCTGTGTATATGGGTCAAACTGACCCGAAGACCATATGAAGGATGCAAATGTGTGGGGTATAGTAGCATGTGTGCTCCATTTTTTTAGTTTATACATGTTTATCACAGAAAATAAGGTAAGACCATTGATTTTCAGATGTATACTTGTACCATTTTTTGTCTTATAAACATTTTTAAGGGCTATTTTCAGTGTATGCTGAGTCTGGTTAGCCCCTGTCTTTGTCTCTAGCAATTACAGCCCCACTATTAAACAAGACACTCTCTAACATGCTGTATACATACATTCATTCACCCCTACAGAGCAGCTTGTTAAGGAAACATGGCAAGTTGACCATCTGGGGCAACTTGGGGTTCAGTGTCTTGCCCAAGGACACTTCGACAGCCAGGGCGGGTTGCCAGATCTACCTGTAAAAACGTAAAGCCAGCACGCTACAGCTGCAACGTTAGTACAGCCATGAAAGCAGCAAATGAACGAACAGGATTCTACCCGACCTAATTAAAACTACATTTTTCTAACAGTTGCGTGACCAGAGATGTAACAAACCCTGGGTAAATATTAGAGATGTAGTAGAAAGATTGAGACAGTTTAGAGCCCAAAAGGACGTTGAGTTGGCTAATTTCCTCCTGAACAGGCAAGCATTAGCTTCAGGTTTATTTATCACAGTAACTAGGGATGGGTAAGTTATAGCATTTCAGCATTCGCATACTCACATTAAATAATATAGCTATAGTACCTGAGTTGTTTACATACTCACAAAAACAACTGAGACACAGGCAGTAAAGGGATCCCGACTGGTTCTGGCTAACGCCACCATGCTAACCCTGCTAACTGCTAACTTTACCAGAGGACCAGGCCAGCGGGCCACAGCTGTTTACAACGTGTAGCCTTTTCAGCGGCCGTAGCTGACAATGGTGAGTTATTTTAAGCCAAGAGAGGGGGCTGGAAATCTGAATGAGAGGACCGTGAGTTAGCAGTGTGATTAGCGATTAGCAATGTTGCTCTAATTCTAGGGCTGAGGAAGTGTATCTGTCCGTTAGGTGGAGAAGACAGCGAGATTATTGTGTTTTTAGCGGTTCCTACTGTAATTCTTCAAAAAAAAAGGTATTGTAGATCAGAGTAATGTATCTCAGGACTTTTTCAATGGGTAATATGTAATGAGTATTACCATTTTTAGTAATAATAAAGTATTTTTTAGTATTATGTATTATGTCTGATTAGGGATGGAAGGAAGGGAATAATGATTCAAAAAAATTAAACGAAAATGTTTGTAAATGTTGGTGATACAGACATATTACCCAAGACTTTCACAATAAAATGCTGTTAAAAAAGGCCAAAGCTAAATATAAAAGGGGGCTACAGACAAGAAGACTGGACGAAGGCCAAGCCCTAATATCTTCATTTTGAGGCTTCCCATTGGACAACAGCCTTAATGGACAGGCAACATTCCTCCTCTAAGTGGTTTGATATCTTGCTGCCATAAATAAATGCTAACAAGGATGCTCTTATGAGGCTAAACAAGGCTCTGTGTGTCCCTCCAAAGCCAGGAAGCACCCTCCTAATGGTACAACTAATGCCTTTATTGGATTACTCCAACATCTCCTATTCCAGTGCGTCACTGTACAGCATTCTGATGGATTTGATGGAATGGAGATGGCCTGGGTGGGATTGATATCACCCAGGCCCAAGATGTCTGCAATTAAGACTATTTCTAGCTAAAGATTATACTCATCTCTGACTTACTAAATGCTTTTTTGGTTAATAAACACTGTGGATCACTCTCACGCAGTTGGAACTGATATTCTAAGAACTACAACATGACCAACATGTGGTTATAAGACTTGCATGGCACTCTCTGGACTGCTGCATGGCAAGATAGTAGGCTCATTCAAGATGAACTGTGCCTTGCCTGTAAAGTGGACAAGAGCGAGCGGCAGCAGCAGGGGGCGGTGAAAAAAATCCGCTCTGAAGTGGGACACTTTCCAACCGTTTCCTGCAGCCTTCAGGCTGAACAGGAAGTGACAGAAACACTGTGGTCCCATTCCAAATTAATAAATTGTTATCAGACCGAAAACCGCTTGTACACAGTCTCCAGTTGTCTTTATTCAGACAGAGTAGATGTCAAAATGTTCTACATGCAATCTGTTGCTGATTTTAATTAACAACACACTGTATATGATCTGTAATCTGAACCGATTTTGTCTCTGATTTCTTAAAGCTTCAGTAGGTAACTGTTGTAAAAATGTATTTTTTACACATTTGTTAAAACTGTCACTATGTCCACACAGTAGAATATGAGACAGATAATCTGTGAAAAAATCAAGGTCATGTGGTTCCTCCCTGTGCTCCTACTGCCACTTGCAGAAATACACCGCTCCCGGTCAGAAACAGCCAATCAGAGCCAGGAGGAGTGTCTTAGCAGTGTCAATCACTCTTGTGTACGTGCTGCTCTAACCCCTCCCCCCCCGCACAGCGCATACCGTGTTCAAGTTCAAGATTGCCAGTGTGCTGCAGCTGTGCTAATCGCGGAGAAACAACTTTTAGGAAAACTCGATTTCTCGAGTTACACCTGCTCAGAAAACAAAGACGGGCAAACAGAAGAAGACCGATGACGAAAAGCGAGCTAAAAAGAAAGAATTAAACCGAGCCCGGAATAAAACGAGGGTCAACATCGGAGGCTTTTCAGAGGTGGAGGGAGCTACGCCTCCTGAAAGGATTCAACACGGATTCAGAGCTAGCCACATTTCTGCTTGACATGTAAGTATCCCTGCTTGATTTGTTTCATTTTTTAAGAACTACACAACTAAGATAGCGATGGTTACAGTATCGCTGGTGATAGCGCAAATCTCATTTTACTCTGTAGTTTGTTGCTAAGTCTAACAGTTAGCTTGTTAGCTTGCAGCACGGCAGGAATGTTGTAGCAGGTGAAGTTTAACTTTACCTGCTAACTCCTTCACCCTCAGTATAAGCAATATTGTTTCGATACCTACATTTAGTAAGCCTAAATGTTTTTTTGTCGATCACAATTAAATGTAGCTATGGTGAAACTACTTTAATTGTGCGCTGTCCCTATCAACGTTTGGCAAGGCAGAATGCTGTTTTTGATTATATTTAAACATACACATTTTATTCCCCCTCAGGATGTAATTTGTACACATTTTTGTAATTTGACACAAATTCTTTATGCTCCTCCAACAGGTCAGACATGGCCCCAGACACAGAGGCACGTGAAGGAATCGTCTTTCAGTCCAAATCAAGATGTTCAGTATTTCCTTGTGTGTACTTTGCAAAAAAAGCTGATTTATTTTACCCATATGCAAAATAAAACCTAAGACATATTTCTAAGATGTTGTTATTCCTTGGCTTAGTGAGCTTCCTCAGTGATTCATCATTCCTACTGAAAGTTTAGTGTTTTAAATTGATCCAAAAGGTAATTCAGTAATGTACTGTGTAAAGTGCTGCTTTTGTTCTCACTAATGAGCAATTACATAAAAAATAATTTTAAACCCTTTTATTGAAAAATATTTACAAAACTTTTAATAGAAATATTTTAAATAAGCATTTCTTTTTACATAAAGTATCTAAGCACACAACAGCTATACCCTCCTCAGAGTAAATCTCCTGTATTTTCCATGAGGATGTGGAAAGCATCGGTGGCCCTGCTTAATAGCCTGCGCGTTCATGGCAGGCTCTACTGTGAGGGAGGAGCTGTGGAGGGGGGGCTGTAGCGCAGCAGAGAGCAAGGGGGAGGGATCTGTAAGGTGTGCTTGTTCAAATTTTTAGGCTTAAGTCCACGTTTTCTCAAAACTCCCTACTGTTGCTTTAACATCACTATCAGCCACACATGTGGTTTGTACAGAATAAGCCTATAAATCAGACAAATGGCAATTACAATCCCTCCAATTAAAAATCAAAGAAAAGTTTATATAAAACGTCATCATGTTGAGTTGATTCTGAACCAATCAGCTATTAGATCAGCTGAGAGTCCGGTGTTTCCCAGCATGCTCTGGGTCCGCCTGGCTCTTGCAGTTGGTGAAAAGCAACGGCACTGCCTGCGTCTCAGAACTGTGTTCGCCTTTATCTTGTGAGGTTATCGTTGCCCACGTGTGCATGACGTCAGAGTAAGTCGGGATCAAGTCGGACACAAATCTAACCGGCATTCAACGGGAGGTGATCGCCGGTGATTGATTCTGGGCAGATCTGGCTCATCTCGAACAAGCCTAGTAAGACCACAGCACAATAAGGCACATTGGATAAAAATGTCTACTTATGGTTTTCATAATGTCAAAGTGTACTTATATTGGACAAAGAAGAGAAGCAAAACATAAATGCCAAATATTACACTGGTGTTCATTAAACCCACACACTTGTGCATTTGCGGAGATAAAATACAATTATCTTTACCCCATTATTTACACTACCCTAAAGGTTGCACATTCTAACCCTCAGACTACGGAAGCAATTACTGTGAATATAATGCAGATGGTGCAACAAGGTACTTAAGAAAATAGTTTTTCCATTAGGCATACACCATAAAGGACCTTTGCTTGTTTGTCATCCCCTTTGAAAGTACTGTATGTGTGTATGTGTGAATGCATTCACGCATTTGTGTCCATAAAAGTACATGTGGGACTTTGTGTGTATGCATGCATATTCTGCGTGTGAAAGGCTATTAGTGACCTGTTCCCAGTGTTTATCACTGGGGAATGTTACAAAGCTCTTGGGTAGGGAAGGTTTGCTGATGACCAAAGATGTGTCATAAGATGCTAACCAACACAAATATTGTAATATACAGTATACTAACCATTACATAGAAACAGATCTCACAAAGACGCACAATGGCACACACAAACAAACACGCACACACACCCCATGCATTCCACTCTTCTCATCTTGCATACTTAATGCCCTGGTAATGGATCCATTGAGCATCTAGTTGAGTAGGCCTTCACACCCAGAGGAGTTTGTTGGTGGTAATGACGATGCTGATGGGGGCAGTTGCCTTCAATATCTGCTCATCTTTCCTCATAAATAATTCAATTTTTCACTCACCTCTCCATATGACCACTCAACTTTTTGAAGCAACAGGGTGTATATCACCTTCGACAGCAGAACTTCTCTCTTTCCATAACTGCTACCTAATTCTCTGAAGGGTCTTTGGAATCACTTAACCAAATGCTCAAGTATTTGCTGACCTTATTTCCTCAAGTCTGAACAAGATAGTGTCCAGTCATCATGATATTACCCATTGATACACTGGAATAATAATTGATCCTGAAACCTATGTCCTAATGCAAACACTATCAACTCCTCAGACCTAAATGAAAATATATTACCAAATTAGAAAGCATTAGAGATGCTTCGAATGTTATGCTGCTTTCCGTTGTAACTCACGCAAGCATCACCTTCTAATGGCTTCTATAGGTTTGACCACCGCTCCCTGAGGAACATAAATTTGCATCCACTTTAGTGTGGCCAGTGATTATGGACCCATCCATCCTGACCCAGCATCCACTTTGGAAAAATGCTTGCATTTTGTTGCGTTACTTAAGGACATAAGCCTATCTCAGCAAGTATAATCATCTGGCTTTTATCCCCTGTAATTTTAGCAAATTAGAAAGCAAAGGCTATGTGACAGAATGTAGAATAATGGTTTCACTATAGAAGTGCTAGACATACTGTATGTGCACGGACAGAGCCTTCTAACCTCATCCTTTATACCCTGATTGGCCAACCAGTGCATACATTTTAATATCTGATGATGCATTGGGGTCATTTTTGGATTTAATACAGTAAATATATTACATGGACCTTTAATGTCCAGCAGATGGAAAACACCAAGGCTACTGGATCTATTCAGCACCCTTTCTAACTGATAACCCAAATAAACTCTTGTAAGCTCTTGTCAGTAACTACACCAGAACACTTCCTTCTTTGCTGCACTGATTTCCTGGCTTGTTTGATCTTGACACAGTGCTCTTATCATGAAAAGAAGAATGAGGAGGAATGAGAGCTGAGAGGAGTTTGTGTAATGGCAATCTCTAATATGCCTATGATATTCGCAGGATGGGTTTTTCAAACACAATCAATACCCAGCATCTGCCCTTTGCAGATTTGCAGAAGCTGTTCAGGTCAAATTACAGACAGTTGCAATTCAAAGACAGTCGAGAGATATAGAATAAAAGAAACAAACACAAATTCTGCTATTCAAACAAAGCATTGAAATTAAGGTGTGATTTTTGTGAAAGAAGCACATTACAAATCTACACTTTTATTGTAACCGTTATATCCCGGTCTGTTGATTGAGTTATCATTCTAGTTACTAGTTTCTACTCATTACTTTTGGTTTTGTTTTGTATATTCACCTCTTGTCATGTTTCACTTCCTGCCATGTGTGTTTTCCCGCCTTTTATGATTGTCTGCCCTGCCCTGATGTGTTTCACCTGTTCATCAGCCATCACGTCGCCTGTCTCTCATTGCCACCCTTGTTGCCTTGTGTATTTAGGCTGTGTGCTACCGTTGTCTGTTGTCGCTTTGTTATCTCTCCCAGTGACTATTGTTCTATCTAGTTTCTTCCTAGCAATTTTGATTTCCTAAGTGTTTGGTTTTCCCAATGTGTTGAATTCATGTTTTGGATCTTCCATATTACCAGCCTTGTGTTGCCTGCCTACCTCTACACTTTCTCAGGTAGGCTGATAATTGCAATGTATGTTTACACTGAAATTATCTTTTCATACTCTAATGTTTAGTGTTATGTTTTAGGTGCAGTTCAACTCCTGATATTACAGGATTGTATTTTTGATTTCATTTTTTCACTGCAGTTAACTTGATATCAGATGAAACTGAGTGATTGCCTTAAGATGCCATGTATACTGTACTGCACATTTTATAATTGTAATGCTATTTTCAAGTTATGGTCTAATTGCTTTTGCTATGCCGTGGGGGTACAGGCTACACTGAGTTATTAAAATACTTAGCTTTAAACCTTTTTGCAAAACGTTTCACTTTAAATTTCATTTTCACACAATCTTTAAATGGTGCTGAACAACCAGAAATGCTGCTAAGTGTTTTGTGAAAGTTAAAATAAAAAGAAGCAGCATTATGGCATAACCAAGTCACATTGTGAGCTTTGTGTTTTTTCCTCTAGGTAAGTAGAATTGGTTTTAAAGTTTGAGCATCCTTACAAATCTTTTAAAGTGGTTATATGCTTTCTCCCCTTCCTTTGTGTTGTATATCTTTTTTTGTGTGCATGTTATTAGTTTACAAAGTGAAAAATCCCCCCCGCCCCCCAAAAGGGACTTACCATCTCTAACAGAAAACACTGTTCACAAACCGCTCTACTGTAGTCCAGCCTTTACTTCTGTGAGGAACGTGCGTCATTTTGTAACATGTTATTATACTCGCTGCTAGCATGGCACGCCCTAATACTCTGCTTCTGACTGGCTAGTAGTCCTTACCTAGCTACTGCGCGTGTGCAACTCTCAACAAAGATGGAACAGAAGGGAGATGCCTCACTCTGTAGCTAAAATAGAGCTCAACACACAGGGTGAAAAGAGGAGCTGCAGCAATGTGTCGTACAAATTAAAGATGGTGTCTTTTGAAAATGAAACCATGTAAACCTATTCTGGTACAACCTCTAAATATGATTATGAACCTGAAAATGAGCATAATATGAGCACTCTGAAAGCTTTGTTTAAGAGAGGTCTATACTGTAGATGGTATAGACATGTACTCAAAGTTCAATTATGGAATCAGGTTTGAAAAAGTGGTATCAAGCCACCTTAAATGTGAACTAGGTTGTGTCCAACAATCAGACCTCAAAGGACTGTTTTGGGCACTACGAACGACCTATATCATTACAAACCTTATAAAAGTTGTGGCATTATGTCTTGACCACAAGACTAGCAATACCATGAAGAACTAGGCCTAAGTATGGCCAAAGTTTATTTTTTTTTTAAATATTTATTCAAAGTAGTTGGCCAATAGAGGAATGTCTTTCCAACCCCTACATCAAAATGGTGTCTTGAATTATGACCATGGCGACTGAGAGAGCATATGGATAATAATATTGGCCCCAGCGAGGCTCAAAGAAGCTGTAGCAGGACGCAGTGCTCCATCAATATCAGATTTTAAATTGGAAAAAACGTTTGTCACAAGGGGGCCGGACTGACAGGGCTACTTGATGAATGGGCCGTCTTAGTGATTGATGTGGTCAAGGGGGAGCGGTCAGTAGGGAAAGATATGCTACACAGGCGTAAATATCAAGCTGTTTGCCTCTCATGCATAATGACACCAGGAAAAAGTGAGCACTAAGTATCCTTGACATGACCATTTCACGTTTTGCAGGTTAGACTTGAAGTCCGACCCCTATTCAAATGGCTGTATAACAACAGCAGCAGAGGCCAGAAGAACAGGGCGATGCAATCATTGCTCCATTGTAAATGCTTTTGTACCTGTGGGTGAACCAAAACACAAGTTCTTTCACATAAATCCTACATAACAGATTACATAAAGGCATATATTCTTAACCATATATATATATATCTTCAACACAATCACCAACACATACATCTACAGTAGTAGCAATACATGGCCTTGCTAATTGGCTTTAGTTATGGGCATTTGCACTGCCATTTGACAATCTCAACACTTAATGCAATCCCAGGAGACTGTGATAGCATAACATTAGGGAAAGGTTTTATCATAGGAAGAGAGGGGCTGTAAATCAGGCATCTGAAACTCCATTAGCAATTCCAACCAGCAGAGAAGCCCGTGATTACTATGAGACCGGTTTGCTCTCTTCTTGCTGATAATGATGACTCTTTCAGATGCTGACACTGAATTGCAAAATGAAGCTATTATGTTTTAGTACATTCAATGAAATAGTGATTGTGACATAACTGTCATGCATTCTTTTTCCCTCGTATTTTTGTGTTGCGTAATGAGATGAAAAGTACTATTACAAAATTAAATTGTAGTTGTAATGTGACCCAATTTTAGTGTTTAAATCAGACGTGACACATGCTGTCATCTTGCTAACAATTCTGTGCAATTTAAGAATAATTAATGGTAAATCTTATCCCTTGTCAAGCCTCTTAATAAAATGTGACATTCCTTGTTAATTAAATCCAGAATTCAGTAATATGAAGTAACAACAAGCAGAGAAAATCAGGTAGGTCTGTATTACCTTATTTGTGCCTGCTGTGTTAAATATCAACTCTTCTGTGCTTTTAATGACCATGAATTTGTTATTCATAATCTAAATTATTATGCATTGCATTTTATTCCCATTTACAAATGTCCCCAATTAGTATTGTGCATTTAGTGCTTTGAAAGGAACTTAACCTGGAATGGCTTTTGACAATGCTGCAAGATGTTCTGCTCCCATCAGACGTGAGCCATTTAATTTAATAAATGAAACCTTTCCCATTTGAAGAGACCTTGAGCTACGTGACAGTCTTGCCCAATGAATATTTACTTTGAAATGTGTTCATAAAGATATTAAAGTGTTAAAATTGGTAATTATCGTCTATATTTTATGAATGTAACAAGACAAGTAGTCTGCTGCCATGCTGTGAGACATGCTAACATGTCACAATGACATGTTACGTGTTTACCATCTTAGTTTGACAGCTAGCATTCTAACATTTGCTAGTTAGCAACTTCAGAAATCAAGGTACTGCCCATTGATAATTCAATCTGATGGTGGTACTAGTTTAAAGATCAGAGGATCACCCAAAACAATGACACTTTATCCAGAGGAAATTTAATGACAGACATTCCACTCAAAATTACAAAACTTACCTCATGTTGATGCTAGAGGATACATCATGGGGCCACCAATTTTTTTTGTAGGATTCATCCACTGGGTATTATGAATCTGTCCAAATCCCATGTAAATCCATGTTATGGTTGTAATATTACACCCACAAACAGCCCACAACTAGCCAAAGTGGAAGCACTTTTACCCCTTTGCCATCCTGGCAACCTAACTCAATGCATGTTTAAAATCAAATTAAACATTAAGGAAGAATTATAAAATGCTTTACCATATACTGAAACAAGTGTTCTTTCATCAATGAACACATAAAGCAAATAATTAACAGTATGGCTATGTGGACAATTACAGGGTGCATAATAGTGAAGAAAAGTGTGGTGTTGCAAAATCCGGTTGAAACACTCATAGTTAAGAAGCTCAAGGGTTGCTTTGGAAATACAACTCCAGCTGGAGAAGTAAGACATGAGCTACTGAAAGGCATTGCTGTCTTGTAATATTATCAGCATGCATAAAGCCACTTGCTTACTATCCCTATGCTGCCAGCCCAGTGACAGAGGAAATCGGGAATGATGGCCACTGCCATTGTGGATGATTAAATGTGAATGAATGAGCACACACTGTGCTCCCACCATGCCGTTGTTGCTTTACCTTTCTCCCAATGGAATGGAGGCGGAGAGACTGCCACCAGGTATGCTGTCATAAAGAACAGTAATGAATGGCAGGGGAGAGAAGAAAAGGGAACTGGATGAGAGAAAATGTGAGGATAGATGATTAATAGAGTAATGTAAAGAGAAAGGAAAAACACAGATGTAGATGAGAACAGTGGGTCTGACAAAAGGGCCAGGCTCTTGTTAAATGACAGTTCTACAATGGTGATTGTGGTTCACAAAAACCCTGTGAAAAGAGCGTTTCCAAATGACTTGCATCCAATTTATGCTTCCATTGTAAATTCCTGAAAAAGGATTCTACATGAAGAGTAAAATAGAGATAGCATGTGCATGCCTGTCTTTGCCCCATGACATGGGACATGCCATCCCGTATAAACCATGGGACATCATCTTAATATTTTGTGTAAATGAACTGAAAGCAAACTCCTTATTTTCAAATGCTATTGGTCATTGATTAAGCATATATTAGCTGTGATTGACAGCATCAATACATACACAAATTGTAATGACAGCTCTGTGATCACAGGAGGAGCCCTGGTACATAGCTTTCATTGACTTAGCTTCTTATCTTATTGCCTCAGCACAATACAAATGTACCTTGCCATTGTTAAGCCAATTATGATCCGTCTATTCAATTTTATAAAAAGGCCCATATATTACTCATGATCTAGCCAGTCCTTTGCTCTGTCATTATAGAGGCGGAATAATTATGGATATTGATCTTAGGTAGCAATGTGACGTTATGATTGAAGAGTTTGTCCTTGTTGCAATATTCACCGGGCCCTGTACTTGTACCCTTTTCAGGAACCAACATGGATTTCTTAAGAGGATTTGTAAATTTGACCTCTCACTTAAAATCCTCCCCTGACCAGAGGCTATATATTATACTGTACTTTTTTACTTAACTGCATTAATCAATCAATCAGCTTTAGTTACTGGTTACTTTAAAAATGAAAGGGTAACTACCGTTCAACCTGGACCCTGGCAATTGTCCAGTTTGTATTTACCTTTACAAAAACACTTGTATTGCCACTGACAGGCTCAGATTAATGTTCTGAATATACAAGTGCCTGACAACATTATGGAAAGAATTTCTAAGGAAGTCGACCTTTCTGTTGAAGAGTAAGATCCTTTTTTTTTAAACGTGAAATTGTGTTCGCTAAACCCACCAGACTCAAGTAATTTTAGCATTGTAAAATACTCTTCAAGTCGACAGAAACAAAATAAAACTCTGAACAGCCGTTCTTGGTCGTCTTTCCAATTTTCCAACCATCACAACTCTAGTTTTGTTTGAAATAAACACATAGTTTACCTATTTTTTTTAAAATGGAGTCTGGCAGGTTTAGTGCTAGCGACTTCAAAACTGAGGCATGTGCTATGAAGCAAGATTTGGCATTAACGAGCTAGCTTCAGGTTCAATCCAGGGATTTCTGTACCACGACGGTGGACCACTTGGTACCGGGTCACATTGCTGTGGTAACTGCTCTGGAGCAGCTTATGTTAGAGAATAGAGATCAACCTGTGTAAAAGCACCGCCTACTGACCAATCAATACTCAATTGATAATGGCATCACTGTTAGACAATCAGCTGGACCTCGGTGCACGGAAAAAGGTGTGCTCATAAAAGTTAAAACATTAAAAGACAGACAACCTTTTTAACACTCTCTGAAGGGTATTTTTATGAAATACATAGGTTTTTAGGGGAGGGAATTTTGTATAGGCTATTTGTCGGCTTCTTGAGCCGGTTTTAATTATTTAATCTGCTCTCACAATAACTCCCCACTGCCAGGGTTGCAACTGAAATACTATGCTAAAGCAACAACAGTTTATGGAAAACAGAAGTACAATTATGGTAATATCTTATGCCTGACTGATTATGATAAGTCTTGTGATTTACGCATTTACAGCATCAACTTCTTATTTTGCTTTCCTTCCTGTTTTAGAAAGCAGCGCCTGTAAAACATGTCTGTGTTATTCATATTATGTAGAATTATAGTTTACTCTTCGGATGTAAAGTATACGGCTCTGGTAGATGTTTGCCATAGGTTTTGCTGTGCATACACAGCCTTGTTTCTGTGAACGCGTACGCTGCTGGATTGGGAAGCCCTGGGTTGATTGAACTAGTTGATAACCACCATCGTGACACAGCTAATGCGGGATCGCGTTTGTTAGGTGAAGCCGTGTGACTGAAATACATCCAGGGCATGTAGATCTTGCTTCGTAGGCCTCTGTTTCTGGTTAAACAGAAAGGTCTTCAATATCTGTCTCTGAAGGGACCCGTTCCATAATGTTGTCAGACACACAATCTCGCTTAATACTGCACCAGTATCAAAGATTGTTGTTCTCATCAATCACTTGGAGATAAAAACATAAGGAAACAGGGTCGCAAACAAAACAGTTACCCTTTAAGAATTTTGCACAAAAACACATGCAGTTTATAAAATACAATGTTTAATAGAAATTAACTCAACAAAAATGTGTTGTCCTATGCGTCCAGCTGAAAGGATTATCTGATTAAACACTTACTTGATTGACAGAAGTGTTTCTATTGTTTCCTTTTTCTAAAATGTGAGTATTTTTCTGCATTGAATAGTTTTACTTTTTAATTCATTAACAATTTTAATGCAAGACATTTACTCGTAACAGAGTTTTTCTACAGTGTGGTATTAGTACTTTTACTTAAGGCTCTGAATACTTCTTCGACCACTGGCAAAAACAACAATCCGGAGCTGTTCAAGGCCATATGAAAGTGAGAATTAAGAGTGTAGGAATGTAAAAAAACAACTTAAACTTACCAGTGAGTGAATTAGAGTTCTGACAGCGTGGGTGGCAAAGTACACAGATTTGGCTCTGCTATCTCTCTGCTGTCTCTGTCCTTAGCAGAGAGCAGTCTACAAAGCTTCCAGGGTAGCAGGTTCTCATTTTTACTGGCACCGACCATTGCTTTCACCAACAGATCACATCAGCTGTCGCTAATTGACGTTAAATCCATGACTTACCTGACAACAGGCCAACATTATACTTGTCTGTTGTCTGGTTGTAGTGCTCTCTGAAGGGCAGTGTCTATACTCAGCCAAAGATCTTTAGTGCAGGAAGAAGCTCCACTCTCGCGTAACAGCTCTTCAACCGGGTTGCATTCCCACAGTTATAATTACATTTATAGCATATCAATAATAAGCGAATTAACTTTTGGTATTTGGATGAAGATGGTGAAGATATAGCTGTGGTCTTTCAATGTGTACTGTTGGCATATTTTAAAAGATTGATCAGATCAGTGCCAACACAATTTGATGGGAACATCCATGATAACTATGGCAGGCTAGTTGAGTTTTGGATTTGTCCACATGCTGGAGTGGGGCACATGGCAACAACATTTGGAAGGTCATGTCTTCGAAGCTGCTTTTGCCAGAAATCAAAAAGCCATTGTTTAAAAAAAAAAATCATGAATACAAATCTGCCACCGTTATTATAAATAGCAGATATGCCGTTTCATAATGGGAAAACTTGACAGCCATGGCAACAAGAATTAAGAGCACAGGGCTTGGCAAGGTGTGTGTGTGTGTGTGTGTGTGTGTGTGTGTGTGTGTGTGTGTGTGTGTGTGTGTGTGTGTGTGTTTTGAAATGCTCTTAAACTGACAAAAGTTGCTCTATTGCATTACCGGCATTTCTTAGCTATGCATCAGGCAAAGAGTGTTGAGATTAATTAAACCAGATTCAAAGTATATATGCATGTGCGCATACTCTGCAATAACTCATCAGATCTGTCCAAATTAAATGAAGAGAAAAGGGATGACTGCTGCAAAAAACTCGATTGTTTTCCACCAGATATGCTGTCACTGTGCCAGTAATCTAAGAAAAACAAAACTATGACCTGCCTGAAGTGTCAATAACCTGGAATTTGTCCAATATTTGCAGTGCGTGAGGTCGCTTGTTTGCCATAGCCCAGGTTAGGCCTGATTGACCTGGCAAGGTTTGTCCTTTGTCTGATGGGGTGAAAAGTAAGAGTGAGATCCAGAGCTATTTCTGGATAAAATCTCTTCCATGGAGCACATAGGCTGGCATGTGTCCCCATCAGTGGCTAACTGCCTTGTATCTTATGCCAGTATGTTTCTAGTATAAGAACCTTTCTGCATAGTCTCCCTCAAGTTTTGAGTCTGCCCTATACTCCATTATCTATTGATCTTCCATGTACTGTTTTACTGAATATTTTTGAGTTAATCTCTGTAAATAACAAAGGCGAAGTCACAAAGTTGTAGAGCCAATCATTGTTTTTTCTGTAAATGCAATACATGGGAGGGTTGAAAAAATTGTATGGAGAGAGATGAGATCTATTGATCTCCAGGGGAATTATATAGTCATTTAGCTTTCTCTGTCAAACCTATGTTTATAGCACCATGTAAAAACGGCCATAAAGAAAGCAGTAATAGGGGAAAAAAGAGGAAAAAGGACTGATGAATGAAAAAATGAAAGATTAGAAACTTGACAAACCCACTAAAAATATTCTAGATAAATCAGATATGATACAAAGAGAACTGAAACAAGGAAAAGGAACCTCAAAGATAAAAGATCCAGTCCAGATGGGGGAAAATTTATTCCAATTCCTATACTTTCACCACATCCTCGTACAGGGAGAGCCCCATCTGTGTTCACTCATAACAATGTACAGAATAGAAATATATCCTCCTCCCTGTGGCTTCCTCTGTCCTTCTGCTAACAGCATGATAAAGCAGCTCTCCCCATGGCAGACTGCTTGTGTAGCACGGCTTGCTCTCGGCCCCGAGGCTGTCAGGCATGGGCCAGGGCAACAAGGATACTGACAGGAAGAGGAATTTATTGCTTCACTTCAGTGCCTTTTGCCAGCTCCATATTCCCTACTGGTCATTTAATGGGAAATGGTGATGAAAATATTGAATGACACAAGTAAGTACTCTTAGGTAGTTGACATAAAATATTTATATTGGAGGTCCCCTACTGTGTTGGTGCTACCGAAGTTGGAGCTTTAAACATCCTAAGGAGAGAAATGGCAATTTAGAGACCTCTGCTAAGATGTGAGTCAGCCTCTAAGAATCCTGCTCATTAGTTAGATTCAAAAGCACAGCGTTTTTAAATACTGAGCCAGTAAAACATTGCACTACAACCTTATTATATTGCCGGTTGACTTATTTTAGGCTGAATATTAAAGAGCCTTAAAGGTCCCATAACATGGTGCTCTTTGGATGCTTTTATATAGACCTTATTGGTCCCCTAATACTGTATCTTAAGTGTATTTTATATTGACCATAGTGGTAACCTAATATCAAATCTGAAGTTCCCAAAATTTAGCCTTGGTGCAGAATTACAGCCACTAGAGCCAGTCCCACAATGAGCTTTCCTTAGTCTGTGCCATTTCTGAGTCTGTAGCTTTTGAGGAGGGGAGGGCAAGGTGGAGGCTGGGGGTGTGGCCTTGACCAACTTCCACTTTGCTTGGATGAAAGCCATGGTGTCTCTCTCATGGGTGGGCAAAATTCTCTGGGTGGGCAAAGCAGAGAAAGGGGAGGTAACCATGCCCCTTATGACCTCATAAGGAGCAAGATTCCAGATCAGCCCATCTGAGCTTTTATTTTCTCAGGAGCAGGATACCCAGGGCTCTGCTTATACCTATCACCATTTCTAGCCACTGGGTGACCATAGGCAGGCTGGGGGAACTCATATTAATGTTAAAAAACCTCAAAGTGACATTTTCATGCCATGGGACCTTTAACGTCATCATCAAACTGTAATTCTAGTCACTGCTAGGATCAGTGGTGGAAGAAGTATTCAGATACTTTTACTTAAGTAAAAGTACTAATACCAAACTGTAAAAAATACTGTAACAAGTAAAAGTCTTGCATTGAAAATGTTACTTAAGTAAATGTATATATCCTCAGGAAAATGTATTGAAAGTTAAACTACTCAATGGAGAAAAAACATTTTAAAAACTGGAAACAATCAAAACAGTGCTATCATTTTAGCTGTACTTGGAGGCCATTTTATGATTGGATAGTCTAATTTTTAATAAAACATAATTTATAAACATGTTTTGTCTGCAAAAAGTAACTAGGGACTAAAGCTGTCAGATTAATGTAGTAGTTTTATATTTCACTCTGAAACGAGTATAAGTAGAAAGTGGCATGAAAAGACTCAAAGTGTGAGTACCTCAAATTTGTACTTAAGTACAGTACCACCACTGGCTAGGAACTATCCACTTTTACATTCCCTCCCCACTCCCCCATTCGGTAGCTAGTTGGGATGATGAGTGTAATTACTGAGGAAGCGAGTGGAGTTCACCTTTTCAGTGGGGAGAAAATCTGTGGTGCTGTGTCAGAGGGAAAGTTCAATTCCCCACAGAGACATGGCCACAGCCGTTGACTGTTTTGCTGACCTACACCGCAGGCAAGGCACTGAGCACCCACGGGGGGGCTGTGACTATCATAACAGCAGACTATATTTTATTAGGGAGGGGGGAAATTGAATGCCCAGTTGAATATAACGTGTCCTCACAGGTGCTTTGTCTCCCACTCTCCTATAATAACTGATGTTTGCACTATATAAATGTGAATGCAGAATCCTTACAACTGTTGCTGGCATTTCAATTAGGAGAGACTTCATTTAAGAGTAGTGATGGCCGAATGAAGCTTTGTGAACCAGTGTCTTTATCTTCTGAGCCCACTAGATGGCGCTCTCTGTTCAACAATTGGATGAGAATACACTGAATTGCAATGCCTTAGGCCTTTCTCTTAAAACCAAGAGCGCCATCTAGTGGGCTCGGAAAATAAAGACACTGGTTCACGAAGCTTCATTTGGCCATTACTATTTAAGAGGGAAATACGTTTAATGAACGTGATATAGGTTGCATGATAGGTTGATATGATAGAGAATTTAGCAATTAGACTTTTTTTAAGGAGGACATGGATATATAGGAGTACCCCTACACACTCTGTTTGGTACAATAAGTGACTTGAGATCCATCATGGTTTGCAGTCGTTAGACAGGAGAGAAGGGTTCAAATACATTCCTTAGCTTACCAATTAGTAATTGAGAAAGTAGTCACTACGCAACCACCATCCCAGCACCACTATATGCACAAATGAACTTTGGTGTAGCACTTTTTGGTCTGACCAGACAATAACAATGACTGTTTTTTTTTTTTTCCCCAACATGCTTCTTACACTGTGAAAGTAACACTTGGGTGGGGACGTTTTGTGACATGCTTGTGAAACTGAGATGGGAGCCGAGAGTGGCAATGACGCTGTCAAATTGACATTCTTCAGACGTTGTGTTTGGGTGGTTGAGCAGGGTGATTGGGTCCCCAGGCAAAACCTTTTGAAACACTCAACTCCTTTTAATGTCCTTTTTCCTCCAATCATTGGGCTTAAAACGTTACACCCAGTGATCCTTCTTGTCTTACTCAGCACCTCCTTCACACTGTTTTGGTACTTGGTTCTGTCATTTTGTCAAAGAGTTTTTTTCCATTCCCTATTCTCCAGCCCATCTCCCTCTAGAAAGACTTTAAGAGTTTTAAGATAAAGTATACGGAAATGTGAATGAATGGATATTAAGGAGCAGAGCCTTTGGTATCCTGCCAATGTCCTCCACAAATTAGTAAAACAATTGTCCCCATTGAATATGTCTCAGCCCTGACAAATGATAAATCAAATGTTTTATGTTATGGAATAAATGTTTTTTTTTTGTTAAATCAGTAACAGATTAATGCAGATTGGTGTGCTAGTATTTATTTATGGCAGCTAAACGGTGCGCGATGTGGCAATTGATGTATTTCAATAGTTGATGAAGCATTAGTAGAATCATATCAGTCAGTACATGTACACCAATATTTCACTATTATTTATTCTAAATATGACAATATTCTGAATTTCACACAGGTCAGCTTAATGGCATATTCTGGTTGGATATGGGCTTTTCCGACTATAGCATTTTCTGGTTAAGAGGTGGGATATTCCGGTATTATTCCAGTTTTGGAAGCATTGTTTTGGCCGTGTATACAGCGCATTCGGGAATTTGCGTCTCAATCAGGGTTTTTACTGCAGGCTTATGGTTAGCTCTGCATGTTATATGTACCCAAACCAACCAGCCAGCAGTTTGCAAGGCTGCAGACCCGTTAAGGAGAAACACAGCTTCTTTTAAAGACTATCAAGGACTTATATCAAGGAGATATCAACAGGTTTGTGGCTATGCGCACACATTGCTACACCGACCTTTTCAAGAAGCTGCTTGAAGAAATGAAAGCGGGACGCTGTCTTCACACGGTCCAACAAGTATGCTGCAGCTGGTAAAATTAGAAAAAAATCCTCTTTTTCACAGCTACATGTAAACAGGAATATTAGTGGAATAGGCCTACTCACTTTCATTAGTCATGTAATCAGATTAGTCGGATTATCGTCCTTTTTTTTTGGGAATTGGGGCGAAACTGGAATGTTATGTGCATGTGAACGTAGTGAGTGTTGGGTTTTGGTCCTCTTAATGTTATGGTTGGGGTTCGGCTGGCCTTGAGTATTTGTTTTTTTCTATTTTTCAGAGTTTTCTTTCAGCCTGCCCTGCTTGTCCCTGCTGTTTTCTTATTATTATTATTCTCACTCTCCCTCCCTCCTGCTTTTCGGTTCTTAGGGTAACACTTAAAGGCATTTGTTGAGTATAAGAAAACTAGAGACTATCCCAGCCATTATTCTTTAACCTTTTGTGTTGTCTTCGGCTTTCTATCAATGTTTATAAATGTTTTTGTTTTGTTTTTTTGACACTACGCAACAACACTACGCAACAGTAACTTATTAACTTTAGTTTTAAAGTTATTTTTGGAATTCATGGTCAAACCTCATTTATAGAAAATTATACATAATGTTTGATTTAAAGAATGGAATGTAAAGGAATGGATGTTGATGGATAATCACAGACTGGAATATGTCAACTTTTACTCAATACTATTTCAAAACCTTACATTTTTTTCAAATGCTATAAATCTGAACAAAATTACCCATAAAAATCACCCCAAAGAGCATTGTGTGGAATCAATCATGTTATTTTGGGTAATTAAAATTGGGTAGTTAAAAAGAACATTGATATAGAAAAAGGGATCAATTTGTCCCAAGGACAACACAAGGCTTAAAGTGCTCATATTAGGCTTTTCCCCTTTCCTTTTTTGTGTTGTATATCTCTTTTCTGCACGTTATAGGTTCACAAAGTGAAAAAACCCAAAGTCCCACCCCAAGGGACTTACCGTCTCCAGCAGAAAACACTGTTCATAAACTGCTCCAAACAGCTCTGTAGTCCAGCCTTTACTTCGAGACGAACGCTTGTCACTTTATAACACATGTTATAATGCTCGCCAAGCTGCTAGCGTGGCACGCCCTCATGCTCTGCAACTGACTAGCTAGCAGTACTTACTGTGCATGTGCCACTCCCAACAAAGATGGTACAGAAGTGAGGTGTCTCACTCTGTAGCTAAACTGAGCTCAACACACAGGGTTAAAAGAGGAGCTGCAGCAATGTGTACTACAACAAATATGTTGTATATGGTGTTTTCTGAAAATTAGCCCACATAAACCTATTCTGGTACAACCTCAAAATACAGTTATGAACCTGAAAATGAGCATAATATGAACACTTTGAGGTTCCCAATGCTACTGAAGGAAATGTATTTGTAACCAGACAAAATTTTCTGAATGTTTCTACACTAGTAAGACTGCACTTTTAATGGTGACAGAGTATTGTGGCTGTATAAAATGCTAAACTACTATGCACATGCAATTAGTCACTGCAATGTGAGAAACGCCCAGTGAACACCGGGGTATGCTGTGATTATTGTGATTACGTTCTTAACTAAAATTTGTTAAGAAATTTAAACATTGTTATGTAACATTCTGTAGGAAGATACATAGATATTTATTGATCCCAAAAAAATGGGAGTATACTAATAATAACCATGTCTAGAAACGGCTCTTGTTGGCTATAAGAGGTCTGTTAACTAGTACATTTTTAATCAGGCTACACATGACATCCATAATTTTTTTTTTTTAAATTACAAATAAATTATACTGAGAATAAATGCCTGTGATTAGGGGGTTGACAATTGCTTCTAATTGTCATGCAGATGAGGGTGTTTATCAATGCAGTGATGGAAATAGCTCAGTGTTGCTTTAATTGCTGATTGGGTAACAACCACATTATAAGTGGGTTGTCCAACATAAGCCAGCACCAGTGTCTTTGGTGTCTTTAACGTGGGAGGCTGAAAGACCACATTTGTAATCTTGAGGCTACATGGAAGGCACCAGGTATACAACAGCAACAAGTGTTAATTCCTTACACAGGTATTGTAGCTTCTGTAACAAACAATCACTGTCACATGCCAACGATTTAATTATATCAACGACAGATAAGAAAAATCTCAAGACTTGTTTTCTTCTTTTGCTCTTTGTGCTACATTTCCCTTGTACCTTGCATGGCAGCTGGATTCATGCGATATCACCCGTGAGATGATGTGAAATCCATCTTTTCCGGCTTTAAGTAATGCCTTTGTGTCTGAACTATTAGCTTACTGAACCAATCGGCATCTGGTGAGGGGCTACTGGCAGCTAGGTGTTTAGGTGTGTACATAAGAAATCACAGGGAAGGGTTGGAGGAGTAAGGACCCCATCTGAGGGTTCCCCCCCTCCCCACCCATTTACTCTTAACTACAACATGGCATCATGACTTTATGTAAATATACACGCCATCTTTCTTAAGCCAAGTGGCCTGTTATCTGTACACATTTTGAGCTATTTGTGTATGTGTACGCTGTGTACAGGCGTGTTATCACCGATTGCCGTGTTATCGGCACTTATCGCAATAAAGTCTTATCGCGATAACGTATAATCGTGATAATGTCATCGCGATAACGTTTTATCACGAGAATAACGTGTTATGACACACAGGACTCGATCACCCAGTCTCCTGGGTGAAAGTCCTGTTTTTTTACCCATCCACCACCCTGACCAGCCTCCCTACGTAGATTTTTCTCCCTTTCACACTACTCGCTACACCGTAAAAATTACAGGCAATCACACGGTAACGTAACTTAATGGAGGTCAAATGGTGTTGATATACATGGTAAACAGCGAGTGTGCGTCTGATAATTGGCGTGTCATAATACGGCATTTAATGAGATCAGTCTGCTAACTGGGACATTTTGGGACAGATTGTTGGGAAAGTTACATAGGGCAATACACTGGTAAGAGCAAATTATGTTATGTCATGTATCCAGCTAATTTAAAGACCACACGTTTCTGTATTGCGTGAACAGCTAACTTAATTCTCCCCATAGGGCTGGGGAGATTGGTCTGGCAGTGCGAGTGCCACGATCCAATCCTGGCTGAAGGTATGCCCAACTATTTGAATGCCCTGATTTAACAGAATGTATGGAATTACACATGCCAAAACCTTAAATATGTTTTGTGGTTGATGTCGGAAATCTATTATATCTATTTTTAAACATGGTATAACATGTTAAAAATAAGTCAATAACATATCAGTATCAAAGCCGTTACAAGACATGTTATTGCTGCTCATGACATAGTGACATAAGCAATATTGTCATGTATTGTACAAGCAATATTCCTCATATTACATTTCAGTATGTAAAGCCGTGGGCAGAGAATTAGGCTCAACCATGCCATATGACAATGTTGACAGAAATATTGCATAGACTTGATAATACGATTGGCAAAGCATGGTGTTTCTTCAAAGGATCTCAGAAAACCAGGGCACAAAAACATGCAACATATTTAATCATCAGAGGTTGTTTTTTAGGCTTTGAATGAATTTGAATATTTCACACAGTGATCAATAATTTCAATGGAGATATCGTAATGTTGTTAACATTTGGAGTGAGCATTTTGGAAATAACTTGTGTGTGTGGCCTTGTAGTTCTGCACACAAAAAAAGCAAAATCAAGGCATTTCTCTCTGCTGCACAGTCTTTTCTCATTCACCACTTTAGAACACCCCAGGAACAGGAACCCGTTGGTCACACGGGGTTGTTTATGCTCTGTACCATTTGGCAGGTAAGATTATACTGGAGAATGTTCGAGGAACACCATATTACTGTCAGTCTCAAGCCAAAAAGACACAGTAAGAGCCTCAGTGCAGGCACAGCTGGCCAGCTTTCATATGCCTCTGGGCTTATGTAAATATCCTCTATGGGCTGAACACTGGTAAACAGCCTTATCACCTTCCCCACCAGGTTTGCACATTGCAGGTCTCTCTCTTTTTCCACTTTTCCCACAATGGAAGTTAGAGAAGTGATCATGTTGGCCTTTGCCCACGCAGATCCAAATGGAAAATTATGTAAATAGAGGATATGTTTTATTTTATTTTAAGTACTTTGGATTAACTCACTCTGGTGTGGTACTCCATGTGTTAAAGGTTGTGTGACTCATAGGTACATTCAGTAACTATGAGAACTGAATCCTAATCAGACTAATGTTGATTGTAATGTAGAAATTTGTATAAATTGTAAAGTTTTGCAGAGCATAGTTTCACTGTTTATCCACATTATGCTATAACACATAAGCAATCGAAGGAAAACTACAGATGGCCTTTTATTAAAAAGCTAAGTCAAAAAGTTTTTTATTTTTTGAGCTGGACAGGTGCCACGAGCAACTTGCACTGTAGTGATTGCTCTGTTGGCAGAAGGAAGGTGTGAGAGTATAGAGACATTATTATTATTATTATTATTATTATATATAAAAAGACGTCCTTGTATTTTACTTGCATTCAAAACTATCACCACTCTTATTCTTTTATCTCTTCTGCAATTCAACTTTTAAATGGATAAATTCAGTTTTTGAATTATTTATCTACTCTCTAGGGTGAAGGCTTGTGTGCTGTTATGTATGTACTGTATGTATCTATGTAGGCGTGTGTTGTCTATAGCTGCTCTTAACTAATGCCCCTTGTGGGATTAAGAAGGTTGTTAATGGATTTTTTTTTTTTTTTAATATTTGTAGGTCACATTTGAAATTGTGTTCATAAGATGGTGGATGGCTTTGTTACTGCGTATTCATGGCTGTTTAATGAATATTGCTAACGTTTGTAAGGGGCTAGGATCAATGCGTAGGCTATCAGTTTGACATTCATTAACAGCGTTTAGACTTTGTGATAGCTGATAGAGGCGCCCACACGTGACTTTGGATGTAAACTGTCAGGTTGTGTCATTTTATTTTCCAGAAAACAAAGCAGTGTGCAGAGTCAGTTTTCATGATCCTGTGTGACTAGGGTTGAGTTCATAATTTTCATTATGTTATAGTATTACTTGCATTTCACATATCATTTAATAAATTTGCTGAAATGCACTGAATCAAAATCAGTATCAGAATCACCTGATGAAAAGATGAACACATGGACCTGAACGCAGCAGACAAGTTGACCCCTAGAAAAGCTGGGGATGGTGAAAAAAGCCGTGGTTTGATGAATATTATATTTTCTCCTTGTGTGCTTATTAACTCAGACTAAAAAGACCGGAGTGCTTTCCACTTACTGTAATGTCAGGTTAATTATTGCCATGTGTACAAACGCACGTCTTCCCACCTGTGTGCCAACCCAATTAACTGGCAGGCCGTGCTCAAACATTTCTTGCAACACAATTAGAAGCACAGAACCTCACCCGTTTTGGATATTATCATAACATAATGCAAATCCTTTAAAACAAATCATATAAAAACTGTTGTAATCTAAGTAGTCTATATCAACGACATTCCACTTCCGTGATTGTTCAGGTGCAGCCGGAAAATCCGCCGGATGTCTGTCACCTTCCGCTTTCTTTGTGTTGGTGTTCTAAACTCCAGTGGATTTATCAAACAACACAGGACTTTTAACCCCAGCGACCAGGGGCCTATTGCACGAAAGTAGAATAAAGATATCCAAGATAAGTGAAAAAGCGCAGCTTGATTTAGTGTGATCCGCTCATCGCGGCTTATTCGGTTGCACGTTTGCCGAGCCAGGATGAACAGGTGAAGCTAAGTCAAGCCAGGTGTAGATAGCTGGGATAAGTGCACGTTCACGGCTTTCTCACATAGACCACGGTATCGATCACAGATTTACTGATGCAGAGATGGAGAAGACGCATGCGCCATATGTTTCACCCAATGAGCAGCAGCTTCTAATGGAAAGTAACGAGGAGGGGAAGAATATGCAAAAAGGGAAATACGGCTCTTATCAAACGGAGAGAAAAAGCCCAACATAGCGGACCGACTGAATGTGTGCAGGTGTAAAAATATCTACTTAGCCTATAGTCACTCCACATTTTTATAAAGTTGTAGGCTACACTGTGTTTGAATTGCTTTAAATTAGCTAGTTTTATGTTTCTGTTTTTAGGTGATAAATGTGAAGGTTTTACTGTAAAGTGTCTTTGAGTAGCCTACCATGTAAAGCACTATATAAATAAAATGTATTATTATTTAGCCTACCATGTAAAGCACTATATAAATAAAATGTATTATTATTTAGCCTTTGCCTTAAAAGTGAGCAGAGGGAATAATGTTCCTCGGGAAATGGACCCTATGACTAGGCTTAATTTCAAACCATTATTCACAACACGAGTTTTACAACCATATGCACAAATCTCTATAAGCTAAGTCTAATTCTTTGTACAATTAATGTTCATACAGAACGATCAGAAAGGGACAACAACTAGAAAAAGAAGTGAATAACTTCAATACAGCTGTGAGCATATGTAAAACAATATTCATGTTTTTTTATTCTTCTGACAAGTGACGCACCAAAATAAAAAGATTAAGAAGCATTGTGGTGTTCCCGGTGTGATGAATGTAAACTACACTACATATGTACTGTATATAGGCCAAGTTATTGGTCCAGGGAGAAGTTATGAGATAATTGAGAAGGTTATGAAACCAATGTAAGCTATAATAAAAAAACATTAGGCCTACATATTAAGGAGTAACACAAACTGTCCTTTATTAGAGAAGGATAAGCAACAAGAAAATGAAATCATGAATGTATTGGTCTCTGACCAGTCTGCCATTATTATCATCTGGGAATATCGCTACATTAATATCGTCACACTTAATCTTCGGAGCGCGTCCTGTATAAACCTGAAGCTGAGACCACGGACGCTGCGCTGCTCATCTCTACTTTTACAGAGAGAGTGGACACTGATGCGACTCGCAGGTCTGCTGGCAGGCAGCGGCTACTGGGCAGCAGCCGCACGCCAGTCAGCCTCGACCATACACCGTTAATATACCGTTTATGGCCTCGACACAGTAGCCTACCGTCCCACCGGGAAGTCCCACTCCGCATCAGGGTGCCAGTGCAACCATTTCTAACCATCTAAACAACTGTAGTAGGGTTTAAATCAAACTCGCGACAACAATAGTGACAAGTAGGCTAATGCATGTTAATGAAAATAAAGCAGAAGACATGCAGAAGACAACAAATAACTGGTAAACACGTTTATTTCGGATCAGACGGCAGCTGATTTGACACATGAGACTCCAGGATTAATTTTAGCCTGGCTGTTAGCCTGCTCTGGACCAGGCTAGCCGCAAAGAATACATCTCCATGGTTACTTGGCTGGGCTTAATTCAATCTGGTTTTGTGCAACCGAGTCAAAGCTAAATTCATCCAGGATAACTTCAATATCCCGGCTTAATCCCTTATCCTGGTTTCGTGCAATAGGCCTCTGGGATTGCATCCTAATGAATGGCCATCGCCTTGATGAGAAGTTTCATCTTTGATTATTGATCACATACCCAGAATCGTAGCCTTGTCATCATTAGGAAAGGTAGTAATGTATTCCATTACGCACTGGAATGTTCTCACACATCTACACAGTGTGACTAACAAGAAAATTTGCATTCTTGAAGCTTAAACACGTGTCTCTCTCTCTCTCTACTGATCAGCAACTGTTTGCAAATTACTAAACCTGTCTCCGTCATGCTATGTTTCTGTCAGTACCCACATAAACCTTCGCAGAAAGGCTTTTCATATAACAGAGGAATCAAAAGCCTATTAACACTGAAATCACAGTTTAAATCTAACCAGTGTAAGTTTTGAGATATCTGTACATTTTGGTTCGGCTACAATAAATGACCATAACTTTAGTAGTACAGGCATTGTGCAACATGACCTTTACAAAATTGCAAGACACTCTTTCAACTGATCTAGTCTCAAAGTGTCTTATGACATAAGTTCTAAGAAATTCAAGTTGTGGAAAGTATTGAAAAATACTAAAATGGGTGATGCAAATTTCCCATGGCAGCCCATGTTAAGGAGAGACCATAGACTTAATATATACAGTCTATGGGGGGGCCACTACAGGTGAATATGGAAAATATTTAACATATCATCATGAAACAGTTGATTACTTACATTAAGACAATGTTTTTTTTATTAATTTGTTTTTTGAATTTTTGGTTAATTATGCAAATAAGGCATTGTCTAATAACATATTTGCATAACTAAGGGTGTTTCAGTTTCTTTTCAACTAGGACCCTTTTTTCAGATGCAAGTGACTAATTAAACCAAAATCTTATGAAGTCTGTAGTCCAGTATTATTAATACACATTTTCTGTTGCAATTGGTGGGAGATTTACCCCTTTGTTCTCACTGTACTATTAAAGGTGCCCTGCCACACAAAACCGTTTTTTCCTTGCATTTTTTTTTTAATATGTTAGGCCCATATGTGTTTGTGGTAAATGTGAAAATTAACTGCTACCTCCTCTGTCAGCTCTAGAAACTGAAAAGAAATAAGAGGAGAAATCAGATCAATCACAACAGCTGGTGTCTGTCATGTTGCCTGAGCTCATTACTATTCATGAGCTCGCCCAGTTGCACTGGGTAAAGGATTCTGATAGCCAGGCTTTGATTGGCCAGCTGTTAGCCAATCAAAGTCAAGCAGCTTAGCTCATTGAATATTAATGAGAACTGGCACAAATCAAGCTGAGTCTTCCTGCAGGCTTTCCATACCACGCTAGAATGGGAGTCTATGGTAGAACTTAAGACATTACCTCAAAGTAATGAAATACGTGTGGCAGGACACCTTTAATGCAGTGTCTGCTGTTGCCAGGGAGTAGATGCTTATGCAAATCCATGTGCACAGTTTGCAAATCTGTTTGTTGCAAAATGTTTCATTAAATTTAAGTAACGTAGACACTTGGACTTCCATGCTCAAACTTGTAAATTTAATTTCACTTGATTAACTCTATGTACCATTAATCATGTATGCTCCCTGTGTTTAGTAGTAGACAGGGCACAAGAGGCTTTTAGTTACAATCTAAAGCCAGCATACCAGACAGTCTACTTCGTAAGAAGAAGGAATCATGCCCTTCTGTCCAAATGTACTGATGTGCATCAGAGAAGCTCTACAGTGCCTGGAAAATCTCAACATCTCCCCCATTAGGTTCATAAAGACTGACGCTTGAACCCTTAATGAAGTATTGAACTATTGATAAATTAACATTAAAGCTTTTGCAATGCTTAACACCAGGCCATCTCTTCGGGGCAGTTTACTGTGCTTCAGTACACCAATTCTCATGTGTGACTGTTTCCTATCTGACCCTTTTCTGCCGCATGGATTCTTGGTATAGCCCTTGAGCAAACACAAGAAAATCAAAAAGATGCATTAAGCACCATCATGTACTCTATGTATCTTACAGCCTGCTTTGCTGAGGTATGTGAGTAATGTGTGTGTGTGACAGCTAGAAATTAGTGGTAGAGGCTAAAACTGCTCCTTTTACTGTACTGTTAATTAAGGGGGAGTGTCCACAACATTATAAACTAAACTAAGCAGACTGAATAGTGAAGTACAATGTTGGTTATTATTTTGCATTTTTGGCTGATCAGATTTTTATTTTACTATTTTTTTAAACAGTAAAATCTGTCACTGAGTGTTAACATTATTTGTGTTGACTATTTACATTGTAGATTATCACTGAAGGCATCAAAACTATGAATGAACAATTATGGAATTATGTACTAGATAGTTATGGATTCAAACACAGAAAGGAACACATTTGTCAGGTTTAACATTTAATGTGTTTCACTCCTAGTTAGTGATGTGAGAATGTTTGCAGCTTTCATGCAGCATATTTGTTTACCCAGAAACATTTACTGCATATGTGAATAAACCAGCAACATGTTTTTACAACTATGATTTAAAAAAAAAAAAAACTCATTAAATCGCACCTTCAAAGCATTCTGTGACCTTTTTTAACTTTACACTCTTTGCCAATATGAAGCAGATGAGGACACACACATTTCTTTTGCCAATCCAAATACATTATGATTAAATTACCTGAAGGTTACCTTGATATATTTTTGTGCTCTTCTGACCAATTTGAAAATGACAAAGGAGATGAAATTGACCTTTATGACCATGTTATGATAAAATGTATATATCTGTCTTGAATCTGTCAAGTCACATTTTGTCATGAATATCAATTTCTTTCGGTTCTGTTCTGTAATTTCTTTATATATATGTGTGTGCGTGTGTCCCATACAAATCAATTCTTTTAAATGACATTATTCCAGTCCAAACTCATTGTAACTGTACTTGACAGCCAACTGCTCCCTGGTAGCTATAGGATGACAAATTAAAGAAAATGAATAAGGAGGCTGAATTAAAAAGAAAAAAAGGACAAAATAACGCTCACCCTATAGCATCAAACGGAGATAAATATGTTGTTTTTATCTTTCACAGTTGCCTCCTTACCAACATCAGTCCCTGAATGGGCCACAAGCAAAGTCAACTCTAAATGAAAGCATCATTGAGTTATAATGTCACATGAAAGAATAGCTTTTTCACATAAGTACATTAGCTGACTGGATTTGCAACTCAACTCCTGCTTTTGTGGCAAACACCCACATAAAACATATCAGTGCGAGTTGCCAAAGCCAGCTGTGCTTGTTCTATGAAAGCCAGCATGTATTAAAATGTAATCGATATTTGACTTAATTTGAGTTTTATGTCATTACATTTTGTATACTGCATACTAAATCATTTAAATGTGTTATTCAAGTCTCCAATGCTCCTTAAGGCTGTTCTTATGAAGGCTTTTTTATACTGTGCTTTTGTAGTTGTATCATGTATACAAATTCTTTGTCTGTACTGTAGCACACATTTACTTTTTGTGTGTGTTAGCACCTAACAAATACAACTTTGTCTCTCATTGTATGTTAGATGCATGCTTTAATTTTTATACCTCACTTGCATTCTGTTTATATGTTCAAAAGTGAAGAAGGAATTCTCAAATCGTTTCCCTTGCTCTGCAGAGTCAACAGCATGTCAGTCGGTATGAAATGTCTCGCTGACGTGGGAAAAGTAGAGATTGATGAAAACCATTTTTCCAAACTAAACTAGTATTTGTTATTCGGTCATCAATTTGAACCCTATCACAGTATAAGCTTAAAGGTCCCATGACATGGTAATCTTTGGATGCTTTTATATAGACCTTAGTGGTCCCCTAATACTGTATCTGTAGTCTCTCTTATATAGGCCTTAGTGGTCCCCTAATACTGTATCTGAAGTCTCTCTTATATAGACCTTAGTGGTGCCCTAATACTGTATCTGTAGTCTCTTTTATATAGACCTTAGTGGTCCCCTTATACTGTATCTGAAGTCTCTTTTATATAGACCTTAGTGGTCCCCTAATACTGTATCTGAAGTCTCTTTTATATAGATCTTAGTGGTCCCCTAAAACAATATCTTAAGTCAATTTTCCAAAATTCAGCCTTGGTGCAGAATTACAGCCACTAGAGCCAGTCCCACAATGAACTTTCCTCAGTATGTGCCATTTCTGTCTGTTGCTTTTTTTTTTGGGGGGGGGCAAATTCTCTGGGCAGGCAAAGCAAAGAAAGGGGAGGTAACCTTGCACCTTATGACCTCATAAGGACAAGATTCCAGATCGGCCCATCTGAGTTTTCATTTTCTCAAAGGCAGAGCAGGATACCCAGGGCTCGGTTTACACCTATCACCATTTCTAGCCACTGGGGGACCATAGGCAGTAATGACTGAAAAGGCTTATCCTTAAGTAAAGAAGAAGAAAAAACAAGATTATAAGGAACAAATAAATGAATTCCATTTGGAACCCTAAAGTTGAATTACAACCCATTTTCTTGAAAATGAAAAAGGGAAAGGAATACAAAGAAACAAAGATATTTATAACAAAACAAAGAATTTAAGCCCTTAAAAAGAGCATTACAAACCATGTTAAAACTGTGCATATTAAATTTGCATCTGTATTGTCTATTATTTTACCCCACCAATATAAATACATAGACTTTTATTCGGTTTGCTTTTTGAAAAGTATGTGTTTGTTACGGGACGGTGCAGTGATGACCCAAACGCAGAGAGGAGGAGGCAGGCAGGCAGGAGCAGGTTTACAAGAGTTTATTAACAGAAACACAGGGCAAACACAGAGGAAAAACAGTCCAGAATCCCAGGAAAAAACAGGCAAAAATCCTAAGGGGTCCAAAACAACGGAAAGCAAGGGCCTGGGGAACAGGAGCGGGGACAGACAGGATCCAGGGCAGGGGAGACTCACCAGGAGATAGGACGCGAGAACAGGAACATGTAGGAGGACGAGGTACAAACAGGCTGACAGCTAGAACGATCTGACAAGAGACAAAGGAAACACTGGGCTTAAATACAAGCGGTAACGAGGTAATAGGGAACAGGTGAGACATCAGGTGAACCACATTAGGGCGGGGCTGGACAATCAGACAAGCACAAAGCAAAGCTGAACAAGACTAGACAAGACAGGAAACTACACTACCAAAATAAAACAGGAAACAGAACATACAGACGCTTACCGGGAACAGGAGACATATCAGGCACACAGGACCGGGGAAACACTGAGACAGGGAGGCAAAAACAGGAAGACAACCCCAACAAAAACCCCAAACCACAACAGTGTTGAACGAAGTCTTTGGACACAGTATGGGACGCATCAAATATAAGGCTAGTTTCCCTGATACTAACCCACTAATTCAGCTGTTTACCAGAGTAGTGTTTAACGTTACACAATGCCAATGTATTTTTGTCAAAACTGATTATCTTTTGCAGGATTCATGGCGCAAGGTTGTAGCATACTGGTTGTTTCTGTTTAGAAATATACGGTGTTACTAATTCACAATTAGCCACATTTATACAAAAAATCTAACTATTTCAGGTGTAGTACTGCATATATTTTGTGCAGTGTTACATCTTCCCCCTACCTTTGCAGAGAGCTTGTTAAATTTCATTTTCTAATTTTAGCACTCATGTATAGCCTTGCTCACTCGCCCCTCGCATTGCTCTAATGCAGCTGCTTAGATTGTAATTATCCACATGGAAAGGTTATTGGACTGATATTCTGTGGAAAGCAGCCGTCTGACTCAGACCACGAATGTATATCTCACATCGCCAAACATTTTGAATTATATATTCATATAAGGATATTGGTTTAGGGATTTCACAGGATGGTGCCCATGTAATCTCAGTCGGCCCGAGGGTTTCCTATCAATCTCAGTGTTGAATTAATGTATGGCAAGATGATGATAGTAATGACTTTTCTGTGTAATCTGGGATAATGGCTCTGTGCAGATTTCATATTACAGCATTTTCACTGGTCTTGTTGGATGTTCAGATGGAGTTCATGTACTGATCTCGATGGGAAAACGTAGTCAAAAACATAGTCTGATGCAAGATTTGAGGACGTTTTCTAGTAAAGTAATGTCCTTAACATGTTAGTTAAAATACTCTCTAAAGAAAAAGAATACAACCGCGGTAGTTTGTTAATTTTCCACATTTCCTAAATCTTTCACATCTATGCAGCTTTAACAATGTGTTCTTCTTCCCGAAATTTGAAAATGCAGAATTTTTAATCCTGACTTGCATCCAGCTCAGACACTAAGATCCGTGGTGAGATGACAACAAGAAATCAAATCCACACTCGGTACTACACTCTGCAAGCACTTTAGCTATCATTTTATATAGTTTTGTAGAAGATTGGCGTTCACTGTTTTCTTGTAATGAGTCATTTGTGTTCCTCAGATCAATCTTTCTCTCTCACTCTCACACACACACATACACATACACACACACACACACACACACACACCTTCTCACTGACATGTTTACTGCATATCAGCATCCCCATTAAAATCTCATTTTCAAAGCTCTAACAATCTGCTAATCATAAGAACACTGATTGGATACCACATCATGAACACATCAAGGGTTTACCGACATTTATATCTTGACACGTTAAATCAAATTATCCTAACGTTCTCCAATTGTGCGAAAGGATGGATCATAATCTAACTATTTTTACAACACAAGAAAAATGTTGTTGAGCTCAAGTAGGTTGTGTAGGCATATTTACCTGATTGGCTGACAAATCTCATATAATGAATACAAAGGGGGGAAAAAGCAGATTTAGAGTCAAGTAATGGTTGCTATTAGCATGGAGCCAGTAAAAAACTTTACTCCAACCCCAGGCAGCACTTTTTTCAAAGCTTTCTTAACAATGTCTTCCTTTGCGAAGCGTAGCTTGATTGAAAAACACTTCCTACCTCCACACCATTTTAGTTTTTTTTTAAGAACCTATCTTTCTTGACAACTACAAAGCACAAAACTGCATAAAGTGTTTTACACACCTTCTGAGCAACTGATGTAACCATTAACGTATTATTTCCACAGCTTGGTAAATGTATTTGACAGCTTTCCACCTAATGAAAAAAATTATATAAGGGCAAAATAAACGGCATCTCTTCACTCCCGATCCCTTTGCAGCTTTATTTGCAGGGTACTTAAAAGCTATCGAGAGTATGTGGATTTGCAGCTGCTGAAATTTGAAGTTTGTCTCTGTTTTTGGTGTTACATTGAATTAATAAATATGAATATGAAAGGCTTCTAGAACAGGAGCTTTAAGGGAGTCCTGGACAAGCCTATGCTCTTCTTCTACAGGAATAGGGCGTTTCTAATGCAGCAGCTGTTTGACCAATGTTAAATGGCTTAGAATGGAACCGCTGGCAGCACTGATGACATTTTTATTGGATGTTATGGCTGTAACTGGCTGCTTTTGAGGTAATGTGAATATTCAACATGTCAAGCCACGGACTGTTGTGAAAAGCTCTGGAAAGTATTGACTCTGCTCTCTGGTGGGAACTTTGATGTTGCAGATCTGTTGCAGAAAGCCTATATTTTAACATGGCATTGAACTGTGCTGTGAGTAAAACAATGGCTTACGATAAGCTTAGCGACTAAAGACTCATCACAGAGCGTGCATTGGTGAAAATATAGGTTAGGTGGTAGATGGAGGGCCTGATTCAAGAGCCACCCCCCCCCACAACTGCAACTGTCATTATACGCTTATGAGCTTTCAGCCCATCGGGAGACATGTCTGTTGCTCTTTGAAGCTACCAGGGACACCTTCAAAGCTCCAACTCCTCTTTGAAGTTTTCACTGCCGTTTCCTCCTCCAGATTACATTGTTTTATTCAGATGAGGAATTAAAGTATGTTATTGCACATATATCACATGATTGTACAGTAGTAGCCATGTGATGACTGGTCTTCACATTTTGCACTTGAAGTTACCTTATCACTCAAAGTCGGTGATAGATTTCTGAATCAGTAGTGGAATGCATGACAAGACAATGGCTTTAGGGATGGCATGATCAGTCGGTAGCCCCACTTTGGTCCTGACTGAGACATTACAACAGCTATTAGACAAATTGACATGACAGTTTGTAACTTTACCAACTTAGTAGATACTGTATAATCATGGTCCCCAGATGATGTATTTTAATCCCATTAGTGATCCCCTAGTCTTGCATTGTAAAACCTTACTTCACAGTGCTGCACCGTAAGATTTGGTTACACCACAGAAATATTCTGGGATAGGAGAAAAAACTCTCCGGATTGTTTGCATTTCTTAAAACCAATTGCAGTCGTTAGACGGCGCTAAGTTTGGGACGCAGCGACAGTGGCTCTGCAAAACAGTCACGAGAATTAACTCGGTTTGGTGGAACATTTGCACCCTGCAAAAGAAAACTGCATTTAGTTAACTATTGACACAATACAGTAAGATGAGCTATTTAAATAAGTTGGATAGATGGTTGAAGTTAATTTGCTCTTATTAGTGTATCAGCGTGTGTACTTCTTCCACGGCACACAAAATTCCAACTAATCAATACCACAGCGTCCCAGTTAAAGTAAATGTAAACATTTTGTTAGTAAATCTTTACAATCATTCCCCGAAAGAACCAAGCACACATGCCTTGTTGCCTGATCCCAATTTTCTTCACATTTTTCAGTGTGTAGCTTGCTAGCTCAAAGATGGGTTTTTTCCTGTAGAAAAGGGATTTTAAGAACAGTATGCCGTTAACGCAGTTAACTGACAGCACTATTTATATATGTTAATTAACAAAACAAATATGCCATCCAATAGTGTTTTATTTATTTATATATATATATATATATATATATATATATATATATTAGATCTGACATGCTTCATATATGCTTCAAATATATAGAAATGTATATACCATAAGTAAACATTCATTCAAAATGAAGCAAACATCACTTTGTGATCATTCACTTAAAAAAATAACTGATTTAATTTGGTTCGAAAAATAACATCTGAATCCACCCTTCTGGATAATCCTGTTTTTTGGATAAAATGGATCCCAAACCGAGTTCTAAATTTTGAAAAACCCAAAGGGCAGGTTTGATCTAGATCAAACGTAAAATCGGATGACATGCTCTGATGTTAGTTTGGAATCCCTCTTTTGCTTTGAAAAACCCATTTCTATGATTTGATCCAATCCGTGATCTGAAAAACCTTTGAAAAACTAGGCCCTGGAAATTTACTCCCTTTACTCAAGACTAGTGATCCCTTGATATTTCCTGTAGCTCCTCCAGAAGAACATGTTCACTTATACTGTTAAATATCTCTACATCTACTATATTGATTTGCAAAAAGAATTGAACAAACATTTATGGTTCCCAGAGGATGAAACCTAAAGACTTGGTATTCCTCTGACTTTTCCTCTAGCACTACAATGAGGTTAACCTTTGTGATTTTAAGTGAAATTTCTCAAAGACTGAAGGATAGATTGCCATTCAATTTTGGTATGGAGATTCATATTCCCCTCAGGATGAATTGCAATCCTTTAATTTTAATGTACCTAATACTTACGTTTATGACCAAACACCTGTCGTAATTCCCATCCACTTCCGCTCATGTTTATAGCTAATTAACAAATGATAGCACACTGACATGCTAACCTAACGTGTTAGCATTTAGATCCTAGAGCCAATAAGAACCACCCAAGTACAATCTAACAGAGCATCGGTGTAGACTCTTAGTCTTGTTATTAATATGCAGCCTAGCTGCTCACTCCATTAAAAAAAAAATAGAAAGAACAAAAGGGAATCCCAATAAATTAACCTGTTTCTGTTCTGAATGTCCTTGCACTTAAAAGGGACACCACACTTCTCCAAGATGATTACATACTGTACAGTATGCAAGGACAGAGTAAAATGGTCACACTGTATTCCCAATCTTGTAGCAGAGACAATACCTTTCATCTTTCGCCCCCTGGAAGAATAGAAATGCACAGAAAGAGATTGTAATTACATGAATTGAGAAACAGTCATTTGGTCCCTAAATCTGTTACCAGGCTATGACTCCATTATCCTGGGAGTGGGGGTACTTAGTTGTTATTGCTTTGGTGTTTTCCCATTCCCATTATGTCTGGTTTCTTTACTGCTTATCTCTTAATTGTGCTTTTGATGTTAATCAGATCGGAAATGTTCATTTGCTGCAGCGCCGAGATGGACCTCCATTGATTGGTGTTCCGTCAGTTGTCGCCCAGTCGGTACTAGCAAAAGTTCAAAATTGTATTTTTAATGTAGTCTTGCTCAGAGTGATATGGTTTTGCATATAAATGAAACACGCAGCAAACAAGAATTTACAGGCAAAGCTTTGAGTGTAGTTTGTAGCTGATGAGTGGTTATGTATGCAAATATGATAAACGCCAGATTCAATTTGAATTGTAGCTCTACTGCAATCTGAATACCAACTGTGAAGAAGATAAAAGATATTCCTATTGTAAATAAGTACTTTGGAAGATGTGAAGGCTTATTCTTGGGAAATACCAGAAATATACTGTAGTTTTGATCATATGATCTTTCTAATCATGTTGTGTTTGTGAAGGTGAAGTATTCATTTTTCAGCTCCCAACATCTGTTGTTTATAATACTGCCCGATAAATAATAATGATGAGAATTTTAAACACTTTAGGTTAATTATTTTATAATTAAATATGCGCCATTAGGTTAATAGTTTTCTTATTCATTTATGCTGAGAAGCTCTTATTTCTAACAAGTATTCCAAAATTATTCATACTGTTTGTTTTTTGTCCTCAATGTTTTGAGTGCAGCATACTCACTCATAAAAAGGGTTGTCTTATTTTTGAAGGGGACACAACCTTTACTTTCACTGCTGATAATTAGAGGTCTTTTACGCTTATATTTGTTCATAATGTTAAAAACCAATTCACCTTTGATGGCAATAAAAACATTCAACGTTTTAAAGAAACTCGTTGTTGCCCCTCTATGGGAGTTTTCTATACAAGATCTGTGATGCTGAGCCTGTTTCCAAGACAACAGTCTATCTTGCTGACAGATATGTGACTCTTAAACGCATGTTTGCTAAACACTACATACTGTTTGTGGTGCTCCCAAGTCACACAAGAGGCATCAAAGCTTTGAAGCACCAATTAGTTAATTTGATATATCTAAGGTTTTCCAGGTGTGACTGGCTTCATAGATTGGCACATAATTCTATCACAGCCCCTTCAGTAAATTAAGCAGATTATGTCAATTGTCTTTCCAAGGCATTGAAGTATAGGTTAGTCTAAATAGTAACCTGTAACATTCTAAATTGAAAATAATGTAGCTACAGCCAGGGTGGAGATGGTCTATTTCCATGACGTTCCACTTCCAGGATTGCTCTGATTCTTTTCAGCCAGATGTCCGGTACCTTTGACTTTCTTTGTGTTGGCATTCATAACTACGGCTGTTTTATAAGGAACATGGTTAAAGATATGGTGCTCAGTTTCTGTCGCCCCCATGAGAAAGTAATGACATCAAAACTGTCGGCACAGCCACATTAAACAATGTGGACATGATGGACTCTTCAGAAGAGGTCATTATCTTTACTCACGTTTTTTCGCGCAACAATCGCCGGACAACACAATCTTCTGAACACAGCTATACTGAGAAATAAAGTGAGTTGTGGTGCTGGTAGTTTTAATTAGTTTTGTATCAACTCATTTGGCATTGGCTTGACTGTTAACAGACATTCATTAATATAAAAGTAAATGCACTACAGCTCTAACTGCCCCTCGGATCTCTGCAGGGTAAATCCAGACAGCTAGACTATCTGTCCAATCTGAGTTCTGTTGCAAGACTAAAACATTTCAACACGTTCCACTAACACAAGTTCCACCTGTGGGCACCTCATCCACCATGTTCTAGCAGATGTATTTCTACGTTTGTCTTTTGTATCAGCAGCTTAATGTGGTTCATTTCTTAATAATATTTTTCAATTTGTTTCGCTAAGTAGCTGTTTCACAGGGAGTTATAGAAACACAAAAACATTGGATTTCTACTTAGCTGCATTGTAAAGTCATGGGCTAATGTTGGACATCTTACTGAGGTAAGTGTTGTGCTGTGGAGGTGGATGGACCCTTTTCCTCTGTTATTTCCGGCATTGCTCTTGCAAGAAAAAGAAGGTGCACGTTTGATTAATGTACAACACTATTTTTACCGTTAGATGTTATTTTTAAGATGTAAACCCTAGTAGATGTATCTGTATGGTCCCTCTCTGTGGGAGCTGCTGGCAAGGTGTCTACATCCTCATTCTTTAATGAAAAGGAGAAAAAAACTGTTCTAGGCCTATTCTAACCCATTATGAAAACACTGTGGAGTATTAAAGGCCAATTGCATGAAGGTTTGTTATGGCAGAAGGCTCAGACAGATTATACACCATCAGTAATTGATAGAACATGAAGCTGATTAGAATTATAATTGTAACTTTACCCAGAATAGTGCCCCACCCAATTATTTATATACATGTATATTCACCATGTATTAATACATCCACGGTATAATCTTATAATTCATCCATGGTATAATCTTATAATACATCCAAGGGATGTATCAAAGTATGTATGCTGTAAACCCTGTAACATGGATGTAATGCCATTAGCTTTTTCCCAACTGCCGGGGCTATCTGCTAGTAGCTAACATCAGCGGTAGCTATCAATTGAATTCTATTGACAACTATCTGTCGCTCTACATACGTCACATACTCATTTGCTCTGATTGGTTGTAGGTCTATCCAATTGACTGCAGAGGCCTTTTCTTTACTGGTTTGGTTTAAACCTCCCAAATCACAGCCCAATGGAGCAGAATCAGACTCATATTCTGATGAGAATCTGAGTGTGACGACGTCAGGCTAGTCTAAAGGCATTTATGCCTGTCACTTTTTAAATAGACAACATTTCCAGCGTTGGGATTGCTGACAAATGTACCTTTTTTTTCCTTTCTTTTTTTTGCTTAAACAATTTTTAAAAATGGTACGGTTCCAATCCCTGGAATCCCTGATGGTTTACTAATTAAGTATTTTCGTTGCCTAAACTGAACTAGTTCTGTTTCACAATGTTTACTACTTTCTACTAGTTGTACTACATCATTTAAAACTGCAGCTGTTACGTTCAGTCACATGATTTAACCTCCACTGCCAGCCCAGTCTCATGGCAGTTTGTGAAATGGATGTTGTTAAATCTATTGATTCATGTACAGGGACATTATTTTTATTTTTTTGTGAGCACAAATTTTAAACTAATGTATTTAAATGGGAAGCATCTTTTGTGACAAAAGCACAATTACGATAGCGAGTAGTATTGAAAAGCCGATTGTAGTTATTTGGGGTGGTGGATGGGTCAAACAACACAGGACTTTCACCCCGGAGACCGGGGAACGCAACCTGTGTTTAATTTCCCAGTTGTTGTTGTTGTTGTTGTGTTCCCCGTCTACCGCGTATGCCGTTTCATTTCCCCATTGTTGCGTCTCCAAGAGCAGCTCAGTGTCATGGCAGCTGTCGCCGGTGTATGGCATTTCATTTTCCCGTTGTTGTGTCCCCCAGAAACTGCGGCATGTGTCCCGGTGGCCGTTGTTCCACCACAAAATGAATGAGCAAAAAGGATGTCACTTTAAGGACTTTCTGTTCAGTATTAAATATTCCCAGCACTGCACTGAATTCTTTAATACAATATATTTGTTTTAAATGGTATTTGTTGAAAGAATATTTGCCTCAGCTAAAGTTGAGCTGAAATGCTGTGTGTGAGGTACATAAAATCAAAGCGAGGGAGAACAGATCATCTTTCCTCTGCCTCCGGGGCCCCTGGGGCAGATGCTACTTGTACAAAAATAGAAGATTTCTCATTGGTACAGATTGTTTAGAAGGGGAAGATAACTTCAACACACATATAGCTGAAATGCAAAGAGGTGTTTATCGGTCCTTTTGGGTGAATCTCTTAATGTTACATGTTGTAAAACTTTATTGAATTAGTTTTTTATTTCAAAGATTATTTCTGCAGTTCTAATACTTTAACATTCAGCCAACATTCCAACGTGTAAAATGAAGTAAACACAAATATATGCAATCTTCACTTCTGAAGCTTATGAAAAAGGTGCTCACGTTCTGCCTGTTTAGGGCCGGATCTCCATTACCTTAAATTGTATCCAAGGCTCCTCCACTTACTTCCTTTCCTCGCATCTTAGTCCGTCCCACCGTGGAAGCATGGGAGGGACATAGGAAATCTTATGAGGAGAGAGCAAACAAGGAAAAGTGTTTTTAAGAGGCAACTTCTGACACGGCCACATGCATTTATCAGTTGTATGGGCAGAGTTAGCAACGTTCATCTGCGTATCCTCGCTCGATACTCACTCCTCGGAGCAGGAACTAGAGCTTTGAGAAGGCCGTCACAAAGGAGGGCCAAGAACAACTTCCGGTTCAACAGAGGAGTGAGGAGCTATCAAATAATGGGAAGTAAGATCCAGCCTCCGTGATCGGAAAAGTGCACAGCTACAGTGCTTCAAAGTCATGAAGATACGTATATTTTTATGTAGAGAGAGAGATAGAGAGAGCTATAGATATACAGTATATAGATATATATCTATATATACTGTATGTGTGTGTAGATATATATATCTATATATATATATATATATATATCTATATATATATATATATATATATATATATATATATATATATATATATATATATATAATATATATATGTATTATAGATATATATCTATATATACTGTATGTGTGTGTAGATATATATCTATATATACTGTATATGTATATATATATATATCTATATATATATATATATATATATATATATATATATATATATATATATATATATATATATATATATATATATATATATATACACATACTGTATGTGTGTGTGGGTGAGTCTTGGAGGCCCCCTAGAGGTCGGAAGCCCCAGGGCACTTGCACACACTGACTTAAGAATTGAACCAGACTATACCACAAAAGTGGTGCAATCAAGGCTTCACAGAACTTGCTCATGAGCCGCGAAAAAAATAAATAAGCAGAGGAGACATTCAGGCTAGATGCCTCTTGATTTATGCATGGTTTTTATAAGTGATGGTGTTGTGCTCACTGATTGAAATAATTGTAAAATAAGCAAGTCATGTTATAGCAGCCATCTGATGTTTATTACCGTTGGTATTTCTTGTGTATCATTTATGCGATGAAAAGTTGAAGCTCATCCAGTAACGGATATGAACTCTACTATTCAGGGATGCATATCATTTGAAGCAAGTGCCGAGGTCTTCAATATTTTACAAAGATCTAGGCATACACAGGAGATGTGCAAATCCCACACATATTCACTGGATGTTTTCGTGTGTATCTGTGTGTGTGTGTGTGTGTGTCTGTGTGTGTGTCTGTGTGTGTGTCTGTGTGTGTGTGTGTGTGTGTGTGTGTGTGTTGTGTGAGACTGTCTGTGTGTGTGTGTGTGTGTTGTTAGCACATATTCAGGGACTGTCCATCCCTCTTTGTTATGTGGGAACATTTTATTTCCTCACACATGCTGTCCTCAGCCTCACCTCGTTTCCTTTGCCACTGTGTGAATGACCTACACGGTCTCACAGCAGTTCGGGAAATTACCCCGTTAATTTTAACCCTTGTGTTGTCTTCCCTTCGACCATGAACTTGTTGTCCATCCAGGTCAGAAGTGAACGTTTTGTAGTTTTTATGCTTTTGACACTTTTCAAAACAAGTGTTTTTTTTGTCATTTTTTACCAACTCTTGTTTTAAATTCATGGTCAGTAAACCTAATTGATATGACATTTTACCTAACGTTTTAGTTCAAAAGGCAGAAATTATGAATTATTTTGACAAATAATAGTTTGTAGTAGGATGTTGAGTGGATCCCAGACTGGTTTATGTCAAAGTCCAGTCAGGATACTGTTTTAAAAAAATTTAAACATGTTTTTCAACTAAAATAAATTTGAATAAAACACCCAAAGTTCAATAAATGTAATCGTGCATTTCACCTGCAAAGAATGTAGTATGGGTTCCATACAACGTAGATTCATGCATCCATGTTATATTTGGGCATTTTGGTTAAAAAAAAAACATATTTCTGATGTAAAGAAACTTTAAAAATGGGTCCAATTTGACCCGAAGGACAACACAAGGGTTAATCTATAGATTTGTGTACACAGACACATTTATGTAGTTTTTTTTTCGTGGTACTCAGCACGTAGTGGGAAGCATCTACACTGAGGTTGGTTTTTGAAAAAAACGACAACCGGGAGATGACGCACCAAGCGCGGGAGACGGCCGCGGTCTCTGTCGGACGCGCAACAACAACGCAACAGTTGGGGTTAGGAAAAGAACAACGGGGAAATGAACCCCCACACGCAGGACACGATCCCCTGGTCTCCGGGGTCAAAGCCCTGTGTTGTTTGACCCATCCACCACCCCCAACCAACCTCCCTCGCCGCATTTCATACTAGTCGCTACCTTATAATTATCTTCAGATGCTTCCCATTGAAATACATTACATTACAATTCATGTTTACACCTAAAGTTTGTTTGCTTTGCTCCAAATCAGTTCATGAGTTTATAAACTTGGAGCGATTTCCCCTTGGTTCAGTTTGATTTCACACAAGGAAAAATCTAAGTGTATCAAAATGCATCATTACAAATCATGCAAGAATGTTCACTCCTCTTATTGGTCAGATGTGTTTGGGGCGGGAGCAAGAAAGTAAATACAGGAAGAAGGTCCTGTGAATATTTCTTGTATGCCATGCAGTGGTTTGGAGGACTTGTTGCTCCTACAACAATACTACAAAAAATAGGGTCAAATAATCCAGGTAGCAATTAGTTTATATTTAGAAAATGTAATCTTTGGCCTGTCTTGCCAGGCCTCCTCCAAATATAATAGGATATTGTGATTGCTCCTTTAAAACCAATACAATAATTTCCACAATGAGCATAGTATTTCATCCTATTCCATCTGTGCTGCACTAAACAGTGGAAATGAGCTGTTGAGGCTCTGGCCGTTATGAGGAAAATAGCCCACACCTCCCCGCAGATCCCATTTGAAATCATCTTGAAAGGCTCAGGTTGCAGTAAAGAGCTTCTTCATCCCCCCCACCCCCCACCCCACTTGCTGCCGCTAATGATGGGATTGAGAAATGTCGGGGAAATCTCCCCACCCTCCCCCAGCAGAATTAGCATTAGCATAATGGGCTTCTTAACACTGCACCTTACCTGCCACAAGGCCTTCAGGAAGCTATATGTCCAGACCCATTAGTGGCTCGCTGGCAACGAGCCAGCACTCACCTTTCAGTTGAAAACAGAAGGCAGCAGAGGGGGGTGGTACACAAAGGAAGAGGCCATCAATTTTTCATGCTGTGAGTGAGTTTATCAATTTTGAAGAAAAAGGATAATGAGCAGAACTAGCATTACGGCTAGAGAAAGATGCCACTTTAACCCTGAACATGACACACAGCAATTTCCCATCAACCTTTTGGCGTCAAATTTCTTCCGGAGTTTTTTTAATTATTAACATTCTCAGGAGGCCTTGTACCAATGGAATACTTTCTAAGCCAGAGGAAAGAAAATATTAAACAATTTAGAAGAGAAAAGAAGGCAATATTATCCTGAATGAAAACATATTATTAAGCAGTACTCACAATTCAAAAGGCTGGAAGTATACACAATTGCTGTCATTTATCAAGCTAACGTAGAAACCAGCCCAGATATGAGCGCAGAAATCCTCTTACAACAGGCTTCACGTGGGATTCATGAGACGTTTGTATCACACCAATCAGAGCGTAAGAATGGTCGTACATTGATAAATGCAGCAGATGGAAACAATCAAAATTTAAATATCACGGCCCTATATATTCTTTGTTTTGAGGCCTCGCCCCTACTATTTACGACATAGCCAGATGTAATCCGGATAACAAGCGGCACTTTCCAGAGGTGGAGATTGAAACCCTGACATCTCAGTTTAATTTGCAGTAACGTGTGTCCTATTTGGCAGCCTAAAAACTGGTATTAGGCTGTAGGAAGACTGTGGAGTAGAAAGAGATCACTGATGCTGTCAACAGTGGTAAATCAGACTCCAGCTGAAGTTTAATTTATACATCATTGACATATGTATACTCCTAATAGTAATATACAGGCTTATATTGCAATCTTCTCTTAGGCCTCCATGTAGGTGTTCCTATATTTAAATAAACACATGGTAGCAGAGTTTATGTAGTGTTTTTTTTTTATTTTACTTGTGTTTTTTTGTGAGTCAGAGCCAGGCAACAGCTGTGAGGGAGAGCGCGTGTCCTCCTGAGATTTTTTTGCAGCCAAATCTCACGGTCAAATTGGTAAATGCCGAGCTTTTTGTAGGAATCGGCGTACGCCCGTCCTACGCCTGTTTTAGGTCGTGCGCACGTTTCATAAACGAGGGCCAATGTGATGCAAAAAGGAGCTTGCACTATAAAATTGTTTAAAAAAAAAGAAAGCATTCATGAATGGTTATCCCTTAGCAAAAAAATAGGCACATGTTGCTGTGTTGACAATCAGTAGTGTAGCGAGAGAGACAGATGTATAACACAGAAATTAAACCCTGCACATTGGCTACTGTATGTGCTGTGAGCCTCAATGATCAGTAGCCTGGTCCTTCCGGACCATGGAACATCTCATTTATACAGAGAGTCTGGCCACTCTCCATTGATAAAGTGTTAACGTCCTTGAAGGCGGGTACCCTGAAGTTTAAAACTATTGGATGTGCCCAGAGCCACTCTGGATCTGCCATAACCAATCACTAACGTATGGTTGTGATGTTAACTTAGCATCGCTAGCATTCACCTTAATGAACTCCTTCACCACTTATGGAGCAAGCCATTTTGTGATTCTTTGCCATGATGTGTTACACCTGTTCCTCATCAGCCTTTGTCAGCTTGGGTATATTAGTCTTGGTGGTGTCTTGTTTTAGTTGCGGCTTGTCAACTTTTGTTCCTGGCTCCTAGGGTTATTCTCCTTAGAGTCATTTCAGTGAAATTGAAAAAGTCTCAACCTTTCTCTCAACTTAATTCAATGTCCTCAGTATATCACTAAATAGCTACTTCAGGTAAAAACCTGTATCTGCATAATTTTCTTTAAATGCATACATCAGGCTGGACTAATGCACATGCTGCTAGTATCTGTGATTAATAGCTGAAGATGCCTCAGTGGTATGATTTCAAGTTTTAGAGTATGAGAATTCTCTCTCTGTTCTTCTGTTGGTCTGATCCATAGAAGTCATACTTTAACCCTTGTGTTGTTTAAAATCAACACTTTTGTTGAGGCTTTTTAATCGACGTTTTTAACTTACGTTTTTGTCCCTCTTTTCATCACTTTTGACATTTATTTTCAGTGTTTGTTTGTTTTATTTGTTATTTTTATTTTGGGAATTTATGGTCAATAAACCTCCTTTATTGGAAATTATACCTAATGTTTGAGTTAGAAAAGCAGAAATTAGGAATTAATTAGACTAAAATTAAAGGAATGTATTTTGATGGGTAATCACAGACAAGAATATGTCAACCTTTACTCAATACTATTTCAAAAGCACTTCATTTTTTTTTTCAATGCTATAAAATTGAATAAGACACCCCACAATTAATGAAAGTAGAGATTTGTACTTGCCAAAGAGTCTTGTGTGGAATCAATCATGTTATTTTGGGTAAATAAAAAGATCATTGATATAGGAAAACGGGTCAATTTGACCCGAGGATAACATGAGGGGTAATAGTTTTCAAACATCCATTAAAAAAGCCTGCTGCCTTAAGGAATGTAATGAATTAAAAAAAATATATATATACATTTTTTCACCATCAATGAAAAAAATGTAGAATTATACAGGTGTTATCTTTGGAATGTTGTGTCAGATGAGCTCAAATCTGCTCCAAAGTTGTTCCACCTCTCCATAAACTGCCAAAATAACTTAAAGTTGTCAGGCATGCTGACCTCCCTGATCAGTTTTCCTCTTCTGTATGTCAATCAAGTCAATGCTGTTCTAGTCAGGTTAGCCCTCACAGGAGTGATTACATGTTATCTATTATCCTCATTATGCCAAAGACCATTTTCATTGGGACTATTTTTTGACAGAGGCTTGTTAGAAAACCTTGACAAGATGCACAAACGTGAATTGTATGCTGTTTTTTTTTTTTTACAAAATCAAAGTTATTAAAGGATGAATACCAACTAGTTGGTTTGGCAAATGTATGTGTTGTTGAGCTAAATAGCGGCTTCCTTGACCTTTTTGTATGGACCAATCCAGGATTGTATCTCATTACATTTGGATTTTTAATAAGTTAAAACCAAAGACAGATTTTGTATATGCTTGTATTAATTTGTTGTGTTACCACTGTATCTCACAGCCTTTTTACAAATTACACAGCTAACCAGCGCTCCTCTTCCTCTCAGCCATTCTTCTGCTCCGTTTCAGTCCTGCTTGCATGTGTGCGCTGCTGGCCGCCGCCGGGCCTGGCTGCTTGTTTGCTTGTTTGCTTGTTTGCCTGGCGCTGCTGAGTCACATGAAGGTACAACATCAAATCAAGAGAGGGGAGGGGGAGGAGCAAAGTGTGACGGCTCCACGCTGTGACAGGAGCAGCACCGACTCAGACAGCCAGCTTGCCTCTTTAATGAAACCACAGCAGTTCCAACCCAGTCTCATGGCAGATCTTGAAATGGTCACGTTATGTTACCCAACATTCATAGCCTAAGCTAATTTTCAATGCACGCCCCATTTATAAATGTCTTATGTCGTGGTGTCACCTTGATTGTGGTTGCAACTGCTGCCCTGGTCCTGCTCAAGCAAAAAGTAGCTGCTGTATTAAAAACGCTGTGTGCCGCGTAGAGAGTAAGACGGGGTGGATGGGCGGTTCATAAAACTCAGTCCTTTCAAGCCATGGAGCGGAGTTCACTTCCCCGGAGAAAACAAAATCCTTTCCCCCAGGTATTGCGCAATCTTTTCCCTAGACTTAAAATGCCCATAATAGAAAACAAAATCACTTTATGTTTGTGTGCATACATTTTTGCATGATATCATACAAAGCCATTCATGAGAATGCGTTGTCCTGCTCGACGCCCACTGGTACTTATAAGTCATAGTTCTATAATTACCACTGTTCATGTCATTCCATTATACCCACTACTATAATTATTGAGTCATAGTTGTATATTCGTTGTCGTAAAGTATGTCTAAGCAGCAGATGACCACCCACCAAGAGCAAGGTTCTGCCTGTTAGATGGAAATTTGTCCTTGCCATTGTAGCATATAAGGCTCGCTTTTGGGGGGGAATTGTTGGGTCTTCTATGGACTGTGGTCTAGACCTACTCTAGCTGTATAGCATCCTGAGATAGTTATGATTTGGCACTATAAAATTGATTGATTTGTTCTTATCTTGTCGGATATATGTCCCCATCTTGTAAACAAATGTAAATAGAAGTATGAAAACTAGTAATTAAAATACTAACATATTACTGTGTTAACTAAGCCTCAATATTTAATACCCAAAATAAGCTAAACATACTAGCTTGAATCATTCTTGGCTAAGCAAGGTTAGTCCATTGACAAATGATGATGACGAAATACTTTTTGCCAGGTCAACACCCTAAAGAAATTCTCTTCCACTTTGAGCAATGTAGCGGACTGCAGTTGAGGACAAGGCAATGAAGCTTGGTGCTCTAGAAATATGTAAAGCGACAGGGGACAAAATTGCCCCAAAGCTTCACCTTTAAAAAAAATACTTAGTGTTTCTGTCCCATCCTGTAGTTGGTGTGTGTTTTGTGTGTGTGTGTATATATGTGTGTATATATATATATATATATATATATATATATATATAGTTGATATAAATAAAAACAAGCTTCCTGTGTGCTGGTTATATGTATCATTAAATCTATCCTGACACCAGTCCTAGCCGACACCTTCCCTTGACCTGTCCTTTCTTGTGGTATTTCTATACTTTACCAAAAGACAACATTTCCACGAGGCATTCCGTCAGCTCGGCTCATGACATTAGCTCGAGTGCATTTTTTTTCTCTTGTCATGCGTGTGGACAGTGAAAGGTAACATTTATTTTTAGAGGCGCCATCCCCAACAGATAAGGGCCTGGTGCTCATTACTGCTGCTGGAAGTGAGTGAACTGTCACATATGTAGAGCAGCCCCCCACTGTCTCCCAAAGGGAAATAATTACACTCCAGAGCCCCCTCACCTTGACCTTATTACTCTCTGGGTGCATGGTTCCAGCAAGATACACACATATAAAATGGAGATTACACCAAAATACAGACCGGATTGGAACCTTTAGATTGCCATTTTGTTAGTTTTAGTGTTTTTAAAGAACTTGAGGATTTATCTCAATAAAGAAAAATGATGTGTGTCAGAGAGAAGAATCAAAAGACAGTGAAGAGGAAGTGAAAAAGGCAGTGTAATTTCAGAGATCATAGAGTGATGAAAATATTCTTTCACATTAGCTTTCAGATGTAATCACACATGCAATTATGAATTTTGCTACCACATTGCCTTTTAATCATGTTCAAACTAAGAGAAACCTACTATCACAGTTTATTTTAGGCATAGAGAATGTTCATGTTTTAAAAATGAAAAATTTACACTGGCAATGTTTGCACTTGGTTATTCTTTGTATTTTTTTCCTAATGCCATAAAAAGACCAAAGGGGGCGCGAGGCCAGATCTAGAATTTCTCAATGAGGGAGAAAGGGTAGAGGTGCTTTCAGACCCTTTTCATATTATTTTTTTGCTTTCTATGTGTGAAAAAAACATGTTCAACAAATTACTAATCATAGCAGAGTATTTTTACACCCTTTAAAATGTGTCCAAACACTACCACTGATCATAAATAGCCGCCTGTACAGCAGTGGTGGAGACAGATGTTGCATCATTCGGGGCTAAATCCAGACCGGGGGGGGTTGCATTTATGGCAGCTATAGGCACTTATTTTTCAAGATATTTGATAAAAGAATGCCTAAAAAGCTGCACATCATTTGGAAAAAGCAAAGTATCATCCTGAAGAGCCTATATCATATTTTGTATCTAAATGTTTCCAACTGTCTTCATCAATCTGAAACCAGAACACAACAGATGTTGAGGATTGTCACTCCTACCACTTAAAAAGAGGAAAACATTGTCTGATGACTGCTGACTATTTTTTATTCATGCTACATAACATAGGTAGGGTAGGAATATGGCGTAAACAGCATTCCTAATCTTGAAACCTATTTTTGTTTACTTAAGTACAGTTCACATAATTAATTAGGAAATTTTCTCATAAAACCTTAAAGATTCTGGGCTTTTTGTAGAAAACAGCAGAAGACATGAAAGGGGAGAGGCGGGGGAATGACATGCAGCAAAAGGCCGCAGGTCAGAGTCAAACCTGGGCCCACTGCGTTGAAGAGTAACTCTCTATATATGGGCGCCCGCTCTACCAGCTGAGCTGTGCCAGGTGCCTTCTGTACAGTAAAGTTAATTCATAAGAACTGGGCTGGCAATTGGCACATGAGAAAAATATTACCATATTGCCTCACAGAAGGCACTGCTGAGTAATGGGTTTGATCCCCGGTCTGCATGGGGCCAGGGTTTGCATGGTCTCCCCGGGTTTCTTCCGGGTGTTTCATTTTCCTCCCACCCCCAAAAACCATGTGTGTTAGGTTAGTGCCCACGTCAGTGCCTCATGACCAAAAAGGCACTGGCAAGCAGAGTGGAGTTGGTCCCTGGGTGCCTGTGGCTGCCCCATGCTCCCATGTAGACCTATAGGATAGGTTAAATGCAGATGGAAAATGTATTTATTATTTATTTAATTTTTTCTCTGTGAATAACATTAAAGGCACCTTTAACATGTAACCTTTATCTTACCAACACAGTATATACTACCCAAGGAGAATTAGAAAAAAAGTAGAGATTGTCCAATGCCATTTTTTTACTTCCTGATACCGGGAAAATGATACCTGTACTTGCGTACTGATCCGATACAAGTGTGTCATATATTTTATGTTTTAACAACTGTATACTACTATCCCTGTAGGGATGTTAGATTAGATTAGATTCAACTTTATTGTAATTACACATGTACAGGTACAAGGCAACGAAATGCAGTTTAGTTCTAACCAGAAGTGCAATAGCAGTAAGTGCAGGATATACAATGGTTCCATGAGTGCAGGACATGATAAGTACTGAATAAATATAGAAATACAGAAAATACTATTATAAACATAATTTTAGATTTTTCCTATGAATATAATAAATAGATAACTAGTGTTGTGAACAAGATTTACAGCTGGATATGTACTGAATATAATATACAGGTGGATATTACTATAAATAGAATTTTTACAGATATATATATATATAGTAAGTTAGGCTAAAATGAGCAGTATAACAATGGATTTACAGTCAGGTCCATAAATATTGGGACATCAACACAATTCCAATCTTTTTGGCTCTATACACCACCACAATGGATTTGAAATGCAACAAACAAGATGTGTTTTATCTGCAGACTTTCAGCTTTAATTTGAGGGTATTTACATCCAAATCAGAAGAACGGTGTAGGAATTACAACAGTTTGTATATGTGCCTGCCACTTTTTAAGGGACCAAAAGTAATGGGACAATTGGCTGCTCAGCTGTTCCATGGCCAGGTGTGTGTTATACCCTCATTATCCCATTTACAAGGAGCAGATAAAACGTCCACAGTTCATTTCAAGTCTGCTATTTGCATTTGGAATCTGTTGCTGTCAACTCTCAATATGAGATCTAAAGAGCTGTCGCTATCAGTGAAGCAAGCCATCATTAGGCTGAGAAATCAAAACAAACCCATCAGAGAGATAGCTGAAACATTAGGTGTGGCCAAATCAACTGTTTGGAACATTCTTGAAAAGAAAGAACGCACCGGTGAGCTCAGCAACACCAAAAGACCCGGAAGACCACGGAAAACCACTGTGGTGGATGACCGAAGAATTCTTTCCCTGGTGAAGAAAACACCCTACACAACAGTTGGCCAGATCAAGAACACTCTCCAGGAGGTAGGTGTATGTGTGTCAAAGTCAACAATCAAGAGAAGACTTCACCAGAGTGAATACAGAGGGTTTACCACAAGATGTAAACCATTGGTGAGCCTCAAAAACCGGAAGGCCAGATTAGAGTTTGCCAAACAACATCTAAAAAAGCCTTCACAGTTCTGGAACAACATCCTTTGGACAGATGAGACCAAGATCAACTTGTACCAGAGTGATGGAAAGAGAGTGTGGAGAAGGAAAGGAACTGCTTATGATCCAAAGCATACCACCTCATCAGTGAAGCATGGTGGTGGTAGTGTCATGGCGTGGGCATGTATGGCTGCCAATGGAACTGGTTCTCTTGTATTTATTGATGATGTGACTGCTGACAAAAGCAGCAGGATGAATTCTGAAGTGTTTCGGGCAATATTATCCGCTCATATTCAGCCAAATGCTTCAGAACTCATTGGACGGCGCTTCACAGTGCAGATGGACAATGACCCAAAGCATACTGCGAAAAGCAACCAAAGAGTTTTTAAGGGAAAGAAGTGGAATGTTATGCAATGGCCAAGTCAATCACCTGACCTGAATCCGATTGAGCATGCATTTCACTTGCTGAAGACAAAACTGAAGGGAAAATGCCCCAAGAACAAGCAGGAACTGAAGACCGTTGCAGTAGAGGCCTGGCAGAGCATCACCAGGGATGAAACCCAGCGTCTGGTGATGTCTATGCGTTCCAGACTTCAGGCTGTAATTGACTGCAAAGGATTTGCAACCAAGTATTAAAAAGTGAAAGTTTGATTTATGATTATTAATCTGTCCCATTACTTTTGGTCCCTTAAAAAGTGGCAGGCACATATACAAATGGTTGTAATTCCTACACCGTTCATCTGATTTGGATGTAAATACCCTCAAATTAAAGCTGAAAGTCTGCAGATAAAGCACATCTTGTTTGTTTCAATTCAAATCCATTGTGGTGGTGTATAGAGCCAAAACGATTGGAATTGTGTTGCTGTCCCAATATTTATGGACCTGACTGTAAATGTAGTACAAATAAAGTTTGGGCAGAAGCTATCCAAATTAAAGGGCAGTGGCAAGTAATTTCATATTACAGTTAAATTATGGTATTGCAGATGTATATGTAAACAATTGGTGCTGTAAATAAACAGTCAGCAGTGAAAATTGATATACCAGTCAAGGTAAGTAGTGCAAGATGCAGATATAAACAGTCGTTACTATAATAACAGTCAGCAGTGCAGGTGAACATTATAATATTGCAAATAACAAACTGGAGGCAGGTGTGATATGAGGATGTGATATGATTTCTATCTTTGTTGTCGATCTGGCAGTTTGACAGTCAGTTATTACGGAAAAAGAACATAAATAAACTACTTTAACGTAGATTTTCTTTAGGACTTTATTATGTGGTATCGGATCGGTGCATAAACTCCAGTATTTCCCAATACCAATACCAGCGTTTTAGGCAGTATCGGAGGCATTACTGATACTGGAACTGGAACTCTTAAAAAAAAAAAAAAAAAAAAAAAAAGGCAACTGAAACAATGCAGTGATATACTGTATTTCACAATAATGATAACAGATAGAAGCAATAGTTTCACGTGAATAAATTCAACATTTTTATTTTTTAGTATATGAAATAAATTATCCTTAAATATATAAATGCTCATCTAAAAGGAAATTATATAATTCCCTGTATTGAGAAACAGAGTTGGGGACTAATGGCTTGTTGAAGGTGGGATCCTCTGAGATACGTTTTCCGAAGAGGTGATTACATTTCCAGAATGTGATAGTGGCTTTTTTGCTCATAATCACAGGGCAATTGCTTATGATGTGTGACATATTTTGATCCAGTATACATTTAATAGATTACATACATATATACCAGTATATCTATATATCTAACCCGATAATCCTGGTTAGGGCTATGGTACTGTAGACTGCCGCACACATTGTCTAACAGGAAGGGTACAGATTATTTTTCAATAACGGGCCACAGTATACCATAAGTAAATGCTAATACACTAAATCTGTCAGGCACCCCCACTCTGATTCTGTCTGTATATCTGTTTCTCTCTATCTGTCACGTCATGATTTCTGTTGCCATGCAACCTGGGGAGGCGTGCCTCCTTCATTCATCCACACCATCACCTGTTCCGGCTCAGCCTAATCAACAGCACCCACCTCATCATCATCACCACCAGCTCTTATACCGTGACCTGACATCCAGTCCCTGTCGGATCGTTAGTCTTCATCGTACGTGTTTGGCGCCTCATCCGACCTTTTCTAGTTTGTCTTTTGCTCAGTGTATGTATTCGTGTTTAGTAACGTCTGTCTCCTGTCTATGCATCATAGTATTCTCCTACGGACCATCAACCCTCTACACCTCCGGATTCACCTTCACTCCCCTGCCGCCGCAGCATTTCCCCCCGCTACACCTTGTTTGGTCATCTGGTTCACGGACGTCATCAATAAACTCTCGTTTGTTTTCACTCCTTGTCTGCGTTTGGTTTGTTTCCGCCAGCCGGGTCTGACAAAATCTTGTAAAAAATAAATTAAAATGCAAAAGCTTGATCTCAACTGTTATACCGTGACGTCGGTTAGCTACGAATGGTTAATATGTTTCACACAAGAGTGCTGTCTCCATTCAAAATGTGTCAAGAGAAACACCAATACTACCACAGAGAAAAGGAAACAACAAGAAAAAGAGAAGACTAGCCACCTAAAACCACCATTGCTATTTTCACAGCCTCCACTCTGTCAAGCAAAGAGAACTTGAGCATCAAATATTGAGCACCTTTCTGAAGACGTCCTTGTGGGTATTTTTTGCCACCATTAGAACTGCCTAAGTGGCAAAGGTCAAAACACATTAAGAACCATGCCTGTCTTTATGCTGTCATTGCAAGTCTGCACAGTGAACATTTTCTTTTGTGAAAAAGCACCTGTCCTGTGTCCCTTTTGAATGTAAAAAGGATTACAATCCTCATGGGATTGAAACCTCAGTCTCTTCCTCTGCTGTCAAAAGCTGAGGAAATCATTTATTCTGAGAGAGAAATGGGTCTTCAACTCAGTTTCGGAGACTCATGTGTTATTAAGCAAAGATTCTATTGATTATTGATTGCAGATCCTTCCACACTTGTCGCAAAAACTTTGGAAATTCTAGGTCATTCAAGCTCTTGAGAGAGTCACTTTGATATTTGGGGTTCCGCCTTCTTAGTAAGGCATAAATGTAACTCACTGCATATGCAATTAGTTCAGCAATATTGTATAATTATGACGTTAAAAACAAAACAGGTTTCAAACCAGGTTAACGGCTCAGATGTGGGCCTACTCTATTCTAATGTTTAGCAGGTAGGTTGTTTCTCATCTTCATTATCTTGGTGTGACTTGTTAACAAAGACAAAGTACAGCTGGTGCTCACGAACGTCATTAGCTCTGCAGGCATTGTTTTTTATTAACATACATTGTCTAGGAACTCGAGCAAAGAAACAAATAAAAATACGATTAATTTTCAAAATAAAATAGACCGTGCTCACGGCGGATCATATTTCCCTGCACTTCACCTTGAAAACAAGGTGTTTCCTCTCTATTCCTGTGGATGATAACAACCTGTTGTTGGTCTTGTGTTTCTATTCTACATAAATTTGCGAGATCTCCTGGGTCCTGTCAGTCATGGCTGCGCCGTTCCGCAACAAATCTGGACCTGGAGCACGGAGCCGACAAGCAGCGGAGCCGATCCGCAGCCATTACGCATCCTGTGGAATTTGGGGTTGATAATTTTGTTCTGATATTACAAGTAAAAGCAGAGATATTTCATTGAATAATTGTGTTTGACCTGCTGGTAAAGAATCTTCAGGAGATATTTGTTGAGATATGTATTTCAGTCTGCACCAAAGTGGTGGACCAACTGACAAACCAACAGATAGTCCTACATTGCCATCCCCAGAGCAACACCACTGGCTAAAAACTGAAAAACATGTTCAGAGTACAGTCTCATCTTTGGTTCAACACAAAATGCTTCGTACCATTTTGCTAAGAAAGAGCAACTGCTTGGCGGCAGATTGACTGGCACGGACAGCGGGTAAACAGACACAGACACTGTGAGGCTTCGGGGATGTGCTTGAAGTGCCAGCTGGAGGCAGAGGGGGAAATAGTTCCCTCCTGACATGCCGGCTCAGACACCTGTTCCTAGACAGATTAATTGGCTCAGGACAGGTTAAAGTGTACACACTCAGAGTGAGAGAGAGAGAGAGGGAAGGGAGAGGTGGTAGAGCAGGTAAAGAGTTATCTAAGGACAGTTACCAGTCTCTCCATTTTTCCATTCCAAGGAGGTCCATGTATTTTATAGCCTATTCTGAACGTCTGTGTGGTAAAATGAGGCTGAAATATCTAGCTAGCTGAATACTGTGAATATAAAGATGGATTCTAGACTGTGTGAAACCTGTGTGCCAATAAATGTGTGAAAATACCATTTTCTCCCTGTGCCTGTGCTAAAATGCCCTGTTATAAGCCACTCAGGCGCATTTATTGGCACTAAATGGGAGATTTTTGGCTTTACCAGAAGGCACTTTAGACGAACATCAAGGGCAATTTAACCTTAGCCAAGTACTTGTGATCTATTGTCCTGGGATTTCTGCAGATCAGGGTTTCTTTACTGATCACATTTATGATCACATAAATTGATTAACTGACTGGAATACAGAGGTTTCAGCTGAGTGAGGTGCTGTAGGAGAAAATAGTTTCAGTTGGGCTTTAAAGGGACGCTATGCAGTTTTGGCCATTTCGCTTTTTCCTCGCTGGTTTCTCTATAGAGCCCCCCCCCCACAGCTTCAAAATAGATATTTTGCTGCTCTTATGTTTACTTGTGTCTGACCCCTCCCTCGGCGAGTCTGCCCTCTCCTCTTTTTCTGTTCCTCCGACAATGCTTTCCTAGCTTTCTGCTTTCAGCCATGACGATAGTGTGAAAAACTCCATTGCTGCCTTGTTAGCCGGTTCCTGAATGGCCGTATGTGCAGTGCCGTGAAGCAATTCGTTACATCGCGAAACCTGATATTGCGCGATACTTGCTGACGCTGAGTCGCAAGGGTGAAAGTTGCAAGGGTGATTTTGCTGCTCAGAGGAGCTAGGGGGAAGCAAGACAACCACCATTCAACTCAAAAAAAAGTCATATAACCATTCCAATGACTCTGAAGCTGTTCACGGCATAGTTCCCCTTTAAAGCCATCTTCTGCTCCTTAACCTTGAACACATTTAATTTAATTGATATGACAAATTTAGTCAACTAAGCATACTTTTCGGGTTAATGAGATCAATTTACCACTTGTACGTGGAGTGTTATTATTGATTAAAATTCCAAATTCAGGGCTGATTTTGTGTGACAGACTCACTGTAATTAGCGAGTGTTGCATGGACGTTGTCAGTGACTTTGGCCACATCTCTCTGCCATAAACCTTTCTGGTTTGACACCTGTTTTATTTGTATTGTCATAATTAGATAATGTCACATTTAGCAGTGTCAGTAGACTTATTAGAGGACCAAAAACAATTTTAAAATATTAGCAGAACAGCTGTTAACGACTTGTCAGAGCAGCGCTGTACTGTGACAAACATAAAGAGGGAATTATTTAACATAAGGGTAGAAGGAAAAAAGTATATGACTAATATGAAATTATCATATTTAATCATATTCAAACTCCAGATTCATCCAGATTAAATCAGTGTGATTTTAGGTCAAATCAGGGAAATCTATCCGTACATAACTCAGGCGACCTGACCTGACGTGTAGTACTCGCTCAGCATCACCTGGCATGTGTCCACAGAGGGACCAAATGTGACAAAACCACTGCTTTCCTGAGGCGATGATGCGTGTTGAGGCTGGGAAATAAAACAGTGGTTTATCTTTAAACCCACAGACTAGCAGAGGTCACCATGCTGTGGGTTTACAGAAAAAATAGGCATCAGTGTTTTGAACCATGTAATATGTAATCTGTATTTCCCCTTAGGCACTCATTTAAGGTTGAAACCACTCATAACCGCAACCTGAAGAGACAAAAGGTGGAATGGGGTGTGGAGGACTGTGGAAAACCATGCACAATTAGGAGAAGGCCGTCTCAGTATAAAGCCAGTAATTGGAGGCTGAGAGGAGTTTATCGGCCTGAGGTGTAGTCTTTTTGCCTTATCTTCAGTTATTACGATAACTCCATATAAACTTCAGGTAAAAGAAAAACGTTTGGAGAGCATAGCCAATTGCACCCTGGTGGAGCCTCTTGGTTGTTCATGCGTTGTGAGCACAGTGGTCAATTCAGTGCATATATTAGCCTTAGTCTTGGAGATTGAGGATGGAAGACTCAAAACTTTATTTTCCGCCTGACAGTTGTTTTATGTACAATGATAATAAAAAGACAGTGACTGATGTAACTCTGGTAGCCCATATATCATAATTGATGCTAGGATACTTTTTAAAAAACTAATACAGATTCCTGTATTGTTTTACTTTAGAGCGGATTCTTCTTTTAACCTTCGTTTTGTCCTCTTGCCCACTACACAACTTTTTCCCAATGTTTTTGTCACTTTTTTACCCTTGTGTTATGCTTTCCCCTGATGTTTTTAAGCTTCATTTTTGTTTAATAAAACACCCAAATTCAAAGAAAGTAGTAAACTGATCATTCACTTTACTTGTAAAAGGTGTCATATGGAACCATCCACATTATTTTTTTGGACATTTTGGTGGATAAAAACCCAAATTCCTGATATAGAAAAATGGGTCAAATTTGAGCCGAGGACAATAGGAGGGTTAACACCAACCATGGACCTCAAGCACTTTCACATTGTTTAATTTTGTGCACATTGCACTTTTTTTGTTATTTAATGAGCTTTTTGTCACTTAATGAGCATTGTTGGAGGTGCTTTAGGCCCACGATTTGCATTGCCAATGACTGCTTCTGTTATTGTTGTGTACATGATTAATGACCAGAGGACATACCGGAGGATATTAGGTCAGCTGAGTTAGTGATCTCTTTTAAGTCCCTTCTTAAGACATATTTTTATTAGAGAGCCTTTCCCAATTTTATTTGAGCTTGAACCTCTTAGAAGAGTTCTTTTCTTTTCTACCCTGTACAGGTTGGTATACGTACATCACATACTGTTTGTTTCATGTGTTGTTTTAAAAAAAACTTGGATGTCTTTTATGACTGGTTTATTTTGTTTGTTCTGTGAAGTACTTTGTAACCTGGAGTTTAAAAGATGCTCTATAGAACCTTGATTTGCTTCTTCCAGAGCCACTCCTTGGTTATCCTGGCTGTGTGCTTCGGGTTATTGTCATGTTGGAAGACCCAGCCTCGACCCATCTTCAATGCTCTAACTGAGTGAAGGTGGTTGTTCCCCAAAATCTCGCAATACATGGCCCCGGTCATCCTCTCCTTAATACAGTGCAGTTGCCTAATCCCATGTGCAGAAAAACACCATGCGTCACAGTAGGGATGGTGTTCTTGTGATGGTACTCATCATTCTTCTTCCTCCAAACACGGTTAGTGGAATTATGACCAAAAAGTTCTATTTTGGTCTCATCTGACCACATGACTTTCTCCCATGACTCCTCTGGATCATCCAAATGTTCATTGGCAAACTTAAGACGGGCCTTGACATGTTCTGGGCTGAATTCTCACCTTTTTTCACCGAGCTGCTTGGCAATTTCAGCTCTTGGACAGCTCTTTGGTCTTGGCCATGTTAGTAGTTGGATTCTTACTGATTGTATGGGGTGTATAGGTGTCTTTATGCAGCTAACGACATCAAACAGGTGCATTTAATTTAGGATAATAAATGGAGTGGAGGTGGACAATTTAAAGGCAGATTAACAGGTCTTTGAGGGTCAGAATTGTAGCTGATAGACAGGTGTTCAAATACTTATTTGCAGCTGTATCATACAAATAAATAGTAAAAAAAATCATACATTGTGATTTCTGGATTATTTTTTTTAGATTATGTCTATCACAGTGGACATACACCTACTATGACAATTTCAGACTCCTCCATGATTTCTAAGTGGGATAACTGGCAAAATAGCAGGCTGTTCAAATACTTATTTTCCTCACTGTGTGTGTGTGTATATATATATATATATATATATATATATATATATATATATATATATATATATATATATATATATATCTCATTGAATATTATTTTCAATGAAAAGTCTTGACAACTACTGCATGGATTGCAATGAACTTTGGTAGGCTACACACATTCATATCAGGATGTTTTGGCCTCTCTTCTCTAGCTCCCAGTGCAAGCTAGAGCTGATACTAAGGTTAGGTTCTTCTTTAAAGATATCAGGCCCTGCATGGACTCTCACCACGTTATTTATCTGAGCTTATTAAACCATATACATTGGCATGCTGGCTCTGCTCCCTTGATAGTATCCTGGTCATTCCCCTGGTAAACAAAAAACAGTTGGTTTTAGAGCATTCTCCTACCGTGCTCCTCATCGTTGATATTTACTCCCACTACATGTTAAGTAAGCTCACTCAGTTGACATTTTTAAATCTAGATTGACACCCACCTCTACTCTTGGTCTGTTCATGCCACCTAGGAATATCAGGGACCGCCGCCATGATTACGTTGTTTTTCCGACTGCCAACATTCACATGGTCGGGATTCATGTTCTTCTTTTCTGTTATATTGGCGTTTGGCATAACAGCTTGTTGCATTACAACCATCCACTGTTGGGTATAGCCTAGAGCATCAGGTGTGTGAAAACATGGAGACCAAAATAACAAAGGAAAGCTCTTCAATTACACATTACTTTCCTCACTACAGTTTGTACAAGAGCTCAAAACATAAAGCCTAACTGACATGAATTGGCTGACTTGTTACTGGCAATAGCACACACCTTTTTTAACTAATTTAAGTTACTTTGTTGAAACCAATGAACGACTACAACCTAAATCAATAGCACTTTGTGGACATTGGCTAAAAAATAGTATACATGGATACATTTATTGATTTGAAATAGCTTTGGTGATGCCTTTTGCCATCATTATTTGACCTTATCCAGTACTTACCTGGAAAATACCTGCAAAAAGCAATGGCGTTCCTTCCAGCCTCGGCTGTACTTTGTGTTCAGTGCTAATTAATGTTAGCATGCTAACACACTAAACTAAGTAAATGAACAAAGATAGCTCATATAGGTGAGCTATCCATTGAAGCAGTTAACTACTACTCACCCGGGCAGCAGCTGTTTGGTCACTGCATGTGATTCTACAGTCCGACAAGCAACCTAATGCATTTGTATATCATCCCAAGACAATTGCATTTCAATACTGTAGAAAGGGTTCCCTTTTGTGCCACCATTTTGCAACGTATATATTTTTAAATAAATACATAAATAAATAATACAAAATTCCCCACAATTACATATTCACCCTGATCTCACAAAATGCCGTTCGCAAAATTCTCTGATGCGCCCGTGGAAGACTTCTGTGAAATAAACACAGCCCCTTAAGTTAAGGAAACAGTTGTGGGTGGGCTTACGGTTCAGTGACACGCGCAAAAGAACAGGACGGGTGGGTTTGGGAAAAGTAGTGTGAGCTATAGTAACATGTTTTAGTTTCAACGTGTTGTTCACTTTGACTTATTGTGCTGACAGTTACAACCAGTACATAGCATCACATTATCTGCTACATTTTAGGCTGCAATCGCACCCTGGTTTCAGCCACACTCAACACAGATGGGCACTTATCAGTACAAAGCAGGAAGGCGGGGGATGAGTTGAAGGTCAGCACAACGGGCTGGGGCGGGGTGCACAGATATGGAAACGTACTGAATCTGTGTAACAAGGATTGTTTTTTTTGACATAATCTGCTACGCTGTGAGCTGGCTTTCAGACATAAGCGTGTAAAGGGTAGGAGTTATGTCTCCAGATATCTGCTTTGTGGATAAACTTGTGAAAAGTGATTGAAGTCTCGTGTGAATTCCTTCTCATCAAAACAACTTGGTGAGGGGGCCAATGAATTGCACCCCAACAGTAGAAAGTGACCTTGAGGAAACATTACACGCGGGACACGATCCCCGGTCTCCGGTCTCCCGGGTGAAAGTCCTGTGTTTGACCAATCCACCACCCCAACCAACCTCATGTGGAATTTTGTGCTTTCATACGACTTACTACCTTAGTCACTCCTAATGCTACGTCATCTTCTCACTGACTTCACATTAGCACTGTTTTCCGTGGTGGCTAGACGGACTTGTCACACATTGCATGCCACCACCACGTAATCCGATGTTAACAGTTCACCATCATTTCACGGATTTCTGTGAGACCAGGCTGACATATTTAATCAACATGTGTGCTGCCGTTCACATGATTTTTTGCCTTTGGCTTCATAAGCCTCCAATAACTCATTTCTGCCATGCCACCAAATGCACACACATTCAAATGCAATGCTAAAGGATGAGACTTGCATCATTACATTGAGACATTAATGTCATTTCATTTTTTTCATTAGGGTTCACTGGGCAAGTGGGGAATTCCGAAGGCAACATAAAAGCTCATTTACTCAAACCATTAGGCATTATGCTATAATGGCAATGTGCTCAAATGTGTCTTCAACACTAATTTAAAACCAACCAGGCAGATTGAACAGAAATAACACCCTTTGGCCAACAGGAGTTGTGTTGTATAATTAGCATGTCAAGAAACAGATGGCACTTCTAACTGGTGTGTCTGTTCTTGTTAGTAAATGTAAAACCCCATGATTCATCGTTTGAGCTGCCAATGGTCTCTGGGTTTTAAAAGCAACATGAGGTCGTCTTAGGGTTCCTGGTTACAGGTTAGAGCTTGCATACTCGAGCTGAGATGCATGCATTTTCACGTGACACACGAGTTTTGGAAGCATTTCCACTCAAAATAGAATATGAAAAGATGTGTGTAGGTAATGTTGAAACAAATGCATTTAATAAATTACATTTTGATGTTTGAAAGTCTCTAGGTTTTGACATTATGCAGATATAAATTTAATTTAATAATAAATGATTATCAGTTTTCAAATATTTCACCTGTCAACAGAGAAATATAATACCCGAATACTCTGTAGACTATTTTGTTGTCAATACTTCCGACGTTGTCTTTGCTGTTTTCAAATCAGTAAATATTTATGTTTGAGTGCAGTAGATTTCCACAACTCTCTCCCCATATGTCGATAAAGGGTAATCCAAATCATTTTTTTCAGCAGCAGTGTCACGTCAGACACATTTCTGGTGTGCAAAGAAGAAAACGCCGTGCAATAAAAACGCCACGCTCACGCCCCGCAGGCAGTGTGCAGGACGCCTTGCTACTGTATTTTGCTGCATGACCACAAGCGTGGCAATGACCATCTTTAATACCAGCAACAATGCAGTTGTGATTTTTTTTAAATTACCAGTTTGCCTCTAAACTTGTAATCTTGAGAAAATAATCATAAAAATTGCAAAGCAGCACACAACTTTCTTTAAAAATGGCTGTTTATTTAAAATAACCAAACAAAAATAAGAAAAGAAACCACACGTGCCATTAACTGTAAGAGATTTGTGTGACTACATGCTGTGATTCCACATTCCTATAGCAATCCCTCTATCTGACACTAATAGATCTTTTACAAAAAACGACTCCTGCCAAATGTGAGTGCATAGACTGGCAGACACAGTTTTAAGTGAGATTCTTACTCGGGAGACTTGACAAGATCCTGATAAAATTAGCTCTGTATTTCCTTTGCCCTTCTTCTACAAATCTAATTTGTGTGACAGCAGCGAGCGAGCTTGGATTTGTAATTAAACTATAGACTGCAATATAATTGGTATTGCCTTGCATGACAAGAATGCCAGCCTGAGCCATCCAAAGTGAGCAGGTGGATGGATCCCGAGCTAATCTGTCATGTTTTTGCTAAACAAACCATCTAACTCAGGAGAAAGAGAGTTTTGTTTGTTGATATGCCCATATATCTGTTTTCTTAACATATATATACACACACACAAATAGTGATGAAAATGAATAAGTATTTGAACACCCTCCTATTTTGCAAGTTCTCCCACTTAGAAATCATGGAGGGGTCTGAAATTATCATCGTAGGTGCATGTAAATGTAAATGTGCTGTATTTATATAGCGCTTTTCTAGTCTGAACGACTACTCAAAGCGCTTTTACATAGTACAGGATCCATTCACCATTCACACACATTCATACACTGTGGCCGAGGCTGCCGTACAAGGTGCCATCTGCTCATCAGATAAACATGCACACACATTCACACTCCGATGACACAGCATCGGGGGCAACTCGGGGTTCAGTGTCTTGCCCAAGGACACTTCGACATGGGACTGCAGACATAATCTAAAAAAGAAAATCCAGAAATCACAATGTATGATTTTTTAACTATTTATTTGTATGATACAGCTGCAAATAAGTATTTGAACACCTGTCTATCAGCTACAATTCTGGCCCTCAAAGACCTGTTAGTCTGCCATCAAAATGTCCACCTCCACTCCATTTATTTCCCTAAATTAGATGTACTTGTTTGAGGTTGTTAGCTGCATAAAGACACCTGTCCACCCCATACAATCAGTAAGAATCCAACTGCTAACATGGACAAGACCAAAGAGCTGTCCAAAGACACTAGAGACAAAATTGTACACCTCCACAAGGCTGGAAAGGGCTACGGGGAAATTGCCAAGCAGCTTGGTGAAAAAAGGTCCACTGTTAGAGCAATCATTAGAAAATGGAAGAAGCTAAACATGACTGTCAATTTCCCTCAGACTGGGGCTCCATGCAAGATCTCACCTCGTGGGGTCTCAATGATCCTAAGAAAGGTGAGAAATCAGACCAGAACTACACAGGAGGAGCTGGTCAATGAACTGAAAAGAGCTGGGACCACCGTTTCCAAGGTTACTGTTGGTAATACACTAAGACGTCATGGTTTGAAATCATGCATGGCACGGAAGGTTCCCCTGCTTAAACCAGCACATGTCAAGGCCCGTCTTAAGTTTGCCAATGACCATTTGGATGATCCAGAGGAGTCATGGGAGAAAGTCATGTGGTCAGATGAGACCAAAATACAACTTTTTGGTCGTAATTCCACTAACCGTGTTTGGAGGAAGAAGAATGATGAGTACCATCCCAATTTTTATGCACATGGGACAGGGCGACTGCACTGTATTGAGGAGAGGATGACCGGGGCCATGAATTGTGAGATTTTGGGGAACAACCTCCTTCCCTCAGTTAGAGCATTGGAGATGGGTCGAGGCTGGGTCTTCCAACATGACAATGACCCGAAGCACACAGCCAGAAGAACCAAGGAGTGGCTCTGTGTGTTTTGTCAAATCTATTATAAAAATTATTTAGGTTATTAGCATATTCTCTTGTGCCATTTAACTGAAAACTATTTACCTTCCCTTTCCCTGCATAACCACTCATTAACCGCATTCCTTCCCAGACTTTCTTCATATCATTTATTTTAAAATAATTTTCTATTTCGCATTTATACCGATATTTCTCTTTATTTATCTCCTTTTTAAGATCTTTGTGGATCTTTTTCAGTGTATCTTTGTCTCCCCTAGCAAAGTATTTCCTTTTGTCATTAATTAACCTTTTAATCTCAGCATTCATCTTAACCCTCTTTTCCTCTAGAACCACATCATTACAGAAATTGATATATTGATATACCCGGACTCAGTAAGTTCATTTATGTCCTTGGCACTATTTTCAAAAACCGCCCAGTCCGTATTTTCGAACGCATCTTTCAGTCTCTCAATCGTGTCTTTTGACATTTTTTTCACTGTGATCGTTTCCTTTTTTGTTCCTCTTTACGAGTGGGAGATATTTGGGATCAGGTTATGGTCCGTCTTGCCCAGACTTGGCAGACTTCTGGACATATACGCATCCTTAACCTTAGTGTAGCAGTGGTCGAGCACCGCTTCGCCCCTTGTATTGCATCTAACATGTTGGTAGTAGTGTGACCCACTTGACTTTATGATGCAATGGTTAAAATCTCCAGTTATCACAACAAACGCGTCAGGGGACTCAGTCTCAATCCTGTGCACGGCCGCTTGTATCTCCTCGGCCGCCTCCTTAGACACATTTCTATGTGGCACATAAACTGCCATCACAACCACATGTGAAAATTCGCGAGGGATATAATATGAGCAAACCCTGACAGTCAATATCTCAGAGTTTGGGGTACAGGTGTGTGTCTTAATGGACATGTTATTTGGGTGACAATATTCCTCATTCACATACACCATAAGTCCACCGCCTCCTTTCTTCCCCGAATCCTCTGTTCTGTCCCCACGAAAAGCTTTAAATCCATCCGCTGCAACTAGTTCATCAGTGTGATTTCTTTTGAGCCATGTTTCGGTAAACACCATCAAACTTATTGATCTATATTCGTGGAAGAACAGAGCATTAGTTCTCAGTTCATCCATTTTGTTCCCAACTGACTGCACATTTCCCATGATCATAGACGGAATGTAGGGCCGACATCTCCGTGATTTAAGTCTCTTTAAAACTCCGCCAGCTTTACCTCTCTTGCGTCTTGTTATCTCTTTTGTTAAGTCTTGGAAATCCACCAAGGTAGCCAGTGACCCCCTCCGCCATTGATCCAAATCAGCTCCAATCCCTTTCAATTCGGCAAACGAATAACAAACTCTTGCGGCATAACACCCTCATTCTTCCAGAGACTGCAAGAGGTACGTAACAAACAGCAACAACCAGCACTTGTTGACGTCCATCACCGATAAGAAATATAAAAATAAATCTAAGAAATAAACGGGGAGGATAGCGTGTTGTGTAGCGTGGTCTGCCACAGGAGCAGCGACCACAAGGCAGACCCTGGACATGCAAAAAGCATGACATCTCCCTGATGGCCCCTGAGCCAGGAAAGAGTAGGGGGTTGCAGGTGAGGGTTGGTGATGAGGGGGCCCCAGGCAGAACCAATATACAATGGCTTGTCTTGTCAAACCAGTTCATGTCAGCACAGACAAGTAGGGAGAAGGGCATGTGTGCTAATTTGCTTAGCATTATGCTACTGCGACCACCCAGTTCTGGAACAGTGTGTGCTGCATGGTGGAATCTGCATCATAAATCTGCGTCTGCCTATTGGGTGTCGGGTCGCGTTTGGAGCAGCTCCAATCCCAAACTGCCCTTTGTTGGAATTACATAAGAATAAACTGCAACAACTTCCCTAGAAACATCCCTGACTCTGGAATGAGCTGGAGAAAATTGCAAGGGAAAGGAACACAAATCAGCTTTACTGCAAACCTAATGAATGGGTCGATGAATGGCTTGATGTCTTTCATTTAACTTTTGTGGCATTGGGTGCACTGTTGTACATGTACATAGACACAGCCACACTGCAAAACTGCAAAATGTTGTCTATTTTAACATTTAATTGCATCAATCTGGTGCACTTTGAAATTAAATTCAGAGGTTAGATTTGAACTATTTTGCACCTCAGAATTGTAACCATGCACACACAGGTGGAATAGTTTTTTTCTTTGCATTAATGTCACTAGGAAATATATATTCATATTTGTACGTGGGATTGTCTGGAATCTGGCAATATAAAAATCGTTATGGTGGGCTAACCAATTTACAAAAATGTCTGTGCTGACATGAATGGATTACATTATAATTTTGGCCCAAAGTTGGAAACCATATCGAAATTAGTCACAATTTCAAAACCGGATTACTCGGGTAAGTTAGTTGAATCACTGCTTAGACTGTTAGCAATAACTACATCAAATTGTAGATCATACACAACTTACACATATAGGTTAAATAATACATAACATACATACGTTGATTATAAACAATAACACTTAGGCTACAAGAACACCATTGATTTACCTATGCTATGAGATATTCTCCTACTCATATCATTAACATCAATTGTTAGCAGGTTATTCAAAAGCTTGCTAAGCACTCAATACAGTTCATTTAGCAATACTGTCCTACTCACCCTTGTCAGTGCTTGATGGATGAAAGAAGCACACTTTAGCTTTTTAATAAAGGGCAATATTCTTCTTATCACACTGCCAGACATATGGGCATTCTAGAAGATCTCTGAGCTCTGAGCAGCGCTTGCTCTGGTTGCCTTGAGCCTGCGTGTGTAGGGTGCGCGACTATACGTTTGGTTAATGTTTTCTTTCATTTCAATTTTGGTCAGTCACAGTGAAAACTGGGGACATTTCCGGAAACTGGGGACGCCTGGTCACCCTAAGCTAAATATACAAATGGTTTATGAGAACAGTCTGAACAGAGACACATGCACAGTGAGTATAACCAGAAATTCCCCATCATCCACAAAGAAAGGGACAATATGTGCAGATTCAAATAATCTCATTGGCTGTTGGTGCTGGATACAAAGACTTAAAAAAAACACTGAGGAAAGTTACCAGCACACAGAGCTCCCTTACGCATTGTTGGCAACACTCCTACTGCTCTGTTTCAGTGTTCAATTACCTTCCTATTAAATTTACAAGGCAACATAATGTGTTTGATGTTCTTCTAATTCAGTTCCAAATCTGTACCACTGTCCAATTTGTCATTGTCTTAACAACCAGCAAGTCAATATATGAACACAATACATGGACAAAAGTTCAAAGACAACTAAAACACTACACCAGGGATCTTCAACAGGGGGTCCGGGACACCTAGGGATTCCTCAGTCAATGTAGGTGGGGCCTTCAAATTGTTGTTAGTTTTTGAAAGTTTTTTTCAAAAATTTAAAAGTCTTAACATGAGTCGAACATACTACTAGCAAATATAACTTCCCACTGATGATAGCTTACTGGCCTATAGGTAAGGTAGTCAGTAAGGCCATCCACAGATACAGTTCATCCTAAGGATTCACTGTGCCACATGTATGTTTAACATTAAAAAATAGTCTTTATACATACCTAACAAAAAAAGGTATGTATAAAGACTTTAGGCCACCGTACATGTTATTGTAAGCCCAGTTTAATATGCAACTTCATTTGTACAATATGTAATATGGGGTCCCTGCTCCTTCACCCTTTCAGTTAAGGGGTACTTGGCTTAAGAAACGTTGAAGACCCATGCTCTAGATGCTGTTTTAACAGCTTAGACTCTTCTGGGAAGGATTTCCACTAGATTTTGGAACCTAGCTAAAGGGTTTGGCTCCCATTTAGCCTCAAGACCATTAATGAGGTTGGCCACTGGTGTTAGGTAAAGAGGCCTGACTCACAGTTCAGTTCTTCCCAAAGAGGTGTGGTTACGATCAGACCTCTGTGCAGCCCAGTCAAGTTCTTCCTCGCCAAACTGGAGAAAAAAATACATTTCTTTATGGCTTTGTGTAACAAGACAATGCCATGTTGAATGGTCTTCCCCAAATGGTTGCCTCAAAGTAGGAATCGGAAAAAGTTTTGTATGACGCTTATGTGTGCTAATAGCATTAAGATGTATCTTCATTGGAACAAACTATAAAAATCTAACCAAATAACAGATGCGCACATACTGTAAGTCTAGGTCTTTCATGTCCACATACTTTTGACCATATAGAGTGAGTTACTAATTTGCATTTTCAGTGGAGCTTTGTTTCCAGCCATTCAGCATGTATCAGCTCAGGTTTTTTGAGTATGCCTGCACTGCCATTTGATGACAAATGTATCTGGGACATCTGAGACATGTTCCTTCTTAACTTTTCTCTTAACTCTGAGTGTCATTCTAATTTCAGACTGACCTGACAGAGTGTGACCAAGAGGTTGTTTGCTGTCTAATATAAGCATAATAATGGGACTAATTCAAACCTTGTCATGTAGTGACACTTATTTGATGGCGTAACAAGCCAACAACGGGTCCTTAAGCAGGATTATCAAGGCAGGCCCCCCTACTACAGCGCGTGATGATGGCACAATGTCCATGAGTAGGCTACCATGAATACAACAGGAAAGAATCATAGAGACAAAGCAAAGAAACGAGACAAACGCTGGTGAATGTGTACCATAACACTTATAAGGGAGGGGAGAATAATAATTACTATTAATTAATTAATAATTGAGCAGAGTTTTCCTAGTAACCTTACCAAAAAGGCTCAGGATGCTGCAAATGTTGGTATAATATGAAAATGGCTGATGGATTTAAGACAAAAAATAATTAATTGAATGAATCAAATTACATATGTGTCACTGGCTTGTTGATCTTTACATTGTTAATTTCCTATCCTGGCCTGGGACACACATTTATACAGTTTGATGAAGGACTTATTGGACTTTAACTTATCATTGCACACTGTGTGTGTGCGTGCAGCCCCAGAGAGCCGACAGGATAGAAACAGCAGCCGCTTCAGTGGCTTTATACTGAAAAACTGTTACAGCGTACATTGATGTTAAAATGTATTGAATGTACAATTGCCAACGAGTCACAGAAAAGTGGTAGGCTAATACACGACGTAATTTGAATGCATGGTCTAATGATTTACATCATTTACATCATCTCTCTTTTTGTGTAGCCTATATTGTATGTGATATATGACAATATCCCTGGATTTGCACAAACAAGGCTTGTAATAGCCTACAGTGTTAAAACCTACACTGCGTAAAGCTGCGGGCTGTGGTGGGAACTCTTTTTTTATTTATTGTTTTTTGCCACAAGATCGCAACCCCCTCGACCCAAAGTTATATTGTTTTTAGAGCTTATTTTTGTGTAGGTGGCAGTGATGTGGTGCTTACTTGGACAAAATTTTTTGCGCCAGTAGATTTGGGAAACAATTTGAAAATCGGCAGGGATATGTTTGTGATTGTGTGACAAATCTGGTGCCACAGGCTACAGCGGCAGCTGTTAGGTAAACACAACATACGGACACCTTTTTCTTTCTTTAACTGTCTATGACGGTAACCAGTTGTTGTGGAAACCAGTAGGGGTATAAGACCGGCACCGCTTCTGAGTGCGATCGGTGTATGCGCCGTTTTGTGTGTGTGTGTGTGTGTAGCTGGTTTTCTTCTGCCAATGTGTGTGAATCAATCAGGAAATGGGTTACCTCAAGCAGTACCTAGCAGACCCCGAGTCCCTGACTGAAAGAGTTGTAGAATGGTTGTAGTGAGAGCTACTCTGTATGACTGTTCTCAGTGACCCTGACTGACCATACTGAATGCTGAGAGCTGATCATGAGCCATTGTAATGTATCAGTGCATTGAATTATACTCTGCAAATAAAAGGCTATGCCAACAATAGTATGCAATGCAGCCAGTAAGAAACCTCTTTAAAATATATGCACACTATGTAAATAACATGAAGACACCGGTATCCATTTATCGAATGAGAAGACGGACATTAGTCTACTGAAGGAGACCATGGCTGCCGCACGAGTAATGTAATCAAACGGTAATGGTTTTCAGTCAAATCCACACAATAGTGATGGGAAAGAATTACACGTAAACCGGTGACCAAATCTATTAACTTGGTAGGCCAACCAACAACCGTCCGGTTGAACCGACTTGCGTAATAGAAACAAGGAAATTAATTTGACCCGTTCTCACTCCCACTTGGTCAGCAGCTCTCAGACTGCACGTAGGACAGCTGGGATTGTCACAAGTAATGAAAATGCAATAGGAGGCCCTAGCTGTCAATCAATATCTCATATATCCTGGCCTGTGAGCACCGATTATTACCCTGCTTACTGATAGTTACACATCTGCACAAATTTGATGTTACCTGTGCCAATAGGTATCCATTATTTCAAGGATTACTCTAAAACATACAAAATAAAATTTTTTTAAAAAAAAAAAAAATACTTACGGAGCCTGATTCTGCCAGTTAAAAGACATCATATCTATTTATGTGGATGTGAGATATTTCATTACCTTCTCTCTGCTCTGTAAATGGTTCATTTTCAGTTATTGAACCAATTGCAAATGTGTCTAACTGAATGTGAGCTCATATAATTACAGAAGTAAAAATAGAAGGCAGTGTGCAGTGAGCAGATTTTTTCTCTCTCTATTTTGTCACAGTCCCCCAGTTTTATCATTGTGGAAAAACAGAAAATAATCATATTATTCAGAAGCAAACCTATGTGTGAGATGGAATGCTGTCAAAATAAAATACTGTATTATTCATGCCCTGGGCATATCAGTAATATCCACAGTAGCTATGATTTTAAATATTCAATTAGGCAGAGGGAAAAGTTATTTTAGGTAACTTGGATAAATGGGCACACAAGATTTCTACACATGGACTAGATAAACAAAGTGAATCTCTGTTAATCACAACCAAATAAACACAACAGATTGGACAAAAAGTAGTCCGGGATAATAGAAAATATAGGGAGCTGTAAACGATGCTTATATACCATGAACAAATATGAAGGCAAGCATATGGCCATAGTTATAGGCTTAATGGCCCAATCCCAAAGTGATCCCTGAGGACTAAGGACAAAAGACTCTCTGATCTCAGGTGTTAAGTGAGTATAGTTACAGATACAGATAGGTATAAATGGGATTGGAACAGCACTTCACGAGATCACATGTTACCTTGGCAACGTTTATTATCAAAGATGTTGCTGACACTTGCCGGTTTGAGAATTTACATTTTAAGTTTGTTGCTTCCCACACGGCCGAGGCCCAGGAGACGGCTGGCTGATTCCAAATTTTTTCAAACTGTTGTTTTACAAGCTGGACAACAAGTTGGTCCAAAGACTAATCTACAACTTTCTTATCATTGATCATTAATGTTTTTTTTATAAAGAATAGTTTTACTCAGATTTACTCAGATGTGTAGTAAACAAAATCTTACATATTTCTTTCATGTTTAATGTATTTGTACCAATCTCAGTTTTTAATATAGTATTTGTCTTTGTTCCTAGGCTTACCAGCGCCCCCCGTATGCCAGAGTGAACCAACATATGGCAGCTATTAGGGTGTATCTGGATGTGGAGAATAGCATGAGGCCCGATTTCCGACTAGCCAAAGAGGCCTTTCATGGCATTTTGAGCAGCTTGAGTCAAAGGAGGGATCATTGATGGGGGCCAACGTTCAAATTGTTGCTTTTTGTTTATTGGCTGGCCCACGATATTTTATACTGTGTGGCCGCAATGGCTTTTGATGTGCACAGTGTGTAGAGTTGTGCACAGGCTGACCTTTGACATTCATAGGTGTAAAGCCAAAGTTATTTCCTTCCCTACTGCTAACATGCTGGGGGACATTGGAAGGGGATTTGGCTAGCTAACCCAGCATTATGCCTTTAATAATGATGTGGGGGCCATAGATTGCTGTCACATTACAACACCCCCCCCCCAGGTGCAATCAGTATGATTATTTTAACCACAAGCAGTTTCATTCAGTGCCAAGTTCAGGCCATATGTGACTCCTCTGGGAGAATTAGAGATATTTCCGTTGGTTATGGAGGTTCTGTTCACGATACACATGTGTTAAGAAATAGCCCAAGTTATGTTCATTCTTTGTACCCCCCACCTGGTTATTTTCTATTGGGAGATGGAGGCCACCCATGTCTTGAACGCCCCATCACCATTACTACCACCTACAGACCTCCACTATAAGGGAGGATGCAGGACCGCTTTAATGCACAACATGCCAGGGCCCGGTCAATTATTGAGCGGACCTTCAGAGTGATGAAGGCCCTGTAGCGGAGTACCTTGTTCAAGGCACTGGATGTTCAAGCCTGCATTTTGTTCAGAAATCATCCTGGCCTGTGCAGTCGTACACAATGTGTGCCTGAACTATGGGGATGTCCTGGAAGAGCCAGATAGCCAGCCTGAAGATCCTGCCCCCCCCCCTGCTCCAGTTCAACAGTTCCAGGAGAGAAGTGGAGCCCATATCAGGGACAGGCTATGTTCCCAGAGTACTACACCCCAACAACCTGGAGCCACGTAAAGGCAGGCAACAGTTCTATGGCAGCCTTTCTTTTTTGCCATTTTTATTCTAAATATAAGTTTGTGGCTGAGTGAAATGCCCTTTTGTGTTTTTTGCCATTTTGAGCAACGTTGTGTTGTGTTTAACCTTTTCCGTTCAAAGATAAATATGGCATACTTGGGTCATAAAGTAATGTATGAATATATTTTTATACAAAGTTCAGTGGTTCTTGTGATGGATGCAACATTTTCCAGGAAGTTACATTGTCATATACAATATGCAGTATTGGTGAAGTAGAAGAGGTGTTGGGTGTGTCGCCGTCAGGCTCAGAGTCCACTGCTGGGGAAAACGTGTTTTCCAGTTATGCGGGGGGGGGGAGGTCCCACAATGAGTCTGAGTCTGTAGCTATTGAGGAGAAGAGAGGGAGGGCAAGGTGGAGGCTCAATTGCTGTCACTCTCTCACTTCTCCTTTGCTCTATCAACCCCCCCCCCACACACACACACACGCCGGCTCATACACCAGCGCGCAAGTATAACCATCAGACCACTTACGTTATTTGCACTACAAAGAGTGTATATATTTATTTATTTTTGCTATAGTGCTTAACAAGCACAATGTAATTTTGCCTAGTTGTGGTCTGTTGAGGGGCAATAAATATCAAAAGTTCCAAAACATATATTGTGTTATTTGTATCGATCCACTAAACAAACATATTTACACACACGCACATATATATATATATATATACATGATATGATACTGATTGGAGGCTAGTCTCACTTTTGTCCCACAGCAAACATTAAGAGTTTAGATGTGTGTACATTGTTTCTGTTAAAATGTATTGTATTAATTGTTCATTTGATTATAATCAGATTTATCATAAATAATTGAACATGTACATGTATTTTATGTTCTGTTAAAGAGGGGTGGAGGTGGGGGTCACATTTCAGCATGAAAAAAATTACGAAATGTACAAAAAGTAACGCAATAGTTTTACTTACTTACTTACTAATAGTTTACTTTCTGAAGTAACGAGTTACTTTTATAATTTGTAACTGCGTATCTAAATTAGTTACTTTTTGGAAGAAGTAACTAGTAACTGCAAGTAATTACTTTTTAAAAGTAACTGGCCAAACACTGTTAATTAATGTGGATGAACTCACAAACACGTTGGTTAACAGATTCACATTGCTTTCTTCATTTTTGTTCTCTCTTTTTAAAACATTGCTTGGTTAATGAATTCACTGGCTCTGTGATTGTATCTTCCCCATTCATTTGGGGAAGATACAATCCTTTCTCCTACAAGATACAATTCCTTTCTCCCCACCAGCAGGGATCAAAGCAGAAAATCATCTTCTGACTGATTTGCCCCCCTTCTTTGATTCAGCCCCTGACCCCTATTATTTCTGCTCTGACCCCCAATATGTCTTATCACAGCCCTGCAGAGCACCCCCAGAAAGTCAGTCAGATAGCCTTCCCCAACACTGTGCGGAAAGGCTATGTTTGTGAATTGTGTGGTTGATTATTTCCAAGTTTTGATTACTCTCCCCAACCGACCTGGTATTCCAATTTCAAATCTAACATTACACTTACATCAGGCGTCTATGAACTCTTTTGTTATCAAAACCAGCACGATATGGTTCATGTCTACTCGGTTCCACAGTCTTTCCTGACATAAATAATACGTTTGTACTATTTCACTTTGCTGGGGTCAGGCCACCACAAATGTGGACGTGTGGTCACCCTATACAGGCCTCATCAGACCGTGACCTTGTGGACAGTTTGCATTCAAGAATGAAACGGCCAGGAATGAGGGCCAGCACCACAGGGTCTGAGGCCCTGGAATGTACAGCCCCAAAAGAAGAAGTTCAAGTATTTTGGGGTTGTGCAGCGTGAGATTGACAGGTGTGGTGTCAACAGAAATGTGGATGCTGTATCAGACTGTGAGGAGGGAGCTGAGTCTGACAGCACAGCTCTTGAGCTACAGTTAATCCAGGTACCAATGCTCATCTTTGGGTAACAACACATGATTTAATAGTGCCCTACCACCCAGAACTGTTTTTTTTTTTATATGTCAGGTTCATATGTTTGTGGTGAATGTGAAAATGAACTGCTACCTCCTCTGTCAGCTCTAGAGGCTGAAAAGAAATAAGAGGAGAAATCAGGCCAATCACAACAGCTGGTCAGTCTGATGTCATGTTGCCTGAGCTACATGAGTCAAGCAGCTTAGCTTGATGAATACTAATTAGAACGAGTCTCCCTGCAGGCTTTCTATACCACTCTAGAATGGCTTTAAACAAGGTAACCAAGAGTTTTTTTCCACAGAAAATCTTACAGCCGATGGTAGAACTTCAGACATTACCACAAAGTAAAGTGTTGCAGGGCACCTTTAAGACGATATCTATACTCATATATTGATGCCAATATAAGACAAATATATTGCCCAACCCAAGGATGTGTGAGCTACCTTAGACTATTGCTCTGCAACACAGACCCAGATAAGCAGCGGCAAATGGATCAATGGATGATTAGAGCCTCCTACCAATGTATTTTTAATATTTTACACTTATGAACAGTAGTAATGTTTGTCAGAAACCAACTCAGTCTGTGAACCTGTTTCTTGGAACAAGCGCTACTTCTATGTACACTGGAAAACAAAAAGAACCCTTCAACTGGTTCAGGATTTTAACATAAAGGCAAGGTAACTTCCACCAAGAGCACAACTTACTTTTCTCTTGGAGATGGTCATTTTTCATCCACACATTTGCTTTTATTTGCCAGGAGTAGTTAGACTAAACGCAATGCTTTATTTTTCAGCTGTACGTCCTGATCCACACAGTTTCACTCTTCCACACCTGAAGGCTGCCCAGGACAACCACGGTCTGATCTGCGAACTAAATTGTTACTCAAAATGTCTAAGCACATTCCATTACTTTCACTACACTGTGTGTACAGTTGTAAGTAAGCATATTTCCATCATATTCAAATATCAATCCTTGGAGACACACATTACCTATTTTTGCTGAGTCTGCAGTAATGAACTCTTCTGTGTATGTCTGTGTCTTCTATGTAGACACACTTACTGTTAGAAAATATATGAACTCCTGGAGTGTGGTTCAAAAGGGTTGTACTTAGTTTCTTAATTAATTCATATTTGTGTTTTGGGCGTAACATGCAATCAACCAATCAGAGTATCATCTCCCCCTTTCCTTTTAAAAGCCTTCAAAAGTTTGTACCATGGCGCATTGCTACTTTGATGGCGGATTTGCACCGTAATATTTTTATTTGTAATCTTTTGCGTGTGTGTGCTGCTGCGCTTCCCTGTGTGTGTGTGTGTGTGTGTGTGTGTGTGTGTGTGTGTGTGTGTGTGTGTGTGTGTAAGCAAGCATAGTGTGCACGCGCTGTACAAGAGCCTAAGCACATTTTACTAATGCACTGTTAAAATAACAATGAAATGCTGCGTTATTGACTGTAGAGCAGGTTTTTTTTGGCCAATGGCGGGATCACTTCCCACCGCCTCAAGAAATATGCCCAGAATGTACCTGAACACACCTCCCTGTAAGACCAGCACGCCCATGAGCGCAGGACGGTAAACTAACAACTGCGTTGGTGTTAGATTAGACACTAGACACTTGCGTCGAGCTTTGTGCCGCGCTGCACGCGCCCGGTGCAAGATAACGCGCAGTTATCTTTTTGGTTACATACTTAGTCTTATATTTAGCGGTTTGTTTTTCAAAACAAAATAAGTCTAACTGGGCCAGTGACTGCCACCAATGATGATACACAGATATAAAGCGGACATTAAACTTGTCATCTGATTTCTTTGGACTCCAAGAAGATAGAAAGGCAGACATAAATGCAAGTGAGCAATGTTGATGCTGTTTGCAGTTTGTGGATTCTTATTTGACAGCACACTTATGAGCAGAAAAACAGTTTTCATACATGAAGTGCATGTTCTCCGTTTAAACATACCTCTGGTATGATGCACAGATATTGCTTTGACGGTGAATCAAACATGTCTGGCAAGTTCAGAAGCACACAAAACGCTGTTGACAGTTTTGAGACGAAGCGTTCTTCCTGTTATTGCGCAACACCCCCAGCATAGAGGGCGCTTGTCACTTTATAGTTACCTTTTGATGTGTGTATTCATAATAAAGCATGGACGGTCACCTTTCACACCGCCTTTGTTGTTTTGTTATGTTTTCATTTAAAGTGCTATTAGTATCACGGGCCAATAACTGTATAAATAACGACAAAACAGCGGGAAAAAAACCTTGTTACATTGTTCGGGATTCACTTTTAATTGAAAGCAGAAAAGAAACGTTAAAATAGGTATTAAAATTATAGATGGACTGGGTAAAGTTAGCCACTGCTGTCGGTATACTTTAGGCTACCGAGAAGAAGAGGAGCCTGCGAGTGAGGAGAGCCAGGATGAGGAGGATATATATATATATATATATATATATATATATATATATATATATACGTATATATATATACTACCGGTCAAAAGTTTGGGGTCACATTAGAAATTCCCATTGCATTCCATTGTAGACAGAATGCCAGCTGAGATCAGTTGCATTGTTTTTTTAACCAGGGCAGTAATCAGATTACATTATGTGTTTACATAATAGTAAAATGGTTCTCCAATGTTTTTCTAGTTTTTTATTTTTAAATGATAGATTAGTACACAGAATGAGCCTTTGGAACATTGGATGAATGGTTGCTGATAATGGGCAATGTAGATATTGCATTAAAGATCAGCCCCCCCACCCAAATTAGCAGGTATTATATATATATATATATATATATATATATATATATATATATATATATATATATATATATATATATATATATATCCTCCTCATCCCTAAACAGCGGTAAAATTGTTTTAAATATCTTACAACTGTGGACCTGGCTTTCTTCTGCCATTGTTGTTGCTGCAGTGGTCTGTCTAGATGTGGGGCCAGAGGGGTCTGTCTAAATGTGGGGCCAGAGGGGTCTGTCTAAATGTGGGGCCAGAGGGGTCTGTCTAGATGTGGGGCCAGAGGGGTCTGTCTAAATGTGGGGCCAGAGGGGTCTGTGAGCTGACTGACTGACCGGCTCACGAGAGTCATTCCCGGCTGGCGAGCTTGCTATGCCTGCCGGGGATTGTGGAACTTTCCAACTCCGAAGGCTTTTTTAATTCACCATCTATTTTTGTTGAACTGCCTATATTCAAAATCTACACAGCTGATTTCTTGCCTTAAAACATCTTAAAAATGAATTTATTGATTTAATAATAGACGTAAATTGTGAAAATCTGTGTACCGGAAAACATACGCGCTTTACACATGAATTGAATGCTGGGATACCGGCCCGGCCAAGTTCACACAAGTTATTACCATCCGATGTATCCTCGGTAAAATGGGCGTGTCGAGATCACATCCGGGGATTTTACCTGTTCTTGGCGAAATGCTAACTTTTGTATTGGGTCAGTACTTTGGCCACCAAACATGACGTTTCACAAGAACACAAGTCCATAGAAGAACACAGATTGAGAAACGCCCCCTGTGTTTTCTTAATTGTTTGTTGAACTGGGAATCAATGTTATGAGAAGGAGCTGTGATTGCCTGGACCACACCCCCTCCACATCTCAGGATGGGAACGAGTGCTTGTTAAAGATGAACGTGAGACAAGTGATAAGGAGAAGGAGGACAAAGAAAAACAATCATGGGTGTAACTGGCTGGGGGAGACTTTTGGTTTTAGTACTTTATATGCTATACAGAAGTAACCTGTTTTATTTGAAATAAATTATTGAAGAATCCTGTGGAACTTTTTTTTGTCAATGGAAACACTTTTTGCTGGTAAAACCGGTCCTCACGCAATTGTGTGACATTACCACCTTTGCAGCCCCTAACCATTTTGAGATGGCCCTTCTCTGCAGGATGAGCAGGACCCGGGCTTACCTCCACAGCAACACAGAATCTGAAACTCTGCTGTCGGACTCAGGAGAGGCACAGTGGACTTGCCAGTTCTTTGAAGCCCTGGACTTAGTTGAAACAGAGCTAAGAAAAAAGATTTGGTCAGGAGGGAATAAGAGTGGCAGCCAAGAGAGAAAGAGCTCCCACCAATGCTGCCAACTGAAACTTTTCAGGATTGAATAAAGTTTAACTCTCAAAGGAGAGATCAGGAGAGAGCACGCAAATGCAAACCAACATGATGATGTGTTCTTTACAAATGCAGCTGTCTTTACTGGGTGACCCGGCAATCTACTCCATCCCCAGAGGTTGCTGAATTCCAGTTAGTGTTGCATCCACAATCCAGGGGGTGTTTTGAAAGAGTTTCAGACATTTGCTGAATTTTGTTTGTGTCTACATGTGTGAGCTGCCAAAGATCATTCTCTGCCCTCAAATGACATAAAAACTTGGCTGGGAAGTACTATGAGCCAGAAGAGATTGACACATCTGGCTTTAATGCACATGCACAGCAACATTCTGTACAGACTGGACGTACTGTCTCTTGTTAAGAGCTGAATAAGCAACACATCTGAGTGCAAGGCCACATCCTGTATATGCAGGTAAGATGTGGTTTTACTAATAACACTGCCTAATAGCACTGCTAGTGTGTGTTTACTTACTTATATTTCTGCCTGCTTCCCTCCGAATGTCTGTCTCCTTCCGAATAATGTGTTCTAGACAAAAGTACAACTTTATTAGATTTTGCTTTGAGGCCTTCATAAACTGTAAATACAAATGTGCCAGTTGTTCCTTCATGTGCACTCATAGGTTAAGTCACAAAAACAATTGTTGCTTAGTTTGAGCTCTGGTAGTAGTAGTAGTAGTAATAATAATATTTTATTTATTGAGGGAACCTCTTCAGCACCAAGGCTGTTTTTGCTGTTACTGTGGTTTGTAACAGGCTGTTAACAGAGCTTTGAATGTAGACCACAGATTATCATGCAACAGGTTTCTTTCTACAAAACTATTGTTTTTATTGCTTATTGAGGCCAGCCTCGTGGTCAGTTGTTGCAGTGATGCCGACCAACATTAGTTTAGAGCCCCATTATGCTGCAGTGCTCTCTATTATATTCATGCAGGTCTCAGATTTAACTATAACAAATGTACGGCATAAACACTGTCAGTTGTTTATATTTAAACTTGTGTAAACCTTTACGCGCGGGCACTGCTAAAAATACATTCTTGTCCTCCAAGACCCCCACATTAGGGTGACCAGACGTCCCCGATTTTGGTGACCTTTCCCCGGCTGGATCTGTCCCCGGAAATGTCTCTGGTTTTCACTGTGACTGACAGACCCAAAATTGGAGTGAAAGAAAGAAAACTCTGACCAAACGGAGCCGATCGAGCAGCGCTGCTCAGAGAGGTTTTAGAAAGCCGTATTTTACCATGCTAAAATCACTGATTATTTACATGGAGTCTGGTGGGTTTAGAGAACGCAATTTAGCGGACTTTTATGTTTTTCTAAAAGGATCTTAATCTTTAACAGAAAGGTCAGCCTCCTTAGAAATCCTTTCCATAATGTTATCAGACACTTAGAATATTAATCTGAGTCTGTCAGCGGCAAAACGAGCACTTTATGAACGTAAATACAAGCTGGACAATTATCCCATTAACTTCCATTGTAGCTTGTTTCTCTGCTGCCGACTGCAGAGATCTCGTTTCATACTGCATCAATGTCAAAGGAAAGTCTTTCCTCAATAGTTTATATTGTATCCGATACTCATCTCTAGGTCTAGTGTCCCCGTTTTAAGTTTTACAAAAATTAAAAACATGACGTGTTTTGGAGGTAATGCTTCTGAGCTGAAAATGTCCCCGGATTTTGTCTGAGAAATCTGGTCACCTTACCCCACATCCAAACATCAGTGAACTTGTGCAGGGCAGTGAAGCAGGTTTCGAACGTTTGTCATTCCATAAAGAACCAGAGGCTTGTGTTTTTGAAGAATGGCCCAATATCCTCTTTGCACACAGTTTGAAATCAGAACCATAGTTCTCACTATATTTGAGCACTGAAGCTAGATAGATGGATGTATATGTGTGTATGCAAGTTATTCCATTATTTTATCCAAACCTGTAGTTCCCTGGTTACATGCTGGATTGCCAGCATATACATTACTTACAGTTTTAATAAAGGATATAGGTTGTTTTTTTGTTTTTTTACTTTTATTTTGACCAATATGAAAGGACAATATCAGGAGATAGCTAAAGTAATAAAATGAATAGGAGGCTCTATACAAATGTAACAAACCCATCAATCACCACTTTTTTAAACCTCACTGTGCAACATATCTTGTTTATTTCGTAATATTTCAGAAGTGGAACATCGTTGATTTGGACTACTTTACACATTAATGCGTTTATCTCATTTAAAGCATTAGCCTTGTGAGTTATAATACATATGAAAGCTGCTGTACTCCTTTCAGTGAGTAATTAAAATATGTAGAGACTTTATTTTACATTTGTAAACTGATAGTCATCAGGGAATTGTTAACGCTGTTCAATTTTGCACGTAAGACTTTGTAAAGCTTGAATTTGGTGTCAATCTTAAAGAATCTCCATTTCTCTCTCTCAGCCAGAGTCGCGCAGGAATATGGTGGGGCCATGCAGTTTCATCATCCAAAAAAACAATCTGTTGTGTATATTATGATCCAGTGCTTGTCTGATGTTTTCAGCTCGAAGGTAAAAAAATGAGCTCAAACTGCAATGACATGTTGCACTGTGCATTGACTGAGCCCAGCCTCCAAGGCGTTACATGGATCCTTTAAACAGAAGGAGCTGAATTTTAAACTGACAATTGGAGCCCTTTCTAATGTTTTTTTTGTAGTTTAATATATTTTTTTAATGTTTTAAACATCTAATGGCTTTTTTAGAATGGGACGGATGTGTTTAGCAGGTGACTTTTGACCTGATGTCCTTTATTTATTTTCAAGAACTACCCTGCTGCCCTACAGGGTGTCTTTAAATGCATCAAAAAAAGCAGAGCTAAAAATGACTGTCAATGACGTTGCAGTGGGTAAAGTGACTGGTGTTAACATCAATTTCTGACAGAAGCACCTCTATGCTGTTCGGACGTGTCTATGTCAGGCATTAGATTAGCCTGCACGCCTAGCCCTTTAGACAAGAGAGTGTTTGCTCCCACTGTAATTCTGTTATCGCCCTTTCTTTTCCTCTTCTAATCTGGACACCACAAGTAAGCGGTTCTGACACGAGCTGTGCACAAATTGAATTTTTCTTCCCCTATCCCTTTCGATTTATAATTCCCTTTCTCGCTCTACGAGCAAACTCAATTTCTGACCCTTTAGACTAAAGGCTCAGATAAAGCAATTAGTTTGTGATTCTGTGTGAGCCCTCGGCCGACCTGAAAGGCAGTGTGAAGCACTAAAAGCAGCACAAACAGGGGCAATGACGGTCACTGGCAGACACTCTCAGCTCAACAGAGATGAACTCAGAGTCACTGGCAACAAAGAGGTAGGAAGGGAAAATAACTCTAGAGTCCAAACAGCCCTTCCAATATGTCTGCAGGTCTTTGATCACTGCAATTTCCTCCTTTGACTTCTTCAAGCTTTCTTAGAATGCAGCCAACAGGGTACTCTTTAATTTCACTGCTTTTTCAGACCATCAGGTCACAGTTTATCTTCAAGGACTAAAAGACAAGCTTATGCTTTGTTAGGTTAGAACTTTTTGAGATGAAATCCACAAAGGGGTTGAATTTTCTTCCAAGTGAGACAAGAGTCTAACAAATAGTCTAATACAAATATGAACAGACGGCATGAAAAGACATTCTTCTTTTACTTTTGATAACTATGTTGATATGCACATTTTTGTTAGGCTAACAAGACTACTTGGTAGACTTTCCATATGTCAAATTTGGAATAATCGTACCTTTTGTTGCCATATTTTCCAGTATTTTAGTCTTTCATTTGCTCTGTAATGTCCAGTCTTCCCTCTTTCCAAGTCAGAACAGGCTATTTGAACTTGGGACAGTTTTTAAAGTCACCCTGGCCATATCTCCAGCGTAAGAATTCAATTTAGCCATTGCAGGAGAAAACCGTAATAGAGGATTTTAGAGTGAAATACATGGCATGGGAGATTCTTTTAGAAATTGTTATCTTGCAGTCTGGCTGGGGAGATACGGACAAGGCAGAACTGATGAGGTTCTCAATCATTATCCTCTCGGTGATAGCACGTTATACTGTATGAAACCTTATCACTATAATTGCCTTAAGGAAGTAATTTGTTTTCCAATCAATTCTGTAGTTTTACAAAGGTACTCATCATTTTGCTCAGACATGATGTCACATTTTTATAAAGGCTGTGTTTCAGTGATGGTAGAAAGATTACTTGTATGAAAACAATAAAATGTTTGGTTGTAAAAGTGGTATGCCATAAGATAAATGACTTTGGTATTAAATATTGACATTTTTTTCAATGGAGCATTCCCCTCTCCGTAACTGCTCACCATGGTTTGTGGCAGCCTCGGTGTCAATGCAGTCCAGTCAATAGGAAACATCCATGCAGATGTTGGCAATTGAACCACACAGTGCAAAAATCCTGCTTGTTTTGTCCTATCTGCCTTGGCACAAATGAGTAAAAGTATGGGCCGAGGGCCATGCTGTTTCCCCCTGCCAGAGATTCAGGCCTTGAACAGAGAGATATCATGAAACGAGGCGCTGTGCGATGACCCATTTGCACAGATCGAAGAACACCCGCCAATAATACACTGACCCGTGTATTCTGTGGAGTACTTTGTGTGGTTTAAATGAGGCTATTCTTCATCTTTCCTGTTTGTCCTTTCACAATGTGAAGCTCCGTGCCCGTCACAGAAAGGCTAGCCACACTGTGTAAACTGTTTGTGTTGCTCTGTTGTCCAGCAGTCTGTACACTGGGAGTCTCCAGAGATGCATAAGACTGAATCACTGTCAACTCAGCATGGAGCTGGGGAGAGTACAATAGTTAAATCCTAGGCCTTGGAAAATCCAGGCAGCAGTCAAGCAGCACACTGTACTGCTGAGCGCTAGTCTGTTAGTTTGGTGTTTGTCCTCACAGCATGCATACAGGCCCGCCCAACTCTTTCAACCTTATATCATTCTTTGTTGGGGTTATTCTAAATGTTGTGCATTAATGGCTCTATATTACTGCGTTGAAAATGCGTTAAGAAAATATTTTTTTTATACTTTTGATGGATTACCTTGGTGTGGGTGCCTAAAAGGCCCCTTTTCACTCTTAATAAACTATTGGTGAATGAGTTGACATCACAATCACCAGCCGATCAAGGACATACAGTATATGTGTAATATTATCTATTGTGTCCATCAATGTTAGTTAGTTAGTTATTTTTATTCATAAATCATGGGTTAAAATGAGAGTGTGCTTCACTAATCAGACTCTTATAAGTAAAACAGCATTTCACCAGCCTGGATTTCCACATATAAGGTTGACACGGGAAGCAGACACAATACCCAACAACCATTTATAACTAATTATTTACAAATGTTTTGTGTGTGCGCAAGCTGTTGGTAGGTTGCAGGTGGACGCCAACATGTTGTCTGGTAAAGCTAATCAACCACACTCGTAACTGCCATTGTTAATGCAATAGGTGCAGAAAAGATGTGTTCTTCTGTGGAAACTCAACCTTTCTATCTGGTTTTGGGTCAGTCATTTGCATCACACTGCAGAACAGATCACTGAAACACTACCACACAACCTGATTGGCTGCCATGCTTACAAGGGAATGTACATAGCACATAATCATAGAATAGTGAATTTAATAACCAAACCAAATCAAACCATCTCTCACCTTCAGTAAGAATGTATTTATTCTTGTGTAAAACCGTCAATGTTCCAGAACTGCAATAACCTGACACCTTCTAACACATACTTGCTAATACACCAGATCAATGAAGAGTCCAGCGAGGTGTTCATTTTAGAGGCTGCATGCACCTTGATATTAGCATGGAGGAAGCTTTCATGTCCAAGGTCATAAAATACCAACCACTCCTAAATACCATCTTAGAGCTGGGTTACAGGTGCAGACATTTTGTTTTCATATTTGGCAGCTTAGGACTCACACACACACACACAGAGGCTGGTTGTAAGAGGGCTAAATGGCTAGCAATGTACTGTTCTCTTTCTACCATCATAGGCAGCCGCCATAAATAGCCAGAGATGGGAAGTAACAAAGTACAAATACTTTGTTACTGTACTCAAGTAGATTTTTCAGATATTTTTACATTACTATTTATTTTTGTGCTGACTTTTTAACTTTTACTACTTACATTTTTAACATGAATATCGGTACTTTCTCCTCTTTACATTTTACAAAATTGGCTCGTTACTTTAGTTTCAAATAATTCCAGTGGTTACTTTATTGGTATCTGTGGGTGAACTAAGTTTACAGTCTAAGAGGCAGGACATCTTTAAAACGTTGTAGACCACCACGTAATATGCAACACACCAAACATTAAAACATGTAATAGAGATAGTAAAACATGGATAAAGAGAACAGAAAACAGTACATGAAAGTGTTTTTGAATCTTGTAGTACTTTTAGCCTCCATCCAGAAGGAAGATACTGGAATTCCCTATTCAGAGGGTGTAGTAGGCTGTCCTCTAAGATGGCCATCGCTATCCGCTGTAGTTGTTTAGCAATGCATACAGGGATGTGGGGTGCAGCTCGGACTCTCCAGTTAGCTTACTTGAGCATTTTACAATTTGGTTTAGGCGATTCTTCTACTTTACTGAAACAAACCCAAACCATGATGCTAAGGAGAATATGATGAATTCAATAAAAGCATGATAAAATAATTCCATCATGGTCTTGTCTATATGAAAATGGTAAAAAAAAAAAATCTCAAGCATTATTGTCCTTCGCAATTCTCCTGGAAATTTATTTTAGAGTCGATAATTGTCTCTAGATATCTATATGATTCTACTTGATGCACTAGTTGACCATTTATAATTGTGGCCTCATATCCTGGAGTTTTACTAAAGTCAATGTACATATCCTTTGTTTGGGATATGTTCAATTGAAGGTGTGACTCACACCATTGGATAAAGTCTTCAGTTATTGGTCAGCAGACTCAGTTATCCGCATATTTAATGATGGTCCTATTTACATATTTGCACTGACAGATGTTTGTATATAGAATGAACACAAGGGGTGAAAGTACACATCCTTGTAGTGATCCTGTGAAAGATTAAAGCTGACCAGACAGAGCTCCGTTCACCCTTACTCTCTGTGTCCTGTTTGTTAAAAAAATCCAACCAACAAGATTGGGACAAAAATCAAAATGCTCAACAAGGTGGTTGGCTAAAATACAAGGTTGAACTGTGTTAAAAGTGGATGAAAAATAAAAAAGGGACCCACTTCCCTCAAGGTGTTTGAAGAGCAAAAGAAGCAGAGTGAGAGTGGCATCTTCTACTCCCCCTGCGTGGCCTGTAGGCAAATTGCATGGGATCCAATGCATGTCATTGTTCAGTGATCCTTAAAATCTGTGACCATATCAATTTCTCAAAATTCTTCATTGAAATTGAAGTAAGTGTGACAGGTCTGAAATAATTGAGAATTTTTGAACTACTACATTTAGGGACCGGGAACCACTACAGAATCTTTCCAGATTTTTGGTACATGTGTCAGCAGGGATTTATTAAAAATATATTGGAATATGTGACACAGATGTTATCAGGTCCATGACTTTTATCTTTGTCCTACTGAAGACGTTCTCAACATCTTTCATCTCTGGATAGACGTGGCTAGTGTTACTCTGATTCTGGATGCCAGCTATGGTTTACAGGACCAGGCAGAACCAAGGTTGTTTTCAGCCATACTTTTGTCAACTTTAGACATATCTTTGTTTTGCTTCAGATATCGGAACTTTAAGCTCCTTGGAGGCTACATGTAGCTCAGAGGCAGTTCCCTGCTTATGAGCATGTCATTTTTTGTTCTGTATACTATCGTTTATGGACCTATTCACCCATGGTTTATTATCATGGTATATCTTTACTTGTTTGCAGGGGATAATCATATCTCTACAAAAGGCCACATATGATCAAACATCAATCATTTCATCCAAGTCCTTACATGATTCTTTAAAAATATCACAGTCTGTGCAATCGTAATATTCCTGGAGGCACATAACTGATTCCTCAGTCCATTCTTTTACTGCCTTGGTTTGCACTGTCTCCTTTCTCAAGACAGTTTAATAGGTAGGGAGGAGTTGTATACAAATATGGTTTGCAGAACCGAGCCGGGGGTAGTGACATTGATTTATAAGCATTCTTTACTGTGTCATATCAGAGGTCAAGTGTCTTTCCTTGCCTGGTTGGACAGGCGGCATACTGGTGGAAATCTGTCTTTTCAGGGTAACATTAAAGACACCCAGAACAAAGTTTGCCGCATCTAGGGAGAGTGACTATAGTTTTTGCACTTCGTCAGAAATTACAGTGCAAGTGGTGGTGGCATTTGCCCTCGGGTGTATGTACACAACTGTTAAAAAGATTTGTGGAAACTCCTGTGCAGACACAGAGGTACAATAACATCTATTAAAGTACACACATACCTCGCCACCAAGTGTCTTTCCCGTTGCACTGACTTCCCGGTCCATCCGAATAGGTAATCCCAAATAACAGGTCTCGTTCCTGATCCCGGGTTGGACAACCAGGTCTCAGTGAAGGCCAAGACACAGCATTCCCTGAAGTCCTTCTGTAGCTGGACATTTCCCAGGAGTTCATCGACCTTGTTCCTAAGGGATTGCATGTTCCCCATTATCATCGCGGGCAAGGGGATGCGTGTCATACCCCCGCTTCCTTTTTTTTCTCCGCCATGTCAAGGATCCAGGCCTTTGATCCTTTTGTATACAGTCCAGTAAGTGTGAGATTACATTTGATACACTAGGCAGGTTCCCAGAGCTAAGATGAAGCAATTGATCTCTACTGTACTGTTTTTCCTTGGATAGCTGCCTGCTTTGAATCATGGGCTACTGGCAGACACAATGATAGAATCCATGTCACAACCCGATAGGTTTCATTTTTAGGTAGACACCTTTTGGAGCTAGATGCGCCGTAGGAAGACTTAAACAAAACTTTAGACAGAATGTGACACACTTAACAACGTATACAGAAAAACAACTTGGATGCCAACTCTCTCACTGCCAATTGGATGCATGTGCCAAAAAACATAATTTTTTGTGTCATCAATACTGAATGAGAAAATAGTCAGAATTCTGAGAATAAAGTCAGAACTCACATATTTTTTCACCAGTGGCCCTAATCCTCTTCCGTAGAATTCAATCTAATTGGATGGGATTTTGTGGATAAATTGGGCCGGGTTCTATGGGGCTAACATTTCATGAGTGATGCTTTTGGAAAAATATTTCATTTTGAAATGTCATGTCTATTTTTGTCTCTGCAGAGATGAGATGAAACAATCAGAACACGCAGCACTGCAGACAACTTACCACTGCGGGTCAACTACATAATGCCTAGGTGTCTACGTCGGCAGGATTAACAGATGAAATGTGTGGAAGCCCGGTGCTCGGAAGCACCAACGGCCGCTATGAGTCCACGTCGCTGACCAAGCCGTTGAACCGATCCACGCCGTGGAAATGCCCTCTGTTGATACTATAACAACGTACAGTATAGGCTCCTAACCTTGCAGTTTTGCACATATCATGTAAGACTCAATTTCTCCATTTCTTTGCACAAAATTTCACTACTTTTTTTCAAAACTTTTGCCGTCTAGTTGTTGTTAGTTTTAACTCTAAAAGTATGGGGAACTTCCTAATTAATGTATATTTAGTAATTCATATTTTATCCTTTATTTTCCTTCCAGAAGCCATATCTGAGCACACACACAGACATGTAGATTCCTTTAAATGTTAAGGGCACTCCCACTATAAATGTCAATGTGAGTCGTAATTACTGCGTGATGAAACGACCTATGAGAGCCTCCCCAACTCTATATAAAACCAGGGGTCTCATTTGTAAACGTGGCGTAGGCACAAAACGGGGCTGAAAATGTGTGTACGCAACTTCCCACGTAAAGTTGTGATTTATAATGTGAGGTTCTCCACACAAACTCTGACCCATGCTTACGCACACAGATGGTGAGGTGGTAATCTGAAGTCAGACTGCAGAAGGTACATGTGGGAAAAACGATTACTCATATTTTCATAAGTACTGATGCCTAACGCACATTATTGTGAAAATAATTCCGGGAGTGTTATTTGCACTGAGTGATAATTGTTCTACAAACACCTCGTAAAATCCAATTCAAATCCTAAATCAAAATCCATTCTTAATATTTAATCGGCGCAGGAGGAATACTGGATAGCATCAAATATTATAATTAGATAACGGTAGAACACAGTGTAAATAACTAAATGCCTATCTTTAATACTGTGCATATATAATCAAATGTCAGTTGGAAAATACAGCCGGTAAGCACTCGCGCAATCGCTTAATGTCCTTGTTATCGGTCTGAACTTTACCATTGTTGGTGAAAAAACCTGCATAGAGAAAGGTGTTTTTGTTTTTTTTAACACTTTTGTCTTCAAATTGTATTTCTGGGTGGGGGGGATATAGTTGATGCTGTGCTTTTGGCAAGGTGTTAACAATCACAAACAGTTGTAAAAAAACTACTGCGGTGACCCCCCTGTGCTTAATGCTGCATGATGGCACTGCTAGCACTGCAGGAGGACTAACCCCAGATGGAAGAACCAGGAGAGTAAGAGACTTCAGGGACCATGACAATAACGGTCTAATATGACAATTTTAGATTTCCTAAAGCTGTGCTCTTGGATCTATGGACTGATTTGGGTCCAGTAGAAAGGGCAACGCACCGGAACCGTGCCATCCTGGTCCAAATACAGGTTCTCGCCACTCTGGGGGCCACTGGCTTTTTACAGCTAAGTGTTTTATATAAATATTATAATCTTCAATTTTATCAGTAAGACTTGTTTGGATATCTTATAGCTCAGGTTAAATCTTATCATATATCTGTAGGTCTGGTATATACAGTTTGACACTGTCCCTACTGTGCTGTAATGCCTGTGTAGTCAGGTTTACCTACATTGAGCAAGAAATTATAATTTGATTTGCAGCAATTCCTGAACGTCAGATTTTTGTCTTTTTTTGCTTTTCTCCGCCAGCAGCCAAGGTCAACATACTTATCAGCATTCACGAGTTACTTTGCATTGACTATTTATGGTTTAAAAAGTGATGTGTACAGGGGGGGATAAGAGGCTGATTCACGTGCGCACGCTTGTGGGTAATATGATTTATAAAGGGAACGTTGCTTACAGATGTGCGTACGCCCGGTTTTATAAATCTCAATTTCTTTATTTTAGCATACACCACTTTTGGCTTTTAGTAAGGATCCTACACACAGTTTCATAAATGAGACTCCAGGTAATTCCTGAATGTGGGTTTACGAGTGTTAGCCGACATTAGCAAGACAGCTAAAAATGCATGCAGTACAGTAAGGTGAGGCAACTTTGGTACTACCAGGAGTTGCATTTTTTTGTAAAGGCTAACTCAGACCATACTAGAGCCTGATGTAATATGTAAGAAAACATGTATTTTTAACATCACGCCTTTTTGGACCATAAAACAGAAGACAAGACAAAATACACATGAATATGTGGAAGAATTGTGAATATAAGCAAGTCAAATGTGAATGAAAGTTCCAGTTTTCTCTGTTTGTAGCTACATGGTGGAATTGTCAGAGCTATCCTCAAACATTTGGCAGAATAAAGAAATCCCTCACCCACTTTGGTGTTTAGCTCCAGTGCTCCCGCTCTAAAGCTCCATGAAGCATGCCAAGTCCATGCCTCTTTGCATTGAGAGCTGGCAGTGAAGTAGTAAACAGCCGCCAAGCTCTTCACTCAGGGATTCAGAGGTTCTTCCTGAGACCAGCACCTGTTTAGTCTAGGTTTCAGATCCCCCTCATTTTGCTCAAGTCATCTTATGTCCCTACGGCTTTGTTCAAAGCAGAGGTCACCAGCATCGGCATTCACATGGATGCAGCTCTGTTCCTAGTCAAATGTGATATTCAATCAATGCTCGAAACACAAAAGGCTGATGCTGACATGCTGATAACGAACTTACCATTATATAACACTTATTCCACAGAGACATTCAGCCAGATGGTAAAACATTCAACATGAATTCTGACATTCCCAAAGTTTAAAGATGAACATGGTTCATGCCTGATTTTAAAATTGTAGTCTATTCAATTTTCCTTTTACTCTATTTAATTGGGATTGGCTGGGGATTTACAACATTGAGGAAGAGACAGGGTCGGACTGGGAACAATATTTGCAGTAGCTGGTTGTCATGTCACTCCGTCGTCAGCTGCTGCCTCCTCGTCAGCTTCTGTTCTCTACTGGAGTGAGCATAATGTTTAACTGCAGTTTGCAGGATGTTGCATCTTAAATTTAAAACGAGCATTTTTTTTGGTTTTCTCTGACCTTTTCCACTCCATCTTTTTTATTGTGTTTGGTCCTTTTATCCATTTCATTTGTATTTTTGACTCACACTCCGTTGTTTCTGTCTTGATTTCATTTGATTATTTGCATGACTGATATTACACCAATAAATCAACTTAAAAGGGTGTGGGGATGTAACAGCGGCCGGTACCACCGCTCCTGCCTCATAGATAGCCTACTTACAATTTTGGGACCGTGTAATAGCTAATCAGATGGGCTCTTCGGACATCAAGTGAGCTGCCGCCGATAGGTCAATTTTTTTCAGCACGTTGCTGGTAGTAACCTTACATCTTACAGCCGGCCAGCTCATCTGGTATTTGCCAGATTGCCAGTCCGAGCCTGGGAAGAGGTTTGGGTAAATTGCAACTTTGACTTCTTAAAATGTGTGATATGAGGGCTTGGACCTGTGGCACACATTGTGATATTCTTCAAATTGGAAAAAATATATTCTACTGCCTAGTTTCCCTCCTCTCAGATGAAAGACAACTGCAATCCAGGGGTTACAGCATGGATTTTTCCACCATCTCTCAACCACATCTAAAAAGGACTCGCTTGTAGGCAGTGTTTAAGTGTCATTACTTTCTCATTCAGCACATGTTCCAAGGTTGTCTGATGGTATAATTAGGTTTTAGCATCCAATGACTCCCTTCAATACTGCTCTATTAGTTATAGAAAACATGCAGGTTCTTGTCTTTACTGAAGGCCTTGTGTTAGCTTTTGGAAAATTTACATTTTTCTTGCATGCTCTAGTAAAAAAAAAAGTTGGGATTGATTTTCTCTCCTTTTTTTCTCTTGATTTTCAAGTCAACTCACATGATTATGTGAATGCAGAATATGTAGTTGATATTTGGCATCCACACTCTGACCTTGTAACTCCCAAAAGATACACCAACGTCAGCAAAGCAGGAATTGGCGAGTAACATTAGTAACTACCCTATGAACTTTTTGCGCATCCACATGATGCAAGCCTTCGTTGATCGCACACCACCCCCACTCATCCTCCACGCAGTTGCTAGTAGCCAAGGAGGACACAGGATTAAAAAACAAACTCTTTAGAAGATGTTATCTTTATCTTTGTCTCTGAAGCTGAATATTGCTGTTCTTTCTTAAGTGCTACGTAAAATCACTTGAGCTGCTGCGCACCAAAGTCGCCCGACGACTCCATTTTGTAAAACCTTGCCATGCAGAGGAATACAGAGAGTTTTGTGGAGTTGGTAGGCTCACTTAGCCTTGAATTTGACAATGGCAATGGCTTGAATGTAATGAGCATTCAATATTAGTTAATATAGTACTAATATATGAAAGAGTTGCGCTCTATAGCTTTAAAAAAAAACATTAGACATGATTGCATTTATTGTGATGGTTATGATCTGATTAGGCCCGTCAGAAGCATGCGCGATGGTAGACAAAAGAGTTTTGGCGGGGAAATGAATGGCAGCAAGTCGTGAATGTTTTCCTTTTATGGTCCTTTTTGTATTGCTGTACCAACATATGTTATTTGTGGAGAGTGGAATGCTGTTGCAATTATTCAAAATCTGAAGTTAGTAAAAAGTTGGTCACAAAAGCATCAACATGAGATCTTTGACTAAGAGAAAGAACATGTTTGAGTACTCTCTTGTTACTGAATTTCTATTTGTGTGGGGAGTATTTCTGACAGTGCCTGTGACAGGTCTTTAAGTTGAGCTGAGTAGTATTTCATCCCCAGCTGTGTGCCTGGAATTGTAATGCAGCCATTTAAAGGTTTGAATGTGCAAAAGCTCACCTACAAACACTGCATGACAACGTGGAGGTTAGCAAACAAAACAGGACATGAATTCATGATGTGATGCAAGGTCTTTTGACATCAATATTGCATCATGAATGCTTAAAGCTAAAAGAACATTTCCTGCACACTAGCAGCCATCATAAACACAGTTTGCCTGTAGTGGGTTCTTTACTACTGGTGTCATCAAACATGTGAGTGCTGATTCAAAATCCCTTTGGGGAGCAGAGACCTGCCACAGGCGTCCTTAGACTGAGCAGTAATATTAGATATTGGGAGAGTGCAGTACTAGATATAAACATTTGGCTGGCAATTTCTGCATGAGTGACTTTCCTATAGAGAGCTTTAAAGGAGCCAAATTTATCTTAAACATACAGTCTTATCAATAGGATAAAAAGAACTGAGAAAAGTGAGAGTGGATGGTCTTATCGTTGCATAAGATAGTACAAAGTTGAGTTAGAGTTCAACTGCATGTGAGTCCACAGTCATCAAAAGGTTTGACGTAGGCAAACTGTGCTTGAGTGAACATCCAGAGGATGTAATTACATTTAATAAAGGAATCCGGCGGATGCCAGTTCATAAACAGCAAGTTTGCAGAAACTCCTCATGATGAGATAAGAGCGAAACCGCCTGCCTAGACAAGCCGTATGGAGAGAAAAAGTCATATTTTGGAGCTTAAGAATTAGTCTTAAAAAAACATTAAATTTAAAACTTATAGAAGCTCCATGATGTTGGGATTATATATACAAAAACAGGTGTGTAAGTGTCATGGATGTTTGGGATTGTGCTCAATGCTTTAAGTTAGTGGATGAGCGTCATTCAAATCATTTTTAAATGGAAATGGACTACCAGTCCCATATAAACAAAATTGACATAGCAGAATGGCCATAGCGGCCATAGCCACTCGCCTCCCTGGAAGGTGGGGATGTAGTATAAGAACTGGTTACAGCGTTCGAGGTGGAGCCCCTCTCAATCCTATGAGTGGCACATGAAGCCATCATTTTGCCAAAAATTATCCAGATGATCAACACTGCTTCCACATTGCTCGGCCCATAGAGCAGGACACTTTTTAGCTAGGGGGTTTAGCTAGACTTTCCAAATGTTCCAAATCAAATTCCACTAGTGAAACAAGTCATTTTGTGGGAGGGGTCTTTCTGAATCAGAGGGCATCACGTGACGGGCCGGGAGCTGCAACTCCACTGTTTGGCCACTGTGTTCAAGTTGCCTCAAAGCTAAGCACACATCCTGGGAGACTAGCTGCAACTCACTGATACGTGTTGTCACCATGACAACTTACAATGACCATTTTGTTTAGTACTAATCAAGTGACAATGGCAAACAGTTCAATGTCCTTTCTGTCATTTTATTTCCATGGCCAGTCCCCTGAACTGCTGCTTGAACTCATACAGTACTTAGCACTCGCTGATGATGCACCTGCAGTTTAAACAATAGTGTCTGCCAATTAAGTGATTGATTGTGAGTGCAAGAGCTCGTCTTTGCTCCCGTTATCAAAGTAGACCACCATGTTTATCTTCAGTTTGCCTTGTAATTGCTTGGACTGTATGCAAATAGCTTCAGCATGACACTGTAACGTTGCCTGTAATGCCTCTATTAATCTCACACCCATTGAGATTGTTGTTGGTACTAGATGAGACTGATGTGGACTCTATGTGCTCAATCATCAGATGGTGTTTGTTAATTCCTGTTTGTTGTGTCTTGAAAGGCCGATTGCTTGAGCAGTGTTTCTGAGCTAACCAATTAACACTGTAGTAGTGGCTGATGAGAATGCAATGTAGACCTGCTGACATTGGCAGAATGGACAAATGTTAGTGGCGCCAGCACAGCAACTGCAGGAAATAAATGAATAAATAAAGTGCGTGTTTGTTTGCAAGCTACTTAAGGCAATCAACTCTCACTGCAACATATATCCAGCTAGGGCTGAACTATTTGGGGGGGGATATAACTGCAATTTTTTTCTTTTTTTTGCAACACCACCAAAACTGCATGCAAGGATGATTACATAGATATGAATTGCCAGCAAAAAGTATTTTTCTTTTAGAAAGCATGGAACATTGTCAAACACAGAACCTGGATCACAAAAGCTAAAGTTATAATAAACAATTCCAATAAAAAGTAGGTTTTCTTATAAACTGAATGTTTTGATACGTTTAATAGCATCTACATATTGCGCCTTCTAAGATCCTGTTAAAGGAATATAAATAATAAATGAAAATTCCACTGAAAATGTTTTGAAACATCTGTGATATGTAACATTATTCAGCAGTATTTGAACAGTTAATATAATAAAAGATCAACCCTTCAAATCTTGATTTCAATCTAAAAACGATTAAGTGTTAAGCCCTATATCCAACGCACCCTTTCGATTACGGTGATGTACTCCCATGCCTCCTGCCATGCTGCTTACCTGGAAGCCATGCTACCACTGCTGCTATAGTGCATATAGCATTTCAAAAGCCCTATCTACCTGTAGGTAATGAGTTCATGTTCCCTAAGGGAGAGAGTTGGATCATCACCAGAGGTGGGTATTAACAAGTTACATTTGCTTGAGTAAGTTTTTGAAAAAATTATAATTCTAGTAGTTTTAAATTACTATACTTTTTACTTGAGTAGATTTGTGAAGAAACTGTACTCTTACTCCGCTACATTAGGCTACAATGAGCTTGTTACTTTTCTATTTACCTCGTTGGTATTCTACACATCATTGTTTTTATTCCCCCCCATACTCCTCATTTTAATATTTTATTCATAGACAGTTAACGAGAGGTTTATTTTGAGAAAGAGAACTTCTGCTAAAGGCTCTACCGCGTGACTGTTTCACCAATCAAACATCATTGTGCAGTCATGTGACCATACTCAATCTCAGCGGCGGGACAGGTTGGCTTTACAGTCGTAGCAAAACGTTGTTTAAAAAATTAACCGGGTGCACTGGCACCCTGATGCACAGACTTTTCGGTGGGACCCCCGTCTCGAGGCTGACTGGCATGGGCTGCTGCCCGGTGGCCGCTGCCTGCCAGCAGACCTGCGATCTGAGTGTCCATGCTCTGTGTAAAAAGAGATGAGCAGCGCAGCGTCCGTGGTCTCAGCTTCAGGTTTATACAGGACGCGCTCCGAAGATTAAGTGTGACGATATTAATGTAGCGATATTCCCAGATGATAATAATGGCAGACTGGTCAGAGACCAATACATTCATGATTTCATTTTCTTTTTTCTTCTCTTTCTTGTCCTTCTCTAATAAAGGACAGTTTGTGTTACTCCTTAATATGTAGGCCTAATGTTTTTTTTTTATTATAGCTTACATTGATTTCATAACCTTCTCAATTAGTCTCACATCCCTGGACCAATCAAGGCTAAGTAGATATTTTTACACCTGCACACATTCAGTTGGGTCCGCTATGTTGGGCTTATTCTCTCCGTTAGCGCCGTATTTCCCTTTTTGCATATTCTTCCCCTCCTCGTTACTTTCCATATAAGCTGCTGCTCATTGGGTGAAACATATGTTGCATGCGTCTTCTCGCATCAGTAAATCTGTGATTGATACCGTGGTCTATGTGAGAAAGCCGTGAACGTGCACTTATCCCAGCTATCTACACCTGGCTTGACATAGCTTCACCTGTTCATCCTGGCTCGGCAAACGTGCAACCGATTAAACCGCGACGAGCAGGTCACACTAAGTCAAGTTGCGCTTTTTCACTTATCCTGGATATCTTTATTCTACTTTCGTGCAACAGGCCCCAGGACAGACAAACCAATCTGACAAGAGACAAGGGGAGCACAGACACTAAATACACAAGTTAAGGAGATAACAAGAGGCATGTGACATCAGGTAATCACAGGAGTGGGAAAACTTCAAAATAAAACAGGAACCAGAACATACAGACACTCAAGGGGAACACAAGACAGAAACTACCACACAAGACCAGGGAAGAAACACAGAAAAATAACAGAAAATAGGATTAAAAACTTAAACATAATAATTATTGATTACATGTTCCGAAGTGACAAAGTCAGAGCCCAGACGCCAAATATCAACTTTGTATGAATTCAGCATTTGTGGGTGTGCATGGATCACAATTTCAATCCAAATTAGGTTGATTCGGCGAAATTTGACCAAATTAATGTCCGTCAATCAATTCCACTCGTCTTCAGCGTCATACGTGCATCCAATTCATGAAGTGCCCTCTGCGCTTCCCCAGACCGGTCTGAGATGTTACTAGACAGTTCAGTGGTCTGGTCAGCCCTCAGATGTAAAACCTTCATCCTCTCAATCACTCCATGTAAGCACTCTTTAAGTTCCCCAGACAGCTTGTGGGTAAATTTGCTGGCGGCTGTCTTACCAATTTTCCGATAGGTCAGGGAGACCCCAAGTCCGACGATCAGGAGTCCCACCAACAGAATTCCAATTATCCAAATAACGTCTTCCACAGTGAGAGCGTCCAGACAGACCGCTTGCCAATTCGCCCAGGAATCACGAGCGTAGCCTGCAGGGAATGTCCCACTGGGGCAGATCAGCCCACCTGGTGAAGCATGCTTGGGTGAAAAAATCTTGTCAATAGCACTGAGTGACCAGTTAATCAATTCCATGTTGAATGTTCCAGGAAAACAGCAGGCATGGAGCAAAGAGAAAGTAGAAAAAGTTCCACACGACAAGGTAGACAACTAGAATAGGAGCCAAGCTAAGATAAGAGGGGAGAGGAGGAAAAACACGACTGCTCTCGCCAGAAGCAGGAAGAAGAAAGCATCAGGTGCATGCTGGGTCTGGCTTACATGACAAAATGCTCATGATGGGACCTCCAGTGATGCCTTCTGCTTTCACTGAGGAACCTTTCCCCTCAGTGTGTGAAGCCTTTCTGCTGTTTGTGACAATAAACCCTAATGGGACTGCAGCGTCTCATTCAGGCTAAAAGGTTTTTACAGAATTCTGTTCAGACAGGTGATTACACCAACAAACTTATTAAATTCACTCTCTAAATGCCTCAACATCAAAAACATGTTGCTAACATAGACTGTATAAAATTAACATTCAGTCTATTGTGTTGCCTAGCAATGTAGCAAAGTGGTGTATAAAAACCTGTGCAGTCTCTTTTTTTCTTTTAATATGTGCATGTGTGGGAGTTGGAGAATGGAGTTTACAAATACATGTATACATTTTTAATACATTTAAAGTGACATTATTTAACTTTTCACCATGAAATAACTGCTTCAAAAATCACTTTTATGTCCCTACCCTGACTTGTAATGGGAACAATGGTGCCTCTGTCATGCGTCTGTATGTATTTTGGTGGGTGGGTACAATCTTCTGAGAGAAGTGCTGTAACTCTCTGGCACTAACACTGATTTTGGTGAAAGTGGATCCATTTTATATATAGTGTATATTTATATATACAGTGTGTGTGTGTGTGTGTGTGTGTGTGTATATATATAGTGGATTAAAAACTTTCAGACCCCTTTAAATTTTTCACTCTTTGTTTCATTGCAGCCTTTTTCCAAAAATCAAAAAAGTTCATTTTATTTCTCAGTAATGTACACTCAGCAACCCATCTTGACAGAAAAAAACAGAAATTTAGAAATTTTTGCATATTTATTAAAAAACAAAAACTGAAATATCACATGGTCATATGTATTCAGACCCTTTGCCGTGACCCTCATATGTAACTCAGTTGCTGTCTATTTCTTCTGATCATCCTTGAGATGGTTCTACACCTTCATTGGAGTCCAGCTGTGTTTGATTATACTGATTGGACTTGATTAGGAAAGCCACACACCTGTCTATATAAGACCTTCAGCTCACAGTGCATGTCAGAGCAAATGACAATCATGAGGTCAAAGGAACTGCCTGAAGAGCTCAGAGACAGAATTGTGGCAAGGCACAGATCTGGTCAAGGTTACAAAAAAATTTCTGCTGCACTTAAGGTTCCTAAGAGCACAGTGGCCTCCATAATCCTCAAATGGAAGGCGTTTGGGACGACCAGAACCCTTCCTAGAGCTGGCCGTCCGGCCAAACCCAGAATATCGGGGGAGAAGAGCCTTGGTGAGAGAGGCAAAGAAGAACCCAATGGTCACTGTGGCTAAGCTCCAGAGATGCAGTCGGGAGATGGGAGAAAGTTGTAGTAAGTCAACCATCACTGCAGCAATCCACCAGTCGGGGCTTTATGGCAAAGTGGCCCTGAAGGAAGCCTCTCCTCAGTGCAAGACACATGAAAGCCCGCATGGAGTTTGCTAAAAAACACCTGAAGGACTCCAAGATGGTGATAAATAAAATCCTCTGGTCTGATGAGACCAAGATAGAACTTTTGGCCTTAATTCTAAGCGGTATGTGTGGAGAAAACCAGGCACTGCTCATCACCTGTCCAATACAGTCTCAACAGTGAAGCATGGTGGTGGCAGCATCATGCTGGTGGGGGTGGTTTTCAGCTGCAGGGACAGGGCGACTGGTTGCAATCATGATGGGACCTCCAAATGCCTTTGGGATATCCTGGGCCTTTCCCTTTTCAAGAGTGCTCTGGACCTCAGACTGGGCCTGAAGGTTTGTTCCAACAAGACAATGACCCTAAGCACTTCCGTCTAAAATAAAAGGAGTTTTTACAACAACTCTGTGGCTGTTCTTGAATGGCCCAGCCAGAGCCCTACTTAAACCCAATTGAGCATCTCTGGAATGCACCTGAAAATGACTGTCCACCAACGTTTACCATCAACCTGACAGAACTGGAGAGGATCTGCAAGGAGGAATGGCAGAGGATACCCAAATCCAGATGTGAGAAACTTGTTGCATCTTTCCCAAAACGACTCATGGCTGTATTAGATCAAAGGGTGCTTCTACAAATACTGAACAAAGGGTTGAATACTTTAACCATGTGACATTTCATTTTTGTTTTTTAATAAATATGCAAAAATTTCTAAATTTCTGTTTTTTTGTCAAGATGGGTTGCTGAGTGTACATTACTGAGAAATAAAATGAACTTTTTGATTTTGGAAAAAAGGCTGCAATGAAACAAAGAGTGAAAAATTTAAAGGGGTCTGAATACTTTTTTGTAAACTGTATATATTATATATATATATATATATATATATACACACACATATACACATATATATATATATATATATATATACACACACACACACACATATATACAGTATACTGTAACAGCAGGGTGTAAGATGCAGAGCGGTCACATGTGTGTAAAAAGGAATCTCCATAGGGTTTACAGGTAGCTGTCATAGTGTACAGGAACATCTGCCACGAGTATGGGCTGGAAGTCCCAAGGTCAAAATGGAAGACACCTCCTAAGGTAGTCCAGAATGACCGAGCTAAGATCCTGTGGGACTTCAAGATCCAGACTGACAAACTGGTAATGGCTAACCAACCAGACATCGTGTTGATCGACAAACAGCAGAAGAAGGCAGTAGTGATAGATGTGGCAATCCCAAGCACAGCAACATCAAGAAGAAGGAACATGAGAAGCTTGAGAAATACCAAGGGCTGAAAGAGGAGCTAGAAAAGATGTGGAAAGTAAGAGCAAAGTGGTGCCAGTGGTAATCATGAACGCACTGGGGGCTGTGACCCCAAACTGGGAGATGGCTCCAGCAGATTCCAGGTAAAACATCAGAGGTCTCTGTCCAGAAGAGTGCAGTCCTAGGAACAGCTAAGATACTGCGCAGAACCCTCAAACTCCCAGGCCTCTGGTAGAGGACCCGAGCTGGAGGATGACACATACCACCCCACAAGGGGGGTGATGGTAGGGTCAGAATATATATATACACTCACCGGCCACTTTATTAGGTACACCTGTCCAACTGCTCGTTAACACTTAATTTCTAAGCAGCCAATCACATGGCGGCAACTCAGTGCATTTAGGCATGTAGACATGGTCAAGACAATCTCCTGCAGTTCAAACCCTTGAGCATCAGTATGGGGAAGAAAGGTGATTTGAGTGACTTTGAACGTGGCATGATTGTTGGTGCCAGAAGGGCTGGTCTAGTATTTCAAAACTGCTAATCTACTGGGATTTTCACGCACAACCATCTCTAGGGTTTACAGAGAATGGTCAAAAAGAAAAAACATCCAGTGAGCTGGTTCTGTGAACATGAAATGCCTTGTTGATGCCAGAGGTCAGAGGAGAATGGCCAGACTGGTTCGAATCTGATAGAAGGGCAACAGTGACTCAAATTACCACCGTTACAACCAAGGTGGGCAGAAGAGCATCTCTGAAGAATTGAGTTCTGACAGTGCGTCGAACTTTGAGGCAGATGGGCTACAGCAGCAGAAGACCACACCGGGTGCCACTCCTTTCAGCTAAGAACAGGAAACTGAGGCTACAATTTGCACAAGCTCATCGAAATTGGACAATAGAAGGGGAAAATTGCCTGGTCTGATGAGTCTCGATTTCTGCTGCGGCGTTCGGATGGTAGGGTCAGAATCTGGCGTCTACAACATGAGCTGTCATGGATCCATCCATCCTGCCTTGTGGTGGTCCCAACGGTTCAGGCTGGTGGTGGGGGAATATTTTCTTGGCACTCTTTGGGCCCCTTGAATGACCAATTGACCATCGTTGCAAGATCCAGCCTACCTGAGTATTGTTGCTGACCATGTCCATCCCTTTATGACCAAATGTACCCAACTTCTGATGGCTACTTTCAGCAGGATAATGCGCCATGTCATAAAGCTGGAATCATCTCAGACTGGTTTCTTGAACATGACAATGAGTTTGCTGTACTCAAATGGCCTCCACAGTAGTCACCAGATCTCAATCCAATAGAGCATCTTTGGGATGTGGTGGAGCACTGGGGGCTGTGATCATGGATGTGCAGCCCACAAATCTCGGTAACTGTGTGATGCCATCATGTCAATATGGACCAAACTCCCTGAGGAATGCTTCCAGCACCTTGTTGAATCTATGCCACTGGTAGAATTGAGGCAGTTCTGAAGGCAAAAGGGGGTCCAACCCGTTTAGCATATACCTAATAAATATAGTGTATATATATACTGTGTGTGTAGATGTGTGTGTGTGTGTGTATATATATGTATGTATTTATGTATGTATGTATGTATGTATGTATGTATGTATGTATGTATATATATATATATATATATATATATGTATATTTATACTGTGTGTATATATACTGTGTATATATAGAGCCTTACTTGTTGCTAAAGTAATGTTAAATGCTAACTATCTAGCTGCTGTCAGCTCAGTTAGACGTTATATGGCTTAATAATGCTTGTTGCATCTGCTGTGATGTCCATAGACTTGTATTTATTATCTGCCATTTTTCTTTAATTGTCTTGAGTTTTCACTCTTTTTTTGGCCAATTCTGCTAAGAAGACAGTTGTATAGCATGCAATGCATGCAAAGACTGCAAAGTGTCATCTATAGAAAAGGAATTGTTTGGACATAAGGGGTCGTGTTGGTGGTGTTGTTCCAGTAGTGTATACATTTGATGTAGTTCATGTTCTAGCCAAAAGGTGTATTTCTAATTTAACAGTACTGTCACATAACTGTCCCACTTGTTTGCTTGTATTTTTTTACACAACCAATTGACTACCATATTCTAGTACTCTTCTCACTTTTTATATACAGTACTGAGTGTGCAGATTACAGAGGCAAAAGTGTTTTCTATGTTGTCACTGGAGAATTTTCAGCTATGTCTGCCTGTTCAGACCACCTTCTCATCACAAACACAGACACAAACACCCAAGCGTTTCTCGGGAGAAGCCTAGCTTTGCTTTACCTCCCCTTTGTTCTATACAAACTGTCAGAAAATGCAAAGTTAATGTTAGCGCTTTGAAGATAATGATCTACTATGGTTTTAAGAATTGCTTTTTAGATAATACAAAAGTCAGGGGCAGGGCTCGGAAGTGTTACAAGGAATAAAAACATAAATAAGTGGCAATAATGCAATTAACACTGAATGCAGTGCTTTTACTGATGGTGTGGTATGAAAGAGACAGAAAGTTTAGGATAAGCTGAAAGTTATTCGTATCTCAAAGGTTCTAAGAAGCATATTACTGCACCACACTGTATCTAGGTCAGGAGAATTTAAATTAATTCAGCAGAAAACTTTTGAGGTGATTGCAAACAATCCCTTCAGCATCTAAATCCCTATACATGAGAACAAAACTAGAATAATGGCCACATATAGATGCACTACTCTCACAAACTCTATCTATCTACAACTATTAATAATTAATAGCACCCCAATCTTAGATTGAGGCTGCTTTGTTTTAATGGAGATACTGGCCTGCACAGTAGAGCGAGGGGCTATGTAACTTGTCAACGCTGAACAGGTGATGGCCATTAAAAACCGAGATGACTCCGCCTGTCAACTTTCTCTCCACTCTTTTTCTGGATGTGGTGATGGTGTTATTGATGACTGTGTAGAGCTTGCCATAGTAGAAGGTATAGGTATGGACAGGTTTTCCCCACATGGATTTCACCTCGTTACTCAGTAAGGCCATTCCCTTAATTGGAATTTGAGACACTGCCTGTTCATTCCAGTGACACGAGTCACATACTCCTTTTTTATGTGTTGGTTCTTGGCTGCTTTAGGCAGATCCATAAATATATGTGTGTGTATGTACTGTATGTATATGTGAATTATGAGATGAACAAATAACTGTAATAATTATCACATTTTAGTGAGACATTGAAATGACATGCTTTGCCTGGGAACCAGACAAGCCTTTGAGCTCAAGTTTTATTTGCTCTGGCAGATGGTCCTCTTCTGCTTTTGACAGATTTCTGGTGGCCTGAGACGTGCCCCGGCCAATCAAAACCGTGTAATATGAAGCGTGTTTGAGATGAAAACCGTAAAGCGGAGCGCCATTGAGGCATCTCGGAAACAACCAAGGTGGCTGCAGCTTTTAGTGGAAGCCGTTATCACTTCAATATTGGACAAACTGGTTGGTATATTTTTGTTAAAAGAAGAAAAACAACTGCACTGTGCAGTAATTTGATGTCATGGCAATAACATTTACATAGCACATTTTATGCAATGTGCGTGACACTAAACAGACGTGTGTGTGTGTGTGTGTGTGTGTGCGTGTGCGTGTGTGAGAGAATCCTTTAGTTTCCTAATTTATTTTGTAGGATCACTTCTCATGGGTCATGTCTTATTTTCCTTCTTGCATTGTGTGTTTTCCCACCTTTGTGATTGTCTGCCCCACCCTGATGTGTTTCACCCTCACCTGTCTCTCATTACAACCCTGATTGCAACGCGTATTTAGTCTGTGTGCTCCCTTTGTCGTCTCTCCCAGTGTAGGTTCTTCCTAGTGGCTTAGTTTTTCTTAGTGTTTAGTTTTTACAATGTTTTGAATTTTGCTTTGGGTCTACCTACCTGCCTGCCTCTGGACACAATGTGCTATAAGCCATTTTTCCTTACTGCATGTCCATACATGATCATACTGCTACCCTCTTATCTTACCAGTCTTCATTTCCAAACCAGCTATTACCAAGTCAATGACTGATTTAAGAACAAAGACAGACAGAGGCAAGTTAGCAGTCCTGAGAGAACCTGTAAGTCTGAAGCATCCTTATAAAGACATGCTGTGCTTTGCTGGTACTACTACAGTGTAATTTGCACACCAGCCAGACCAGTCACTGGTCGCTCGGCGGGACATCACATATTCATAATGCCACTTGGAAATCAAAAATGAGGTGACAGTAATTTGCATTTCCCACTTGGTCTTGCATGTGTTGGGATTCTCACATGCCTAGCAACAAACATAACACAGATAATACTATTTACACCCATTTTCATGAAGTTTATCATTTATTATGTGTATTTGTAAATGCAGTATGTTGCATCATCATGCCTCTGTTGTATGTTTGTCTTTACATCTATGATTTAAAATTCCGAGGATGAGAATGTGGATTATTTAATAAAGTATGCATATAATGCATCTGGTAAATTTGCATCTGCAGTTTTTGACTTCCCTTATATGAACTCCATGTGTGACACCTGCATAGTCACCAGAGCAGGTAAATTAAAGTCCCATTTAGTAGGCTTCATTGGACCATGGTTGTCGTAACCTTCAATTGCAATGGCATTGTCATTCTTGTAATGGACTTTTGCCACAGCACTGGGAGGAACAAAATCCCCCATTGATGTTAGACATGATGTAACAAGGGAGCATGATCATTCAACACATGCCTCTCTGTGTAGCTGATGTGAGAAAGTGTACTTGTCATCTGTCTTCCACCACAGGGATACACAAGCAATTTCACTGGTCTATCGCTTGTAACCTTGCCTATAGGCTACAGAGTATTGGTCATGGGTGCATTACTCAAGATAGTACAGAACATAAAAGCATTTAATTTAGGAGACCTTTCCTATATTTGCAGCAAACCTTTCTCACTTGAAGTATGCTGACAGTTTATCACATTCTAATTGCACCAGTCATTGAGCTAATAAACCATGAAACGTGTGAGAGCCTAATGTAATAAATATCTACAGTAAACTGTAAAAAAGATCAAGGTGGTTCTACTTAAACATTTAAGTTCAATTGCTGCCTTAAAAATGTGAGTATAACCAAAGTTAAGAATAGCGTTGTTTCAACTCACAAAGTTAAGTTGTAGAATATGTTTAATTTGATAATTCATTGTTGGAACTTGATACTGTGAGTTAAAACAACTATCAACATTACATTGTCCATTCAAGGAAACTTGCTTTCTTTCCTCAAGCAAAAATACAATGCTATGGTATTTCAACTCACAAAGGTTAATTTTAGAATGTTTAATAATTATTTATTGTTTGAACTTGATACTGTGAGTTAAAATAACCAACTATTTTACATTGTAAAGTCAATGAAACTTGCTTCCTCTTGTTAAACATACGTACAATTTTACACCCTTTTAATTCACTTGTTAAAGTTAATATTATTAACCAAAACTCTTCAAGTTTTTTTTTTTTTTTAAGGCAGCAATTGAACTTATACTTTCACATTAAGCAGATTAATGTTTTTAAATTTCATTCAGTATCTCAATTAACAGTAAATTCGGCAGTTTCCTAAAAGATCACACTGAATAAACTTAAGCTATTCAAAAACATTTATTTTAACCTAGGGTTAGCGGAGATCAACCTTTTTCTTGTTCTTGTTATACGATCCAATACCCAAGAACGTGCACAGTTACTCAGTGAAAATGCAACAGTGGGACTGTTCGTAAACGCTTAACAAGAGAAATATACTTAAAGGTGGCCCCTGTGTGATCCAGTGAGGCCACTCTGTGGGAGTGATACCTCACTGGTATTAATTATCTTTGTCTTGAGTTGATGACAGATTTGGTGCAGCTGTGAGTGGTGATAAAGCTCCACCTGGTCGAACTACACACGCTCTTTACTGCAATCCAGAGATCAACCATGGCCTGATCACCTCGCCTGCCACATCTTGTTTTTGGTTGATGTAAGTTACAGAAACACACATTAGTTTATTCTTTAGTTAAATAAATCACTTTTTTTTATCATTTGCACAGTCTCGTTCCCTCTTGGCCATGGCCACGAGCCAGGTTGTGACAGTATTAAATTACCCAGGTGTTGAGTTGAAGCTGTTGTAGTCTTGCTTTCCGAGGCCCACCTCCACAGTGCTGCAGAAGAGGGTCTAGCTAGTCCACACAGCATTCTGAGATAGGATAAAAAACATGCTCTGGTTTTTTTGGTTTCTTTAATCCATTACAATTGCCTTTGGTGGCGCTAAGCGCTGCACAGAGCAATGGCGCCGTTACAAAATAGCCTCGGGAAGGAACTTGTTTTGGTGGAACGTGTACGTTTAAAAGTAGTTTTAGTCATGCAACAGAAAACTATGATTGGACAGATAGTCTAGCTAGCTGTCTGGATTTACCCTGCAGAGATCTGAGGAGCAGTTAACCATAGTCCTCAGAAATCCACCGGAGGTTAGAACGCCAACACAAAGGAAGCCCAAGGCAACAGATAAAAAAGGTTTTCAAAAAGGATATATAGTGTGGCTTGGTGCGTTTCACGAAGGCCAAGCCAGGCTGAGGAGTTGCTACTAGGTCGAGCCAGGATGAAGTCATTTGGACAGATGCACGTTCATGGCTTTCTTTAATGATCGCGAATTTAATTAGATTTACTGATTCTAAGATGGAGAATACGCATTGTTAATACCATATACAGAGTGAGCAGCAGCTTCTTGTGTATTATCTGCATTTTTATCAGCCTTTTCTAATTATCTCAACAACTGCCATAATATATTTAAATCAAACTTCTAACAACAATGTGAACATCAATTTTCATATAACAACTGTCATGAATGATGAATAATTTAAAAAAATATATAATGGTCACAGGTTTAAATATAACTGAACAGCAATATGCACCTGTTGTATTTAAAAGCAGGCTAATAATAAGGTAAAAGCCCTGGTGAGTGAACATAAAAGGCTCCAGGATTAATACATCCTGGCAGTTAGCCTGGTCGGGACCAGGCTAACTGTACTACAGAATCAATCTCCATGGTAACTTCGGTGCCTCTGCTTCAAAACTAAATTGAGCCAGGATAACTGGGAAATCCCAAGTTTAATCCGCTATCTAGGTTTTGTGAAATAGCGCTCAGGAAGTGGAACGTCAATGATATAGACTAAAGCTGTTATAATTTATACCTGCTGATGTCATGTGTAAGCAACTGGTTTTAGATATCTATTTATCTATCTAATTACTCTCACTTGGTCTTCTGTAACGTCCTTTCTCCCTACACCTGAAATATGAGGGTCTATTGCCGTAGATGCCACACACTGTAACTTGTAACACTAACATGCACTATAAAGGCTACGTGCTGTAATAGGAATAATACAACTTGATATGTTACAAATAGAGGGAAGAGAGTCAATGGTTCCATTTTAAATAACTGTCATGAGATATGCTCCGTGCAAGGTGACATTATATCATCCAGGCGGGGGGGGGGGGACTCAAGTGGGGTACATAGTTCTAACTTAACCAAGTTAAGTTTTTGAGTATTCACGTAAACCACCTAGCTCAGCATACTGTTTTATCCTCACTTCAGTGTGTGATGTGTCTGACTAGGCAGAGATAACGGGCCAAATCTAATTACTGTGGAGGATATTTATCCAGGGTTTGCAAAATCTTTATTTAGGCACCCTACAGGCAAATGCTTTTTGTTCATACAGTATCTAATAAAGGAACATGGCTTTGCACCTGAGAACAATACATTGCACATTTGTGCTCATGCAATCTGTATTTTATGGCGCTCCTAGCTTGAGGTAAAATATCAGAAGGGACTGGAAATTTACACAACTGATTTATCATCACCAACTGACTGTCGGAGAGCAAGCTGTCAGAAACTTAACGTATTGGGAAAGTATGGCATAAAATCTGTAATATGGGACACAGAGCGTGAGGCCAAAGACAGGTAAAAAAAAAAAAATAGATCATAAATGTTGTTTGTCTTGAGTAATATTTCAGACAATGAAAACGATACAGTAAAGAATGTTGCAGCACATTTAAATAGTTTTACAAGGTAACGTTACAGGAGCTGCCTGTCCCGTCTCCCTCAGTGGCCTCTTGATTGGAATTTATTCCTTCTTGTTGCCGGTAAACCTGAACAAGTCACTGCCTTCCTGGTCAGTGACTGGTAGAAACCTGTCCCACCGCTCACATGTATTAGTTCAGGAAGACTTTCATTGGTGTAATAGAGCTCAAAGAGAAATGAGCATTTGTAATGAAGACAGACCTCTACTTATTTAAAAAAGTTGATAAATTCTGCTAATTCAAAGACCTAATGCATGAAAGGTAGCACTAATAAAGGGCTACCTTTTAATGTCAAGTTATCTTTTGTGCGTACGAATAGAGCACCTAGTTCCAACATGTAATTTAATAATGAAAAACAATTAACATGTTTAGTTATATCCCTTACAGCAGTTAAGGCTTGTAATTTGACTTTGATTTAAACTCATTATCAGGGATAGAGCCGTTATCGTCACTGGCCGATTATCAGGCCCTTTTATTGCAGATTGTCTGCCAAAGCGTTTTATTTGCCTGATAACTGAGTTAGATAATTAATTAAGTGTGCTACTTTGGCTCTGTGTCTGTCCATCTGCTTCAGTTTCACTCCCCACTGAGTCTGACTTAAAGGGGAACTATGCAGTTGGTTTTTTTTACCTTAATTTACCTCAACTGAACAGCTTTGGAGTCAGTGGAATGGTGGTTAGCTAGGAAAGCATTGTCGGAGGAACAGAGAAAGAGAAAACGGCAGACTGACCGAGGTAGGAGTCAGACACAAGTAAACATAGGAGCTGCCAAATATCTATTCTGAAGCTGTAGGGGGGCTCTATAGAGAAACCTGCAAGAAAGCAGCAAAGAAATGGCCCACACTGCATAGCGCCACCTTTAATGTCCCGCCCAGAACACTATCTGACTATCTTTTACTGTGTATTATGTTAAAAGTTTCTAATTTATTAAACATTTGCTCAAAGAATTAAATTAAAGTTTTGTGCTGCAGTTTGGAACATTCCACAAATCTTAATTTTGACTTAAAGATTTTTTTTTTCCACTGTAAAGGAATATCTGTTCCAAATATCAATTTATCAGTTTCATTAACTACTAATAATTAGTATTGGTTTCAGCCTTGAAAATCAATCCCTACTTATTATACTGCATTTGTGGTATAAGCAGTCGCCCCACAATCACTTTTTACTTTCACATACCCTTTTAAGAGTTAAGACAGACATTGAAGCGACAGTTTGACTGACACCTTGGAGCAGTTGGACGTGTCACTGGGTAATGTACTCCTTGATATTCCAGCCAAGAAGCACTCAATTGTTTTTTAGAGATCAATAAAATTCAACATATGCCTGATTAGTTTGCCAACAAGATGCTATCCCGTTTGCTGGACAGAATGAGATTAGTTTTCCTGTGCTTCCAACACTTGGCAGCCGCAATCACAATGATGAAGTGAATTTAAGAACGTTTTGCTATGCTCGATTGATGGTGGCGGTCCTTGAAACGGGGGACTGCTCAATGGGTCTTCATGATCTTAGATACAAAATTTGCCCAACAAGGTCTCTGTCTGTAGGAGGTGATCCTTCAGTTAAAATGTCTCACATGATTTATCATCTCAATTTTGAAGGACACTCTTTAGGATAAGATACAATGGATGATAACAATTTGTGTCTTTTAGCTAGTCATTCATCTCTACTGTTCCAGCCTGTAATGTTGACTGGCTTTTAACATGTTTAACCCTCCTGTTGTCCTCAGGTCAAATGTGACTGCTTTAAAAATGTCTATATATGAAATATGGGTTTCTTTTTAACCAAATTACCACAAAAAAATGGATTGGATTCCTTAAAACGCTCTTTGCAAATACAATTGATCACTTGCATTCCTGGCTAAACTTATCTGTCTGTTCCTCTGAGCTTAACTAGTAGTCAAAATAATTCATAATTTCTGCTTTTTTAACTCATATTGGGTACAATTCTATGTAATTGAGGGTTATTGACCATGAATTACAAAAAGTAGTGTAACACTAGTGATAGTAGGGTGGTGTTAGTGAAAACTAAAAAAAGTCTGAAAAAGGGACGAAAATGTCAAATTCTTGTCCGTTTTTTAACCCGGGAGGACAACATAAGGGTAAAGACTGCTGCATGCTTCAACGCAGGGCAGTAGTAGAAATATTGGCCACTTTCTACAGCAGTAGGTCCTAGGTATGAAAATTCTAGTTCCTTGCAATACAGTTAGGAAAAGATTCTGGTTTTAAACAGTTATTTATTTATTTATTAGTTAAAAAATATTTCAAATATTTATTTTCAGGACTACTGCGATAGTCTCAACAATACTACAGATTTGTGTTAAAGCCAATAGATAAAATTGTATACATTTATTTTAAAAAAGCAATCATATCATAGCGTGGCAAATGGCTCTAAATGATTTTGGGAAATCCTCGTCAGCAGCTGTTCATGTGACGCAGAATTCCGAATGAATCTATTCAGAATGTTTTGCCTTTTGTAACTGGGAAGAAAACACTACACATAATTGCACAGTTTACTTAACTCAGTCTGAAATGCATCTTCTAAATGTATTGATCCGTTTCCATACTTGGTCAAAATGTGGCGCCTACATTACCCACAATGCAACTCCACCAGTTTGGTCAGAGATTGGGGTGTGCTATGCTAGTTGTGGCTGATGTAGCCTCGAGCCGCAGGGTGTCAATTAGAGCTGAGGAGCGGGCTCCAGAGGTCTGGTAAGCTCCCTTCTTTTTCTTTTTTCTCACTACCCCAGATTGTTTTTCCATTTACAAACTTGTTTTCTTCAGTTGTGAGTGTAAACCTAAATAAATGCTTACCACTTTCACACAGCTGCCTCTAGAGACACAAACAGCTCCACACGTTTTTATTCTCATATTCCTCCAAACACCTGTAAATAAACTTTGATTTGTAACATCTGTGGAGCTTCTCTTTAAGTTTGCGATGGCGTGCTTTCTTCTATTTTTATCAACAGTCTTGTCTTTCACTAGTTATCAAAACCAGATATTTTCCAACAGGTTTGCTCATCTTATGTGTGTATAATTCATTCAGGAGGGTTCTATGCCCTAACCTGATGGGCCAGATGGTTTAACACAGAACTATCTGAGAAGCCATCATCAAAAACTGTTTGGAAAATGGCAGGCACTTTCAGAAAAATAGCTGCCAGGTGGATGAACTATCTGTATAAGTCTGCCATTGCTGCAGCTGACATACACCTTAACCACTCCCGTAGCGGCAAGTATCTCCTCACCAGACCGATTGGTTCAGACACAAACACATTACTCAAAGCCTGAAAAAGTAGATTCTTGTGATACTGCAGAAAACCAGCTGTCTGCAAGGTAATCTATGCTCAGCCAAGCTGTGACAATGCATCTATTAGAAAACTCACACTGAACCCTGAACTTCTGAAACTTACTTATTCAAATTCATTATTGTATTCCTGTTTGGCTTATTGCTTTATTCGACAGAACTTGGCTCATCAGTGTGGCTACTTTAACACTCAGAAATACCCACAAATCCCCAGATATCTGTTAAACCTTACTGATGATATTTTAAGATGGGTAGAAAAACAAGAGTAGTGTATTAACATTCCAAAGGTTAGAGGATGATACTTTAGGAAGATTAATCAAGCAGGAAACAGGGAAAGATGGCAGCAGAGAGGAGAACAAGCATTGAAATGAGCACATTATTTGATATGGACATTGTTTGGTCATTAGAACTAGTTACAGACAACAGAAAATCCTTCATCAATTATCAATACACGCGTATCCTTTAGAGGGTCGCGGGGGACTGGAGCCGATCCAAGATGACATTGGTTGGCAGGCGGAGTACACCGTGGCCCGGTCGCCAATCAATCAGTGCAGACACAAAGAGACAGCCATTCGCTCTGAATTACATAGGGGACATGTAGAGTGGCTAATTAACCTAAGCTGCATGTCTTTGGACTGTGGGAGGAAATTGCACAACCAGACAAAACCCACGCTGGCAAAAGGAGAGGATGCAAACTCAAAAGACAAAATCTGAGTGGAAATAAGAGAAATAATGCATAAAAGTATCCAAATAGTAAAAACTATTTGTTTCTTAACCCCAACTGTGGGGAAATTCTGTAATATTTGATTTTCCATGTCCTTCATGATATTGTCCGCTGAGGATTAAATGTCAGAGCTGTGCCACCGGCATTAATGTCTTCATTTGCATTCTTACCTTCTGCATCATTGATTGGACCGGACAGAAAATCCTCCTTAAAGGACAACATCTGGTGACTTGGCTTCCTAACGTCAGAGCTGTGGAAATATGCCAAAAATATTCCTATTGGAATGTTGAAAACAAGTACTGATGGTTTGAGCAAACTATATTTGTATTTCTTTGAACATGCTAACACAGTGGCCAATTTTAACTTCTCCCCTCCTATTTTTAATAGTTTAGGGGCTATGACTGAATGCTAACAATGGCCCAACGGCTCATCAACTGTCACTGAAAGCCTGAGAGATAACGTTGGCTGTTTTCACTCACATAGTGTGTGGCCCTTCCACTTCCACTGACGGGAGAGAGAAACCAGTTTGAAGGGTTGCAGAACTGGTCCCTGATGTCTTTATCTTAACACTAATTCAATGCGCCCTTCACATTCTACATCTTTTCTTCCTGCGGGCTGTTTGTTATTCTGCTCATGTAGGACTCTCTGCTTCTGCCGGGTCTGACCTCCAACTTCCAATCTGTCCCCCTTGTCTCTGCCTTCCTTGTCTCAAGGTCTCATTTCCAAGCCAAGGTGGGAGTCCTAATGAAGCCGTTACCATTCCAATGAGCAATGCCTTCATTTGGTAATTGCAAAAAAATGGTTGTGGGTTCTTGAGGGACTTTTGTTCAATTTATATTGTACTTTGTAAGGGTTAGGGCTCCGACTCTGACCTGGGTCCCTTTGCTGCATGTCATTCCCCCTCTCTCTCCCATTTCATGTCTTCTGTTTTATCAAAATAAAGGCTGAAAATGCCCCAAAAATAATCAAAAAAATAAATAAAGAGTAATCCTCAAATACATTATCAGTTGGGCTTTATTCAGTAGGAATTTGAATTTAAGTTGCTTATACAATTCAAACCCCTGTGGCCTTTCTGTACTTCCACAGTGGGGACTCCTCCTCCCTCTTCTCCTTTCTCTCTGACACTGACAATACTACTTTTTGTGGATGGTCTTAGCACCCCCACTACCTGCATCCGTGGCTTTTGTTCCTGTTGGGTGATTTTGTGCCCAACAGGAACCATTTGTTTTCCGTTTTGTTCACTCCTGAGTGCACTACAAATGCTCCTTTGCAGAAACACCCAACTTCACACATATACACCTGGAAGCTGGCCTTTCCATCCACAGTGTGATATTTTGGCCACTGAGCAGCACCACTGGAGCACATATGGATTAATGGCCTTGGTTAAGGGCCCGCAGCAGTGGACATGGGGCAGGGGAAATTTCTAATCTTTAACTTTACACTTTTGGTTAACCCTTAGGCCAATACCCTCTTTCCACACAGCAAGGCTTAAGCTTTCCTACACAGCAGAGTGATAATGTATTCCTCAGATTTTAAGTTTGTACAGTGAAGTGTTTGTGAGAATAGCAGGCATGTCAGAATGTCTTCTGAGCTCCAGCAAACATGTTGGTAGCGGGAACATGGCTGGTGCAGTGGCAAAACCCTCACCACCACAGAGAACAGGGTTTAGTTCCAGGCGGCAGTTCCTCCAGCTTAGTAATGCATAATGAGTGAATGAGCAGCAAAATTGCACCATGGGTATGAAATTAACACCCACCCACCCGCCAGTGATTCAGACGCGTAACTATCAATAAGCAGGGTACGCAGGTGTTTACAGGCCCAAACCAATCAGGGGCCCGCATCACAAGAAGACATTGATTGACAGCCGGGGCCCCCTATCGCACTTTCATTGCTCGCGACAATCCCAGCAGTCCCACGTGCAGCCACTGATCAATCAGGAGTGAGAGCGGGTCAAATTAATTTACTATAAAGTCGCTGAAAGTTGCTGCTGTTTCAATCCTGTCGGCTCACTGCAACGGGCGGGGCTGCTGCTCCGTTCCCCCCTTCCTCGGGAATGACGCGCGCACACACACACACACACACACACACACACACACACACACACACACACGGTGGATGCAGGAAAAACCACAGATGAGATGTACAGGATGACCTAAATTGAGGACAGCTACATTATTGAAGGTGCAATGATAAGTTAAAGTCCATCAAGTACTTTATCAAACTGTATGATTGTGTGTCCCAGCAATGTGGCTGTCCCATGTCATCTTTTGTCCAGTGCTTCCTTTGATTAATTGGGAAATGTCAAAGACTTACACTTTTCTTGTTATTCAAGTAGCTACATGTCTCAAGATTTGATCTACGTATTTTAGCCACATTAGCAGCATGGCTTTAGGGACCCCAATAACGGCCTCCCGGTCATCCCTACAATTTGGTTTAAGCTGACAAATCTCAACAACTGTTTCATAGATTGACATGAATTTTCGTACAGACGCCTGTGGTCCCTGGAGGATGACCCTTATTAAACTTGCCTTTTCCTGTAGCGCCACCATGAGATTCACATGTGGTTATGAGCACGACCTGAAATTAACACCCAGCCACCTGCCAAATGCGGGTAAATTTAGCAATTGGCGGGTAGCATTGCCAATCTACCTTTTTTTTTTGCAACTGTTGTTCTTTTACATTTCAAAGAAGTCCACCATTTTGTTGGATTTTGGCTAAAAATGTGGCGGCACATTACTGGGGTGAAGAGGCCAGCTGAAACAAACAACCAAGAAAAAGATGAGCATAAGTCAAAGAAATGTAAAAGAAAACATTTTAATACAAAGTAGACAATTGGCAACGATGGCAAGGTTTGAGAAGGTCTGATTTATGACAGCAGTATAGAACACATGTACTGCAGTCATGTGTATGGCTCAAAGAAAGCAAAGTCAAATCCTTTTGGAATCAAGACTCTAAACTTAAAATTAGAAGCAATTAAGGACCACGAGTCATCAAAAAGCCACCTGCACACAATAAGTTGTAAACTCTCAAAGACATAGGAGACCGCTGCGGTCAAGGCACTGACGTCCATGAAAGCAGCACAGTTGGAGAGGATGCGACTGATGCTTCACAACGTTCATGTAATTCTTGTTTTTCACCTTTGAGGTAAGAAAAAACTGGCTGGTAAAAAGTCATTGTGGCGGTTGGATTTAAAAATCCACCTGCCACAGTGGCTGGTTGTCAAAAAAGTTAACAGGCCCTGTTTCTGAGTGAAACATCTTAACTATAAGAGGGGCTGCCAATTTTATTTTTATTTTTTTATGCTATGTGGTTTTTTTTTGTTATTTTTAGTATCAGTACTGGGTGGACTACATGGATATGTACATGTATATCCACTGCTTTGTACAGTAATGGATTGTTAAGTAAGTGAAGGAATGCAAAGTAAAAGTATTTTTGTTTTTTAAAGATGGGACGCCATCCAATTTGGTGCAGACATCCCTGCCCCCCCAAGAGTTATTAATGATCCCCTAACTATTTGTTGAGTGCCACCGTCAGGTCACATTGTGCAATACTTTGGTTTATGACCTAATAATTGCATACCTGATGACAATCAACTAAACTTGGCTGTATGTTGTGTTTAGTGCCAACTAGCAAATGTTACCATGCAAACCAAACTATGATGTGCAGCTTCACAGAGCTGGTAGCATTGATGTAGCCTTTCAGTCGTGTTTTTAGACATGTTATTTTGAAAATATTAGTAAAACTGCACATCTGGATCCGTCCAGTGCTTGCTGTTAGAAATATGGACATAAGTAGAAAAGTCTAATTTTGATGCATAAAATATTTATTTGTTGAAGACAGCTTAACCTTCTAAGTAAACACACTGTGAAATATACTCACACAAGGCCTGCTGATTGTCCTGTGAAATAGTCTATGTTATGTATCGGACATGATAATTTTCCTGAAAACCAACTGACAAAGAGAATTAGTAATGAATCCATCCAAAATCACCCTGTAGCCTGCAGCCAGGAACTGATGTTTTAAACATCTAGACCCTAACTGACATTGCCCTGCTTTGTTTGAAGTTCTCTCACCTGCTGTTAAAACAACCATCTGTGCTGCTCATCGCTGTAGGACACACTGCTGGCTGGCTGTCAAAATGGTTTCAGTGTGTCGAGGGGGGGGGGAGTTGAATCACCTGTATGTTCACTGGATTGGTTTCATGTCCACAAAGGTGTGTAATGGTTATATGTGTGTGTACATTTTACAAGATAGGTGAGAACAACAGATTATTACCAATTTCCAATTGAACTACTTACATTTTGGGCAGTTTAACCAGTTTAATACTCACATAATTACTAGAATAGATACATTGGAATGTTTGTGCATTGTTGTTAGAGGTGTGTGTGTGTGTGTCCTCTCTTCCATGATGTTCCTCATCCCTTTTTCGACAGTGAAATGCCATTTTATGTGTGAAACAATGTTTAACTTGTAAAGTAAGTTACACATCAGATTCCTGCTGATAACAAGGGTGCCAATGCTAGAATTTAGAATTCCCTGGACATACACAGGGTACACCTACCAACTGTAATGCAGCCGCCATTACCGATGTTATTAATTATGCCATCACTTTTCTTGATATGGCAGGTCAAAATACGTACAACCAAATGTATTTTAGGCGGATGGAGAAATCTACTGTATGACACACACACACACACACACGTGTGAATGGATGTACGTATATATATATATATATACACACAAAATTACCCATCAAACAACGTATGCATTATTCAGACTGGTGTTGTGGGTCATATGAGGACTACAGTCACTGTTTTGGCTTTCACTGAGTAATAACTTGGATCCAGTTGGCGCTGAGTTTACAAAAACAAGAAAATTAGCACAGTCTCAAAATATTCAGCCATACTGATAAAAGACGGTTTCAGAGAAGTGCAATAAAAAAGACATCAAACATGCTGACAATGAAGAACGAGGAGAAAAAGGAAGATAATTTGCCTCGAGATGTGTCTAAGTCTTCCAGCTCTATAAATGTTTTTATGGCTTTAATACAAAAAAAACACAACTTGTCTTCAGACTTTTAAGACTTTAAGACAATGTCCAATAACAGATGTTTTGACAGGTTGTCAAATTTCTCCCAAGGGGAGTATCTATTAAAAGTTGATAGCGTTTATCTCACATCTGAAACCACAGTCCTGCACAAGCTTAATATCAACACACCAAAAAGCTATTCATGTGAGTACTCTTATTTTATACATATATTGTCAAAATTCTGAAAAAAAAACAGGACTGCACCAGAATAACACCAGCTTAAATTATAATTATAATATATATTATATATTATAACTATACAAATGCCGTACATATCCTTATATTACTTTTATTTATATTTCTACTCTTATATTTATATACTTCTTGCAACTGTAACACCGAATTTCCCTTCGGGGATCAATAAAGTATTTCTGATTCTGACTGTGTTTCAAGCTATGTGCACATAGTAATTTTAAAAATGCATAATGATTTCCTTTTGTTCCTACAATTTTATAGAAATCTAATTTTATATTGTTATAAATAAAGCACACAATTTAACTACAGATGCTTCAAAGTGGCTTTAAAATTGTACATTTAGGAAACCACTTATGTGCATAAAGCTGTGTTAAAGAGTTTTGAAGGCTTTATTTTTTGTTCACTGGGCTTTCCATGAGCAGTTACAACTGTTCACAAAGTTGGCACCTGTCATGTCTGACATTGCATCGCAGATTGCCCTTGAATGGCTGAGTAACTCTCCAAGATATAAAGACACCTGTGAATGATGCTCACAAACCAGTAAAGTGGCCTGAACATGAACAGAGCCGTGCTGCTAGTGATGTGATGTAGAATGCCGACTCACTTGATCAGCAACGAGGCTAATGCAGCGTTGCTTAAACTATGAGGACTGTAGGGCTGCACGACATTAGGAAAATATCTTACTGTGATCATTTTACTCTAGAGTTTTCCCCATAACAACAGATGGAACTATGGGTCGTTATGAGCTTGCACAATCTACCTATACAGTCATTTTCTGGGTGAGGATGGTCGGGTATGAGTGATAAACTACTAACACAGCTATGTATGTGGTCAAAATAACAGTTCAACATATCAATCATCTGACACTTTTTAATGAGTCATCCTACCTTGGTTCTACTACTGAAGCTCAACAGGCGGCAGCTATGGCCTGAAGCACACACAAATGCCAAAACAGGAGGGGTTATATTGAAATCATTATAATCTCTAGTAATGTATGATCTCTAGTAATTTACTGCAGGTAAATAATCAGATGAGCTCCAAGTTCACTTACAGGATTTTCATGTTTCAGAGATAAGTTTGTTTTTCTATTTCAGGAAAATCTATGTACGTGAGCCAGACAGAGCAAACAGTTTGGGTGTTAGAGCAGTAAAGGGAGAGAAGGGTGAAGAAAGCTTTAAATGGGTTATAATTTTAAATACACATACCAAATGTTGGTTGATCACTTCTCTGCAATCCTTTTTATAATCCAGATGTTCCAAACATCACTAACACGCTTAGCTGTTTGATACTGAAATGTGTCACAAGCAAGTATGCTTGTTTATATTGTCTGCGAGGTATTGGTAAGTCTTCTTTAGCCACCTAAATAGTTCATTATTAGAATCCATTGTAATTGCAAAGAATTCAAGATAAGTTCAGCTGCAAAAAAGCAAGCTGCACATTTTTAGGAGCACCTTTTTAAGCCTGGGGAGGGTTGATACTTAAACAGCATGGAGTGCAAAATGTAGGCAAGAGAGGAAATCAAAGTAAAGCTAGAACAGCCTTTGAGCTGTTTTGACACCAGCATACTATATGCTATACTGAAACCAACTGGCTCTGTCAGCATTAAAAACTTTGAAGCAAAAGTTTTGATAACCTTTTAAAATCAGGGAAGTTTATTTGTAGAACACATTTTATATACAAAGGTTATTCTAAGTTCTAAATGTCAAGTATTACAATTAACATACACACACATAAAAAAGTGAGTCCATGATGTGTTTTAAGGTCCAATCAAAAGGCAATTAGGAATGTCAAGGCTTTTAATTTGGATATATATAACAATAGTTCAAGTATTTAATCTGTTGACAATGTGTTCCAGCTCCTGTACGCCACCATTACTAAAAGCTGCTTCTCCATGTTTTAATGCAAAAAACAGCCCTCTACCTGATGACCTGAGAGGTTAAGAGGGTTCATGTGCTAAAAGACATATATATTTTGGTCCTAAGCCATTTAGAGATTTATAGACAAACAGTACCTTAAACTCTATTGTGGTGTGATGTGTGCACTTGTTTTGCTCTTTAAGACTCCAAATGAGCAGGGGCTGCATGTTTAAAAGACTGCGCAGATATCATACCAGAAGATGGTGTACGACCAAAACTGGAAAAGTACCTATGCACAGAAATATTAATATATTATTAATTTTATGTGGGACTTGATTGGCCTCCAACTCCGTAACTCTCTGAAAGTAATTAGACACAGTGTATGTAACTGCTGTGTTGTACTGTATATCTACTGTATGTCCTAATGTACTCCGGGTTTATAGAGTAGTTTACAGCAAAACACACTGTGTATAGTACAGTAACGACTGTACTGCATAACCTTACCTGGACGCATTGGTGACAGAGTTCTTTAATGCGCTCATTGTTCCTTTCAAAGGGAACTTTGTATAGTTGTTTCATTCGGACTCTGTGTTTAGCTAGAGTCCGAGAAATGGATGTTATGCTGAAGGTTGTCCTCTACAACTCTGGACTGAATGTCCTTCAGTTTTATTTCATTGTCAGCAATCACCATGTTGACAATAGCAAGTTCCTGTTCTTCATTCAGGAGATTCCCTCTGCCCCCTGAGGGAGGTAGATGTTGAATCCTTAGAGAGACAAAATACAGTTACATATTAGAGACTGGATGCATAAAGTCACTCTAATGCTGTAAATGGTAATTTTACAGTATTTACACTTTGCTGTAGGAGAAGCAATATCCTACCTGTTGTTTTTTCTGAAAATACGGACAATAGATGCCACTGTGTCCTGGCTGATATTTGGCTGTACTCGTTCACCAGCCTCTTTGTATGATAGCATGTGGTTTATGACATGGTCAATGATAGTAGCTCTTATTTGATCAGTTACCCTAGCTCTGGTCCTTCTTTGAGCGCCACCACGCATTCTAACTCCACTCCCTCTACCTTGCCCCACTCCTCTCCCTTGTCCTGGTACTCGTCTTCCTCGCAAAGAGTCCTCTTTTAGAACATATGATCATGTGATTGAAAGAACCTCAACAAGTGTGCTTCCTAGATGGGAATCAACTGTGATTTCAACAATTGTATAACTTCAATAAGCTGTTTCTCATTAGCAATGGAATAAAATACAGGGAATATATTTGTGTTTCAATTCACAATATGAATAGTTGTTCACTTTGACTTTAGCCTGTAAGGTTAGGTTTAGAACATGGTGTGATCTGTTCTGACATACAGTGTTAAAGCATTGGTAAATTTGGCAGTAAAAATCTATTGTGTTGGTCTTGTTTGAGCTTGTGTGTAAAATGAGTTTAAGCATTTTAAATTTGTGTTAATTGTATGCATTATGTGTTAAAGCAACAAGAAATGTGTTAATAGTATAGCTTACACATGCGGATGTAGTGCTAACTGTGTTAAGAGTTTTGAAAAATTTGAAAAAGTATTGAAAAATCTGTCATAGCAATCGTAAAAAACTGTAATATGGACATGACTATAAATTAGGCCCAGACGTCATTTTTGTCCAATCACAACAGGTTATCTTTCTGCAGATGAAATATTAAATAGGACTACATAAACAGATGTGCAAAATTAAGACAGTCAAGATGGCCCAGAGCTTGGTGGACCGGGTGCACCTTGTTCACCTACATAGTCTACAAACCATCCACAGGATCAAAGACACAGGGTTTGTTCCTGGGGAGATGGAACCGTGAGTCTCGGCTCCTGTACGCCATGGATGCCTGAGCTTCTGCAACTACAGACTCAGACTCACTATTGCATTGTCCCATGCCAATCTTTTTGTTGCACAATGAGTAAGATATTTCATCCATGGAAAATACAGAGGATGACTAAAATTATTTTCTGAGTGGATTTTCTTTTATTTCCCGTCCTCACAGAGGACAGGTTGCGAATTCAACAGTTATTAGTGTGAAAGATGTGAACTATTATCCACATAAATGAACAAACCTTTATGGTATATCAGTGGATATAAGACAAATGCCAGTAAGTGATGTGGAAACATTATTTTGTAATGTTTGGTGATTTTCTGCAATTTTCTGTTAGAGGTTGCCACTTTTCAGAGGCAGAAAAGACTTTGCATGACGGTTATTTTTTTATACATCACAAAGTGTCCGTGAAAACTAAGGTACACAAGGTTTTTGTGCAAAGCCTACGCAACATTTATACATGGAGTTTCCTGAAAGTTCACTTTGGGGAGACTTAAGAGAAAACCATTTAGAAAAGAAAACTATTTAACCTGCTAGAAATGAAAGCATGGATTTTTTTTCTCTAAATCCTGACTGGAAACAAATCCTTTGATTCTTGCTATGTTTTTTAAGATGGTATGTTATTGTTTTGACATGACAGTGTAATTTTGCACTCAAGGTTTACTTTAACCATCGAGATGAGCGCTCTCAGGAGCAAATGTCCTGGTTTTGAGTTGGGCAATCTTCTGTAATTTGTGGCGGTCTGAATCGATGTGGATGAGCACAGATGCATGGGGTTGTCCAAGGCACTGCTGTCAGTAGTCAGTATGGTGCTGTTTGGGAACTGAAGGCAGTTGCAAGTCCACGATCACGTCCCAAAGTTTATCATAAATTATGCTCTCAATGAAAATTCAAAATTGAAAACATATCCTCCAGTGTGATGTTGATGCGGAAAAAGGACCCAAAAGCAGTGAAGGCAGCAGGCAGGGAGAGAGCATCACAAGGCTTTATTTAACAAAAAACAAAGCCCACAAAAACACAGGATCCAACAAAAGCCACACAAAGTCCCAAAATCCAAAAAGGTCTGGGGGGGGGGGGGAGCAAAGCAAAAGCAGGGAACGACAGCAGGGAAAAACTCACAGGGGAAAAATAGGTAAAACACGTATAGAAAACTCCTGACAGGACGATGCACTGCACAGCACAAAGGAACACGAACAATATGACAAAAGACAAAGGGAATACAGAGGTTGAATACAAGAGGTAACATGGTAACGAGGAACAGGTGATTCATCAGATGAATCACATTAGGGCGGGGGGCAGGACAATCAGACAGACAAGAAGTGAAACTAGAGACAAGACGAGACAGAGACCACCACTCAAAATAAAACAGGAAACCAAACATACAGACACTCACAGGGGAATACAAGACAGACTACCACACAAGACCTGGGAGGAAACTAAGACACAAACACAAGGAGAAGAGACAGGACCGAAAACACCAAAGAAGGAGAAAAAGAAACCAAAGCAAACACCCAAACCAGAGATTTATTTGTGACACAGAACCACTTTATAAACCATGGTATTAAAGTAGGAAAAGTAGCCAAAATAATCTTTAAAAAAAAATGTAACCGTCCTGGTGGCGCTACAGGAAAAGTAAGAGGATCCACCAAGATTGCCATCTCTTGGGACCAAGAGTTAGCCATGGGTCCACCATCGCTACTTGCAACTGTTTTAATTGTAATTTGCATAAATGCAAAAAATTCCTAGGAAATATATAATGTATATTTTCTTATCTACCAGTTTTTACTGATAACACAGCATGTTAAGGTTCTAAAGGTGGTAATATGTTAACGGTTTGGAACATTTCGCTGTCCAACCCCAAGCATGCAATCAGTTGTTCATTGCGATTTGTCAAGTTTTAGCTCAAGAGATATTATACATATTATGTAAACAATATCAAACAGATTTGTTCAGGTGTTATGCTTTTTGATTTTTTGCTGTACAAGCATCAGAGCCAATATTCCACTTTGGTCTGGGAGGAATGCAATTAATCCTGTATTGATCAGACCTTCATTTAGCCAAGGCTGGGTAGTTTGTAATATTTGAGCTTTGCTGTGTTCTCATTCTTGCACTCAATTCATTGTTGATCAATATGCTATTAAAGGCCCCGTTCTTGAGGCAGGACTAGTTTTTTTTATTTTATTTTGGGAGGTCCGGAACCTCCGATGTGGGGCATGACTGTTTTGTAAAGGTCCTCAGGTGTTGGGATGACACGTGGGTGAATAGAAAATTAATTTGCATTCAAGTACGCAAGACTGATGTAAAGCACCGGGTGTCAAGTTGAAGTTATTGATTCCTGTTATGCCTGTTGCTTGGTGGCCTTTGGCTGGTGGGTGGTGAACAATGAGTCACCCTGAGGTGAAAGTAGTCTGTTTGAGGGTAGAGCAAATGACTGGGATTACTTGAAGTGCTCAGAATCCGAAACAAATTACACTTTCTTTCTTTCTTTCTCTTTCTTTACAAGGGTCTATCATTGATCCCTAAGTTGGTGGAAATAAGTAAAAGACCATTAGGAATGAATCTACTGTAAGTACATGTCCTCATTTCTTATCAACATGTTTTATGCTCATAATAAATCCCGCACCAGCCAAACTGTTCAGACTGGGCTGTACTTAAAATAGAACCTCCTTTTCAAATTCTAAATTTCTACTCAATTTCAGCTCTAATATTACAATAATAATAAATTAGTCATTATACCATTCATCAACCATTTGCATTAGTGTTAATTAATTATTAAGATTGGGTGAATACGTTTCCAAAAGTAACATGTAATAACAGTTGAAGATGATTCATTTTCATTCACAGGGAACTATGATTGTATCAGGGGCCAATGTTAGGAAGCAGTAAGATTTTTATAAAGATAAGGCTATATTTAATTTATCTCTTTAGGGGAAAGTGTCTCTTGTTAATCCATATAAAGGCAAGAGTGCAGTAAGCCCCAAACAGGGATACTTCTTCTGCAGGGGTGCAGCCAACAATTGTGAACTGTCTTAATTGAATTGAAATTTGCCATCCATCCATCTTCATTTGCTTATGCGGTATTGGGTTGCGGTGGCATCAGCTCCAGCAGGGGACCCCAAACTTCCCTTTCCCGAGCCACATCATCCAGCTCCAACTGGGGGATTCCAAGGCGTTCCCAGGCCAGGTTGAAGATATAATCCCTCCACCTAGTCCTGGGTCTTCTCCGAGGCCTCCTCCCAGCTGGACGTGCCTGGAACACCTCCCTAGGAAGGCGCCCAGGAGGCATCCTTACCAGATGCCTGAACCACATCATCTGGCTCCTCCGCAAAGGAGCAGGATGACTGAGCTTCTCACCCTATCTCTAAGGGAGACGCCGGCCCGCCTCCTGAGGAAACCCATTTTGGCTGCTTGTACCCATGATCTTGTCGTTTCAGTCATGACCCAGCCTTTATGACCATAGATAAGGGTAGGAACGAAAACTGACGGGTAGATTAAGAGCTTTGTTTTCTGGCTAAGCCCTCTTTTCATCACAACGATGCAATAAATTTAACATAATCAATCAACCAATCTCTGTCCCCTCACTGGCGAACAACACCCCAAGGTATTTAAACTCCTTCACTTGGGGTAAGGACTCATTCCCTACCTGAAGAACTCCATCGGTTTCCTGCTGGGAACCATGCCGTAGGATTTTGAGGTGCTGATCCTCATCCCAGCCGCTTCACACTTGGCTGTAAACCGATCCACAAAACACCTGTAGACTGGTTGGGTATACTCCCAGGGTCCCTCCAGGATCCTTGCGAGATTGAAGATATGATCCGTTGTTCTACAACTAAGAGAGAATCTGCATTGTTCCTCTTCAACCTGAGGTTTGACTATCGGCCGAACCCTCCTTTCCAGCAACTTGGAGTAGACTTTACCAGGGAGGCTGAGAACTGTGATACCCCTATAATTGGCACACACCCTCTGGTCCTCCTTTTTAAAGAGGGGAACCACCACCCCGGTCTGCCACTCCTTAGGCACTGTCCCAGACCGGAGGCGTGCCATCCAAGACAGCCCCTCCACACCCAGAGCTTTCAGCATTTTTGGACAGATCTCATCAATCCCTGGGGCTGTGCCATTGTGGAGTTGTTTAACTACCTCAGTGACTTCCACCAGGGACAATCCCCAATCACTCTCCACCTCTGCCTCTACCTTCCACTGCCCTTTTACCTCATCATACTATATACAGTTTGGTATATAGTATACAGTGGTGCTCATAAGTTTACATGCCCATGCACCGTGCCCAAAAAGAAGAATAAAAAAATCATGTTTTGGAAATGTATCTAATGCCCTAATTAACAAATGAGGTAAAATCCAACCTTTAAGGACACCAATTTTCTTTGTGAATGAATAATTTATTGTAAATAAACAAATGTTCTTCCTTAAAATACAGGGGACATAAGTATACATACCCCTATGTTAAATTCCCATAGAGGAAGGCACATTTTTATTATTAAAGGCCAGTTATTTCATGGATCCAGGATAATTAAAATAGCCCCATGTCATCACATACCCTTTATCATACATAAAGATTGGCATGGGATACTTTCCATAAAATCAGCTCTCAATGCAAATCAAACTATTAGTCTAACTGAAATAAAACCATGCCAATCTCTGTGTATGGTGAAGGGTATGTGATGATATGGGGTTAGTTTAATTCCCAAGGCCAAGGGAACTTTATCAGGATGCATAGTATCCTGATCCATGAAATAACTGGCCTTTAATAATAAATATCTGCCTGTCTCTATGGGAATTTAACATAGGGGAATGTATACTCATGCCCCCTCTATTTTAAGGAAGAACATGTATTCATTCACAAAGAAAATTGGTGTCCTTAAAGGTTGTATTTTACCTCATTTTTTAATTAAGGCATTAAGATAAATTTCAAAAACATGATTTTTTTGTCCTCTTTTTAGTCAACTTAAGCATGGGCATGTAAACTTATGAGCACAACTGTATGTCCACCATTGAAGTAAGTAGTAACACCTGAACACCACGTTACCTTAATAGTGAGTGGAACACCAGTTACATAGAAGTTGAAACAGTTATTTAGAATTAATGGAAAGGGTTCAACTAGTTGGCAGTGATGGAAACAGTTTGCTAAAGGTAATTGATGAATGGATGAAGTAGTAAAATGAAATGGATAAACAGTTGAAATTGGCTAAAAGTAATGAATAAATGGTTTAAATTTGCTAGATAATATGATAAATGGTTCAAACGTCCAGCTTCATTTACCCCAAATGGAAGTAGAACAAAAACTCGCTCACACCAAACTAAACATTGACAGAATTGTATGTATAAGTTATATTATTTTGTTAAACAACTGCTTAACAACGACCAATTTTCAATCATCTGACTTTAACACATTTGGAACATGACGGGTGGTAAAGAGATATCGGTAATGTGGGTACATTAATCCTTAAAAGCCTGGGAACCACTGACCTACAGTACTGCTTAGTCCCCCCAGACTGTGTGCATATATCGAACATAAGGCACAGATTCAATGTGTGGGATGTGCGTGCTTGTTGTGTGTATGTGTGTAACTCTCAACACAGGCTATGACTCAAACATCTTTTACTGTGTAATAAATCAAAGTCAAATTTTTTGCACATTTGTGGTTCTAATGTGTCCATAATTTAAAAAATTGCCTATTGGTGACCATACATGAATAATACAGCACATATGAGGTAAACACACACACACACACACACACACACATACACACACACACACTGCTTATCTCTGCAGCCCCTGCTGGAAAAGAAATGTATAACTTTAAGCTACACAGGACTCAAGAATGAGGACTGAAACTTGTCATAGCATGTTCTCTAAAGTCAGTCTGGTCTCACAATCTCTTCAGTCCACTACATTTGCCCTACCATCAAATAGAGCAAAAGTGTTTGCCTCATCACTTTGGGGAAATACAGGTTTTTGCAGCACTCTCATGGTCTGCAGGTAAATTTTCCAAGGGAGCAGGTGAATGTGATTGAGGTGTCAGCAGCTGGCATCTTTGGATTACAGAGATTGTGGGAACAGCAGTTGGTGCCACAGCCGGTAATGGAAGTCTCATTTTCCTTGATGTAGAAAGGCGAGACCTGTCTGATAGCCCTCAGCTGGATAAAAGGCTGGCTCGGTCGCTTGGGGATTTGGCAAGAAATATAAATATTCTGTCCCCAAAACTAGGACATTTCTAACCAAAAACCAGAGTTGCATTTTTACAATTTTTAAAATTATCTTTTCTACTAAGCAAAAACATGGCTTATATCACCATTTTCCTATGGTAGGATTTTGGACATTCCATGTCAATGACAACAGATTTCTTGGTTTCTGAGGAATTTACTTATTTAGAGTCCGTTGCATGTGATCTACACACACAAAACAAGCCAAATTGAAAAATAATTGACAATTATGTACTTTTATTCTAAAATGTGATGAAACCTAATTGAGAATGCAGTTTTGTCATACAGTATGGGAACACTTTTTAGGCTGCAATATCCTACTGATGCTTAAATACACATAGCTATGGAACATTAATGGATGTTGAATGTGGCCTACTGGCCCAGTGCAAACTAGGTATACCTACAGTAATAGATGGCTAAACCATTTGCTAAAGAGTGAGTGCACAGGTCCAGCTGGTGCCATGGCCAAATTGTGACAGGGATAGTCAGCAGTGGGGTCTATAATGTGAATATAGATATAAAGTGTTCATCTGTAGCGGTCCCAGTAATATTTGTTCTTAATGTGTACTTAAGTAACAAGTCACGTGACATGCCAGTGATGGAGTACTCGAGTTCTGGGCTCGGACTGGAGTCCTGGCCTCGGACTGGAGTCGCTGTTCTGTGGACTTGTGAGTTGACTTGGACTTGCATTTATTAAATAGGACTCTGGAGTTGGATGATGTTTCTGACTATTATGTCTAACAGGCAGTGATGGAGTACTCGAGTCAGGGACTTGAATTGCTATGCTCTGTACTGGTGACTCGTACTCTTTGGTGACTCTGACTTGCAATCTGCCTCGAACACTAGGGACTCAAGACTTGACTGGGACTTGACAGTTGGTGACTAGTGACATGTTAAAGGTACATTTGTGACAAAACTAAATTGAGGACTGCTTAATTTAATGAATTCAACAATGTAATTATGCTATTTTCAAGAATTTGTTTTTCTGGATTACTCATTTAAAGAGTTGCTTGTAATTAGCTTCAACCCATGACAATTATGAACCACAGCCTCAAATGAGCTGCTCTCCAACTAGAGCTTGATATATACCAACCAATATACCAACGAGCTGTGTAGAAATAGTTCACCACCATGTGACTGTATTTGTGTGACAAGATGATGGCCACTTGTGTGTTGTCAGACACACGTTTTAATAGTATTTTATACACTCCCCTACCTGTTCTCCTGGCCCTTTGCACAAAGTCTCCCACTCAGACATGACTTCAGGCAAATGCAATAAACATGCAATATTTACTTAAACTGTGAACGTAACTGTGAAAAAGAACTCGGAAACACAGCTGTTTCTCACCTCTCCATCTATCTCTTACTTCAAGTTCACTGAAGCAAGAGGATGAGACACTCGTGTGTCCTACAAGCTGTTGAATTGTAAATGTTAGATCAGATCTGCTACACGTGTCGATGTAGTTAACTTTAGGCATGATGAGTGGAGATTAGTTAGGGTTAAGGTAAGAATAACAGGGTAAGCCAATGATAGGCATGATAAGGCAACAATAAGGTGGGCCACAATGCACGCAACGTCGACACGTCTAGTGAATCCAATCTAACATCTACCCTGTTGAATTGGCAACAAAAGTACATAGAATGACCACTTAATGGTAGACGTTTATTCTCTTAATTTGCAGCTGTATATAATGTTGTCACAAGTCTAAAGTTATTGCAACTCTTTGGTGTGTTTTCAAGTTTTTTTCTGATTCCATCTCATTGCTATTGGTCTCGAAGATTTAGCTGCATTTGAAGCTTTTTAATAACTGATCACATGGACGCAGAAAATACTTTTAACCATTGTTGTTCAGTGTGCAATGTAAATGTAAATGTACCCACAGGGGTATTTCACTGCTGATTACCATGGCAACAACATAGATGTGTCATGCTACAGTACAAGTTAACTCTTACTTGTGAAATGGACCTAACCATGAGTTAAACTGGCTAAAGACAAACTAATAAAAATGGAGGATGATTTTAACATTACCTCTCCTTTTACCGTTAATATGTTGCTATATTATATATAGAATGTGTCCGTAAATATCATGCATCAATAAAAGCAACACTGCTCGTTTTGCGGCAATATTTTACACCATCTCGTCAATTATTTCTTTGTTGTGCATTATGGCTTGTTTAAGTTATTATAAAGTGCTTTTTCCATGAGGTTATTTTTTCAACCCCCTCTAAATTTGTGTCTGTGTGCAGTGTGTCGGCGACAGGGAGTACACAGCCGTGAGTTTTTGCACTGGAGGTGCCAATTAGCTCTTAGAGACGGCAAAAGAGCACAAGTTGGCTCAGCAGTAACGAGCTGCTCCAGCAGAACCTCCCTGCCTCCTTCTCACTTTGTCTCACGCTATTTCCCTTCCTCCTCTCTTCTTAGTCTCTGCCCGTTTTTCTGCTACCTTGTTTCGTGCTCCATTCCTGCCAACCCATTGCTTATTTTTCTGTCATTTATTTTTAGTATTGCCCACCTTTTCCACGCTTTCTCCTTTTTGCCTTGGCTCTTGCTTTGTCATTTTGTGTGGGCCCTAGCTGTCTTATTATAGCACTCTGCTTCCAGCAGACTTCTTCTTTTCTCTTTCTTCCTCTGCCCCACTCCTCCTCCTCCTCCTCCTGTCTCACCCCTCTCTCCTCATTCGGCCTGTTTCCCTTTCATGTTCTCTTCTTACCATCCTTCATGCTGCTTCCCTGTTTTATTTCTACAAAATTCAACCAGTAAGTCAAAAAGTCTCATTAAATTGTTAGTTATGTCTACGTTAAGATCTTGTCTTGTGTCATGCAAGGTGATAGCGATCGATAACTCTATAATCTCTTTTTAAAGAAATCATTTCACTAAATGAAATCATCCACATGGATCGGACAGTCAAAAGGTTATGTCTGTGCCATGCACAATATTTATTTGAGGTGAAACTGACCTTTTGAGGAATGACTTTCACTCCAATCTCACTTTATGACTTATGCTATATTAATTTTCTGAAATTGTTAGCCCTGTCACCCAATGGCTGGCTGTGTCCTGGTAAGATTTCCACCTGGGAGTCTGTCCAATAAATCAATCAGAGTCCTTCAAATCTGGCATATCTTGTCTTCCAGAACCAGACCCAGAAAATTGACGTCCTTGGGAGCTATTCAGTCAACATAACTGACACATCGAGATGGGGGTGTACCTGTGAAGTGCTCTGGCTGATTCTACAAGTAAAGTGCTCTTTGATGACATGATTGCATGATTGATGCAAAAGGTTGACAAGGCTCACGGGTCAGAAAGGAGGGCACCTTGGGGCATTTTTTCTGCTTTGAGCAAATCTCTGTGTCCTTCTTTATACTTAATAGTTGAAAGATCCCCTCCACACATGGTTTAAGATATATAAACATATGCATTTAGTGATACTTTCCACATAAGAAAGTTCAATTACCTCATTCCTTCTTCGGTACACCTCCCTTATTAAATAATAATCCAGAAACAGATGGATACAAGATGCTTCAATGAAAGGTCTATTCTCAGTGAATGTGCACTGAAGGTTTCAAGCTTCCACTCTTGTACAATGCACTGTAGGTTTAGCCTTTTGCACAATTTGAATTGCAAAAAACAAATTGTGGTGTTTAAGCTTGAACACCTCTCCTTGCATATTAAAATTCCCCTTGTGTTAGGGGAATTTTAAAGTACAATTCCCTTTACATATCCCCAAACACATCAACAAAGGTGGGCCATTGCATTAATTCAATAAGCCCCAAATATGCTTGCTTATTTATGTTAATGTGTCACTTTTTCACATCTCTTTTGGGGATGAGTTTCTGATTTGTCCTTATCTTGCCTGCAGAAAGCAGGATTATGGGATGCATGTCATTCATCTCGGTTGATGAATACATTTCAAAAACTAAATGGATGTTCATTCCCACTGATCCCTTTGTGGCATTAAATATAAGCACTTTTCTGCAATTTACTGAAAGCATCCAGGCGAGTAATGGAGCAGCTAGTACGTCACAGGTTGTTGGTCAAAATTAAAAACATTCTGCCATCTTTGTCATGCTGGATGAATCTGCAGAGCTAGAGACTTTTGACTGGAATGCACATAATTTAGTATCAAATGAATTGACAAGTAAAGTATTATAAAGCAAACTTAAGCTTTTAACCAACACAGTGAAAAATTACATTAAATCATAAATTCAGCCAGATAAAAGTAGACTATATACTTTTAAATACAATAGTTGTTTTCCCTGTATGATATTGTAAGGGAATCGATTATTTTATGAATGGAAGTTGCTGATTAAGGCATGTCTCCGACACGGATAATTATCTAATTCTTATTGGTTAGCCCTTTGGTTAAGCTAGGTAAGAGGCGTCTGGTTATAGCGTTAGGTTCCTTAAAAGTAATGCACCTGACAGTAGGGCTGGCCGATGGGGAGAAAATCAAATATCCCTATATTTTTGACCAAATACCTCAATATCGGTACCGCAACGATATTGTAATGTTGACTATGGGTGCTGTCTCAAAATATTTACACAATGAGACTTTTGATAAATAATCATCAATAATGTAGATATAATGACTAAATGGGTAAAGGCAAATAATAGAACAGTTAGTACAGTCTGGTAAGTTCAGAAAATGACATCACTTTACTGTAATGCAGCCTTTAAAACCAGAAAAAGACAATCCAAATCTAAGACGATATCTAGTCTCATATCACGATGTCGATATAATATCGATATATTGCCCAGCTCCACCTGACAATCAGAATCAAGAAATCCAAGTAACCATAGTAACTCAAAATAAACGCTGAAGTTGATTTACACTTAAGACTCACACAAAAAGTACTTTAAAAGAAATAAATTGTCTATTAGGATGATAATAATTATAATAATCCCTACAAAGTTTTAGTAGGTTGAGCTTCAATATTGGACCATTGCAGTAGAGGGTGACAAAAGTTATCACAACATTGCTAAAATACTGTGTTGAACCAACTATACTGGGTGTACCCCGCCTTTCACCCAGTGTGTGCTGGTATAGACCTGAGCACCTGCAGCCCTGAAGAGGATAAGTGGTTTTGAAAATGGATGGATGGATGGACTTTGCTAGAAATGTTTTTTTTTTTTTGGGATTGAGAGTGAAATCCATTCAGGCACATTAGTTTACTTAGTGCTGTCCTTCATCGTCGAACAGTCAAAAATGTTTGTGGCAGGAGGAATATGTTGTTCCAAAAACTGTCTGGGCCAGTAAATAAGTTTTATTTTATTAGTTTATTTTTCAGTAATTGTCAAAAAAAAAAATAATCACGGAGTTGCTATTGATCAACAACCCACACACATTTCTGCTTGTCATATTGAACAATGGGTCATTACACACTGCATTTGTTGGACTCTGCATTATTGGAATAAATGTCTAGTGAGTCCCCGCTTATTGAACTGCTGAAGTATAAGAATGCTATGCTGCGTAGAAAACAACGTATCCAACTTAATGCCACTTTCAATGGTGATGCCCACAGACTCCCCTTTACTGTTGGTATGGTAGGCCCTATGGTATGCCAAAGGGAAAAGGGAAAGTGTTTAGCAAATAACAAACCAACAAGTTTAGATAAAGCTGACTGTGTGGAGCCTACAGTAACTGGTAGCCTATTTTCCCACGGATCCCAAAATAGAGTAAATCCTTGAAGACTGTAGATTCTAGATTTGTTTACAGACAGACAATATTGGGTTTTATGACTTTGCTGTTGTAAACATTGCTGTTAAAACCCTAAGCCTAAAAATAATTTGCAGACTCTATGGTTGCATTCATGAAACACAATGCACCCCTGTCCTTTTGTTGGTAAATATTATGTTCCAAAATGATTTAGCAATCTCTTTCTTCAGTCAGTTCGCCCCTGTGTCCTTGCATGCTCTATGTTTAATGTTACTTTAAACTTTTTCATTATAAGCATAGAACCCTGCGTAAACTTGGCCAAGCAGCAGCTGCAACACACTGAAATCCATCAGTCTGTCTCTCTGTCCCTCATCTTCACTCACATTCCCTATTCCCCAGGCCCTGTCATTGCCATTGTCCATCCATCCACCAGATGCCCTCAGAATTTCCTTTCTTTTCCCCAATACCTGGCTCTCCCACCCATCTACACACCTGTTCCCACATTTCCTCATCAGCCCTGCAGATACCTGACCTTCCCCTCACAGCAGCATCTCATTCCCCTCATCATCCTTTCAGCTTATTTACCGGCTGCAGTTCTGTCCATTCCCTGCCAGACCATTGAAGTTGCCACGTGCTTATTGCCTTAGCTTTCTAGCATCTGTATTGTTACTTGACAGACCTGAAACCTGTCCGTAAGCCCACATACCTTCATTCAATCACTGAACTGATCCCGTCTGCCTGCCTTGTCTCCTTTTTAGGTCCAATCCCCGTTCCCTAGATTCACTGCATTACTTACACTTTAGATTACGGACAGCATGCTTACATAAAAACAGAAGTACAAACATAACAGAATGACAAACTATAACACAGACAAAGTGGCACTGATGGGTTTTATTTGGGCGATTTGGTTTAGGGCTGCTATGACTATGAAAGCACCAGGCGTTTGCCATAGCGAGCTCTCTTGCACCTCAGGGTCCTGTACCTGTGTTCATAGGGCAGAATGTTGTAATGGCGGTTGAGTGTGTGTGTGTTGTCCTGTGCTGTTGTTGTTGTTATTGTTGTTGTTGCTGCTATGCGTGGGATGGCCTTGAAACTGAGCTCTGAGAGTGTCAGTGTGGGGAGAGTGACTCATTTGGTAGCAATGTTGGTTACACATAAGTTTGACTGGCTTTGTGACAGAAAGCATGTGTAAGAAATGGCTGGAACAGTAGAGCAGGAGGGGCGGGACAATACTCTGGTACAGTAGGTGGAGAGAGGGGGCGACATAGAGTCCTTTGACCTTTTTTAATTGCAAGACTGCAAATGGAAGTTTGCAGTCTTGCAATTAAAAAAAAAAACATTCACTTGTTCAGACATTGATTAAAGATAAATCATTCAGCTGTGACAGCAGGTGCCATTAGCTAATTTATGAGAGGGGTTAGTTGCAGTGCATTAAGGGCCACAAAAAGCTGAACCTGCTTGGCCTGTTATTGCTGTAATCCCTGACGTCAAACATATGAGATGAAAAGCCATAGCCCAAACTCAAGGGGTTCTATCAGTCAGATAAAATGAATGGGGAAATCCAATAACTGTTGTCTTGGTTACCCCTGACTTTGATCTGTGTCTGGTAGTAATTTAATTGCAAATGTCTGTGTGGGTCTCATGCTTGGTGCTTTTAAGTGTACTATAAAGACATTATCTGATGAGTAAGTGGTGGTGGTGATGTTTTTATTATAAATACCAAAATTTTTTGTATTCCTCCAATGAGACGAAGAAACGACAGTCAAACCCTTAAAGATGAACTGAACTGGAATTTGAATAATGGTGATATAACAGATGTATTTTATTTCTTCTCAATGGTACAATTATTAAAATGGGTGAATTTGTTAAAAGGGACAAAATGGCAAGTTGAAAGTGTTGTTTTTGTTACATGGGCGCCGCCATGTTGCAGAGTTGCCAACTTTTCCAAAAACCTTGGAGTGAGATTTTGCCGCGTACAAAGCAATTTCTTTGGCTCTTTCAGCATCATTATCCTTCAGGGTTTAAATTGGGATTTGTTATATGTGGGGGGGGGATGGGGGGCTCTCCCTAGGGGGGCATGCGGGTATGACCCCCCAGGAAAAAATTTTGAAAAATAAACCATTAAATGGCACTTTCTGGAGAGTTTTGTGCAAACAAATGGAGAAATCAAATCTTACATGATATGTGCAAAACTGTAGGGTTAAGAGCCTTTGTATTGTCGTATTAGGGCATTGTCGTATTAGGGCATTCAGAATTTACATTATTTACATTATTACCTTCTTATGATATAAGAACTGACCCAGACAATGTGCCAAACATAATGAGCCACATGAAGAGACAGTAGCATATGTCAGCAACAGCTGAGAAGATTTGGGTCTGTGGTAAACAGGTCCAGGGGTCCCTGGTATAGGGACCAGGGACCCAAAGTTAAATTAATGTTGAGGGATCAGTTAAGACCACTGAAATTCTACAGAATGAGAACCACTGATTTGCAGAAATTCTAATCCTTTAACCTTTGTGCCAAGGCTCAGTAATGTTTGGCCCTCATTATTTGTGCCCCCCCACTTACTGTATTTACTTTTTTGGGAAAATAAAGACAATTTGTTCATTTTATAAAACATTGAATGAATTATTTACAGTTACATTTAGAGATGCACCAAGGTTAGAGGAGTAAAATAGTGGCCCAACATTGCAGTATCGTATAGTATAGCTCATACGTGTTTCACCAGATTTCTGCTCATGTTTACAACTTTGTGCACATTAAAAATATAACTCCTCCCATCTCTGTTGTCCGAGATTTGGAGAGTTGTAATATAGTCTGCTGTGGATGTTAATGCGCCGTTGATATGGTAGTATCTCACTCAGACCGTCTGACAGACCAGAGGCCCATTTGGGTCTCTGGTCTCTGACAGAGTTTAGAGGAGGCTGTAGCCTACGCTGCTCTTCATCGGAGGTCTACACGGATGCAACGCGTCACTGTCCACAGCAGAGCGGGTCCATTAAAATGAACTGAAGTTGCTACACTACCAGCCGCGCTGCTCACCTCTATTGTTACAGAGAGTGGACACGAAGCGACGGACGGGTCTGTAATACTCAGAGCTCATACCTGAAGCCGGGGAAATGCACCTGGGATGGATCGTGAAAATAATGTTCTCAGTTTGCGACAATTCGAAACTTCCACAGACAGGGAGCGCTCTTGAACCCCCTCACAGTCTCTGAAAGCACAACTAGTCGATCATAAGTAACTCAACAGGGAGATCTATAGATAAACTCATCTTCCAGAAATTTGACCGACCGGGTTGACACTTCAGCGTGAGAAATCGGGTGTGTGGCGTGTGAGCGTGTGAAACCAGTCAAATGCGTGTGTCTCACGGCCAATGCGTGAGAGTTGGCAGCCCTGCTACTACGTCACTGGCATGGTAAGCTACTCCGTGGCTAACTAGCACTAGCAGCGCAGCCATAGGAACAACATACAAAGAGTTGGAGACTAGCAGACATATGGCTGAGGAAACGGAAAGAAAGAAGTCTGGGGGGGGCATACTGTATTGCCCCTAGCTGCAGTAAGGAACTGTATAGGGCTAAGGCAGCTGGCGTTACGACACATTTCCACAGGCTACCTTTGACAAGGAAAAAAACAGTCCTCAACTCATGGCTAGCAGCTAGCTGCCTTAAAACGGGCTAGCCCTCTGACATCCCCTGGATTTCCAGTCTGTAGCATTTTTTAGCGACAGACTATTTGGAAAGCTGTGCTTTTGATACAACAGCGTCACTGGTGAGGTTAAATCCAACAGACTGAAACCAGAGGCCTGCAGGCTCCAGTGCAGGGCAGACCGATAGACCACCGGCAAGAAACACCACCGATGCTACCTGCCGCAGACAGGGCGCTGAAACGCTCACGGCAGGCAGAGCACAGAGAGGTAGCGGTATGTTTACCTGTTATCAGCATACTATCAAGTCTACTAGGCAAAGGGCTGGATGTAACGTTACATCCAGCACAAAACACAAACATATTCACTTACAAATAAAGCCCAACGTATAGGCTTTATAGCATTCAACAAAACAGATATTGACATACTGGGCATTACTTGAAATTGAGACACAACACCAAGCTAGACACCAATTGATCCAACCGAGGGAAAGGGCTAACGCTAGCAACTAAATACCTTGGAAGCACTCTTATGACAAACTCCCCAAGCTAGCACTCCGACCGTAGACTGTAGAAATAAACCAAGACTCCGACGATATCACAGATCGATAATAATACGTTTACCAGCCGCTAACTAAACCACAGAATCCAACGTCCCTCTACTCACCCTGAAGCTAGCGCATGTTCACAGTCTCAGAGCACATTGTTGATGCAGAAACAGCTGCTAGTTCCATAGTAAAAATCCACTAACTCTGCACCTGCCTAAAGTAAAGTAAACGGAAAAACTCGTGAATCCTCCGTGCATCTATGGTCAAACTGGGGTAACTCTCCTATGTGCAGCTAACAAGCGATCCCATTGGATTAATTTGTCCAATTACATTTTCCATTTATCTGCCTCTGTTTTCTTAAACGAACAGGACCTTAACCATGTTTTAATGTTTTCTCTAAATGCAAACGCTATATAAGCAGTCTATTTCCTAAAATGCATAATGTGCTTGGATACAATAAATGAGAGTGCATGACAGTAAGCTGCGCCCGCACACACACACACCGGTCACTGTCACCCCCCCAATCGATCCTGTACTGAAAGTGGAGCCTGAAACTGATCGTCCTCCATGTGGTGGTAGTCAGACACTACAGGCCTGTCCCTCACAGGCTCAAATGCGTAACCCGTGCCATTAAAATTACTAATTTTCGTGTGTATATAATATGCTGCAGCCGTTGCCTATAAGCCTTCTCAGGTCCTACCATGCCAGTGACGTCATCGATATTGTCAGCATTCTAACACTAACAAACGCAATTTTTGTGTTGCTTAAAAAACAGCTATATTGATTTTTTTAATTAAAATTTTTAGTGTAATTTATTTGTAATTATCATAACCAACAAGTTATCAACTTTTATTTTTTCAGTTCAGTTCATCTTTAAAATGTTACCACATCCTTTTTTACAGCTCTTATTGCTGGCCTTTCATTCAGTGTTATCTAATAGCCGTGAAAATTTGATTAAACTTCATTATCATTTTTAGAAGAAATTTAATTTTGAGATCAAAGCTGACAAGATGAGAAATAAATTGGACTGTTTTATCACTCTGATCTAAAGCAAGTTATCTGGGCACTTCATCTATACACTATACACTCAAAACCAACTTATGTCAAGGTTTAGTTAAAAAATGAAATTGGAGTGAATTTCCTCTTCTTCTTAAATTAAGTTAACATCCGAAAAAAGATAAATCTCTACTGGCAAGCTGTGCTGCAGATTTGTCACTTTTTCAGATTAGACTTGTTTTGTCATGTGTGACAAGAAAAATGAAAAAAAAAATGTAAACCAGATGGAAAGATGAGAAGAGACGCCTTCTGGACGTCCAAAAGAAACGTCTTATAAGTGATGTACACAATGTCTTTGTTGGTCTTCCATTGCCAGACATATCTCCACAGCACTGTGGAGTAAGGTCTGGCTACAACACATATATATTCCTCGATGGGAAGAAAAAAACACTCTTGGTGGTTTGCATTCATTTAAACCAATCACAATCGCCTTGGGCGGTGCAAAGCTCTGGACACAGCGAGCGTGGCTCATAGTTAAATAGTCTGGAGAAGGAACTTGTTTTGGTGGAACATTTGCACCCCGCAAAAAAAACAAAAACACATAAATATGAACTGAAGTTAACTGTTGACAAAATACAACAACGTGGGCTTTTTAAATTAGCTTGATATATGGTTAAACCTCATTTGCTGTTACCAGTGTATCGTCGTGTGTACTTCGTCCACAGCAATCCCACCAACCGCTCCCAAAACAACCCTAACCCTCCAATTAAGAGAGTTAATGCCGTGAACCTAGTCTTTGTAAATCTTTGGAATCATTCCCAGGAACAACCAAGAAAGCCTGCTTTGTTGCATGATCCAAATTCTCTTCAGAACTTTTCCTATTCAGCGTTTAGCTTGCTAGCTCAAAGTCCGAACTTCAGGCGGCGCCGGATGCTCCGAGATTTATCTAGTTAATGAACCATCTGCGACCCGGATTACGTCTTTACGGATCCACTAATGGGATTTTTCCTAACAGTGTGACATTTTTTTGGTGTTTTGTTATTTGTTTCTTCACATGTGGTGGCTTTACATGCTCTCCGTCTTGATGCCATTTCAAGGCAGACAGCTCATCGAGATAAGTGACAAACACTGGTAACTTGACCAACAGAAGGGAGAAGGGCACTATTTTTAAAATGCCATTTCAACCCTGAGGCAGAAAGCTACATATTGCTTCAAGCAAGAGGCCATTGCTTGTGCTACAGTGCCACATGGCAATGGGAGGAATAGGCAGAATCTTCTATATGCCATGCTACGTGATTGATTCCCATGTGGTACACAGATTGCATAATAAAGCTGGACCGTGAAAAACCCACAGATGTTATTGTAAGCCACACTGCCAGTGGTTGGCAGAAAAGCCTGCTGCTTGAATGGTGCTACAATGTGTTTTTGTGTGTGGGTGTGGGCATGAGAGAGAAAGAGAGAAACAGTGGTAGCCTACTGATATCATGCCATGTGTTGGTAAGACAGGGGGTAGAGTAAATGTGTAGGCAGACAATCTGTGTAGAATCTGATATATGTATTTACCTTTCTCCCACCTCCTATGTGTGCAATGCTTAGATAAGTGCATGTTACATTTTGAGAATGAAAGACTTTATATGTTAGTTTATTTAAACGGGGCCATGCAAAGCACAAACACTGTTGCCAACTTGGTTAAGTTTAAGTGACTTTATTTCAACCTTTAGGGGAAAATTGAGATATGTTGTAGACTTACATTGCAGCTTTAACTTGCTATTGTACAGTATGTGTGTACAATCACAAATTGTTGACGCTGAAAGAAACTTACCTAAAAACGGAGAAGTAGTAAAAGTTAGGGAATGAATAAAGACACAATGTTGATGTTCTCTAGCATCTTTCTGAAGTACTCCTTTGTTTAAACCAATTTATCAGTGAAAAATCCCATCTGCATTGGGTTTTTATTTTGACCATGATGCTATACTGTATATATAATGCAGTAGGTTTTTAGTTCTCTTTTCAGCTGCCGTGGCTTATCACATTTTTACATTGTTTAACATTTTAAATGGCTTTTAGCAACTAAATCATTTTAATTCAGCATTCTAGCAATGTGTTTGGGCATGTCTGTGAGTGTGTGTCTATGTAAGAGAGAGTGAGCTATGGATGATTTGGCCCATCTGCATCCACACACGATTGGAAATTTTTAACATCTTTTTAATTAGGTGTTTACCGAGCAGGGTAAAGCGCTGGGCTGAAGCGTTGGATCTGCTTGGCTGTCTATCCCGAGTTCAGCTGCAGTATGTTTTAGACAGCGCTGACAGCTTGTTATCCGCACAGCTCCTATCTAATCTCCCAGCTCGCCTCTTATCAGTGTGAAATCTTGCTGTATTTAATCCTCCATACCTGACTACATTATCAGCAGGAGATATAGCACGCTGCACATGATTCTGCATTTTAACACATTTCATGTGGATTTATTTTTAACTTCACATGAAAGTTTTTTTTTTGTGTGATCACATTTTTTTTTTTTATATTCAGAAATTAACAGACACAAACAATTCCAAACAATACACTGAGACATGGAACACAGAGCCAACGAAAACGGAGAGGAAAGCGGGGAGTTAGGAGACAAATCAACACATAAAGAAGCAGACACACAGACAGACAGACACAAGACAAGGGACCAATCTCATCCGCTAAGGTAAAGGACAGCCCGGTCCTTAAAGAGCCAGCAATGCTGCACCAAGGATCCATTGATGCGCGCCATCGACAGTTCCATGTACACGACATCCAAGAAGGTAAGGGTCACATGAAGGTTAAAACCACTTCACATCACAATTTTATTCATAGCGCTGTGTCACCGGTAAACCTGATGTGGTCCAAACATTTCCAATAACTGCAGGGGTGTATTTTGTCGGAGAGCTTCTGTGTGTTCCACCGTGGTCTGTGATTTATTTTTATGAATGTTTCAAAAAAGTTAATTAAAAGTCTGGAATATTTAGTAGGATTTCCCAAACTGAATAAATACCACACACATTAACACTTTGCTAGCTCAATCGTCATAACAAAAATATCCGCTGAAGGACTTTTTTATTTTTTTTATGGCAGCAAAGTAGCTCTTTTTTATTTTTGGCCTTTATTTTTGACAGGACAGCTTATACATGAGAGGAGAAAGAGAGGTGGAATGACATGCAGCGGTAAACACTGAGCCTCTGTCTATGGGCGTACGCTCTACCAGGTGGTGCCCAACCAACCAGCTTTTGATGTAGGCTACAAACTTTCCATGTAATCTATTTTTAACATTTCCATATACTCTATGGTGTATAATAAGCATTCCACATATTTTTTGCTGTTTGCACCACACTGACTGCTTCTGTATAAGAACAATGTGGTCTGCGGAAGGTAGGAGGTCGGAATGGGTGGGTGATTAAAAAAAAAAAAAGATTTCAAGCCGGGGGGCGAAGCTCTGTAGCCAGCGTCACGTGACCAGCCGGCGATTGGCTGGTTTCGTAGGATACAATAATAATTGTGTACATGCATGTTCGTACTATTTTTTTTTCAAATGAATGCCAATATTACTTATTATACTTGTTACATAATGTTATTTACAGTCGCTGGTTATTGTCTCTGGTATTGTGTCTAGACAGAAATTATATGTGCGCCGTTAAATCAAGCTTCAAAGCAAAGTGCTCTAATGAATGTGATTCACAGAGTCACTATAGCCCTGAAAGCTGACTGCATGCAAAGGTGAGTTTGAAAGAGCAAAATCCAGAGGCTGTAGTGATTTCTCCTGTTTGAAGTTTTCTAGTTTACTAGATAGTATATCTATAGGTATTGTATTGTACATTTACTAATGTGTACAACTTTTATAAGTGCTGTTACTAATGTTAAGTGATTGTGTTGTAAAGGTGATTGTGAGACAATCATCCCAGATTGTGGATGTTCTATCCTCTGAATTACAGGGTAAGTCATGTGACATTTTTGTTCACACTTTATCAATATGGGCATAAAGCATGATGGAAACTGTATTCTTTACTTAAGAGTGAAATGAGTGAAGGAAGCTTTTTTTGACTTCATCATTTTGTAAAACATTGCCATACTGAGAAATACAGAGTGCATTAAAATAAAATAGTCGCACATCACAGCTTTAAAATAGTTTTATCTGTCTTCTACAAACTATGGTGCAGTAGCTATTTGCAGAAGCTATAATTAAAGGAATTCACGGGCCAGAAATTATGCCCAGACCAAAAAGACCAGGGATCTCATTTATATAAACCCGCCGTATGCACAATACAGGGCTGAAAATGTGTGTACGCCACTTCCCACGCAAAAGTTGTCATTCATAAAAAACAAATAATGGGAATTGGTAATGCAGATGGTGAGGTGATGATCTGAAGTCAGACAGCAGAAAGTACATGTGGGAATAATGATTACTCATAATATTTTCAAGTATTGATGCCTCACTCTTTCTCTCCATATCATCCACGTTATCATTATTTGTACTGAATGATAATTGTTCTATAAACACCTTATAAAATCCAACTCAAATCTTGAATCAAAATCCGTCTTAATATTTAATCGCTCCCTCACCGTCACATTGTCGGCTACGGAGTGCAGGAGGAGGAGATGGCCCGACCCCATGGAATACTGGATAGCATCAAATATTATAATTAGATAACGGCGGAACAAAGTGTAAATAACTAAATGTCTGTCTTTAATACTGTGCATACATAATCAAATGTCAAAGTCATCATTACACATTACATTACACTTAATGTCCTTGTCATTGGTCCAAACTTTACTATTGGTGACCTGCATGGAGAAAAGTGTGTTTGCCTTTTACACTTTAGTCTTCAAATTGTATCTCTGGTTGGGGGGGGTATAGTTGATGTTGTGCTTTTGGCAAGGTTTATCAATCACAAACGGTTGTAAACAAAAGTACTACGTCTAATGGGCGTGTACAGGACGGGATGAGAGGTTGATTCAAGTATGCACACTTGTAAATTATAAATCAGAATATTTTTTTTGCCATACGCCATTTTGGCCATTTGGTCAACCGACCCGGATATATGGAGAACTGAGAAATTTTTGTGTGCGTGTGATGAATGAAGCAATCAAAATCAGGCACCACTTTTTATGTCTGTTCTGTTGTATTCAAGGGTTTTGACCTTCTGTTCAAAGATTTTACAAATGGCTCAGTGGAGCTCACAGCCTGACAGTATACGAGCGTCCAATGAACCGTGCTGCATATTTAACAGGATCCTCCAACCTGCAACATCTCGGCAATAAACTACCCTCTCGTCAAGCCATTCAGTCGCTCTCAGCTGCAGGTCTGAGTGTACAGACAGCCTCGATTACACGCCCCATTGGGCAATCCGCAGCATTTCAGACACTGCTACTAATGATAACTAAGGACCAAGCACTCCTGTCTCCCATTTCAAGCCCCTTGCCTAATACTCTTTACATGCAAACATTCTTGTCACTACATTTTCTCCAATTTCTTAAAATGCATGATTATTCATTATTCTTAACCCTTTGTAATGTGTTAGAAAGCTGCACATGTTTTTTTTTTGTGTTATTTGACCCGTGATTTAACTCAACCCAAAATACTCATAAAACAATGACTATTATCCAATATTGTTTTTTACCTCATGGTTAACTTATGTTATTATGTATTAATTTAAATGTAAACACTCTTTCAAATGTTACTTGTTGGCACCATGGACCTTTGATCTTAAAATCTTGTTTTTAACTTAAAAAATGTCTAAATTCACTCATATTTCCAATATTGAAGACAATGGGTAGTTATGTTATCTGACTATAAAAGACTAATATTAGAACACACCTCCAAAGGTATTTGCATTTGCTTAACATAATATTATAAATCATAGGTACATCTGTGATGTTTACGGGTATAGATTTAGGTTAGGAAAATAGTATGTCTGTTAACAATAATACACATGTAATGAACAGTAAGGTCCAAGTGACCCAGATGCTCAAAAGGTTATTTAAATAAAAATATAATTGACATTTAATGGACATTCCCTTATCACACCCAAGGCAAAGCACCAACTGAGAACAGCAACCCAACATTGAAGGGTGTTTGCTGGATAGGGATCAACAAAACACACCTGGATTCTAACATGGGGCTGTGGCTTCTTGCTGGATCCTGGAATGAGGCCACAGCCTATAGGATGCTGAGTCATGCCAGAGAATATTGCATGCTACAATGTCACTTCGGACTGCTCCTATTAGGGATATTGGGACAAATGATGTTCAGCGTAAATATCCTTCATGAAGACTTTGAAACTATCTTCCTAAAGCTGATCAGCCGTTGCGAGGCGTTCACTTTTCAGCTAAACCAACGAGAATTGGCCATGAATTCCACGAGCCAATGTTCTTCTCTCTGCTGCTGTCAGTTGTCATTTCAGGCAAAGCGTGCGAGCCGCCTCCTCCCCTTCCACCTCCAGTCATCGTTACCCACGGCACCCTGGGTGCCCCTCCGGCAGACCACTCCTTCGGTCCTGCGGTCCTTCACCACCAGACTCCATCGGGGGGATAAGCCTAATTCATAGCTTCTCTACCCCTTATAAAATTAGTTTTATAATGATGGAGTCTAATCTCCGAAGACTCTTTTCATATTATGCATATGTACAAATAAACCTTTGCATATCTGCAAAACAAAGTGATTGAAATCGGTGGAACACTTGCCATACATGTGACCTCATTTCAGGATCTGTACACCCCAGCAAGTAGCAACAGCCCCATGTAAGCATCCAGGTGTATTTTATCAAACTCCAGCTGTGTGTCTGTGGTATGGTTTGGAACCTTTGAGCCAAATTTCACAAAACAGCCCAAAATCTCCAATATTCTCTACTGGGTCACATTTGACCCATAACACCACATGTTACTTTTTACATGAGACATTTACAATTTACTAAAAATTCTCATTACAATGTTTGTTGTGTTAGAATACAGTTGCCATGTCTAAGGCTTGGAGCCCCAGAGGTGACATGGATGGGAAAAAAATATGGAGATCGCAAATTTTATTTGCGAGAAAAAGAAGGAAAAAAATGAAAAACAAGTTGAGATCTTGAGTTTAGTAGCACAACACAATTACATCTCCTTGCTTGTCTAAATACATCCATTGTTTATTTGATAAGCGTTAATATGAACATTGTTGTTGACTGTTGATGTCAGTTACAGCCTTATTGTTTGTTTGATTTGCGAGGTCTTGCAAATGAAACCTGAGATTTTTTTTTTGTTTTGTTTTTTTTCTTCTCCAAATGAAACTCGAGTGACTTTTTATACACATCTGAACTTGAAAACGGGTCAAATTTGACCCTAACACAATGAAAGGGTTATGTCTTCACATGCGGCTGCTATGACTGTCATTCCTGGAAAAGCATTCCAAGACTTAGGCCTATGTGTGACAAAGAAAGTACTGACAGCTACTCAGTAGAGCTAACCTTTGCTTTTCTCCAGCAAGAAGAGAAGCACTCAACAATCACAGTGTTTCACTTGAGGGCACTGTTGCATGTCTGCCGTCTGACTAATTAATCAGAACAGTGAGGTGATTTGTGGACTGATTATGTAAAGTGAACATTGCACTGAATGTTGCATTTTTCCTGTTGGTTTTGTAACATTCATGTTAATCTCTTTTTTATTAATACTTGATTACAATGTGACACCGCTCTGTTTAGAATCCAGGATTTTGGCAATACCAAAGTCCACATTTTCTTTAATTTCCCTGATCTAAATATGCATATTTTAAGACGTGCGTGAGAACCGTAATGGCTTTATTTGTTGTTTTTTCATAAGACAGGAAATTAAATTAAGCTCAATCTTTTAAATGATTTAAGTGAAAAGTAATGGAAGAACTCTTTGAAGTTTTGCTCAAACAAGAGTTTGGCTTTACTCGTAACATTACAATACCATAAGCCTTATGAGGATACATTTGTATTGGGCATTCGAGAGAGCACACACCATATACAGTATCTGTTTACATGTGCTAACAAACTACAGTTAACATTCAGTAACACACAGAACATACCCATACAGTACACACCAAGAATATTAAAGGGGGGCGACACACCACAGTCAAAATTAAATGATCCAAAAAGCTATTTGAGAAACATTCATACATGCTTCCTGATATGAAATGATGAAGGCACATTCATTGTTTTCAAAGAAATGGGCAAAGTCTAGAATCAACCCACACTGAGAGGCTTAAATGCTATTTTTAACATAAGCAAAGGTGTATCATCAAAGAGAGAAAACATCAAAATCCATCATGATTGAGAGCTTGCCATAGATCCCGATATGATTTTTCTTTTTAAATTTTTTCAACCCTGACTTATTTCACTTTTCTAACTTTTATTCACTAATGACTACCAATAGTTTACCAATAGTTCATGCTCAGTTTTTTTTATTTTTGGGTTGTTTTAAAAAAGATTCTATGTTAAAGCTAATGGTCTAATTTTTTTTTTAAAGCATATCCTTTTAACGCATATCCTTTGTGTGTTATTTTGTTTTTTTTTTGAATCATCCATAAACCATATAATCTGCAAGCAAGACATTTACAACTATACATCTCTAACTGGCTTAGCTGTGTTATGCATTATGCTATCAGTTATGCATGCTAGCACATTTGTCTCATCAACTCACAGTGCACCCTAACACCCTTGCATAATAATTCTGGCTATCAAAATCAATCCCATTCACAGATTATGCTATCAATGAATATTTCATCTTAGTCAGTGAAGTGGATAAGATCATTGGGGATCTTTGGGACCATGATAAGGACCATCAGTTATGGAAATGAGATGTACAGTAAAGACACTGGCACTTTTCACAAATGGCAAAACTGGTTGCTGTTAGAATCCACCAGGAGATGAAAGGACCATGTTGTAGTTGCTGAATAGGGGACCTGCTGGTGTTGCTCACCTGTACTGCCACTGACCCCGAGCACACTAAGCCCCATGGACTGATCCACTTCAATTAGCTAATTGCTGTTGATGTTAAGTCACTCGTCTATGTCACTGGAGAAGTACATCATGTTGATCATCATCATGAAGTGATTAGGCCAAGCTCATTAAAACTATGAACTGGACAATATGGCGATGTATGATAGGCCTCATATATTGTATTTTTAGTGCATCAGAACAGTCCATCACTTCACAACCCAAACTCCAAAGAACAAATCAAGTTGTTTATAAGTATTGTCATTGGTCTGTAGGTCTTGGGTAGCCTCATCGAGTTGCTGAGGAATTAAGCAGTTTAGGGGTTTGCAACCAAGCCCGTGCTTGGGAAGGCTGTATGCCAATCTGCAAAGTATCATTAAGGCACTGCTTCAAATGACCTGGGTTGTGCAATGTGTTGTCCAAAGGCAGAAGTGTAAATACCTGTTTTCCAAATAGCCACACTCAAGGCAAAAAGCCTAGCGAGAAGTGAGATGTGATAACTGTAGCTGTACATATTGAAATAACTGTCATGTCTAGCGCCTGCTCTTAATGAAATGTTTTGGTTTCTCGTCTTTTTCAGTTATATTTTGTCTCATTTCAGGGTTAAGGTTACTTACGCCATGTGTGATTACCTGGCCCCGCCATAATGTGTTCCACCTGTGTCTAATGTCTCCCCAGCCCCAGTGTTTATGTATATACCAGTCATCCTCTGTCAGTTGCCAGATTGTCTTGTCTATTGTGTCAGCATTCCAGCATGCTTCCTAGTGAGTGTTTCCCAGTGTTGGTTTAGACCTTTTGCTATCCCTGACTGAGTTCTGCCAAGTGATTTTGACAACTTTTGCCTGTGAGTATTTGAACCTGATTAAAATAGACAACTTGAACTTCTACTTTGCCTGTTACACATGCATTTGGGGTCAATTTCCTCAGTGCGTGTGCGCAAACCTGAAAATAACACCTATATTTTCGTACAGTCTATTCTTGAAGGCATTTTTGATGTTGCACTTTGCTGCATGCACAAAGAGCTGTGCGAAGATTAAGTTTTTTTTTTTTTTAAGCTGAAAGCCCGATCAAACCAGAATTTCTAATGGCACCATTTTACCTCAATCAGTGGATTTACTCACTGGGGCACCGGGGATTTATTTTTTTGCCTCAGTTTCAATTTTGGTGAACTGTGACATGTATATTTGTGTCATTGACCAATAGAAAACCACCTTGAGACCGCCTACCTTTGAGGGAAGAGAGCCAAATAGTTCAAAATGAAGAAAGCTATTATTTTATTAGCTGTTTTTATTTGAACCTCTTCTGTCAGATTTTAAACTACTTCTCAAAAGAGGAATGCTGTAGTTTGTAGTTTTCAAATTATGAATGGGTTATTATGCAATTTATTTGTATTGTATTTCAATTCTTTGGTATGATGACTTTGGAGCTCCCTTTTTTAAATAAAAATCAGTCTTCAAATGTTCTTAATTTAAAATCCTATGTGCAATATATTATGTGAAAAATATTTTTTTTTCTTCATCCTTTTTTGTCCTCAAAGCACACATGCACAACAAATAGACAAGAGGTGGCCAAGTTTTTTTGACAGCTCACTTAACCGCAGCCTGTAGCAGGCGAGCATAAATGTTGAGACTCATGTTTTAATGTCTGCAGCTTATGGAAAACTCTAATCAAAATGTTCTTACTGGTGCGAACAAATGGCAGCTGGATTATTAACCTTGTAAACAGTGCATGGCTAGATATGTAGGTACTGAGCTGAATCAGATTTGAATTATCAACAGACTGAATGTGCAGTACTACTGAACTGAAAGGAAGTCGGTATCAGCACTGAATGTTACAGCCATATAAGCCGTGAGGTACCAAAGTGAACCTCTAAAAAAGCAAGGAGAAAATAGAAATAATGTCCTTAGGCTGTTGTGACTGATAAACAGCCCTGCAATTAATCATTACCTCACTAAACCTGTAGAAAGACTCCATTTACTGTGCCACTTTCTGGTGTGACTGGGTCTTGAGACAAGGGTTAAAACTCTGCCAACTTTGCACCTCTCCACACCGGGCCAATCCCTGTGTGAGGTGTATATGTAAGGTTGTTAGTTTGAAAAGTACTAAAATAGTCGAACACATACTCTTTTACTAACGTAGACAAAGTGTGTGTAGGAGCTTTCAGCAATGGTTTGGTCCAACCTACACTTCACATTAAACATCCTGACGTCCTTATACTCTCCTAAAAATGTACATTTTATCAAGTTACACATCTTTTGAATCTAAGTAAATCCACTTTGAAACTTCTCCGGGACAAGTTGAACTTTTAATAAGGTGTGAAACAAATCTGTCAAAGCCACCTTGTGACATGTAAACACTGAGGGGAAAAATAGAGCCTCCTCCTGCTTTTCTTTCTCCATGCTCTTTTATCCATCAGGTGTTACGGAAAGCCATCTCGGCTGCATGCTCTGCTTCTTTCAACCCCCAGCAGCCTTTCATCTCGCCTGGAAAAGTGAGTGCTCCCATGTTTATCCCTGATCCAAGGAGTAGGGTACAGCACAGGGGTATAAGGGGGAGGAGGATGCACAGCGGCAGACAAAGAGTTGGGTAGATCTGAAGGCAGTCTTTAACTGACAAAGGCCCAAGCTTACCGCATATCTGTGACATTAAGGATTAGCGGCTGAGAGACAGTGCTCTGGTTAATCTCTCCCCTCCCAACATCCCTCACACAGCCTGATTCTCCTCACCTCACACTCTCTCGGCAGACGCTTCCTCTGCCCCAACTTTAATTAGTTTTAGCGCGCGGATTGAAGGAAAAGTTGGTGCTTTCTTCAGGTGATAAAACAGTAACTGCCACTGAGCTTAGTCAGGGTTAACAGAGTTGAGGTCAAGTGTGAACTCCTGGGAGTTTAGATCCGACTGCAGAGGAAAGGTCTGACGAGGGAAACCAGAGGCCAAGAAAAACGCTGATGAAGAGAGACTGAAATTGGTTCTTTCATGTATGCCTGTATCATTCTCTTGCTATGGGAGAATGATAAAAAGCCACCTAGCACAATTCTGTCAAAGCAACTTATTCTCACGACTGGGTTTGTACGATAGTCTACAAAACATTTTTGCACACCAATTTGTACAATGGAGGAATGTATCTAAGTACATTTACTCAAGTACTGTACTTAAGTACAAATTCAAGGTACTTTACTTGAGTCTTTAATTTTCATACCACTTTCTATTTTACTCTGCTACATTTCAGAGCTAATTATTGTACTTTTTACTCCACTTCATTCTGAGAGCTTCAGTTACTTAACAAATTAAGATTTTTGCACACAAAGCACATGCAGTTTATAAAATGCAATGTTTTATTATTAATTTTACCACCCAAAAATATATAGACCTACAGGTCCAACTAAAATGATTAGCTGATTAAGTTACTTGACAAAACTGTTTAGATCAATTCCAGTTTCTGAAATGTGAGGATTTTTCTGTGATGAATACTTTTAGTCTTAAAACTACATACATTGTACAAGTACATTGTCCTGATGATACTTACCTACTTTTACTTGAGTAAAATTTCCAATGCAGGACTTTAACTTATTATTTTTACAGAGTGGTATTCCTACTTTTAATTCAGTAAAGATCTGACTACTTCTTCCACCACTGGATAAGTATGATATCTTACCAAATTAGGCAACTACTGGCTGGTCATGCGACGCCGGCTACAGAGCTCTGTGAGATGTTGCTGAATCAGCATCACCTACTAGTTGAGTTGTGTTTCCTCAAAACAAGGTCACTGGTTGGCGGCTACAGAGGTCTGTGAGATGTCGCCGGCTCAGCGGCAGTTGCTAGTTGAGATTACCAGATAAAAAGGGGACTTTGAGCCAGGTAGCCTACAGGGCACCGCGAGCTACCGGTCGTTTCGGTGAAGAAATGGATGTCATGCAGCAATGACAGTTAGATTCAGATACCAAAACAACTAGTTAAATTTAGGAAAAAGACTTTGGTTCCATTGAACACGCGTTTCCTTGGTGTAGTCTTTGGTTTCCCCCAGGAAGCTAACTCCGCTCTGCGGCTTGAAAGCACTGTGTTTTATGAACCACCCATCCACCCCGAGTCCCCCCATGCGGCCCACAGTGTTTTTATACAGCGGCAGTCACTGCAGTGTTTTCAGCAATGTTTTGGAATTGCAGTGCATTATTCTTGTACGTTACATTTGAACTCAGAAGTTGAAATTCCAGGGTCAAAGTTGGAAACATGGTCCCTGACCTCAGATTTCCGAACTCGGAACTCTGACAACTACAGTGTACCCCGAGCTAAAAATCCAAAATGGCTGCTCCGAGCATCAACAGTTGTGAAAGCTATAGTTACATACAGTTATAAGCACTTCGGTCTTATTTGGGTCACACTAAATCAATATTACACACAGTCCGTTCCAACTTCTACCTGTGGACATGTTTTTATGCTTTCAACTCGGGTGTGACGTCATTCCCAGCTTTGGCTTCTGAGTTCCAAGGTGAATTGAATGCATTAATACTTCAAATAGCTTTTTGCACGAATAGTTCATTAGAACAGACTGATCAAACATTATCACAGGAGAAGACTATTTCTCACCAGAAGAATAAGGTTTGTTGGTTTTGCTGGTAAACTAGAAATGTTTAAATTTAACTTCCAAGTACTTGTGTTTTATACTCAAAAAAAAATGTCCAACTTATTGTTTCACTTTTGAATGTCGTGCTCAACAAGATGAGCAATGTTTTTTGATAAAATAGCCATCTGGACATAGCTCCCTATTCATTAATTATGCAAAGGAGTGCTAATCAGAAATAATGGGCTTCTTAATTACAGTGCCAACAACAAAGGTGACCAGAAGCGGCTCGGCACCTGGACGTTGCACCGCATGCAGTTTGCACCAACATACCGCAAATTGAGGTTGACAAACTGTCAGCGATTAATGAATGGCACTGAAAATCAAGGTAATTGTCTCACAGGTGTCCTCAGGGTGTTGCATTTAATCTTATCGAGCTGTCACTCTCTTAGTAAAAACAATATCAAGTGCATCTCATTTAAATAGTACCTCATGCAGTGCAGCCATCGCACCTTTTTTGTATATTTATTAGCAGCAGTGTTGTTGGTTACTGCTGAGTGGCATGAAACAGTTTATTTAGCGCTAATGCTACAATCACCAATCACATGTACGTGTTGTGGCTTTTTTTCTAACTTTAATTAATACAAGCACACATGGTTGGAGCTCACCATGCTTTCTATTCACAGATAATTGCACATTGTTTGTACAATAGTTAGTTAGACTACAACAACTATCAATACAATTTCCTCTGCAGGACTTTACATAATTATTACATAACCCCACATGTACTCATAGGCATACATACTAATATAAATATGTAGTACACATATGAACATATGCAGCACATTTTTAATAAAAATGTTACTGTATCACTAGCCAAACATGATTCTTATTGTTTATGATTACTTATTGTTTGATTACTTATTTTCTTTCTTCACACTTTTGACTTTATTTGAGTAGGCCTTACTTTTGTTCATTTTGGTAATAGCCTTTTTTTCTCTTCATGTTATGAGTTGCTGAATAGTTGAAGGGAACCCAACATGACAAGCCCCTTGAGGGTTTCTGGGTTTCCTTTGCATGTCCTTTTTTATTTAATGTCTCTTAAATGCATCACGGTTGTTGTATTTTTAACATGTGCTAAATAAAGACAATGAAAAATCAAATCTATTGTACCTCTATGCAGGTACATTGGGCGAAATAAATCAGTAAAAGTAATGGGTACTGCATGTTTCAGTATTAAGCTTCATGACCAGCTTCACTGGGCAATGGAATAGATGTGACGCTGTGAAGAAAATGGAGTGGAAGTGTGGTGATCACATACAGCCCATATTTGTATTTTCAATTGGAGCGTTGCAATACATTCTCCATTTCAACATTTGTTCTTTTTCTTCACAAAGGACAAGCTAAATACACAAAAATTACTCTAACAATTGCTGCCTGAGGTTCTGCAATTAATCAATACTTTTATTTTAATTTGTGACCCTGAGCATGGGTGGGGAAAGTGTGTGTGTGTGTGTGTGGACCAGGTTTTACTACATTTGTGGGGACCAAAAACTGGGAATACAGTATACTTATGGGGTCCTGACAGTTTTGTGGGGACAAAATGCTGGTCACCATAACGTTAAAGGGCTGTTTGAGGGTTTGACTTTGTTTTAGGATCAGGTTAGGTTATGGTTAGGGTTAGGGTAATGGTTATGTCAATGGGCATTTCCCCACAAAGGGCTAGGGAATGCATTATGTGTGTGGTCCCCACAAAGTGTGTGTGTGTGTGTGTGTGTGTGTGTGTGTGTGTGTGTGTGTGTGTGTGTGTGTGTGTGTGTGTGTGAATGGAAAAACTGCACAAGTGGCCACTCTGGTAGTTTCCCTCTGGAGACCTGGGCAGCCAAGTACTACTGTCTCTTGGAGTGGATGAGGTAATCCTTCAAATGCTGGCTGAAGATAAACCCAGGTGGATTTGAATTCACAGCAGACCTAATATGAAGTTCATGCAAAGCTTAGAAGGGCAGCATTTTGACACAAAGGGATTTGGAAAAGGGGGTAAACTCTGTAAAGAAACAGATAACATTTTCATCACTGTCTGGTAAAATACGTTAAGACTTATTGTAGAAGCAATTCTTTTTTTCTCTCGGTTTCTAATACTTTCAATGCATGATATAAAGTGGCCTCTTCATAGCCTCTTTTTGTACATTTTTCATAGTGAATTCTTGCTTTGGATTCAACCTCAGAGAAATCAGTTTCTTTGTATTGGCTCAACCCAAAGGTTGCCAATTGGTTTCCTGGAAATTGATTCCCACATTACTAAAGTCTTTACTAGTTAGGGCATTCCTTTAGTTTTAATAGTAAAACAACCAAAACGTATTTGGTAAATGACAAGTCTAAAATAGGTAGAAGTCACTAAGAACGTATGACTCACAAATTGGGGGATGGACCCACCTAATCCAGAAGCTAAGTGAATGCACTTAGTTACTGACCATCATTAGTCAACTGAAAAATTGACTCCTATAAATCCCTACAGCATTGCCAGGTGTTGGCAGGTACGAGTCTATTTGGGCTGCTGCATTAGCATTGTTCTTGAGCGCTGTAAATGAGCTTAAGGTAGAAGTATCTGTAACACTCATGAGGCTAATGTTTAAAAAGCCTTAATATCTTCTTGGCTATAAAGTCATTAAAACATGCCTAAGCGTGTACAGTATCAGCCATTAAGGCCGACATCAGGGCAAGTACAAAATGGTTGCCTTTGGTCTCTGTGATCATGTTGTCCATATCATAGACAGTTAAAGAAATGGACCAACAGATCCCATTGCTCTGCACAGAGACCAGTGAAGGATATTAGAAGCTCGTTTACGGTGATGGCTGAGCGTTACTGCGCAGCCTCCCACTGAGCTTGACAACGTAGATGTGACGTGAGCAACCTGTCTGAACGTTGTAAGTCTTCTGGTAGCTGTGCCAAGAGAAATCTCAATCATTCCCAATCAGCAGAGACGGAGAGCGTAGGTATATGTTACATAGGCACAGGCTAATTATTATTAACAAAATGCTAGTTAACATTAGTAATTAAACCTAAACAGCTAATGTACTGTGAGTCCAAACTGTCTGTGAGCTTCTCCTAACAATACAGTGATTTGTCAACTATGCAATAGCAAGTCGCTTGGTTATGACATAATCGTTAGCCTATTTTTACAAAAACGTTTGCTACGGAGCCATAACGTGAGATACAAGGTAATGGAGCTTTTTATACATTGTTGTGTTTCTTTAGCAATAAACAATGGACAACTTAAGTTTTTTAACGCTTCAGATGTAAAGTTATTTGCTGTCAAAGTGACGTAAAAATGAATGGCAGTCAGTGGGATGCTAATGGCAGGTGAGGGCTTGTTAGCATCAAAATGGTGCCATAGGAGCTATGCTTTTTTTTAATTTACATTGAATAAGGGGGTACTTGCTCAATGTGAATGAAGAAAAAAGTAAAGAAAAAAGGACAGAGGACAGCTAAAGACAGAGAGAGAAGGGCGGATGACATGCTTAAAGGCCCACAGGTTGGACCAGGGCCACTGCAGCAAAGACCGAGCCCCAGCACATGGGGCGCATGCTTAACCTGGTGAGCAACCAGGGCACCACATGATTTTGAACATTACCCTATAGAGTGCTTTCACCTTTTTCAACCAGTGGGATCCCCAAACTGAGGTACACTCTCTACACACCTGAGCCGCACTCTATGCAGACTGTACTGTGACTGAGCCTGAGGTAGACTTGAGACAGGTTGTAGAAGGGCAAATTGTTGGATTGATGATCCTTTTTAGTAGCTCAAACGGCAGCATCAGGGGCTATTCCGGTACCAGACCACCTTTTAGATATGCTGTTTTAGGTAAAACACGGCTGATTACTACTAACGGAGCATTAGTAATAGTATAATTATTTTTTCCATTACACTGTCTTAGCTTCAGAATGACGCACGTGACCAGAATGAAATTATGGATACACTCTGTCCATGCTGCAGAACAGTATCAAATGGTTTTTCTTCCTCCAAATGCTTCACACGTTTTTGTTAAACAAGAGAGACATATCCTTTCTTTTTGACAACAAATATGTATATCTTTTATGATGCAAGTATCAACGAGATCACCTTTCACATGCCTCTGAATGTTTATGCAAGAAAGTCTAGCTTGTGAGCATCAAAGCTGTTATCTGGATCAGTTCTTTTTGCATTCAGGGAAAAAGCCATCCTATCAATCTGTGTCCCACTGCCAGTGCACAGCTAATTAAGTGTCACTTTGAATATCGCAGCGTGCTATCTGCTTCGAAGAAAACTCCTAGACAAGGAGGGAGTGCAGAATGGGGTGCCATTGTACTCCGGCATCATCCACATCATCAATCTTGATTTTCCGAGCTTAAGGGGAGGCGAAGGGAGACATTGACAATGATTTCTAGGCTTTGTTTTTCACCTCTGTGTCCTCTGGGACGAGTCTCGCTTTATGGTAAATAATCTTAGTGTTTAATCTATTCCAAGTTGTGTTTGTGGGATATCTACGGAGACCAGTAATGAACAAGATTGCAATAAAAGATCAAAACCTCTGAGGTCTGTGGTGATTAGGCTAAATCATGAGTCATGTCACGTCTCTTGATCTCAATAGGTTACTTTTACTGTCTGTCTACTTTCACTTAGATGACATTAGCATGTCCGTTTCGCTCCGTGAATGCATTAACTGTTATGGTTTTGGTGTTTTATCTTGTCTTATTTTGGTAGTCTGTTTTCCTGTCTTAATTTCTTAGCTTGGTTTTCTGTCATGTCTTGTGATTGTTATTTTTGGTCTTGTCTTATATATGTTCTGTTTACTGTTTTATTGTGATAGTCTTGTTTTCTGTGCCGTCTTGTTTAGTTTTACTTCCTGCCTTTGTTTTCCCGCCCTTGTGATTGTCTGATGTCTTTCACCTGTTCCCAGCCCTTGTGTCACCTGTCTGTTATTTTCTGATTACCCTGTGTATTTTGTCTCTGTGCTGTCTTTGTCTCTTGTCGGATTATTGTGTTCTGTTCAGTGTTTTGTGATTGTACTTGAGTAGGTTGCTTGCCACTTTTCCGTCTTTTGCCTGTCCTGTTTTGGGGGTTTTGCTTGTACCTATTTTGGAATTTACCTTCTGTTCTGAGGCCTATTGCACGAAACTAGGATAAGGGATTAAGCCGGGATATTCAAGTTATCCTGGATGAATTTAGCTTTGACTCGGTTGCACAAAACCAGATTGAATTAAGCCCAGCCAAGTAACCATGGAGATTTATTCTTTGCGGCTAGCCTGGTCCAGAGCAGGCTAACAGCCAGGCTAAGATTAATCCTGGAGTCTCGTGTCAAATCAGCTGCCGTCTGATCCGAAATAAACGTTTTTAACAGTTATTCCGTTGTCTTCTGCATGTCTTCTGCTTTATTTTCATTAACATGCATTAGCCTACTTGTCACTATTGTTGTCGCGAGTTTGATTTAAACCCTTAGAAATGGTTGCACTGGCATCCTGAAGCGGAGTGGGACTTTTCCCGGGGGGACGGTAGCCTACTGTTTCGAGGCTGCCTGGCGTGCGGCCGCTGCCCGGTGCCCGGTGGCCGCTGCCTGCCGGCAGACCTGTGAGTCGCGTCGGTGTCCACTCTCTCTGTACAAGTAGAGATGAGCAGCGCAGCGTCCGTGGTCTCAGCTTCAGGTTACAGGACGCGCTCCGAAGATTAGTGTGACGATATTAATGTAGCGATATTCCCAGATGATAATAATAGCAGACTAGTCAGAGATCAACACATTCATGATTTCATTTTCTTGTTGCTTATCCTTCTCTAATAAAGGACAGTTTGTGTTACTCCTTAATATGTAGGCCTAATGTTTTTTATTATAGCTTACATTGGTTTTATAACCTTCTCAATTAGTCTCCCATCCCTGGACCAATAACGTGGCCTATATACAGTAGGCCTACGTATGTAGTGTAGTTTACATTCATCACACCGGGAACACCACAATGCTTATTCATCTTTTTATTTTGGTGCGGTCACTTGTCAGAAGAATAAAAAAACATGAATATTGTTTTACATATGCTCACAGCGTGTATTGAAGTAATTTACTTCTTTTTCTACTTTACTCTTTCTTTTGTCCCTTTCTGATCGTTCTGTATGAACATTAATTGTACAAAGAATTAGACATAGCATATAGAGATTTGTGCATATGGTTGTAAAACTCGCGTTGTGAATAAGGGTTTGAAATTAAGCCTATAGTCATTAGGGTCCATTTCCCGAGGAACATTAATTCCTTCTGCTCACTTTAAGGCAAAGGCTAAATAATAGTTCATTTTATTTATATAGTGCTTTACATGGTAGGCTAGTCAAAGACACTTTACAGTAAAACCAGCACATTTGTCACATAAAAACAGAAACATGAAACTAGCATATTTAAAGCAATTCAAACACAGTGTAGCCTCCAACTTTGTAAAATTGTGGAGTGACTATAGGCTAAGTAGATATTTTTACACCCTCACACATTCAGTCGGTCCGTTATGTTGGGCTTTTTCTCTCCGTTTGATAAGAGCCGTATTTCCCTTTTTGCATATTCTTCCCCTCCTCGTTACTTTCCATTAGAAGCTGCTGCTCATTGGGTGAAACATATGGCGCATGCGTCTTCTCCATCTCTGCATCAGTAAATCTGTGATCGATACCGTGGTCTATGTGAGAAAGCCGTGAACGTGCACTTATCCCAGCTATCTACACCTGGCTTGACTTAGCTTCACCTGTTCATCCTGGCTCTGCAAACGTGCAACCGTATAAACCGCGATGAGCGGATCACACTAAGTCAAGCTGCGCTTTTTCATTTATCCTGGATACCTTTATTCTACTTTCGTGCAACAGGCCCCTGGAGACACCTTTTGTTGGTATGGACTTCATCATTTGTTTATTGAATCCTCAAAGCTCACGCTGCCTGTCCGTCTCTGCGTTTCGGTCCTATCCTCTGAAACCCGAACATTAACATCCACACACTGCTTTACTTCATGGTTGATTTTTTTTTAATCCAGATTAAGCATCTCTATATCCTGATCACAAACATCCCTGCAAGAATTAATTATGTACCAGAGGATTTAAAATTTTACCCATGAAAAAAACATGACAACCAAATAATGCCATGGCCTGGGATTGGACTAGAATAGATGGGGTTGCTGGATCTTCTTTGTTATTAGCAAACTTAAATTGTTAACTTACAATCATGGAAGGGTTGACAGAGGCACAGTTAAATGCACTAAAGCCTACTAACGTGTAGCTGTATTAAAAATGATGTACCCAAACAATGTCATAAAAAAATAAGAATTTACAAATTACGTTTTGGTTCACAATTAATGAATACATGTGTTTTGCAGTCCAGTTTAGTTTCAGTCCATGAATTAAATACCTAACAATACCAATGAATGTGTTTACATCAAAACAATGTAATTAAAACTTAAATGTATCTCACATATCTATCTCAATATACTCTACATTGTGAATCAGTGGTGGAAGAAGTTTTCAGATCCTTTACTTAGTAAAGGTACACTGTAAAAAAAACTCTGTTACAAGTAAAGATCCTGCATTGAAAATGGTACTTAAGTAAAAAGTATGTAAGTATCATCAGTACTTTATGTATTAAAAGTAAAAAAAATCCACATTTTAGAAACTGGAAACGAGAACAGTTCTCAGTCAAATATGTGTTTATTCATTTGACTTGTACTTGTTGGCCTATATAATTTTAACTAATAATAACAAGGCATTGTATTTTATAAACTACCTGTTCTTTTTTGTGTGCAGAAATCTTAATCTGTAAAGTAACTTGTAACTAAAACTGTCAGATGAATTTAGTGGAGTTAAAAGTAACATTTTTCTCTTTGAAATGTAGAAATGAAATGTAGAGTAGAAGTAGAAAATGGCATGAAAAGAAAAGACGCAAGTAAAGTACCTCAAATTTGTACTTAAGTGCAGTGCTTGAGTAAATGTACTTTAAAAGTTACATTCCACCACTGCTGTGACTGGTGCAACACAGCTAATGAGCTATGGTAGCTCCCTCTGGTTCAGACTCTGCCGCTCTGAGTCCCTTTAAAGATCAGCACTGTCAAGAAGGTTTATTATTGGTCAATGGGGAGGTTTCCCACTAGCTTGCCTGACTATCCCTCAGCTGTGGAGCTTACTGTACGGTGGCTCAATATAGGACAAGATAAAATAAATCCACACTTCACAAACGTTAACTTCCCCATGACCACAGATAAATACATGAAAACAGATGTATGTATTTACTTTGCATGAGAATATAGAAGGGTGACTTTTGACATCATGCAAATCAAAGCCTTATCTCTTAAGCCTTTGATCACAGGAATTAGTAACTTTCATCAGACGTACACAGACACACACACACACACACACACGATAACATCTGATTAGCTTAAGAGGGCCTCCCACTTTGCCTGTAATTAATTCAACAGCACTTGGAGGGGAAGTAGTCCCGTTAAGGCCGAATCTTCTGGTCCATTTAACCGGATAATGGCAGATTTTATGATGTTTTTATTAAAGAGCAACCTTGGCTTTCAAGGTGTTGGCAGCTGCCGTAGTGAGCAGGGATAAGGAGTGACCAAATAACATGAGGTGTCAACTTCTTTTTGATGGAGCCAATGATTCAGAAAATTCCTTGTCACTTCACTTCATTAAGTCGATGTAATGCCACAAACAAATACAAAATAGTACCCCTGGGTCCTACTCTGCCTCACATAATATAGAGCAACCTGAATAACTGAGACTTTTTAAAGGGTTCAAGCTTTGAATCATACAAATAAGGACAATGGTGCACATATTTAGAAAGTGCTGTTAGCAAATGGACTGTATTTATAAAACGCCCTTCTAGTCTTATCGACAACTGAAAGCGCTTTTTTAATGCACCATTCACACACATTCATGCACGGGTGCCAAAGTTGCCATACAAGGTGCCACTTGCTCATCAGGCGCAGGGATTCGGGGGTCCTGTGTATTGCCCAAGGATACTTCGACTTGAATCGAGATTCAAGCTCTACTGATTCAAAATGGATTCATAGAATTCCCAAAATTGATTTATATTTCTTTTTCTTTGTCTTTGTTTTGACACTATCGTCCTGAAATTACATTACCTTCCCATTCCCATAGACGGCACTGCATCAAATTCACACTGACCCAGTAAGAGAGTTCGCCCCATGTTGGCTAAATCCCGCAGCGGCCCGAGTTTGAATCCAACCTGCGGTCCTTTGCTATGTTTTATCCTCCATCTCTTTCCTCTTTTCATGTCTATCCACTGTCATTATAATAAATGGAAAAGCCCCAAAAAATAATCTTTCAAAAAACAAAAAAAGAGAAGCTAGGACTTCCACCTCACAAAGACGGGTGTGGCTACTAAATGGAATACTGCCTTTGATATGACTGAAAGATTCCTTGAGCAACAACCAGTCTTTTTGCGCTGCGCGTCTCTCTTCAGGAGGTGAGAAAAAGTGGACTAGATGTCTGTACCCTGAGTGAAGTGAATGTCAACAATGCCTAATAAAGGGCTGTGACGCTGATACCAACAAAGGAGGCAACCAATGTCATGTATGGGGGTAGCATTCCGACTTTGTCCGTGATTGCTCCATTGCATGCAGGACACAGAAACAGGCTTCAGTGGTGAAACTCAATTTGTCAGAGAAATCAAACAGGCCATTCATAAAGATCTGTCGAAGAGATACTCGACTGTGGCTGAGAAAAATATACTCTACACAGCTTCTACTTTGGACCCAAGCCCTTCCATTTCTCTCCCAAGATGAGCAGCATGACATACAATCCAAAGTGATAGCTGAAGCTGCAACACTTGAGGTAGGCTAACTATTTTTACAATAAAACATGTTAAACAATGTTGTAAAGCTGTATTATATCACAATTATGTGTATAACTACATACTTGCTAATAATACAGATTTCATTAGCACAACCATACACTGTGTGTGTGTGTGTGTGTGTGTGTGTGTGTGTGTTGAATGTTACTTGTGGAGAGATGCGCCAATATTCAGATGTTTTCCATTTTATCTTAATTTCTTGTAGTGGGACCTAGTTGTTATATACAAGGGATAATGACACTGAACTTGGAATTCAAATATGAGGCTTATTTGTTGATTGTGATTTCTTTTATGGTCTTTCAATGCAGCAAGAGGTGAGGCCTAAGGAGTATGCTGAGGTGCCCAGTGGCCCAGATGAAGGGCTAAATGATGACGGCCCTCTTGGACCCAAAAGAAGAAGTACTTCACTAGAGAGCCTGTTAGGCAAGACATTCAGTGGTTCTGACACATCACAAAAGTTCTGTTGAATGGACTGTAGTTGCCACAGTTCTAAAAAGAAAGGGCCAAATTTTAGGAAGTTCAATGTGCCCAGTCAAGTTCCCATTTCAACAGTCAACCTGGTATCTGAAGTACTCCTTAAATCACATTTAGCAGTATTTTTTTGTTTGATCTGAGTGAGGTACTTTAAAACTAAAATGTAAAAGCTCTTTTTATAAACCAGTTTTAATAAATGAATAAATGTATTTGATAGCTGGCCAAAGCTTGGTACTTTTGCAGTTTTTAGTTACAAAAGTTTTTAGATGAATAAGTAAAAAGAAAATAAACTAAATTTAATTTGTTTCTTTTCTTTTAAATTGCATGTCTACTACAATCACATGGGAAAAGTAACTACATTTACATACTGTGATTCGGGTTTTTTTAATGGACAATTTTCTGAATCGTACACCCCTAACTTCAACATGGGACTGCAGGGCCAGGGAACACACCCCCTGCCTTCCATTTAGTAGACAACTGCTCTACCACATGAGCCACAGCTGAAACATTCTGTCAAAGTGACAGAAGTATTTGTGTGAACAAAAAAAGGGGATGGGGGAGCTTAAGAGAGTTCAGACCCTGTCAACTTCGACCCCTTCGCTAACCTGCCCTGTAATCACTGGGTCTAAATTATACAATTTAATGTATACTTAGCCAAATAAAAAAACTTATTGACCCTGATGTTGCCTTGAAAAACTAAAACAGATTGCAATCAGGGTTGACCCTCCTCCAGTCCAGAGGGTGGCAATGAAGCAATCAATATTCAAGTTGTAATTACAACTGGGAAACTCTGACTTTTCTGAAAACTCTGATACATCCAACTTAGCACTTAGCAATACAAAAACAATTATTTTATGGGGATACTGTAACATTGTTAAAGCTATGGTGTGTAGTTTCTGGGGTTGGGTACCGAAACCCGGTGCTAATTCAGCACCAGAGCCAAATGGCCGGTATCTACTAGAGGCAACAGAAGCATCGCTGCACGTGACGCTAGCACTGCACAACGTTAGCAGCTAGCAGCTGGATTACACAGGGTTAAAATGCTGACAGCTAAACGGTGTAGAGAGTGTCTGTATTTAAGCAGTGTGCAGCTGCCATTGTCATAAAAACAACCCAAATAGTAAGCCTTGTGCTGCATTCAAAGATAAGGATTGCATGCAACAAAGTCTGATCGGACAGAGATGATGCAATTCATGGTCGAGCACCACTTTCCAAGCAGAAAGTATTAAGTTAAAAGAATGTGTCATGATAATACTACACGTTTAAGTGGATTTCTAGTGAAAAGACATTTATTCTTCATACTGACAACACCAGTTTAATAATCTTTTTGCCAAGGGCTGCAAAGCATTATGTACTGACTGTGCCAGAGTGTGACTGTAAGATCTAATATTGAATTTACCCTTTTGGTGACAGAAAAGGCTATGCCCCTAACAAGTGTAACCTTAATGATATTGCATAATATTTTAACAAATTTGTTCGCTGTTTCCCTGGCCTTACCACATACCATTGTAAGTCTAACAACTTCAGAATAAAGACAGCAACTTTACACCTCTCTGGCAAGTAGCCAGTAGGAAATGGCCAAGTCATCCGTGGTGAGAAGAAGTTAAGCTGACTTTAGTGCTGCCAAGCAGAGATGTGGCTCTGGCTTCCTAGATCACGGTGACAGTTCCTGGTCCCCGGAGTAGGAGCGAGAGCAGGCAGAGTCTCTGTGGGAGAGAAGATGAGGACTAGAACTCCTGAGACAGTTGATGCTAAGGTATAGTGTATAGTACTGCATGAATTTCATATCTTGAGCATGTGAACAACTCTTTAAATGACCTCACAAACAACCATTTATTAAGCATTTAAAACAAATGATTAGCAATAGCAAATTCAGTAATTTATCAACCTAATGTAGAAACCAGCCCAGATATGAGCGCAGAAATCCTTTACAACAGGCTTCACGTGGGATTCATGAGACGTTCGTATCACACCAATCAGAGCGTAAGAATGGTCAAACATTGATAAATGCAGCGGCTGGAAACGATTATAATTTAAATATCACGCCCCAATGTATTCTCGGTTTTTGAGGCCTCGCCCCTACTATTTACGACATGGCCAGATGTAATCTGGCTAAGAAGCAGCACTTTCCAGATGTGGAGATTTAAACCCTGAAAGCTCAGTTTAATTTGCAATAACGTGTGTCCTATTTGGCAGCCTAAAAAATTAGGCTGTAGGAAGACTGTGGAATAGAAAGAAATCCCTGATGCGGTCAACAGTGTTGCCTTAGTAAATCGGACTACAGCTGAAGTTTATTTAATTTATACATCCTTGACATACTGTATGTATACTTCTAATAGTAACATAGGCTTACATTGCAATCTTTTAGGACTACATGTAGGTGTACCTATATTTAAATAAACACATGGTAGCAGAGTTTATGCAGTGTCATTTATTTTAGGTTACTTGTGGGGGTTGGGAGAACTGTTTTTCCAGAGAGACTGGAAAAACAAGCCGAAAAATGTTGGTCAATGGCAGAAAGAATCCTTCACTTGAGCCCATTAACGACTTTAAAAGACAAACAAAAACTTCAAGAATTAATAAAAATGTTGTGCATCATCATGTTTCCTGTAGTGAATATCATTACCAAATATTACACTATACCTTTTAAAAGTGAGGCAGAATATCCTGTCTCCTTCGTATAGCCCCCAGTTGGGGCTGTGCTGGACACCGGGGTCCCCCGCCCATACGCCCGTCCTACACCTGTTTTCGTTTGTGCGCAAGTTTCATAAATGAGGGTCTATATCTCTAAACTTACATTTTTAATCATTTTCATGGCATTTGGAATCCCCCATTAAACACGAGATACATATTAATCATGCTTTAACCGCTCTTTTAACTCGCACTATTTTGAAAGCAGGGACCGGTTTTTCAAAACATTACACACAATTAGCACAATCACACACCCAATGAGCAGAACACCTCAGACCATTTGCAAAATGAAACACTCTTGCAAAAACTATACACTAATTTACAAAAAAACATATTTTGTTACCATATGAAACACACACATTTCATTTGACTTAATTCTGTTTGACCCAGTCACACTCTGCTGTCGCTAACCTAAAACACTTTTAGCAGTTCTACATCTCAGTGATTAGAGTACTGCCAATGAAGAGAGTGAAAATATACAATAAGTTCACCAAACACTACACAAGACCAATGCTTGCAGACTGAGTAAAATATAATTTATTTCTCTACATGTAGAAATAAATCAACATGTCAACATGGAGAATCACAACAAAATGTGTCCCAGATATCAAACAGACAAACATAAAATACGGTATCCAGTATAGGTTACAATCACAGAAAAACAACAGCAAAAAACAAAGCTGAAAAAGTACAGAAAATACTAGACATTATCTCTTCAATTTCATCAACATCACGGCAATATTGGCACAACAACATGGGGAGAACCGTCTTGAATGTCAAATCCATCCTTGCACAGCTGCGGCATCGACTTGGTGACAGGCGTCCTCCATGGCCTGAATGAAGGGTACCTGAGCCTGGGGCAGGAGCCATGCAGAGAAAAACTCTTTGATTGGGTTAAGAAACAGAGTGTATGGTGGAAGGTGTAGTACTGTAAACTGTGGATGGGGTTGAAACCAGTTCTGGACAAGAGCAGAGTGGTGGAATGACACATTGTCCCAGATGACAATGCATTGCATCTGGTGCGTTTGGTTAAATGCTGGATTCCCCCTTTCACTCTCATTCTTCTGACTTCTTCCATTTTGGTTGAAGGCAGGTGAACTTACCTGCTGCATTTTATATAGTGCTTAAACCTGATTGGTTTGTCTACAATTAAGCAATCATGTTTGCACACCTGGTGGCTGTGTTCAACCAATTGGTTCATTTGAAAGCCTTTACTTTTGAAATGCAAGGAAGTGACTTCATGATACATGAGACATTTCTGTGTCAAATTCATACAAGTGTGTGTATTGTTTTGCAAAAAATGTGAAACTGACAATAGCTTGCTGTTGTGCAAATCTAGGCTCATGTTTTGCTCCTTGAATGCAGTGTTTTGGTAATTGTGGGAAAGTTTTAATTTTAGTGTGTAAGCAATTGTAAAAAAACGTAAAAATAAAAAATGACTTACCGAGACTTTTCTGCTCGACTTGTTAGCCAGCTTTCCTAGACCCTGGGCAATTTATGAGATAGGCGCCCCAACAGGCCCGGCTCAGGGTCTCCTGTGCCTGTCTCCCTGCCATCTCACGCATGAGTGTCTCTACGTGATTCCTCGCTAGATCTGCTCCCCTGAGTGGCCCTGACAGGTCATTTTTCACAGGGAGCCACTTGACTGTCAGCTGGAAATCAATTGGAGAAGACGTTGGCTGCCTCATGCCTGGTGACACATGCTCCAGAACACCTCAGTGTGTTCCGTGTTTTATCAGTCTGTTGGCGACCAGTGACTGCATGTAGAGTCAGGTACAGCATTGGGAAGTATCAGGCCTGTGTGTGTGTGTGTGTGTGTGTGTGTGTGTGTGTCTTGACTTGCAGCCAAGGAGACGTGTTAAACCATATTTAGAAAAGAATATGATCGTTTCAGGAGAGGATTACGAACAGAGACAGGAAGAGAGAGATATTGTGGCAGGAACACAGCCAGGAAGCAAATTAGACATAAAGCTGACATTTATGCAGTGCAGTAAACACCTGGTTAAGACAGAGAGGTGCATATTCAAAACTGTAGGACAAGGCAGAAGTGTTGCCCTGGAAACCATTTTATGTGAGATTTCAGCTGTGGGTGTATTAAACACATCATTTTCCATTCTCAGACAGCCCACTGAGAAATGGAATGAACCATTACATCCTGAGAGACAAAACTCCACACCCTCCACAAGCAGTAACACAGGATCACTATGCTGCTACAGTCACACAGATCCTTGTAACCTAGTGAAGTGGCATGGGTTTTGTGGACAGTACTTCTTGCTTCCTAAGAATATCCCCTTTGCTCAGATTAATATAGTCCTGGGAGCTGAATTTGTGATTGTTGTGGAGCTTCTTTGGCTGCCACAAACGTACATGGCAGTTAACAATTCATAATTTTTTTACCTGATAGAATCTGCCAGCAATTCAGCCTGAATATGAGAAGACTGCTTTTTGTGTTTTGTCAAGGACCCATTACTAAGAAAAAAAATTATTTGGTCTTCCAGAGCAGCACCGTGGTGCCGGCCTTTGTAGATGGTCTGCACACTAGAGACAAATATGCTCAACACTTTGTTTGTTGCAGTATACTCCGAAACACCGGTGGGTGTAGTAAGTAAAGGAAGTAAAGGAAAGCTGGTTGCTTGGCAGCAAATTTATGAATCCTACTATGGCCACTCCAAGACCTGCCCTTCAATAGCATTCACACACTAATATTGGCCAGGCGTCCATGCTTGTGTTACCGGCACCAGACCTAGGGGGAATCTGGACCGGCAGCAATGGCTACACAGCTTAGTAAGCAATGTGTAGCTTGAGAAAACTGTGAAATCAGTAGAGAGCACAGACGTTAGTGTGTTGCTCACGGCAAAGCTCGTTTATTTATGAAACAATTGCATACATTTCCGATACAGTCTCTACTGTATTAACTCTCTGACAAAAGTGCATGTCAAAATGATAATCAATGTTTAAAAATTAAATAAATGTTGTAACCAATTGATGATAAATAATATGAAACTGTCTGACAGAATATACACATACAAGACTTGGCTTAATTTAAAATACTAAAAGATACCAAAATAATATAATTTCAAATTCACTGGACTATGACACGTGCAGTCTTCCACAGATAACCAATGCTATCCTGCTAACCCCATTTTAACCGTAGCATAATACACACCCATACAACATTCTTAGACGTTCTCTCACACACGTGCACTCAATATCAGTGCCCGACAATATGGCGTCGCCATGTTACTGAATGACAGGAAATGTAAAACTAGCTTAAAACATAAGCATCACCATTCACTCACTAACAGCTGGCTAATACTCTGAACAAAATATAAAACATGTTTTTTTATGTTACAAGATGCTAATACTAGTGATGGCCGAATGAAGCTTTGTGAACCAGTGTCTTTATTTTCTGAGCCCACTAGATGGCGCTCTTGATTTTAAGAGAAAGGCCTAAGGCATTGCAGTTCACTGTATTCTCAACCAATTGTTGAACAGAGAGCGCCATCTAGTGGGCTCAGAAAATAAAGACACTGGTTCACAAAGCTTCATTTGGCCATCACTAGCTAATCCACACATCCATTATAAACATTTACGTACTGCATTACATTTATCTACGCTAATCATTAATGTGACTTTTTATCTCCAAATCCAAATTACTGTCTACCTTTAACAGTGTAAGAACACTCTTTGCATTTTTTTAGCTTTGAATCATGTTTTTTCACTCTCCAGCAAAATGTTTTTTTTTTCTTTTACCAGTTTGACTTCCTGTGTTCTGTACATGAAGAATTATAGAGATGTTTGCAAAGGCAAACCTGCTCGGCCAGTCCTCCCAGCCGACCATGTTGAACTGAAATGGTTGCGTGCAACAAGTTTAGAGAAATTCCTTGGTGCACGACCACATGGCGCGACAACTTGTGGAGATTTTGTGCTGGAAACAACAGCTGTAGTGACGTTATGACTTGCGCAGCTCATGCCTGGAACACCGCGGCTACCAAAAACCTAGTTTAAACTGGGCTCAGACTACAGGAGTCGGCCAATTTATCCCCAATTCACTCCTTCCAATAATCTGAGAAGAAATCTGGTCCAGTTCCTGGAGTTGGCTAGCCCTGGCCATCTCCATTGACAAGTGTTAACTTCCTTGAAGACGGCTAAGATTAAGATTAATGTATCCTTCATTTATTAGTCCCACAAGGGGAAATTACAATTTACACTCAAAATGTACACTATTTACACAGCAAAGATTGTTCTTGCTCGGGCTTTAACTTCTGGATATTTGCCAGCGTTGCCACAATGGACCGAATGCCATTAGTACGGAACTCAGTACGTTATCGTTTTCAGCCACTCCCTCTGTTTGCGATTGGACCGCCAAATATTTGGCCGGAGAAAACCTGCAAATATACCGCAAACCCAGACAGTACTGAAAGCAAATGAAAATTTTGCGGAAGTACGTAGAAGGGCAGAGCCAAATTAGGGTTTGGTACCAAAATTACAGCCAAGTTAATCCAATCCTAAACTTCCTGAAGTGTTCATAGCGACATCTAATTTCAAACATCTTTGATATTTAGGAGTTAAAATGTTGGATTATTAGTTAGATTATTATGAATATGATTATGTACGTACTTTCCAATGAGCCAATGAGAGAGAGTCCAACAAGAGACGGAATCAGTAAAACTTTCACCCTCCAGTTTTTGCTGAAGAACCAAGAACAGACAACTGCGTCTCCCCAACCATTTTTTAACGCACACTCATTTTGCTTTTTTTTCTCCACTACATAGCATTATAAACGCTACAGCAAGTTGTCACACTTTGTCAGTCTCCATTTTATTTTTTACATCTGCCTCCCTACCAGATCACATGAGAGAGATCACAACAGTTGGCACTGCTCCCTCCGGCACGATAATCGTATTATTATTTTCAAATCTTGTAATGCATGCATATTTGAGATCAGAGAGAAGAACATCCGTGAAGATTGTCTTTATATGTGTGTTGCAACCTGATTTCTAAATCTGTTTTGGATTTCCTGTGGTCTGAGCCTGGCTTTAGCCACGGGGCATTTGAAACTAGAATACATATTTTAACATTTTATTATTTTCACAAGTTTATTTGACCAGTTATATTAACTATATAGCAATTGTAAAGTGTAGAGAGACAGAGAGATGGTTGAACCCTACCCTGGATTTCGGATCCCCCCGGAGCCCCCAAAACAATAAAACTGCACATTTTAAAGCCTTTTATGTGGCTAGCCTAAGGTACACCTATGCGATAATCACGCTGTCTAATCAGCATCTTGATATGCCACACCTGTGAGGTGGATGGAGTATCTCAGCAAAGGAGAAGTGCTCACTAACACAGATTTAGACAGTTATGTGAATAATATTTGAGAGAAATTAGCCTTTTGTGTACATAGAAAAAGTCTTAGATCTTTGAGTTCAGCTTATGAAAAATGGGGGAAAAAACAAAAGTGTTGCGTTTATAATTTTGTTCAGTATGTATTAACTGTGAGCCTGCAAGGTCATTTGCCCAATCCTGGCAAGTCGCTGCTGAGAAATGAAATCTGTAAAGCGACTGTGTGCCTGAAGCAGTAAAGGTTTTTATACCACACCAGTGCCTTTGTCACAGAAGTTTGGATGTTATTGATGTGATGCACTTTATAGCTTATTTGTAGTGTGCACTTGTGCGTGTGTGCATGTATGCCTGTATGTGTTTGCGCGCCTGTGTCTGTGTGTTACACCGAGAGAAGTATTTCTGTGTGAGCCATAATTTGACCGAGGATAATGCCCCACAGATGAATCAATTAGATGGAGGTTTGCATTGGCCTTTACTTGGCTCACACCATTGGCAACAGCTCAGTCTCTTGTCAAATTTAATGAGCAATGTGGTCCTTCTGTCATTAGTAATTGTACTGCAGATGAAACAAGTATTAGTATATGGATGACAGGGGTATATCTGTGCTTAAAACTGAAGCTATACATTGTAGAAGAAGCAGGGTTTTGGATGTTTGAAGCCTTAAATTTGGTTATGCACAAATGCAAATGTCAGCAGAATTTGCCTCAACATCTCAGCTCAATGATTTCGTAAGATAAACATACTCAAGTATTATTCATATACAGACCGGTGAATTATTTCTACATTACATCAGAACAATCATGAAGTTTCTTTTAAATGTATTATTTAATGACTGTTAAATATATTCCAGAACTTCCCAAATCGATTGAGTAATGCAAGTTTGTAAAGTTGCATTATAGGCTTTGCTTTTGTTGATAGCACAAGTGGTTAAACTAACATAGAAATAGTGGTCATGTGTTACATAGCCACTGTAATACCTACAGTATGTGCATGTGGAGATTTATAAAGCTACATAAGTGTTTTGTAAGTACATATCCAACCCCTGGCATTCTGTAGGCTCTTTATGAATGTTTCTGTTTTCTATTAAAGCTCCTTTACTCCTCACATGGATTGCAAGCAGTAATCTATTTTATCCCCTCATAAGATTTGCAATGCATTACTTTGTCCAACAAAGCTGACTGTAATTTTGTACAGAGCAAGTTAATGGAGACACAGCACACACTGTGACTCAATGCTTGTTTCTTAGCCAAGGAATAAAGCCAATTACAGCAAACCCACTTAATTGCACTTAATTGCCACATGCCAAGATGGCCAGAATGACAAATACAATGTGTAGAGTGTGTTTGGATAATTTATCTTTTGGCTTAGTTAGTCACTGTTAAATGATGTCCATAATAAGTCGCTTTCAGAAAGTTGCAGATATTGTACATGTCCTCCCTTTTTTATATTCTAATTTAGACACTTAAGAGATGTTATACATTTGAATTTATATCTATACACTTGGTATGTGAGGAAATGGATTGGTGAGTCTGGTGAATGGTGCTCAAGTTTGTGTTGAATTGGTTTCTATCTTTAACTGGGTAAACCCCAGCCACTGTGATTTGATTTCGCCCTGCAGCTCTGTCTGGAAACCTGCACGTTTAATTCTCCTGCTTCAGTTCACAATTTTGTGGGAACCAATCACAAACTACTACGCACGCTATTGCTGGGTTTAACATGATGACGATAGAGAAGCGACCAAGCAGCTTCTTGTTTACATTCAACATGGCGGCCACCAAACGCCACCGAAGCGCAGCAACCCGTTGATGACACTGTCATTCTACGTCACCTGGATTGTTGGTCTGATTGGTTGAAGAACTATCCAATTGCGTACAGAGTCATTTGAGTTGCCGTTGGTCACGCCTCTTGTGCAGAGAAAATACAGAGCAGACTGCCCAGACCAACACTCAATCTCAAATTCATTTCCACCTTATTCCTTGTTCCAATGCTGGATACTCATTGGTTGCTCTGTAGCCAATTACTTTAAAGTAAATCACTTGTATGTTTAATATTCAAAGGGTCTGTACTTGATATTCAGATCATTAATATAACCGTAAACACCTATTTGCTATGTAAAGATATAGTTGAGTAATGGTGTCCTGTGTGCTGTAATGTAAGCGTCTCTGTTCTTTGTTTTGATAGCCAGTCTAGCCGCACTTGGATTTTAGTGCATGTGCATGCATCTGTATTTGACGAGTTGGGGAACGATATGTAAGAGCAGTGTAGGGGCAATCCCAGCCCACCTTTTTTCCCCATTACGTGTATTCCATTCATTGATTTCGGTGTGGTGACTAGGGGTTTGAAGTTTCTCTAAATCCAAGATTTTTGAATTTAACGTCACAATTCGATTCAATTTTTGATTTTAACTATTTTTTTCAGCAGAGACAGCAATGCTACAATAAGAGCCATTAGATGGCAAAGCGTACTTTGCCGTTTGAGTTTCTCAAGGTGCACCTGAGTGCACCATGAGTTTAACGAGGTTCACCTGAGCGCTCCATAAGGTCCTGTCAGAGTCCATAGGCATTACTGTTCATTGTTTGTTTATACAACTCAGAGAAAGGCAATATGTTGCTATGCAGGTTTTTTCAGGGAAGCAGGAATATTTTACAGTTGTTTCTCTGTCATCTGGAATAGTGCACCTGCAGGCTGTTGATAAGCTAATGTGTGTCTTTAGCAGCATGCTACCAGCTGGTATGCAACTGCTGTGTGTGTTGTCAGTTGTTTTTTTCGGACGTGGGCAAGTAGACGGGTGTGGAGAGAAAAAGAAATCCTGTGGGACTCGCCGATCCTGCATGAGATTTCAATTTTGAAAATCAGAAGCTCATTTCGATCAATTTACCATTTCAAATCAAAATGGGGACACTTCAAGTGACACATATTACTTTATGTGCTTATTAAAAATTAAATGCGCAGTAATATAGTGCTGAAGCCTGTTGTGAAAACCTTTAATTGAAGCTGTTTGTTGGCTGTTGGTCTGTTGTAGGCAACACAGCAGCTATCAAGTACAGTCAACACTGAGGATCACCAAGTTCAGCAAGTGACGGACAGTCTAATTGGTCTTTCTTGATCTTTAATAAAAACATCACCAATAAAACATCTGCTCCAGACAGGTTAGCACACTTAGATAGATAGAATAGATCAGGACCCTGTAAATGGCTGCACGTATCAATTACACGCCAGTAGACATTACTTCAAAGAGCGGCCAAGTGAACAGGAAAAATGAAGAGACCTCATTTCTCCCAAGGCAGACCCGTGATGTAATTGGGGATGCTTCACATCTTCACGTTTGCCTGTTTTGGATGAAATTCTGTTGAATAAAGGCTGCATATCAATCCTTGGTGTAGTAAAGGCTGCAATTTTAGAAAACTAACTTCTTACATCATCAGGCAGCACGGTGGCTTAGTGGTTAGCACTTTTGCATCACGGCAATAAGGTTCTGCTTTCTCCAGGTTGTTCCGGGCCTTTCTGTATGGAGTTTTCATGTTCTCCCCGTGTTTGTGTGGGTTTCCTCCCGGTGCTCCGGTTTTTCTTCCACTATAAAGACATGCATGCTAGGTAACTAGGACTACAGTTAGCCGACTGACTAACACTGGTGCATTTTTTTTTCTCAAGCATTACTAAATTAGCTGAATAATTGTAAAATCAGTACAGCTTTTATTCGTAGTAAGTATATGGTCCATATTCCAGATTTGAAGAGGTTAAAACTTAGTTATCCTGCTTAATCAAGTCAAGCCCCAGGTCCAAGCTGTAAATAGTAAAAGCTATTCATTTGAGAAAGATGAATTATTTATTCTTAATTAAGTTTTTAAAATATTGTATATGACAGCAGTCATAAGGGAAATGGGCTTTAATATTTCAATGTCATGGACACCCACTTCCTAAATTGCCTGATTTGAAACTTGAAGCGGCTACATGGAGGCTCAATATTACTTCATTGTATGATAATCACTGGTCGCTATGTGTGAGGACTTTGCATTGTCTCCCTTTATTTCTGCCTAAATTCCAAAGTAAAGGAAAAGGCTGGTGATATTCTCTCAACACATACACCACAAAAATACCAAAACAAATGGTGAACAAGTTTTTCGAAAGCCTGATATAGCTTATGCTTTTGTGCCAAAGAGCTCCATTACTATTCATTGAACACAGTGTTGGTCTTTTTATGGGATGTGTTGACAATAAGAAAACAATGATTGCGGCTTTAAAAAAGACAGATGGAGACAGAAAAAAAAAAAAAAAAAAGACTCAACTAATATTGTCATTTCATTGAGACGGATTCTGGGCAGCACACTTACTCCATTGGCAGAGAAAATTAATCCAGTTCATATGAAACCATTTTTTAAAATAAGGTTATGGACAGGCCTGTAACAGTGCCACACATGACGCAGAATTCCACCAACTGCAGAATGGCTGTGGATTAGCTTCGTGCTCCGCCGTCCGTCAACACCCACCAGGTCCGGATTTGTTGCGGAACGTCTGCGGCCATGACTGACTGAAGCCTCGAGGACCCACGAGATCTTGCAAATTCACGTAGAATAGAACCACAAACGCAACAGTTTGTTTCCATCCAGAGGAGTAGAGGGTGAACAACTCTGTGCTGTGTTTCAAGGTGTAGTGCAGGGAAATATGATCCGCCGTGAGCACGGTCTATTTTATTTTGAAAATTAACCGGATATTTCTGTGCTTGACATCCTGTCTCGCACTATCCGCCTTGTGCTGAGTTGCTGTGGAGCTCTCCGGTGTCCGGCAAAAATAGAAGCTCTGCGTATCTGCTCCGGAGGGCTAGGGATCGCCGGAGCTGGGACAGAGTCGGGACGCAGCAGTTCTACAGTCAGTGGAAATACACACATTGACTTTAATGGAAACCAAATGACTCCAACGCCATTCAGAGTGGATCTGCAGCCATTCCGCAACCGGTGGAAATTGGGAGTTAGCCTTTCTGTCTGCAGTATTAGGCTGCATTCACACTGCCTGCGTCGGCTGTCCGATAATCTGGCCAAAACTCATTGGTGGCCAATCATATAACCAGCGACCAGACTTGTCGGTGTGTTTGGAGCTATGGATTGAGGCGGTGTGAGAGTCCCATACAACAAACAGGACACATCACTACCTCTATCGCTGCCACAAGAAAGTCTTAATCCTTGTGTTGTCTTTGCGCCGACCTGGACATTTTAGTTTTTCAAAATTTTAAAAGAAAAACCTCATCAAGATTATGGTTGTCTTTTTTGACCCTTTTGTGTCATCCCCTGCAATGACTTTGTCACTTTTTCAACATTTGTCGACTTTTTCTGAGCCTTTTGAAATGTTTGTGTTTTTTCCCCCAATTGTAAAGATTTTTTTTTACATTTGTCACTATTTTTGACATTTGTTCATATTTGTCACTTTTGACATTTTTCTCTTTTTTACACTTTTAAAAGTTCTTTTACCAATTGTTTTTTGCCCAAATGCTATAAAATTGACAAAAAAAACACACATTTAATGAAAGTGAACTGATTATTAATTTAACTTGTGAGGAGCGTTGTTGGGAACCATCCATGTTATTTTTTTGGAAGATATGTTTGAATGAAACCCAAATTTCTGATATAGAAACTTTTTGCAAAGGGGTCAAATTTGATATGAAGACAACAGGAGGGTTAAAACACTATGAGGGTAATAAAGGAAACGCAAGCACTGAACTGCCCGGGAATTTGTTTAACAGCTGAATGTTCCCTGCAAAAACAAAGCACTCGCTACATCTCACTTGTCTCTTTTCTTTTTGTTCATGTGAGATAAAGCTGCCTTCAAGTGCAGTTGGAAACTTCGTAATCTATAAATGATCTGCAGAAAACAGTAGGCTAATTGTGAAATATAAAGTCTACCTGGCTTTGTTGAGGGGTTTAGGAATATGACAGGATGTCATACAAATTGGCTGTTTCATTTACACTCTCTTCCCCCTCGGCAAATCACCGGATCACTTATTTTGGTGTGAAAGCCCACTTATCAGACAGATAATATACCCACTTATCAATCAGACAATCAGATAATATACTGGGTCCACTGCAGAACATGCTTTATGGCTTCACTGTAATTGCCTTCAGCATAAGTTAAATAGGTTCTTTCATCACTAGGTTTAGGCTTGTATTGGTCATGGTTAAAGGTAAACCTGTAGGGAATGTGTGCTCCTCTTTGCAGCGTGTAGAATGGTTACTCTACCTTTTATGAATAAATGATAGGGGCACTTAGAGCTGTGGCTGGAGGTGGAAACAACAGCTTTGTTTGTTTTCGGACCTCGACATACACAAAGGCTATCAATGAAGCAATATGATGGTGCACAACCACAGAGGATGAAATACTTTATTCACTCAAACTCAGCATCTGCAACTTATCTATCCTGTTTCTCAGGTCGGGTTAGTTCCTTAAGTAAACATTTATTCATTCTAACAATGAGTTGGATATTGGACAACTTCCTGTACATCATTTTATAATAATTACAATTTACACTGTTTTTAATACACATGCTAGATGGAGAGATTTCCCAGTGAGGGCTGCCCAAGGAAAAAAGCTCCGAGCGGTGTTATTACTCAGCTCTGAGAAATCCTGACCTCTTCACATCAATGGCACGGTTTTAAAAAGCTTTATTAATCTCCAAAATGGAGCCTTGAACATAAGCAGAAGATGTTCTTTGGGGTTCCTCTGGAGTCCAATTCTTTTTACCATCTAATCAAAAAACTTGCGGAGGGCTTTACTAGTTCCTACAATTGTATTAACATGATAAATACAATTATTGTACAATGTGTCCTGTTTAAATGCTGCACGATAGAAAAAAAAAAAAACAAATATATATTTATTACAAATGCTCAATCTTTAGTGATGATAGCTCAAGAGCAGTTTGCAATGAAAGGGAAGGAAGTGCATATGAGGACAATGCAGTAGGAAAAATGGACCAACAAGCCTACACTGTGAGCTGAACTAACTATTAGTAGAGACATAAGGTATCTCCAACAAGAACTCAAACAAATTTAAGATTGAGATGAAATTATACATTTCTATTCTTAGAGAAGACGATGGGCCTGTTCCAATTCTCAGATGTGTACCTCCTCAACTCCTCGATATTCCGGCTTGTGAAAACACCTGAAAAAAACCCGGCTATCATTCTCAGCGCGTCATGTTGAAGGACGTCCCCATTCCTAACATGCACATCGAGGAGTGAGGATTGAGCATCAAGGAGGCTCGTTGGAGGGGTTATTATCAAGAATACACTGATGTATACTCTGAAGACTTGACCTGCAGCATGTAAACAAAGATGCCTGCCAGAGCGAACGGAGGAAAGAGAGAGTGAGAGAGAGCGCGCGATAATATCCGCGGCTCCTTGGTTAGTTTTGCTGCTTTGATATCCGACGAGGTCAGTTGCAGTGACATATCTGCACAGAAAAGTTTACAAAACAGTAATCTAATCATTAAAGTAGGCTAAATCCTTATAAAAAAACACTCATAGGCTACATTCACACAATACATCACTTAAAAAGCAACAGAGCTTACAGGGACAATTAAACGTCCATGCGGGTCTCTAAATCAGAGAAAATAATTAATTCAGATGGATGGAAGATGTTAAGCTTACAGGCAGATTTGGATAAAGAGCAGATTCATGCATTAATCAAAGCTCTTAAAAACAGAACTTAAGGAGCCAGTCCACAGATCCAACACACACAGAGACTTCAATTTAGCAAATTAGTGGGAACCATGAAAAGGAAATCAGAAAGTACTGTATATAGATGAAGTAACGACAAGTTGACCCAACCATCATTTCAGATGCCTAGCAGGTGAGCATTTGTGCAACGCTAATGTGTAATAATACACATTATTACTGTATTACTCAAGTCACCTTGCAGCATTACAAGGGATGAAATAAACAAGGCAATGCATTCATTAAAGAATAAATCCCCAGGGAGGGATGGCAACCCTACAGATGTTTAAGGAGGAGCCTGTCACGGGAGCAGAAGGAGGACCCAAACGCAGAGTGCCAGGTGAAAGTTTACAAAGGTTTATTACAAAAGCAGTTCAACATAAGGGAGCACAAAAGGCAAAATCAGGGCGAACATCCAAAGGGGTAAACCAGGCCGGAATCCAAAGAAAACCAAAACACCAAAATCCACGGGGAGTCCAAGGGAAAAATGGCAAGGAGAGGTAGAGGATAACACACAGAAACACTACAGGGGATACGAGACCTGGGAAGCTGACGAAGTGGCGACGGACTGAAAAACAGGAATGATCCAACAAGAGGTAGAGGAAACACTGGGGTTAAATACATGAGGTAACGAGGTAAAAGGGAACAGGTGAGACATCAGGTGAAGCACATTAGGGCGGGGCAGGACAATCAGACAGGCAAAAGTAAAGCTGGGCAAGACAAGACAGAACAGGAAACCAGACTATCAACATAAAACAGAGCAAACACTTACCGGGGAACACAAGACAGGACCAGCAACACAAGACCACGGAGAAAACAGACAAAAACACAAGGAGGCCAAAGAAAGAGAAACATAAACCCAAACAAAACTCCAAACCACAACAGTACCCCCCCCCCCCAAAGACAGATCCCAGATGTCAAAAACAAAAACCCAAAGGGGAACAAAAAACAACCCAGAGAGGGCGGAAGACACTGGGAAAGAGGGGACCGAAGGACGGGGAAACCAGGGGACCCAAGGGCACAAGGACACTAGGGGCAGAGGCAGAGGGAACCAGGGAGCGTCGGGGGAGAGAAAGGGTAACATGAGAGGGACTGGAGAGGAAGGAACGAGGGAGCGAGAGAGGGACGAGGAAGGAGGAAGCGAAAAAGGGGAGACGAAGGAGACGAGGAGACAAAGGAGGCGAGGAAATAAGACGAAAGGGACGAGGAGACAGGCAAGGAGCAGAGAAAGGAGAGGGAAAACAAGGGGACAGACTAGGGAACGAGATGGACAAGGAAGGGAGGAGAGACAAAGAGGCAAAGACACAAGACAAAAAGCGAGGAGGCAAGGGAGGCTAGGTGACAAGAGAGGCAAGAGGACAAGGAAACGAGAAGACGAGAAGCAACGACAATAAAAGACAAGGTGAAAGGAGGGGTGCCAGGATGAAAAGAGGGAATGTAACGAGATGAAAAGGGAGGCGAGACGAGGAAAGGGCATGAGGAAACAGGGTACAAGGACCGGGCACGAGGAAGACTAGAAAAAGGGCTGGAGACATGTGGCGAGCGAGGGACCAGAGGAGAGGCAACCGAGGAGGGGCACAGGATAGGGACACAGGGGCAGGCAGAGACAGAGCGAGAGAGACCCAGAGAGAGGGAGCTAAGGAGAGACGAAGGGATGACCAAACAGAGACCCAGACAGGCAAAGAGGGAGCAAGACAGAGACAGTGACCGAGAGGGAGAGACACAGGGAGCAAGGCCGTCAGGAAGGGAAAAAGAGACAGAACGTCAAATATACACAGACAGAGAGAGACAGGGACACAGAGAGCACGACAGACAGACAAAGGGAACAAAAGAGACAGAGCAATGGGGACAAGTAAAGGGACGGGGCTAGGACGGAGACAAGCGAGGGATAGGACGAGAGGGACAAGAGAAAGGGAGCAGAGAAGGTACCAGGGGAAGGCACAGCAAGAGCGAAAGGGAGCACGGAGAGAGGGAGAAAGACAAGGACATCGAGATGCAGAGGGAAAAAACGGAGAGGCACAGGGAAAGTCATCCACACAAACAACCAGAAAAAGGGAGAGAAAAGGACAGAAACCCAGGGAGCAAGACAAACATAGGGAAAGAGACAAAACGTGGAAAACACAGACGCATACAGAAAGAGCGAGACCGGCGAGGAACAGAGAGGGTTTGTGTGAGAGCGGTAGAGAGACAAAAAGCGAGCAAAACAGACAGACACAGGGACCAAATTAGACAATGGGGAAGAGAGAGACAAAACGAGGGAAACACAGACGCACACAGAAGAGGGCAAGACACCCACGTACCGGAAAAAGGAAGCGAAAAGGGACAGAGCGAGAGGGAGGCAAAGACATCGAGAGCAAGAGACTATGAGGGAGACAAAGCAACAGAGTGAGGGAGAGGAACAAGGAGAGCTAGACGGACAGACACATGGAGTGGCAGAGACAAGGCGAGAGGCACATGGAAAGACAGCGGCAGTGAAACAAGCAAAGAGATAAAGCAACAAGACGGGACAGAACGAGAGGTGACTAGAGAGGGACGGGGCCAGGAGACAAAACGAGGGGGACGCTGACATAGGGGCAGAGGAGACAGGGAACCAAGCTAGGAGGCGCGAGGGAATGCCTGAGTTGGTGTACGAAAAAGCCCGCGGAGGGGCACACGACGAAGCCCAGTAGAGGGCGCTTTAGGAACGCGAGGAAGCCCACGAGGGGGCGCGCGAAGGACACGAGGAAGCCCACGGGGGGCGCACGAGGGGCACGAAGAAGCCCACGGGGGTGGCGCACAAAGAAGCCCACGGGAGTGGCGCACGAGGAGCACGAAGAAGCCCCCGGGAGGGGCGCACAAGGGACGCGAGAAAGCCCCCGGAGGGGCGCACGAGGGACGCGAGAAAGCCCCCGGAGGGGCGCACGAGGGACCGGAGGGGCGCACGAGGGACGCGAGAAAGCCCCCGGAGGGGAGCACGAGGGACGCCCAAGAAAGCCCACTAGAGGGAGCACGAGGAAGCCCACGGGGGGGGCGCACGAGAAAGCCCATGGGGGGGCGCACGAGGAAGCCCAGGGGGGGGCGCACGAGGAGCACGAGAAAGCCCACTAGAGGGCGCACGAGGAAGATTGTGGATGGACAGGACCGGCTTAGACTGGACAGGCGTGGACGGGACAGATCGGGACGGGACGCACGGAGATGACGTAACTACAGACGGATCGGACCAATTTGGATGGGCCGGACGCAGGAACAGGGAGGAAGACAGGGACAGGAACAGGGACAGGAACGGTGACAGGGACAAAAACAGGGACGGAATCCAAAGAAAACCAAAACACCAAAATCCACGGGGAGTCCAAGGGAAAAATGGCAAGGAGAGGTAGAGGATAACACACAGAGAAACACTACAGAGGATACGAGACCTGGGAAGCTGACGAAGTGTTGACGGACTGAAAAACAGGAATGATCCAACAAGAGGTAGAGGAACCACTGGGGTTAAATACATGAGGGAACAAGGTAACGGGGAACAGGTGAGACATCAGGTGAAGCACATTAGGGCGGGGCAGGACAATCAGACAGGCAAAAGTAAAGCTGGGCAGGACAAGACAGAACAGGAAACCAGACTATCAACATAAAACAGAGCAAACACTTACCGGGGAACACGAGACAGGACCAGCAACACAAGACCACGGAGAAAACAGACAAAAACACAAGGAGGCCAAAGAAAGAGAAACATAAACCCAAACAAAACTCCAAACCACAACAGAGCCGGTGTAATCACTCCAGATCTCTTTTAACTGGACCCTCAAATTAATAAGAATACCGCCATCATGGGCAGGAGTATTCAGTCATTCCGAAAGGATCATGACAGGTGTACGAGTTGACAAATTTCAATACTACAGTCAATGTCTGTTATATATTGTATCATGACAGTTGTGGTGTCCTAGCTGTAATATTAAGTTACATGAGATGCTTATCTGTATGTTGTTACTTATCTATCAATTTCAATTTTCAATTTTATTTATACTATCAATTCATAACAAGCGTTATCTCGAGACACTTTACAGATAGAGTAGGTCTAGACCACACTCCAGAATTTACAAGGACCCAACAGTTCTTGTAGTTTCCTACAGAGCAAGCAACAGTGCGACAGTGGCGAGGAAAAACTTCCTTTTAGGCAGAAACCTCAGACAGACCCAGGTTCTTGGTAGGCGGTGTCTGACGACCGGTTGGGATTAGAATGAAGAGTGGCAATAACAGTTCCAAAAAATAGTAGTTTGTATTAGTTCTTTGTAGTAGTTTGTGGCATAGCAGGGCACTGTGCGGCATTACAAGGCACAGCAGGACGTAGCAGGGCACAGCAGAACGTAGCATGGTGTAACAGGGCACAGCAGGACGTGTAGCGGGAGCATGGCAACAGCTGCAACCATGATTTTGGAGCCTCCCTGATCCACGGAAACATGCTGGGCGAAAAAGAATATAAGGACTCCGGGGAATGACTCCCCAGAGCCAGGTTAGTAACAAGCATTTCTGGGACATAAATGCACATAAATGGAAAGATAGAAAGATAGAGGAGAGAGGAGCTCAGTGTGTCGAAGGATATATATTGAGATAATAGAATAATAGAATAATAATACAATAAGAATATATAATATATATTATTTATAAGATAATATATCAAGAATAATAGTTTATTTCCTTACCCTATTTGAGAAGATATCTGCTAATAAGGGATGTTCCAGCAGGAGGCTCTGTTACATTGAGTTCTGAGTCAGAGTATGTTCAACATAGACCGGAAACGTTGATGAGAGCCATAGAAATGTGAGCAGGTTGTAATGTAAGGAAGTACAAATACTTTGCTACTGTACCTAAGTAGAATTTTCATATAACTATATTTCACATATATTTACTTTGTTACTACAAAATAAAATCAGTAGAAATGTGTAACACTGGAAAAAAAAGCAGGTTTGGCGAATCCTTGCTCCTGAATTGCCAGGATAATGCACCCTCCATTCCAGTTGGTGATTTCATGCCTGTTTGTTGTAAAGCAGCAAAAAAATTAAAAATAATAAAAACATAGGCCAAAAATAAAGAAGAAGAGGAGGGAGGATAATGACTGAGAGTGTCATGGAAGCACCTGATGAGCAACCCAACGACAGTGGTGATGAAGATAATGTTACACACTTTTGGCCATAAAGTTCATAATCAAAGTTTTTTTTTCTTACTTTTACTTAAGTACATTTAATGTCAGAAACTTACTCATGATACTTTAAGACTTTTACTCAAGTAATATTAAATCAAGTAATATAGTTAAAGGAGACTTTAACTTCTACCAAAGTCATTTTCTGATAAGATACTTGTGCTTTTACTTAAAGTATTGCTTGCAAGTACTTTATACAAGACTGCATGTGAGTAACTTGCAAAGATGTCATGCCTGCCAGTTCATATTAAACTTGCAAATGTCTTTGGATGTTGTGGACATTCAGTTCTTCTATAGACAATACAGCATAAGTTATCTCCAAAAAAGTGAAATACATACTGTAGCACAACTAATAGATAAAGACCAAATCTATTAGAGGTTCAACCCCAGGACAAAGTGTGGATCATTTGACGTAGCTCTTTTGTTTTTTTACTTTTTTGTACTTAATCTCGGTAATTTCTCTGAGTAAAGTGTAATGGAAGAGACAGATACTTAGTTAAAATTGTTAAAAGAAAACTTCCACAAAAAAAAGTTATTACAGGGAACTGGGTGAAGGGCGCACCACTGACAAAAAATCAATGGCTAATATTTGTTGAAGAAATCTTCTTTATGGAAACACTGACTAGTTTTAAGACTACAAAAGAAAAGGAGTCCCGTGGTGCAGGGATGAGTGATGGCAGCTTGAAATGTGTGCTGCATTCTGGGTTAACACCTTTAATATATCCTGAAATACGTTCAGATATAGGTACATTTCTTCTATATTCTACGTGGAAATCAACATGTCAGAAGAAGGCAAAAGTTTTTTCCTCTGGTAATAACATTGAACAAAGAAAACTTCGCTCAGCCACACAGACTCAGCTCAACATGGGCATGGGTTTTTGGACATGGACAGATAATTTTCAGTGTACCGGCATCATTTTGAAGCTGCAGTTTGAGTTGATATTTTTCCGGGGCCTGTGTTGCCAACAATTTCTGTTTTTGTATAGAAATGTTTATGTTTTCCTAAACCTAATATCTGAACGTAATTTTACATACAACACTCAGGGCAGTGGGCTTCCGGGCTGCCCTTGTTCCACAAGTCACGGACCTAGGAAATTTACCTGTTTGTTTTATTTTAATAATGTCCCATCTGGCTCTGTTGTTCTTTGTGCCAGACTGGCTTGAACTATGGTATTGGTATTATGTTTTTTTTCTTTACTCATTGTCTTGTCAAGCTGTATAATTTATGTTGCACCATGGATTTTATATTGTAATAGAAAGGCCAATTATCCTACAGTAAAAGACATTAAGACCGCTTGTGACTAGTGGTGGGAGGACATGATGTTATTCATCCTGCAATGTGAATGGCCTGGGCTGTCCAATTAAAAGAAAGAAAATACTGGGACATCTGAAAACTAAAAAACAAGATGTAGTATTCTTGCAGGAAACACATTGTTGTCCCCAGGAATCAGATAAATTATGTAGGGACTGGGTAGGACACGTGTCCTTTAGTGCGGGATCATCTAAAATTTGAGGAGCAGCTATATTAATTAAAGGCTTAAAGTTCAGGCTCAGGAGGGAGGTCAAAGATGAGGAGGGCAGAATGATTATAATATTAGAGGAGATACAAGGACACACTGTGATACTTACCAATATATATGTTGATCACCCTAACTTTTTCACAGACTTGCAAAGTAAGTTGCATGATATTGGACAATGTCCCATAATTCTGGGAGGAGACTTCAATATTGTGCTAGATCAAGTCCTTTATAGAAGTAAACCAACATTAGGTAGAATACCAGAATCTGTTTTGCTTGTGTTTATCTAAGGGTCTAACTGATGTGTGGAGGCTGAACCACCCAACGGACAGAGATTACACTTTCTACTCAGGAGTCCACAAAGTTTATTCAAGAATAGATTTCTAGCTCTCTGCTGCCTGCCACACTGTCCTGTTTAATTGATAGTGTTCAGTTAACAGACCATGCAATGGTCTGACTACAAATAACCACATATCAGGAAACAGAAAGATCACAAATGTGGCGTTTTAACTCAGCGTTATTACAAGATGTGGGATTTAAGGAAGAGCTTCGAGTCCAGATTAGGCTATATTTGGAGACCAATGTCCCCACAACTCCTTCTGCCCTAGTGGCCTGGGAGGCCATGAAGGCCTTTTTAAGGGGATTTATGATTCAATATTCTTCTCATAAGAAGAAGGCCAATGCTTCTAAACTCACAGATCTAGAAAGGAGAATAAAGAACATTGAAGCTAAATTAAAAAGGAATATATCTGAATCTATTTTAAAAGAATTGACCCATCTTAAATATGAATATAATGTTATAATATCCAAATATATATATATATTTTGTTCAGGGCCAGACAGACTATTTTTGAATAGGGGGATAAGGCAGGGACATTTTTGACTAGGTACATTAAACAAAAAGAGTCAAAATCTTTGGTAGCAACTGTGATGACTGGGGATGAGAGACTGGCAACTAAATTTAAGGAAATAAATTATGTATTTAAGGAATTTTATATAAATCTTTATTTATCTGAAAACACTGCATCAGACATAGAGATAATGTAATTTCTCAACAAATTAAACCTCCCTAAGCTGAGTGTCACAACAGGAGGACTTAGATTTGCCTATTAGTTCACAGGAGATACTTGATGCAATCAAGGCCCTCCCATCATCAGAAGGGTTTACAGCAGAATTCTTTAAATGTTATGTAGAAGACCTATTACCATTATTTGAAAATATACTTGCAGAAGCATTTGAATTTGGCAAATTACCTCCCTCCTTAAACCAAGCAATTATCACACTCATAATTAAGAAAGGAAAGGACCCGACTGATTGTAAAAGCTATCGTCCAATAAGCTTAATATCTGTTGATTGTAGACTCTTATCTAAAATACTTGCAAATAGATTGGATAAAACCCTTGGGTCACTTATCAATCCTGACCAAGTGGGCTTCATTAGACAAAGAAATTCTTCTGATAAAGTGAGACGCCTTATAAATATTATGTGGTCGGTGTGGGACTCCAACAATCCAACTTGACTCTGAGAAAGAGTTTGATAGGCTGGAATGGAGGTATATGCTTCATACACTTAAAACTTTTGGATTTGGCCAAACGTTTCTCAGATGGATAGAGATTCTGTACAACAACCCACAGGCTGCAGTGAGAACAAATGGTCTGATCTCCTCTTATTTCACACTTTGTAGAGGCACCCGGCAGGGCTCTGCATTATCGCCAGGGCCTCCGGTGCCTCTTGCGACAGCTGTTCGCGAGAATCAGGGAGTCAAAATTAATGAGTCTACACATAAGCTTCTGCTTTATTCCGATGACATTTTGTGGCTTCCCTTGGACTCAGCCAGATCTGTCCTAGCATTACTGGACGTTATTGAATCATTCTCCAAAATATCAGGGTTCAAAGTTAACTGGTCTAAGTCGGAGGCCCTGACTTCGTACTGCCCAAAAACTTGATTGTTTCAATGACCTAGTGAAGGCATAAAATATCTTGGCATTCTCTTCCCTCACCAATTTAATAAAATAGTTGAAAAGAATTTGGACCCACTTTTTTATAAAAGTTCATTAGATACAGATAGATGGTCACCACTGTTCTTGTCATTATGGGGAAAGGTCAACGTCCTGAAGATGAACTGTATCCCGAGATTGAACTATTTGCTTCAATTTCTTCCTATTGCAATACCCCAAAAGTACTTTAAAAGGTTTGACCAAATTTGCAAGAAGTTCTTATGGAATGGTAAACGTGCAAGAATAAGATTAGAGAGGCTTCAGGTGCCAATCAATAAGGGTGGCATGGGCCTCCCCAAAATAGCCCTGTACCATTATGCCTTTTGCCTGAGACATATAGCTCAGTGGACCCTCCACAGAAGAATAGAGCCTCAGCAATCAAACCTTCTCTCTCAGATTACGAAGATAATAGGTTTGGGCCTCGAGTCTGCAATCTTTTATGCCATGTTGTCTCAACAGACACTTACCATATCTTATGCAACAATATTAACTTGGGCGGCAGATTTGCACATTGATGTCACATACAAAGAGTGGGATAGTGTTTGTGAAACCAGATAAGAGACATTAAAATTAGATTAATCCAGTTTAAGATTCTTAATCGTTTTTATTGGACTCCGACCCGGCTGTTTAAGCTGAAGTTGAGGGACAATGCAGTCTGCTGGAAGTGCTGCAGCTCGGAAGGGACTCTTCTTCACCTAGTCTGGGAATGTCCCATGATTCAGAACTACTGGCTAAAGATTCATGATTGCATTGAAAACCCGGATTAGCTTGGAAGCCTGCCCGAGGCTTTATGTTTTGAATGATCCACAAATGACATCCAATTGTGGAGCAGTGGACTTTGTTCAGACCGGTGTAATGGTTGGAAAACAAATAATAATGAGAAACTGGAAGAACCCGGGTGAGCATGGAGTTGGCAGAAGTGGCTTCATATGAAAAAATGTCTGTCAACATCAATGACAGGGCAGAAAAATATGAGACTAAATAGGGGAAATATGTGCAATACATTGCTACCAGATAAGAATGTGGCGCTATAGTAAAATTGTACATATGATCCATGTGTTTTTATTTATTTAGTTATAATTATTTTTAATTTATCTGTTATCATTTATTTATTTTATCAGCATATCATTTATTTATTTATTCATTCATTTATTTTGTATTTTCAATTTTTCTTTAAGTTGATTTCTATCACCTCTTTTGGCTTAATCCTTTTCTTTTTCTTTTTTACTTAAACTGTCATCACTTTGGGATATAAATTAAGATGTCAATGACAATGCAGACTACACTGTTGACTGTGGTGTTCAAAAACTCAAAAATGACTAATTACAAAAAAAACTACAAAAGAAAAATATAAGTTATACAAGATTTAAATTGGCAACATCAGAACAGAGTTGCAAATAAAATTCATCATTAAAAGGATGTTTTTTCTTACTGTCATGATGCAAATCCTTCGCCAACAACGATCTAAGTGGGGGATAAAAACAATATTTAAGCAAAACCATGATGTCTCCCTAATCCTCTGCTTTGCACACACAACCATGGTTGATTGTATATATACAGTATATTGTTTTTTTATACCGATAGTTTGGGAAATGCCTGAAATCGGCCGATAACAATGGCCTGTCGATATATCAGCCGGGCTCTAGTAAAAAAAAATAATTTAACTAAACTTCCTTCTAAAAGTAGCAGGCAAAGCGTATAAGTAGTATAGAAATGTATTTGGTGAGTGACAGGATTTTTTCCAGTCTACTGTATACAGCTTTTGGAGATGATCTCATGCAGCTGCCTCGCTGTGTGTGCACTCACCTGCCTGTCATCCTTGAGGGAGCCAGTGGCTGGCACTTCCACCAGTGTGGATGATGCTTATGCCTATGACATTGAGACAATATGTGTGTGAGTGTGTAAGCATTAGTGGATGGGTAAATCCTCACTCGCACTCTCAATTTGGCATTTTTTTGGTTTGTGCCATCATAAACATTCAAGTCAAGCACTTTACATTTGTAAAGTGGGTAACATCTGAATCAATGTCAATGATTTACATGCCCACAGACAACTCATGAACTCTTAAATACGGTATAGAATGCTGTATTTAATGTATTATTCCAGCTCCTGTCTGCTGTGTGTACACACTGTCAATTCAAATCTGTGACAAGCAGCGACATAGCCCCTGCATATGATATTTTTTTAAGGGTATTTCCAGGAGAATGTGTATTGGATGCCGAAGGCACTTCTGCCCACTGAGCGCCTACATATCTGCAGAATCCAAAACCTTTCAGCCACATAACTATGCACAGCAACAGATTGGCAGGAAGCTAAGGCACACTGAAAATGTGTTAGTCTTAGCAAATTAAGGCTGAGTGGGGCTGTGTAGCAATAACGCTAGAATCAAGATATTTCCTTTCCTCTTTTTCTCTACCATGTTCTCAGTACAATCTCTGATTGGGGTCTATTCTTGCTCCCATTAGCCTCTCCCCTCTCTCTCTCTCACACACACACACAGAAAACCTGTCATTGGTATGTGGGTGTTTTGGTTCCAGTTCCCTGTGGTTGTGAATTCTGTGAAACTGTAAAATGAAAAAATTGATAATAATGAACTAACCAAAAATAAACTCCCATATCTCACTTTGTTTCATGTGTGAAATGTATGATGACATGGCACTCCATTTCCCACCAGTAAGACATGATCACAGCTATAGGCAGTGTGGTGGAACCTCCACTTATTGGTGGAAGAAGTACTCAGATATTTTACCTAAATCAAGGTATTTACAAGTAAGAGTTCTGAATTTAAAAGTTGTTCTTAAGTAAAAGTTCAAAAGTAGTGGCACCAAAATATACTTAAAGTGCCAAAATAAATGATGTTGTATTACTCAATTACAACTATACATGCATCAATGTGTTAATTTTAATGGTGTAATGTGTTAATGTAGTTACATTCCACCGTACTTGTACCATTTATCTGAATTGGTTCTTCTGTTTTAAGTAACAGATCCAGTAACAGATTTCTTCTGAAATAGAGCAGATCATGTGGGCCATGCGAGCCATCAGGACTCAGATCTGATGTTTTTTAAATGTGAATTAAAATGTTTAATGTGCATAAACAAAAGTTGTGGCAACAGTTTATTAACTCTGCCAACTGCACTCATTTAAAGATGTGTAAACATGTAAAAATGTAAAGAACTTCAACCCCGACAGGTTCATCTTTACTGAGCAGGCAAACAGTTTCACAACTTGTTTGATTGAAAACTTAATCAAAACCACAATCTCATTTAACAGAAGTAATCTGCACTCATCTTTTTTGGCTTACACTTGTCAAAACAAACCAAAAGCCACCTTAAATATGACAACATGCCGATATGCTGAGGCGCACTGTGACATATTGTCTCCTCTTATTTCTTTCTTCTTTCATTTCAGCTGATAAGATAATTGGTTTAAGCTACTCTCTTTCTATCTTGGTTTTAGAGTACCTTTAGTGGCAACACATCCAAACAGGTAAAGAGGGGTTGTAGAGCTCAAAGCTAGCGGCTTCTACCTGTCTGGACATTTTCAGAGCTTTGAACTTCCCCATGGAACAGCTAGTTGTGTTAAGCTTCTTGATGAAGGCCTGCAGGAGTGTGTGTGTGGCTTTTATAAGTAACTTGACAAGTGGTTCTTTTGGTCAGTGTGCAGAAATGGTCAGCAAGTGCAGTGGCTTGCAGTTCATGAGGAGAACTGGTACTGTGAAAATATTTTTTTTTTTGTGCACCCTCTTCTGGGGGAGCATTGTTAGTTCCCCTTCGAGGAGAACTCGGGTTACGTATGTAACCCTGGTTCCCCGAGATAGGGGAACTATAGAGACATAGTGTCGTAACGTCGGTCTGTTACGACACTATGGGAACGCCTATAGTGTCATCAATCGACATGAGTTCAGTGTCCCTGTCTTATTGAAGGGGGAACTGAGGGCGGGTTCAAAAGATGTAACCCTGGTTCCCAAAATTTCAACAAAATAGGGGAAATGAGACACATTTTTGCAACGTGCCCCATCCTGCTTTGATTTTGTCCTTCAGCTTTATGCCAGTGAAATAATGAATTGTTGGAATACTACTTTCCCAACTCATAAAATACTGACGCTTGGTCAGTGTCTCTCAGTGTCGGATACCAACGCAGAAATCACGCTTCAGCGTATGAATGGAACACACCGGGCAGAGCAGCAGCTCTTCCGCGGTGCTGTAGGATTACGTAGCAATAAGAAAGACGGTAGCGATTGGTAGGAAAAACAAAAAATCTGAGTAAGGAGTGTGGTTGGGTGGTGGAAGGGTGAAACAACACAGGACTTTCACCCAGGAGATCGGGATTTGTGTCCCGTTGGTGTCCTGTGTGTCACTTAAATTGTGTAACTCCACCGGCAATCTTATCCTGAACCTAACTGTCCGGTTCTTGTGCCGGATGTCAGTTACATTTACGTCCCCGACCCAGAGCGTTAAATAGTAACGCCGAGAGTCCTGAACAAGCGCGTCTAAACATGACACCAAAGGGCTAGACACTATAAGAGACTTTTTGCATCAGTAACTAACGCCATGGGCACCTAACTAAGCGTTGCTTTTTGATGCGCTGGGAGTGAGAATTTGACTTCAACACATTCCATTCTTCGTGTTCTTCAATCCACCCTGATGGTGAGCACCAGGCAGCACACACTTGGTTATTGTTCAGGCTTTGTTGCAAACTGGGCTTCAAATGACAAACATATATGCACAGTAACTTCATGAAACAGATATAGATCAGTATCAGTATTATATCACTTGGTTCAAATTGTCAGCAAATAGAAATCCATGTAAAATTATAAATATGTTCAAAACACTTTCTGTGGGGTTTTGGTGACTGTGTTGCAAAGTCCTTACATAGAGTACACTTCAAGTGTATTCCGGTTTCATCATTCAGTTGCATTCAGTTGCATTTTTAAGCAGTTTTTTTCACCTCTTCTGCTTATTGTTTGCACTCTGCAAAACACAACCCTGGCCCTACAGGGTTGGGTAGCTAATCAACGTTCTAACTCTAGCTTTAATGGAAGGTTTGATAAATATGTATGAAGTTATGCTTCACATTCCTAATCAAATCAGTGTGCACAACAGAGAGCATTGGATGGGGTGGTGCATAATCTATTTGCACACATTTTACTTTTAGAGAAAGGATTCTCTTAAATCAAATATTCATTGGATGTATAAGTAGTCTTAAACTGAAATAGAGTGCCCTTTGGTAAACACAGAATACACATTATGGTTTACAATACTCCAAACCTTTATTCCTTTAACATTTGGCTCCCAAGTGGTATCTCTTTTATTACTTTCAAATCCCTTCTGCTGAAACAAAATCAGACTAGATGAGAAATGGGGAATCACAGTTAATTTCAACTAGGGCTGCATGACGTTGGGAAAAAAAATCCCATTCCGATATTTTTTTCCCAACAGTATATATTGCGATATTGCGAGCCATCAATCCAGGCTAAAGTCAGTAATTACCATTTCCTGATAATAATAATTCCTCTAATAAACAAGCTTCATTACAAGTGACAAAAATGTCACATTCTGTAAACAGAAAAGCAGTTCACATTTTTAAATAAAAAAGCAGCTTTACACCAACCCCTTGATTGGTTTATAAAAATATAACTTTAAATAAATATATTTTTTATAAAACAACAAGCCTTTTGGTTCACAATCTTTTGTTTTAAGTCAACTTTTCATAGCCAAACTGCCAAAGTAAAACAGCGTTGGTCATCATAACAATGGCTAAACAAATAAAGTTTAAATAAAACTTTAATACATTTTAGCAGTATGTATACTGTATCTGTCAGATAGTGACTTTTTATTTCCTCTGTGAGGAAATGGACTGTCAGACTTATGTAGGGCTCCGTTGTCCTGCTGAACCACAAGTCTGTTAGAGCTGCATAGTATTCCAATCTAGGATTAGCATTTTTCATACAGCTCTTTAATAAAAAATATGTGCGGGTTGGTATAACATACCTCTTGTCAAGCGATCGGATCATTAAATCCCTCTGTGGCAATGGTGTGTAACGGCAACATATCTTTAGCAATATGAAACATTATTGCGTCTTTTTTTTTTTTATGTCTGTAGTTGAGATCCTTTGTGGTAAGGTGTCATACTGGCAAAGGCACCGCAAATAGTTTTTTGTTTTGGTTGACATCCAGATTTGACTTTGTATTCATCGTAAAGAGCTTTGTGGTGCCGATTTAATTGATTAGACAAATTAGTGGTGTTTCCTTGTTTTGTGGCCACTACTTTATAACACTCTTTTTGAAGCCAAAATAGTCCAAAATAGCTGAATTTGACTTTCTTTTTCATACAAAACCATCTTTTTTTGCGGCGGATCCTTTTCGTTGCTTATTTTTTGTTACAGAACTGCCAGAGAATGTTGGCTGTGAGCAGCGGCACAACAAACCAATCACTGTGCAAGCATGCGGAGCGTTTATGACACCCCTGCAACAAACAATACAACAAACTCTTGTAAAATGTTACCCATGGTGGTACCCTTCTTCACATCTTCAATGCATGTTCCGCGCATGCACACATTGCAATGTCGATGCTAAAACACAAAATAGTTCAGCCCTAATTGCAGCGACAATTACAGTGCAGCGAGTTTCTTTCAAATGATCGGCTTTCCATTTGGAAATCAACTTGTATACAATTGTGATGATGCAATGAATTAGTACCGAGATAGCTCTATTTTGAATATTCTAACAGCTGTAATGGAATCACCAACTGTTAGTAAGAATAAACAGGAGAGTATAACAGGCATACATACAGAGGTACCTACCGTAAAAGTCAATGCACACATTGCACACGTGCGCTGTGGCATTTGCACATCCCCAAACACATACATCACACTCTCCGTCTGAACCTCGGACCTCATGAGACATTAGGATGTGATGTGACTGATACAGCATTATTCACTACATTTGCCAGGTAGCAGCAGGTGTTGATGTCCTCCCAGTAAGAAGATGATGTTTGTTCTTTGCTAATGTTGTGTCAACATTTTTCTAAAAGGGCACGTCTCACTTTCAACATATGGAGTGAGGTCTAAAGCATTCATGTGAAGCTTGAAGCAAACAGAATTATTAAACAGAAGAAAAACATTATTTTGTTGTTTTCTTTTGAAGAAAATGATTGTCACCATAAAATAAAGATACATCATAGATTACTTATATTATTACTGTCAAAGGGCCACTTTCTGAATAATTTGTACCTAAGGTTTTTTTATGACATAAAAGCTGCAGATTATAAATGAGGTGGAGAGATCTGAACAGACCACTCCCTATATACCAATTTATTATATCATATCAATTTAGGTTCACATTAAATCTTGGCCCACCTAGTTTTAATTTACTTTATAAGGATGCAATGAAAAAGTCAAAGTTATTTTGACTTTTTCAAAATCAAAGTATGTCAATAAACTATACATGTCTGGCACTCAATGTGATTCTCATTTTACAATGTGGCCCTTAGTGAAACTGAGCCTGAGGAATCATTGAGTCTTCCAAAGCCCAATGACACATACAGTCCCTCCAGCATGTTCTGGCTCTACCTCAGGGTCTTCATGAAGAAGGACATACCCAAAAACCTCCAGAGATAGGCAAGAGGCAACATAATCAGAGGCACAAATCACCTCAACTGACTCCTTTCAAGTTCTGACGTTTTCCCATTCTGGTTCAGCCCGCTTTACCCAAGGCACCAAGCCACATCAATTAATGAACACATGCGTCTCCAATGTGTCCTCACAGCACTGTCGTGGTCCTTGTGACAAACCAGCACAATTCCAACACTTTATCAAAGCCTTCAACCTTGGCCTGCTGTGCTGTGGAAAAACACTTGCACCGTGGCAGCATGGTATCAATAGTTGCAGTTGGTCATGACTGCATAAGTGAACCTAGACACTGTGAATAAACTCTATGACTGGAAAAACACATTTAACAGAATGTAAACTGTAGTGGTGAAATTGCAATTTAATAGGAATTATGAGGAATAAAAAAGTATTCAGGCGTAATAAGGAATGGAAAACACAATTTAGCAAATAGCCAAGGATATAGTTATAACAATATATGTGTGAATGTTTAACAACAAAAGTTGATAATACTGACCATTTTTGCATGTTTACAGAACATAAACATTATAACAAAACTATATTTTTTCATTTATGCCATGGCCTTTTCAAATTTGAACATACTATAATGTAAACAATTTCGTCAAGAACATTTTTTGCAATTGTTAGTAGTACCACTGTGCCAGATCAGTTGAAGTTACCTGTCAGCTCTATCCTGCAGGCTCCTAACTTACTTCTTTCCTGTCATCCCATTTTTAGACTTTTAGACATGGCTGTTGAAAAAAAAAACATGCCAGTCACCATTGTGTAATTTTGTAACATTACAACAGGTCTCTCTCTCTCGCTCATCAGCAGACTCTGAAACAAGCAAAGCCCTGGGTAGTTGGGTTTTTGCCAAGCATGCAACATGAGTGTCATTTTTACAATGCGGCTTGACATCACAGTCCCACCGCAACACTGCAATTTGTGAGATAAAGGTGCTCCGTGGCGCTTTGAAAGGGAAAAGGGCACATGAACAATAAGGACACTGCTCTGCCTGTTTAGCTCAGCTTGAAAGTTTGTTAAATTTAGTTTGAACATCCAGGGAAGGTGGCAAGTTGCTTTCCATCCCCTGTAATGATGTGGATGAACAAATTCAGCCAAAATGGAGGACAATTATGGTCAGACTGAAGACTCCCAGCAGGTTTTTGAGAGATGCATTTTTTCTGCTTCCTGCTGTGTCACAGGAAAGAGGCTTTTTGGTTATAGTTACACAACGGTTGCTTTATTGGATTTCAACTTTTAATAGGTGCACAGAGACAGGAGATGGTAGAGTAAGGGAAGGTCAAGTAAGGGAAGGTCAAAGAGAGATGTAGATGCTAAAATAAAACAGAGGGAGTGAATGTCCAGCTCTATCATCAGACAAGAACGCTGGAAGATATTGTTATGTGTAATGTCCACATTTTCACAACATCTCCCATGGCAGCAAAGGTTAAGGTCAGGGTTACCTCAGTTGTGGCAAGGCAAGTGTGCTTGTTTAGTACCTTTCAACAACAAGTCAATTAAAAATGCTTTACACAAGACATAAAAAGGCATTATGACTTGATATAATAAAAAAAGAAGGTGATATGACGTTAAGATTGAATAACACGAGAAAATATAACTTACAGCGTAGCAAAAGTGCATTGCAAAATATGAATAAATTACTTATGTAAATTAATTTGAAAAAAGGCAGTGGACACAGAACATTTAAAGGTTCAAATAAAAAAAAAAAACAGAGTTATATCAGACCTCACGTTTTCTGGCAGACAATTCCATACTTGGGTTGGATGGTTTGGACATGTAGCGTCACTGTGTCCACGTTCGGACACGTATTGGCCAACGTTCTATCAAAATATCTGTTAAAATATGAATATAAATGATCTATTGTTGTTTTAAGTTAATTTAATGGTGTAAAACTATCGTGTGACTTCTTACCTTTCTAACGATATATGGTGTTAACTTGTTACTTTAGCTTTTACTTTACAAGAGACAGCTAAAGTACGCTATCGCCGGTAAATCAGCCTTGCGCTACCCTTGGCCATAACCGGACACCGCTACAGACAGTTAGTTAAAGAAAGTCCCGTCAATGGATCGGATCTTACTTCTATCCTTTCCGATAAAATACCATGCCTCAACAACTCTGAATTATGCAATAGGAGCTCCTTAATGTCCACTTCAGTAAAAATAGAGGAAGAAATTCCATCGCCCGAGCGTTCTTACATCTTTTCCTCTTTCATATACTACTGAGACATCTAATTGTCCATGTACATATAGGACATTTCATACGTAGATTGTTAGATTGGTATACATCAATTCTGTTAACATTTTGTTGATGATCGGAAATGTAAAGTACTGCGAAAAGACCAGAAAGTCCATCAGGCTGAAGGTGTCCGGATATGGCCAATAGCAGCGAGTGGTGTCTGAACGTGGACACAGTGACGCTAGATGTTGAACAGAAAAGGCCCAAGAATAGAGCCTTGGGGAACTTCATGTTTTTTTTCTTCACTCAGATGTTTAATTACCGACTGATGCAAAGATTTAAACCAGTTTAGCACTGTACCATAACGCGCCACCAAGTTTTCTTGTCTTTGTAGTAATATGTTAACCCTTGTGTTGTCTTCCAGCCAAAGAGAGTTGTGTTGAATCAATCATGTTATTTTGGGTAGTTAAAAAGAACATTGATATAGGAAAATGGGTCAATTTGACCCAAGGACAACATGAGGGTTAAGGCTAACCATGTTGAATGCAACACTGAGATCCAATTATAAGAAAAAAAAGTTGTTGTTTTTTCTGAAGGAGTTATTAATTAAATAACTCTTGTTCACCACAAATTCTTTGAAATTCTTGTTTTACTGTTTTTTGCTATAAAATTGAGTACATGACATTCCAAAATTAATGAAAGTAGGCTCAAACTGTGGTGTGGTTGAAAATCATGACTTTGGGTAAAAAAGCTGTTGTGGAAAATGGGCAAGATGCAAGAGACAATTTCTCACGTTGAGGCTAACCATGTTGGCTGCAACACTGAGAAAACCAACAACACAAAAAAGGCGTTGTTTTTTCTAATGCCAACCTCATAACTCCACGTTCACGCATCAAACATTTAAATTCTTGTTTTACTGTTTTTTCAGTTATCATTCACTGCGGTGACTCAAGGGCAGCAAATTACATGTCTAATTAAATGTGTGTGGAACTACACTTAGCAAAATGGTGAATTTTGTATGTCACAGTCACTACACACGTCCCCCCAGAATTCACCATATCAGAAGAAGAATTAAACAGTCAATGGGTAGGTGGGCCAACCTAACGTCCCACAATCACGCATCACAACATTTAAAGGGGGGTTCCCCGAACAGCTGGTGCCTCGTCATAACACGGGTGTGGGGCACAAGCGGTGGGAGGCTCGGGAGGGGGCGGGTTTTGGGGTGGGGGCAGAGCCAGAGGCCGACCACGTCGTGGGGGATTGGCCAGGTCAACAGGCCATGTCCAAGTGAGCTGGTTTGAGGCAGTCAATGGAAAGTCGCTCTGGTTTACCACCCTTGTCCACTACAAAATATTTGTCACCCGACTCCAAAACACGAAATGGGCCCTCGTAGGGCGGGCATAGCGGTCCCTTGTGGGCCTCCTGGCGGACGAAAACATAGTCAGTTGTCTGAAGCCCAGCGTGGGATGTGTGACTGAGGAAGTCCGTGACGCGAAGTGGGGACAGGCACAAAAAGCCTGGCATTGTCCAGTAAAGTAGACCGCTGGAGAGATGCAGACCAGGGAACCGTGGCACTAGGGACAAAATCCCCTGGAACCTGCAGCAGCTGTCCATAAACCAGCTCCGCTGAAGAGGACTGAAGGTCCTCCTTCGGCGCAGTCCTGATGCCCAGCATCACCCATGGGAGCTTGTCAACCCAGTTGCTGTCTTTAAGGCTGGCACGCAGGGCAGCCTTCATTGACCTATGAAAACGTTCACAGAGTCCGTTAGCCTGCGGGTGATATGCGGTCGTGCGGTGGAGCTTCACTCCAAAGTTCCGTGCGACAGCATTCCACAGCTCAGACGTGAATTGCGCTCCCCGGTCAGAGGAGATGTCTGATGGAGTGCCAAAACGGGCAACCCAAGTGCCGATAAATGCCCGTGTCATCTCGACCGCCGTCACTGACGTCAGTGGCACAGCCTCAGGCCAGCGGGTGGTCCTGTCAACCATGGTAAACAGGTATGTGAACCCGTTGGAGGAGGGCGGGTTTAGAACCTGGGTGGGAGAGACCATGAATGGCATCAAAAACTTTACGTCTCCATCCCGTGGGGACGAGTGGCCGAGGACGTCCTGTGGAGACATCACACAGGAGTGTGGTGCCGGCATCGCCAAAAATAACCTTCTCAACTTGTAGCCCTGTAGTCGAGGTTTTCAGGAGTTCCACGTCCGGGTCTGTGGTCTGATCCGTTGCCATGTGGTTGTAATCCAAACCAAGATGGACTGCCCCTGCTACGGCCCGTGACAGGCAGTCCGCCACGTGGTTGCTCTTCCCGTGCTGCAAGTCCGTAGTGAACTCCGAAATGTAGGACAGATGACGTTGCTGGCGGGCGGACCACGGCTCAGCCAACTTGGCCATGACAAAAGTCAGCGGCTTGTGGTCCACAAAAGCAGTGAAATTTCGGCCTTCCAGCAGGAAATGAAAATGTCTGACGGCGAGGTAGAGACCCAACAGCTCTCGGTCGAAAGTGCTGTACTTCCTCTCACTGGGGCGTAACTGACGGCTAAAGAAAGCCAGCGGCTGCCAGGCCCCACCCACCCACTGCTCGTAGACAGCCCCAACAGCGTAGTCCGAGGCATCTGAGGTGATGGCGATGGGGGCTGTAGGAGAAGGGTGAGCCAGCAGGGTGGCGTTCGCTAGGGCTTCCTTAATGGCAGCGAACGCCTTGTCCCGGCTCTCAGTCCAGTCCACAGCTTGCTTGGGTTTACCTTTCAAAGCCTCATGCAAGGGCTGCATGAGCTGAGCGGCGCGAGGAATGAAGCGGTGGTAAAAATTCACCATGCCCAGGAACTCCTGCAGGGATTTGACAGTGAGGGGGCGTGGAAACTGTGCGACCGCCTCCACTTTACAAGGGAGGGGGACTGCCCCGTTCTCAGTGACTCTGTGTCCCAGGAAGTCAATGGTAGAGAGACCAAACTGGCACTTGGCAGGGTTGATAATTAGTCCATGTTGGCTAAGCCACTCAAACAGGGTGCGAAGGTGTGCCAGGTGTTGAGATTTGGATGTGCTCGCCACCAGGATGTCATCCAAGTACACAAAAAGAAAAGGCAGGTCCCGCAAAACTGAGTCCATGAGGCGTTGAAAAGATTGAGCTGCGTTTTTAAGTCCGAATGGCATGCGCAGGAACTCAAACAGACCAAACGGCGTGATCACTGCTGTTTTGGGAATGTCCAGGTGGTGTACTGGCACCTGATGATATCCCCGTACAAGGTCCACTATGGAAAAGATTACCTTTCCCGCCAGGTGCGCGGAGAAATCCTGTATGTTCGGGACTGGGTAGCGGTCAGGTGTTGTAGCCTCATTAAGCCGTCGGTAGTCGCCGCACGGGCGCCAGCCGCCGCAAGGTTTGGGGGCGATGTGGAGGGGTGACGCCCACGGGCTGTTGGAACGGTGGACTATACCCAGGCGTTCCATATTTGCAAACTCAGCCTTTGCAACGGCAAACTTGGTCGGGTTGAGGCGCCGAGCGCGGGCGTAAACGGGCGGACCCGTAGTGGTGATATGATGCTCCACACCATGCTTCACGGCAGATGTAGAGAAAGTGGTCTGCGTGAGGGCTGGAAAACCGGCAAGCAGACGGTGGAAGTCATCCACAACTGAGATCATGCTAGACAGTCTTACGGAATCCCCCCCGCCGAGTATGCACGTATAAGAGCAAAACGTGACAGCATCAATCAAACGGCGGTTCTTTACATCCACCAACAGTCCATGTGCACACAAAAAATCGGCGCCGAGGAGGGGAATGGCGACCTTGGCTGTAACAAAATCCCAGCCAAACCGCTGTCCTTCGAAACACAATTCCACGTACCTCGTCCCATATGTGCGGATGGGGCTGCCATTTGCAGCTTCCAGTGGGGGTCCGTGGCCGCCGGTCACCATGTCCAAACGGGATGCAGGCAGGACGCTCCTCTGTGCCCCCGTGTCGCACAGAAAACGTCGTCCGGAGATGCTGTCACAGATGAAAAGCAGCCTGCCCAAGCGGCCGACGCTCATGGCCACTATTGAGCGCCGGCCCCGGCGTTTCCCGACCCGCTAAAACTGCATGGCGAACGGCATTTGCTAGCCTTGGGTCCAAACTTCGCATGGTAAAAACACAAGCCTGAAGGCCGTTGTGGACCTGAAGACTGCCGCTGGCGAGAAGTGGTTGCAGCAACGAGTGTGGAGTCGTCCAGTGTCACTGGAGCGATGTGCGCGGAAAAGTCGCCGCCACACAATTTCCCTGACTCGCCAGGAAAAACTTATCAGCCTCCTCGGCCAGTCTCCGACAGTCAATGATTGTGGTGTTAGCTAGTGCAGCTCTAACTTGGGAAGGCAGCTGACGCAGGAAAAGCTGAACGAACAGAAAATCGGGTCTGTGTTCACCCAAAAGGTCCAGCATGCGGTCCATGAGCTCAGACGGTTTGCTGTCACCCAGTCCTTGAAGAGAGAAAAGCCTACTGGCTCTCTCGGCGTCCGACAGTTCAAATGTTTTCAACAGGTGGGCCTTGAGTGCTGCGTACTTCCCAGTTGCCGGAGGGTTTTTTAGCAAGCTCACCACTCTGGACGCCGTTGAATTTCCTAGGGCAGACACAACGTAGTAGTACTTTGTTGTATCCGCGGTGATCTCCCGCAACGCGAACTGCGCTTCTGTCTGGGCGAACCATGCAGACGCCGATGATTCCCAGAATTCGGGGAGTTTGAGGGTGACAGCGTTTGCGGTCATGATCGTGACGTGTCTCTGGATCCGTCCAGCAGACTAAAGTCGGGGTCACCAGTGTGGAAATTGCGGCAAGATGCAAGAGACAATTTCTCACGTTGAGCACACGAAATGCGTGGCTCGTTTATTAACAGGAGAAAACCAACAACACACAGAATAAGGCGCTGAGCCTAATGCCAACCTCATACGTCCCACGTCATCACACATCACAACATTTAAAGGGGCCGTGTTCCCTGAACAGTTATCATTAACTGGTGACTCAAGGGCAGTAAATTACATGTCTAATTAAATGTGTGTGGAACTACACTTAGCAAAATGGTGAATTTTGTATGTCACAGTCACTACACTGTAAGGTCTGTGAGAAAACACAAACTGGTCTCCAACATGAAAGTCAGACTACACACCCAACCTCCACATCCCTGCTTTCTGTATTGCTCAAGGGCTACCATAAAAATCTAAATGATGGATGTTTAAAGAAAACAAAACTGCAATTCTAAGCTTTATAGGCTGCAGCAGCTTCTAGTCTATTGATCTTGGTGCTGAGAGTATTTTTGGAAGACAAAGTCCAAATCAATTTTAATGACAACTTAGATTAGGTCAGACCTTCGTTTGGTCATAAAAAGTACTAATTCACAGCATACCAGTCAGGCACACTGCTAAATCACATTCTGTTTCTTTAACTACCCTCCAACATGCTGCTTTCTAAATAATGTATCCAAACTAACAAACATATTGAAAGAAACAAGAATTTAAATCAGTGGCCATTAGGAAGCTTTCTTCAGATCATTTCAAATCATGTCAGAGGAACTTTGTAGCTCCAAACGATACACCACTGTATCAAGAGTAGCCTGAATTCGTCCCAATTTTCACCTTTAGCAGTTGCACTAACATGGAGTATCGACATAACTTTAGAACAGATGAGCAGCCACTACTTTCCACTCTATTTTCTTATTAGTATTCTGTGTGCATGGGGTTTGTTGTCTCTCCCATCAACATGAGGTGTTGGTAACATGCATGGCACAGACCCAATTCTGGGTAGCAGCAAAGCTGGCAGAGAAATCGGAATATTGACTCTCTATAATTTACATCAGTGAGTTTAGTGCCAACCATTATTGCATGCTAAACACCAATAAATAAGTAAAGATGTCGGCAAACAAATACAATACTGGACCAACCAGACTGACAGCCCAGTCATGGCAAATAGTCTATGGGGATATAACTGAAACACATGCTTTGAGTTGTGTGTCTGTATTTAATCTTCTATTGGCAGATGTCAGAACAATCAGCTAATTCTTAAGAAAAAACAGTCACAAGTCCTCATGAGTTTTTCTGGGAGCTTAACAGAGATGCCCTTTCATCTACAGTGGCATAACATATGAGAAACAGCAGATCTCAACTGCAAGATTGTGGTGGTGTAATTGGAATAAGTGGACTGTACTCGCAGCAGAGGGCTTGATTGACATACCAGGGATAGCATCTTGACAAGTCAGTCAACATCACTCCCTACCACACACTGACGTATTCCATTTATAGAGTAACCTTCCTGTCACTTAAATGCACGCTATATGACAGTGTGGACCGTTATAGCTTTTTAAAGTTGAAAATTAAAAAGAAAGAGGCACTAAAAGAGACAGTGCAGTTGTAGTTTATATGTTATGCATCAATGTGGCTTAAAGTGAAGACAAAAGTTTACAGCTTCAAGCATCATTAGCCGTCCTATTTTCCTTTTTTATTATTAGCTGTCCTTACCTAGGGGAGACGGAATTATCAGGGCAGCGGCTGCAACAACGATTTTTTTCTATTTAATATGGAAGTCAGGAACATACCGGGAAGTCCACACCAGGTTCACACCGTCATTGAGTTTGCAGCTGAATATCAGCCCCATCGGATCAGTTTTGCCAGAGTTACAGTAGTCAACAGTCATGACTAAGACTGTTCTATGCTGCAAAACGGACCATATTGTCCACATCATTCCAACCAACTTATAATTGTCTACGTCCATTTTTTTTTTCGTAATTGCTTTCTTTTCATAGTTGAATTGCATTATTTCTGGGCAGAGCTTCCCAGCGCTTTGCGGCCAATCGCCGGGCTTCCGTGACCAGTGTGAAGGTATGTTGTTTTATTGGAGGGCTATTCTTCCTGTGAGGGTTGAGAGGGTTACTTTAAAAATTTATTCTGATACAATCACAAATAACCTGTTTAACAAGTATAGTCAACAACCTTATCAAAATATCAGAATATAAAGGTAACATAACTTGATTGCTTTCCGTTACTTTTTGTTTACCTCAATAGTAAATGTGTAAATAAAGATGAGAGAAAATAAATGACGGAAGGTGACTTTACTTTAAATTTAATACACAGTTCTGTATTCTGCAAGACAACACAATAATGGTCCTAAAAAAAAAAGTGTCCTCTGCTAACTGTACTTTTAAAAAAAACTTACTTTTCGTTACCCTATAGACCAACAATAAGAGAACAAGGCCCTCAAGGCCAGAGTGTGAAGTGTTGTAATGTGTGCACATGTGCATGGTAGTGTTGAGATGCATCTAAGCAAATGGCTTTATTTTAAAAAAGTATTCAGAGATTGTAATCCTGCTAATAATCCCCATTTTTACCTAATGTAAAAAAAGGTATATATACTATACCTTTTTTGTATGTTTATTACATACCACAGTTTTATGTATTACGTTACTGCCTAGGCCTGATTCCTGTTATCATTTGCAAAGCCTGTACATCAGAACATACACCAGTACAACCAGTCTAGTAGATCCGACTAGAATGACCAATTTAACAATGGTCAGCTAAATGCATTTAGGCGTTAGTGTGTACACTGCTACTTCTTTGTTCATACTCTACTGCAGCTGAGAAACATTACTCATCTCTCAAAAGTTCCTCCTAGCTGGCTGGCAAAGTCTGGCATGATGGGTTCATTCAGCAACCTCCTAGGTCCTACCCTCCAGCATCAACATCACATGCTCATATCCACTGGATTTTTCATAAAGGACATTGCCATTGTGACTCTCCTGTCCTCGACCCATTTAGTATGTTCATGAGTTATTTATTGACAATATCAACCCCTTTGTAGCTTACATTCCCTTCCGAGGCACATACCCGTGAGTGCGCACACACACACACACACACACACACACACACACATAGAATACTCTGATGCACATATGCCTTCTTTTTACAGCCATATAAGATTCTGTATTTACTTATTGATGATAAAAACATATTTGAGTCTCTGGAAACCTGGTGTCAGAGACCAGAATTTGGTATTCCAGTTGCAGGACGCTACAATAGCCAATCTTGTTATAGGCAGTCAGATATAAAACAGTATAGACAGTCAGAATTGAATCCTGGGAGTTGTATATAAACTTTAGAAATGCAACCCCTACTGCTAAGTGTTAAGGAAAGTTTGAAGGTATACTCAATGGACAAAATTTAAATCATACATCATTATAGCCTCTTTTGCCAAATACATACCACAATAGCACAATCCATGCCACAATTCTTTAAAAACGTATTAAACATACATAAAAATCTACTGTTTCAATCAAATATCAAGACACCACAAATGCACAGTTGAAATTAAACTTATATTTAAATTAACTTCATATGTCTGGCTTATTATAATACTCACATGCCAGATACAGTAACTGGGCACTGAAAACACTCCATTAAGTCCACACAGTCAGGATCCCCTCTTCTTGACATGATAATAACACTGTAAAACAAATAAGGGTTGAATAAAGCCCTACCTAAGCCTAATCATTAGTTTTATCTTAACTTTAAAATGCACTTTATCAAAGGAATATTTCATGGCCATCCAGTATGGAGATGAGGTATGATTGCAGGGGCCAATTGCTCTTTGACTCCCTCCAACTTGCCATTATTTAATTTAAAATAAAATAGGGACACCCTGTCATGCATTGTCACTGCCTTCTTCTTACTCCGCTCCTTTGAAAAGCTGGAGGGAAAGTAAGGGAGCAGTAGCTTTTAACTTGGATTCACCTCCCACTGAAAAGAGTGTATATCTAGGCAGCTGGTCAGGCATCATTACTTGCATACTTTCACCTCAGTGTAAAACATCCACATGTCGGGTATTCTTGTAAGTTGGCACTCCACATGTAGCTCCAGGCAGAAGTGTTTGTTTATTCAAAGCTCTGTCAGGGTTTCCACTGGCATCCTCAAAGTGTCACTGTCTCTTTGCATCAAACTCAAAAGGGACTGGAGGCACTCTGGGAATTGCAGCAGAATGTTCATGTCAGTGCCTTAAAGTAATCCATGCAGCTTAGTTAGCCTGCTAGCGGAGTTCACTGCACTGAAAATCCTGCTGGCCATACAGTTAATCAATATGAGCATGTACGTGCAATAACTTTTCTGCCTTCCCTTTCATTATATCTCTATCTTCTCTATTCAATGTTTTCTGTCCTAACCCACTCACAAAGCTGTATTGTGTATTTTACCTGAAATATTTTTATAAATTGAAACTAGCTGACAGATATTGCCATTAGCATCAGTATTAGTTTATTCCTTTGGTTTTCCTTATTTGTTAGAGTTCTGATTATAATTCAGAACTTTACAGCAGCTGAGCGGACATTTAGATTTGAGTATTACCACTCAATAATTGATGGACGAAAGGCAACAGGTACCTCAATTACACATTTTCAAATCTTATTTAAAATCAAATATGAAATTTTGCAAACCATTTTGAGAAGTATCATTGTAGATGATAATGCCCTTTGCACTACATTAACATTCATTGATAATGTATCTATGATCAAAATAAATACAATAAATAAATACAGTCTACATCTTCACTAATACATGGAAGCTTTAAAGTGCTCATTATGTTTATTTTCAGGTTCATAATTGTATTTAGAGTTTGTACCAGAATAGGTTGATGTAGTTAAATTTTCAGAAAATGCCATATGAGCCGTTTGTGAACAGTGTTTTCTGTTGGAGACGGTGAGTCCCTTTGGGGGGGGGGACTTTGGGTTTTTTCACTTTGTAACCTAAAAAAAAGGAAAGCCAAAAAGCATGTTTTTACTTTAGAAAATTGTATATTCTCAACATGAGTCTATTTAATCATCTCAGGGGTATTGTGACCCCTTGTGGCCAATTTAAAAAGGGTACTTCTGGTGGCCAAACGGTGTAAATGTTAATTTCAGTTTTGAGTAATGAATGGTTTTTACTAGTAGGGGAAAATATAGATATAGAAGTATGAAACTGTTTAGCATTTCTTCTATGTCTATAAAAATAAAAATAAAAAGATTTGTTATTAAAGAGTTAAAGTTTGACTTAAAGCTGTATTAAAAAATGTAGTTCTTGGTGATTTTGTCGTTACGAGTAACACACGAGTAAAGTCTTTTCATGCATTGTTAATATAAAGCCAAGGACTCCTAAGCTGAAAGAAAGACGGAGCAGGTACCCCATACTACATTGGCAATATTGTATAAAATTGAGTTGTATATTAAACTGGTCAAAAAATAACGTGTGGGGCGGTCTAAATCCTTCAGCCTTATTCAATACATTATGTTTGAATGTAAATCATAAAGTAAATCCTCAAGCTTAGCTGTATCTGTGTGTGGCTACCTTAGTGGCTATCTTACCTATAGTCAACCAACCTTATCATCAATGTTTTTTTCACAATAAACAAACAAAAAAATACTCCTAATGATATGTTGGATTCATGTTAATGTATATTTTCAGATATTTTATTTTTGGGGAAAAAAAAGAAGACCTAAAAGAGACGATCAAACAAAAATGTGGATTGCTAAGAGAGGGAACAAAATGCACTATTGAAGTACTGGCTTCCCACTTTTCAATTTGGTTCAAACAATAATGCTTTTGTCCAAAATTACATTACAGTCTATGATCTTTGCCATACCCACCTTGCAGAAAAGAATATTGCATCAGTCTTACTGCCAGACTGAATCCTGGAAGGACTTTGGACAATCTTACATTCTAAACATGAGTCTATTTAGTTGTCTCAAGGGTGTTGTGACCCCTCATGGCCAATTTAAAAAAAGGTACTTCTGTTGCAAGAATGGTGGCCAAAAGGTCCATGCTAATTACAGTTTTGAGTGAGCACACGCTGATGACACACTGTATTTATTCCAAACTTCTCTGCCCTATTAGCTTCCTTATCAAAATGCAAATGAAGGATGGAGGTTTGCGGATGTTGACGGGGTGCACGATAAATATTTAAATTACAGAAGCATGAAGGCATAATCAGCACTAAATTATGATGGGTGTGTGGGTATGCTGGGTAGGCAACGCCAGTTCACATAACAGTCCACATTCCTATTTGTAATCAAAAAAATCAATATGCATTCTGCTGCCCACATACATTGTGCAGATTTTAAAATAAGGGCAGCTTTGACACTGACAAATTAAGGCAATTAAGTGTTTCCCTTGGTGGTTGATTTTTGTAGAGATTTTTACTGTGACAAGGAGTAGGAAACAAGTTGAAATATGCTGACATCTTTCACGTCAAGCAGATTTACCAATTCAATACAATTACATTGTATCGAATTTAGACTAGGTGTCACGTCTCGTGCCTAGGTCAATTTTTTGTGTTTAGTTGTTTCATGTTTTCTGTTGGTTTTCCATTTCCTGTTTTATTTTGTAGTCTCTTTGTTCCCTTCTCTTTTGTGTTTTCCCACCTTGTGTGATTGTCTGCCTCACCCTGATTTCTTTCACCTGTTCCCCAGGCCTAGTGTCACCTGTCTTTTGTTTCCTTGTTGCCTCTTGTATTTAGTCTCTGTGCTTTTGTGTCTGTTGTTGATTGATTGTCATTTGTCAATTCGTCGTCAGTCTTTGTGGACAGTTCCGTCCTGTGTATTGCTGTGGTTCTGTGTTCCTGGAGTTGTTTCCATGTTTCCTTCCATGTTCCTGTTTCTCTGCATTTACTCTCTTTCTTAGCTTACTTGTTTGTAAGTCTCTTTGCGTTCACATTAAATTATTATTATTTCAAACTGCTGCACGTTCCTTGCCTTCCTGCACTTGGATCCAAGCCTGCACCGTGACACTGGCTCTGACATGTGACCTGTAGATAAACTACTACTACTTTGAGCGTTTTTAAACTCTCTCCCTCCAACTCTCCTGGTATCTTGCCAAAGCTAATTGGGATATTCTACAAAAACAAGAAAAACAATTTAACTGAGTACGCTTGTGTACTTGAAATGACTATTAAACATTTAGCAAATTGTACAAAACTATATCAATGCATCTCCAGTAACAGTTTGTAGATACAATTATGGCACAGAAGACAGCTCCTCAATATATTCCTTGGCCAAAATTGCAACAACAACAAAAAAACACTAATTGGCCTGAATGAACTCGAAACAGCAAATTCCCAAAGGCAACCACATTACACAGCACTAATTACAGTCCCACTATACAATGATTGCGGTGTGAAAGCACTATGACAAGTTCTCAAACATGTGTTTAATGTAATAATAAAACATCCACTGAATCCTAACCTCTTTCTGCAGGTGGATCACAGGGTGACTTTGTTAGCATGTGAAGTAAATGACATAGTAAGAAAACATTTATAGGCTAATTCGCATGTATATATGGTACACGGTGAATTAAATATTTTCAAACATACAAGGTCAGGACAATACTGTTAATCAAATAACTTTGCATTAAAACCCAGCCCAGGACAGTATTAGTGCAGACCAGGACAGTATTAGTGCAGTTTAAAACCCAGCCCAGGACAGTATTAGTGCAGACCAGGACAGTATTAGTGCAGTTTAAAACCCAGACCAGAAAAGTATTAGTGCAGTTTAAAACCAGACTAGGACAGTATTAATGCAGTTTAAAACCCAGACCAGGACAGTATTAGTGCAGTTTAAAACCCAGACCAGGACAGTATTAGTGCAGTTTAAAACCCAGACCAGGACAGTATTAGTGCAGTTTAAAACCCAGACCAGGACAGTATTAGTGCAGTTTAAAACCCAGACCAGGACAGTATTATTGCAGTTTGCGTTCAAGTAAATAAGTCGTCATTCACAGGACAGACAGAAATACACTGTTCTATCTTTAAACTTCTGCCTTCCTGGCGCACAGTGTAATTGTGACAAATGCGTCCGTGCCTGAGAGTCATGTCCCCTTCATCACATTTCTGTGTCTGTATACTGGCCCTCATGCTGAATCTATTCAGAGCACAAAGCAAAATGACTCTAGTCGGCACCGATTCATCGAAGATTCCTGGACCCATGAGCATTAAATGTCAGAAATAAGAGAGAAATTAAGTATTTTGAGTCTCTAACCATAAACATGAGCTGTCAGTCGTTTGTAATTTAATGGATGAATCCAAATGGAACCAATGGTCATAACACCCTGATAGCTCCTGTGTGAGTCCGGTCATTGTTAAAGTGCTCGATCAGAACAGTCTCTCGGTGAGCGTCTGAAGAGAACGGCAGGTGGTGAAGCTGAAAAGCACAGAGGAGGATTTCTGTGCTGAATCAGTTATATGAGAAATAAATAAGAACGTCTGACAATCATCTCTGCGAATGCAATGTTTGTGTTTTGACTTAGTGAGACACACGGGCAGACAAGAGCAGCATCAGTCATTATTACCCAAACTTTCATAGTCAGACACATAGGCTCTCTCAGGTCTGTCAACCTCAATCACATCTCTCTAAATTAGTCTACTCAGACACATCCATTCAGTCTGAATCAGGTAATCAACCACCCAGGATGAGTCCTACTCTTTTTCTTTTTTTCCACCTCTCATTTTGCCATGTGACGAGACTGTGGACAGGTGGGTGTGCAGGTGTGTCCATTGATCCAAAATGACAGGTGGTCTCTGAGCCTGTTGCCTGGAGACAGTAGCTTGGCAGGCTTGGTAGGGAGGGCCAGCTGTACCTCAGGCAGACAAGGGACAGGCCAAACCTGGTGCCCAAGAGGTGTGACTGAGGCGGTGTCAGCGCTCGCAATGTATCGTGAAATTATTTGTTTATGAGAGAAGGATTCCTGCCACGCTTCATATTTATCATGTGTGTCTCAATGGGTGAACAATCAGCAGACAGGGGAAAAAAAGGAGTGAGAGAAAGGGTGGACATTAAACAAAGGTCTCCGGCTGAAATAAAATCCAGCACACTGCTGACATAAACACTGCTGCTAAAACAACTAATACTGCAGAAAAGCTGAGGTTCCTTTATCTAAATCCACATACAGAAGACCTTTACTAAAAGCAAAACAATAAGGTCTATTAAACCCAATTTCAGGGATGTACGCTGCATTTTCTTCTTCTTATAGGGTTACTTTCATTATTTTCTCAGTGTACATATCACAGGGTACCACCACTATGGCATTTTAATGCATTTTTCAAACAATATCTAAAGATTTTTTTATACTACAATTCAGTTTCTCAGTACTGAAAGTACTTGGAACGTGTCCTATAATGCATAATGTAGAGCGTGCCAGTCATTACTGCAAATTGAACCCAAATTGTCCTGCATCACCCTGTCGGTGTTCTAATTCTTAATAATGACAGGCTCGCTTTACATTTTCCTGCTTATTACACAGCTTATTAACCAGCTTATTAGAAGGCTACTTGTACCAAGGTTACCCGCTGGTAACACCTGCGTCTCGGTCGGGATGGTTACCGCTGATGAACAGTACTCTTTTGCGGATCCCAGGTTCCCCCGGTGAGTGAGCTAAACATGAAGTTACCTAATCCTCTGTTTGCACTGTTGCCATTAACGCTGTTAGCAATCCCCATTTTCTCCACCCTCTCTGCAGTATGAGCTCCGTATGAGCACAAATATTGTTTAAAAACAATTTTATTGATTTACAAATGGTCCGCCAGTCTATGGTCAGAACTCCTTCCACGACACCGGCCTGTAGAACGCTGTGATTGACCAATCAGAATTGAGTGTTCAACCAAGTCGTGTAATAACACTTACGTGACAGCTGAATGGACAGCTTGCAACAGTCAGAATGGAGTATTCACTCAGACCATGGTATAAATACATACACTGAACCAGGCTATTGTGTGCAAAATGATGATATTGAATATCTAATCTGCTGGCATGTATCTTTAAATTTACTGACCCAGTATATCAGCTTCAACCCTTTCGGTGTTTTGTTTTTTTCTTGAAGCCTTTGCAGTGTTACACATGTATACAGCTATACGGGTGTGTGGATGATCATGCTTGCACACTCTGACTAATAGACCAAGGTTCCATCTGGTGTGCTATGTGAATGGCCAGAGTCCAGACGTAGTTCAGGTTTGCCAGCTGTGAGCACCTTTAAGTGGCCCAAGGAGCGCCATCTGTACCTACTAATAGGGATGGGATGGGAGGTAATGTAGTGCTAAATAATGGTGCTGAGCCACTTGGCACCACCCTTCCCCCTAACCTCCCCGTGCATCAACTTGCAATCACTTTGTCAAAGCAAGCAATAATGTGGCCTCATCATTTCACAGGTCCCGCTGTGTTTACTGTGCTGTGACACAAGTCAGGGTATATCGATGTTTTTATCAGGGTCTACACTAGTAGATTCATGCTCTCAAACCTAGCATTAGGAGTGCTAATACTGCATTGTATTGTGGTTTACTAAGGGTAGGCTCTCATACCTGGGTGCCTGCTGGGATAGGTTTTAGCCCCCTGGTACTCTAAACAAGGTAAGCAGTATATGAATGGTTGGATATACTGTATGTTTTCATACAGAGTACAATACAAATCAAAACCAGGCAATTCAAATTGTGTTTCCAATTATTTCATAATTGAGAAGTTGGTAGGCAAAGCCTGCAAACTACCAGTAAAACTAATTTTAACAAACTTGGATTTAATATCCTCATGGAACCAAACACTGTTATTTTTAGTTCTGTAAGTACTTACTCTTGTAGTGAAGCATAATTCAAAATATACATTTCCAAAAGAATAAAGAGAAAATTTGAGAGAAAATGTAAATGAGCTCCCTTGAAGTAAGGTTAAATAACAACTCAATGTTATACCGGAGTGTTTTCATTTTAATATATTTTCCTAATCCAATTTTACCTCCACTCCAACTGTGTTCAACATTTAACATAAACACAGATAAATGCAGTATGGAAATGTCATATACTTGGTTTCAAAGAGTCCTGGCTGAAGCCCACGGAAAGGCGGGGTTGGACTTCCAGGTCTGTCATGAATGTCCAGCCCCACCCATTTTACCCATAGACAGTTAAAGAAAGGGACCAACAGATCCCATTTGGACAGAGACCAGTGAAGGATATTACAAGCTCTTTTCCGGTGATGGCTGAGCGTAACTGTGCAGCCTCCAACGGAGCTTGAAGTCATAGATGTGATTTGGGCAACCTGTCGAAAAGTTGTAAGTCTTCTGGTAGCTGTGCAAGAAAAATCTCAATCATTCCCAATCAGCAGAGACAGAGAGCGTAGTATGTTAGAAGATAACATAGGCACAGGCTAATTATTGTTAACTAAAATGCTAGTTAACATTAGTAATTAAACCTAAACAGCTGATGGAAGTCCAAACTGTCTGCGAGCTTCTCCTGACAATACGGTGATTTGTTGACTATGCGACAGGAAGTCGCTTGGTTATGACACAATCGTTAGCCTATTTTTGCAAAAACGTCTGCTACGGAGCCATAACGTGAGATACAAGGTAACGGAGCCTTTTATACATTGTCATGTTTCTTTAGAAATTAACAACGGACAAATAGAGGCTTTAAACGCTGCAGATTTAAAGTTATTCTCTGTGAAAGTGACGTCAAAATGAATGGCAGTCAATGGGATGCTAACGGCGGGTGATGGCTTCATAGCATTAATGCCATAGGAGCTACGCTTAGAGAGGAGAGGCTTACCCCTTGATTCTACCATGTCAAGATTCCATGTCATGTTTTTAGGATTAGGAAAGGGTTCTTCCTCATGGAAGGCATGGATGGTGGTCGGCATGTTGGGAAGTGTCAGTTACTGGCAAAAGAGCTGTTACAGTTATAAAGCAATCGCTCTTTGAAGAAAAAAAAACATTTTAATTGTGTTGATTAATAAGTGAAATCAGCTAAGGCTGCTTTCTACAGACAGAATGGTGGCACTCAACATAACTATATAAAGAGAAGGGGGCATTTTCTAACAAGGAGAAGGATTTTATTTATCCACAGGCGATGCAGGAAAATGGGAGCAAGAGGGAAATGTACTTAGATAACTGGCTTCCGCAGTTCTGCCAGTTTTTGGAATTAATTGATTAAATTAGTGCAGTGGCCATTTAGAGTGTGTGCCCGTTCGGAACAGGCCGATTGCTTGCTTGGCAGTAACTTTATTGTGTATAAAATGCTTCCCAAATGGTTCCCAGTATTGCTGCTTGCAGCGTTGTAGGGTTTATTTATTTTTATAAAAAATAAATAAACGACGTGACGTGCCCATTCAAAACATTCTCAAAAAGCACTCGTCCTCCTTTATGGCTAATGTATTTCATTTATGTAGCCCTTTTCTACCTTACCAGACAAACCACTTCACTATTAGCCTCTCATTAATCCATTCACATACAGCGCTAAATTGGCAACACTGCCTTGCCCCTGCTCCTGTACAGAGGCTCAAACCACAGCAGGCTGCGTATGCTGTCTTTTGCGCATGTCAGATAGTTTCAAAGACACTTACACATACACACACACACACAGAGTCCTTGTTTAAAGTAGTTGTTGGTCTTGGCTTCTTAACATTAATGCTGACTAAAAATATGATCAAATATAGTCGTAATTACTATGGCTGCTCAATGACTTTACACACAGATTGACATACACAGAAATAAATAGATCAGTAATGACAAAACTGCTGAAATAGTAAGCTTAAAGTAATAGTTAAAGGGTAGATATAGATAAAAGTATTGCATAAGCAGCAAGAACATGTCAATGTCAATTCTTTTATATAGCATTTTTAAAAACAACTGGGTTGACCAAAGTGTTTTTACAGTACAAGGTAAAAACAGCACTAATACAACAATTGAATACAGATTGCACCACAAAGAAAATGTGAATAGTTAGCTAAAATGTCTGACAAAACAGTTGAAATAGTTAGCTTAAAGTAATAAAGCAATGGATGAATGGTTGAAACATTAAAACCCAAACCCATGTAAATATTGACAGTATGAAAAAATGTACAATATCCACTTTTGTATGATGAATAGTATTATCATATTACTTATATCATCACTGGAACATTTTGGGAATAGGCTAGATGAAAGGGTAAGTGAGATCATCTGACTCACTTCGCTACCTCGGACCAAAAAGGTCCAAGGTAGCGAAGCATAATGTTCCAGTCTCCTGTCTGAAATCTTGTCACCCAACAAGTGTCACCTTTGTGGCAGCAGAGATTGAGACTGAGGGCTGGGTGGCTGTAAGGTGTTCATCAGTCTGACATCATGGGGAGAAAAGCTGTGGTGGTATCTCCTGCCAGATGGCAGGTCAAAACAGTACAACGAGAAAGGTGGGAAGAGTACTGTGCAATGCTGGACCCTCTTTGAAAAATGTCTTTCAGTAGACGTCCTGGATGGAGCAAAGACATCCTAATGACCCCCTCAGCTGTTACGGGTTTCATACCAGGTAAAGCTGGCCTGATCACTAGAATCGAGCTGCAAAGGGAGGTGTTGAGACAGAGCATGGAGAGCTTCACTGTCAGCTTCTGTGGGATGATTGTGTTGAAAGCTTAACTGGCTTCAGTGAACAGTATTCTGGCATGCATGCTCCTATTGTCCAGGTGGTATAGAATACTATAAAGGGCCAAATGATGCGGCATCACCTGTGGATCATTTTGAAACGATATACCCACAGAGCTACAGATTCATGTGAAGCTAGCGACTTGGTATATGTACTGAATGAGTGAACACAGCATTAGGCACCAGAGGTGCTGGTGGCAGCTTTGAAGCCTGCTGGGACAAAAGCCGGCTTCAGGGTTATATTGACGTTGTCTGTGACGACACTAAAAGTGTTGAGATCTATTCAGTAGTGATGGCCAAATGAAGCTTTGTGAACCAGTGTCTTTATTTTTTTATAAGGCCTAAAGCATTGCAATTCAGTGTATTCTCAACCAATTGTTGAACAGAGAGCGCCATCTAGTGGGCTCAGAGAATAAAGACACTGGTTCACAAAGCTTCATTTGGCCACTATTCAGGGCATTGAAAAGTGTCTATAGAGCCTGTCAAGGTATTGACACAGTCATAAGAAAATGCCTGCCATGATTAAACTGCACTACAAGCTGCTATACAAGTCTGATCCAGAATACTGATCTGATCTGAAGTCTTATAGGAGACATATTTATTCAATCCAAATTGTGACATAAAAACCCTCATTAAATTTAGAAAGCTACTAATGTCATTGGGCATACATATTCACTTGCACAGCATGTTGTCCATCTGTCTGTGACCCTGATGAGTTTCTTTCACAGCCCCTACACACACACACATGAACGCACACACACACATACACACACACACGTACACATATTAATCTCCATTAAAGCCAGTAAAGGGTCTGCCAAGCCCTTCACACCTCTGTCAGTCCCTACACTTTGGATGACATTGAGCCCAGCAGTAGTCAAAGAGCTACAGGGGAGGTGAGGGTGACACAATGGGAGTCCACGCATTGCTGCACTGCTACGACTACTGATCATACCACTACCAGTATGACTTCAACTACAGCTACTACCACAGTCATGTATTAGCACCATTACTACTACAACTAGTTCTTCTATAGCTACCACTAACTGTCCATCTCTGCTCTTATTCTACTACTTCTGATGCCGCTGATCATGATAATGATACTACTCCTGAAACTTGATTACTGATACTATTAGTTCTGCTGCTAATACTAATGTTGCTGCCTAATAAAATGCCTAAAATCAAATGAGATGAGCTTCATAAAAATTGTCTAAAAAGCCACGGTTCTAAAACATCACAAACATATTTTCTGTTAATTAATGTTTTGCAACAAAACCAAGCATTGTACAGCCCGCTTGCCACATCCGGCCCTTTGGGCAGCCCTAACCAGCTCCGCGTGAGTTCAATGGGAGCAATCAAACGTAAATTAGTGTGCATCATGCATGGAATACAACTGCATTGGTTTTATTTTGAAGGAGACTGTTTTTTTTTGTGCCAACGCACGCAGCTTCTTCTTCTCTGGTTGCAAGTCACAATTAAAAATAAGTAGAAGGCCTTGACCAACTGCCACTTTGCTCGTTTGAAAGCCATGACGTCTCTCTCTCATGGGTGGGCCAAATTCTCTGGGCGATCAAAGCAGAGAAAGGGGAGGTGAGCTTGCTCCTTATGACCTCATAAGGAGCAACTCCTTACCACTGGGGGACCATAGGTAAACTGGGGGGACGCATATTAATGTTAAAAAATGTTCATGCCATGGGACCTTTTAAAGTGTTATAATTTGAATCGCCACTACTAACTTGACTGATGCAGAGTGGGCACGGACATCTGAAGCTTTGCTAGTTAAACTGCAAAAGCAACAAGTCTTTTTTTTACCAAGAGTTGAACATTCAGGGATGCAGCAGTCAAGACAAAAAACAGTAAGCTATTTTCTGAAGGGGAATTCATTAAAGAGTGTTTGTTGGACTCTGCTGCGCTGATAGGCCCAGAGATAAAGAGACGTTTGAGAACTTGTCGCTTTCCAGGCGAACCTTAACAAGAAGGATTGAGGACATTGCGGGAAACCTGGAAATTTAGCTGCAAAACAAAGCAGACCATTCCAAACTTTTTTTTTCTTGGCACTGGACGAATGCTGTGATGTCCACTGCACAGCTCACTTACCAATTTTTGTATGTAGGATAACGAAAGACTTTGAGATAATGGAAGATCTGGCAGCAATGCGGTCAATGGGAGGGATTTGTTCACTAAGGTAAATACTTTTTTGACAAAATGGGACTTAAATGGAACAAACTGGCATGTGTTAAACCAATGGTTGTTTGAATCTGACAGGAAGAAATGTTGGACTTTTGAAGCGGATGCAAGATAAAGTGACTGAAGTGAACTCATAAATGTAATTGGTATTTCTGCATCGTATTATACATCAGTAGGTGTTGTGTAAGTCATTGGTAAAACTGAACAATGTTATTGATGTTGTAACTAAAACAGTTATCTTCATCAGAACATTAAATCCCAGGCAGTTTGTGTCACTTTTGGAGGAGCATGAACCTGAACATGGGGACATAGGCTACCATACAGCTGTCAGGTGGCTCACTCTGGGGAAGGGGCTTAAAGAGTGGGACCTAAGAGGAGAGATTTGAGAGTTTTGTGATATGAAAGGCAAAGACACCCCTGAGCTCTCAGATGTAAACTGGATGATCTTGCATTTGCTGTTGATGTGACTGCACTAATGAATGAACTAGCTAAACCCCAAACTACAAGGAAAGGGCCTATTTGCACATAGTGACATCATGTTGGTATTTTGTACTATATCTGCTTCATTTTTTCATGTTCTAAGAAAAAAGTAAAAAATAAAGCTAATTATGTAGTTAGACAACAAACAAAATAGCAATAGCACTTTAATGTAGTCAATTGAATGCTGTTCTTGAACATGCACATTTTGTTCACAATTGCATTTGTGGATGTTTATTAAATAGTGACATAATTGCATTTTGTTCAATGTCTGCGTCACTTTTTTCATGTCCTAATCATAACATTGGTGCCCTTACCAGTCACAGCTAATCAAAAACCTTAAAATGTTCTGCTTTTTATAAAGAGATCAAATGAATAGCCCAGCCCTCCACCACAGTCCTTGTTTATCATGTGGCCCTTTGGGAAAATTAATTGCCCGCCCTGTTTTGGAATGAAGGGGATATATTGGAATGCTGAATAAAAGGTTGTTCTCCGGCTAACAGAAGTTCAGCAACTCTGACCAAAGTCATATGGGGGTGGAGAGGGCCCACTTTTATTGGCAGTTATGACCAACAGTAGACCTGCGGCAATCAAGGAGGGGATGGGCGCCCCAACATGGCATAGCAAAGGGGGCCAGTGGACCATAGCATCCTCATTAACAGCGGTACATTAACTGTAAATCTAGGCAAAGATCCTCCCCAGGCCCCCATCCATAACATCAGGTAAGAGGCTGCAGCTACAGCTTGTGAGGGTCAATCTGCCGTAAAAGGCGACCATTTTCATGGCCTGCGGCAGAGAGACTGGAGACCTCCCACTCATCTCCGAGCCATTAACTTCACCCTTTCATGGCAGGCAGAGGGACCAGTCACTGAGCTACCATAATCCCTTGCATTACCTTCGCCTGACCTTCATGTGCCCAAGGAAAGAGCAAGGATGTATTAAAAGATGAGATGTTGTGTGTGTGTGTGTGTGTGTGTGTGTGTGTGTGTGTGTGTGTGTGTGTGTGTGTGTGTGTGTGTGTGTGTGTGTGTGTGTGTGTGTGTGTGTGTGTGTGTGTGTGTGATGTCCACTTTTCTCTCAAGTTGCATTGGTATTTCTCAATTTGAAAGATATTTCCCGGAGGTCATGGCTTAATACGGAGAGAATAAAGCCCTAGAAATTCTTTGGCAAGTCTCTACAAATTTGGTTCATATTGCAGAATAGCATTTTACATCTGATTTCAATGGTTAGTATTACTGACAGATGTGCATCATTTATGTATTAAGGTGGAATATAAAAAGTAGGTCTATTTAAAGACATAGTGCGTAATTTCTGTCGTCCCTATGAGTAATTCAAAGTAATAACAACAACACTGTCCACATGATGCAAGCCTGTGGTGGTCACACACCACCCCCACCAAGTGACTACCTCAAGATGGACATAGTGGATTAAAAAACGGACTGGACGGAATGGACTCTTCAGAAAAGGTAACTTATCTTGTGGTCTATGTTCTCTTTGTCTCCAAAGTTGAACACCGCTGTTGTTCTTTCTCAGCGGTGACATAAAACACTTCACTTTAAATCACTTGAGCTCCTGAGAGTGAAAGTCGCCGGGCGGCACCATTTTGCCATAAAAGAAATACAGAGAGAGTTTTGTGGAGCTGATAGGTTTAATTAGCTTTGCTGTAACTCATTTCGCAATGGCTTGAATGTAACTAATGGTCATAAATTGGAAAAATGTTGCTGGGAATCGTACTTAAGAATGGAATATAGGGCTGCAGGTTTCATGTACAGCAAGCATTTTAGTGGGCTATATTTATCTATTTATTTACTTTTTTAAATAAATAAAAATATAAAATAGTTTAGAACTAAAGCTTGAGGTTAAACAGTACAAGTAAACCAGTAAGCCTAACTCAAGCCAGCTTTAAACAATCCAGATAACTTTGTATGAAGAAATTTAAAACCCAGGCACAGCTATTTTATTTGCCATAACCACAATCTCTTCCTATCTTAACAAGATCCTGTGGAGTTTTCTTGTAAACAGACAAAAGTTATGTTTTTTTTCAGTGTTTCTCACCAAAATGTATCACGTGTATCTTTGAGGTCAAAAAAACATGTTGAAGGCCATGTTGAATTATGTTACAGACCCGGGAGAGAGGGGTCATATTCCAAGAAAAAACTCAGAATTTCTAAGACTAAAGTCGTAAAGTTACAGAAAAAGAACTTGGATGTTCTCTGAGATTAAAGCGTAACTCTCGCCAAAATGCAACCTAGACTATTTTGGTGAATTTACCCGAGTCAAACTTTTGTTTAAAAGCATAATTAGGACGTATGCGTCACTTTTAAGATTGACCATATTTTGGTTTTAGGGTCAAATGGCCTTTTGAATGGGAGGGGCACTACTATGATAGCATCAAAATCACTATTTTTAAAACACTAAGAAGGCTCGACACAACATGAGACTTTGCTCCAGGTATCACTAGGGAGCGCCCGGAAAATCCAACTGATAAAGTGAGATTTAAAACCTTTCTTTTTAGTAAACTCTGTATACACAATGTTCTCAATGCTGAGTTCATGTGTAGAGCCCCTGGTGATACTTGGAGCAAAGTCTCATGTTGTGTCGAGCCTTCTTAATGTTTTGAAAATAGTGTTTTTGATGCTATCATTGTAGTGTCCCTAACACTCCCATTCAAAAGGCCATTTGACCAAAAAATTTAAACACGGTCAATCTTAAAAGTGACACATATGCCCTAATTATGTTTTTAAACAAAGGTTTGACTGGGATACTTTCAAACAAAGACCCTAGGTTGCATTTTGGAGAGAGGTACACTTTAAAGAGGTAAATTTGAAAATGGAATTAATTATTTCTCTGCAGTTTTCTCACTTTGCAAAGTCATCCAGTGGGCCTGATTGGACCCTTTGGAGGGCCGGTTCTGGCCCATGGGCCATACGTTTGACACTCCTGCTGTAATACCTGGCTCACTATGTGATCAATGCAGTGCCACCTGCACTGCCTCTGGAACACTGCCTCTGAACACACTTAAAATCACTAACCCAGAACAGAGCCATGTGACTCATGTGGGGGATTGAGTTGCAATGTTGCACGTTGGCCTTTGTATGGTCCTGACACAGAGACACCGCTGCAAAGCCACAGAGCACTTTGTTTTTGAATCCCCCAAGGATGAAAAAAGGGGACGTACTAAAAAAAGGCATAGAAATAGAGGGAAAGAGTAATTCAGGTGGGACTCTTAAGGGAAATATGGATGTCCTGCAGAGTACGGTAGTTGCTTTTACATAGACAAATGGATATGCATAAGTGAAAAAGTGTGTTTATGTTTGTGTGTATGTGTGTGTTTTGTTGCAGATGTGAGGCCCCAGGTTGAAATTTCCACCATGTTCGTTTCCACAATATCAATATACATCAACCTGGTCATTTTTCAAGAACTGAAGAACTTTTAGATTTTGAATAATGTCAATGTCTACTCTAAAAGATTTCGTTTATGCTCTTTGATCCATGAAAGAGTCATGACCCCTTCAATAACCATAGGTCTCTGAGGATGCATGTTCTATGTACTGTATGTTCTGTGGGTAGTTCAGCTATGCAAGAACTGACTCCAGGATCTATACAGTTCATGTAAAACCCTCTGGGTTCAACATAATTTCATCATATCATACAGTCCTTGTTCACCCACCAGTCCAGGCGTTATCTAGCTCTCGGCTAGTTCATTTCGTGATTAAGCACTTTCTGATACTGAGGTGAGATTTGAGTTGTCCTCTATGATGACCTCGGGTTGTGGCACATTATGTTGTATTGATGGGTAAATTAAACACATCCAATCAGGCATTCTGTTCTTCATTACATTAACGATATCAGAGGTAACCTTTGACTTCACAATCAAATGTCTTTGTGAGACGTACACAGGGAGGAATATCTAAAAAGGTATCACAATGTCTTATTACCTTTTGTGAACAGCACATAATAGAAGCCATGATAAATGTCCCCATCTACGTCTGAAGCTTATCTATCCATCATTTGTACTGTGGGGGCTACAGCAGCCTTTTTAATTTCCAGACATAGTCGGAACGCTGCAAAATAATAATGCAATTCTCATCTCTCACTTCTGACTGGTTACAATATCATTCATTGTGCCTCCTGGTTGGCTACTTTAAGAGACAGCATACAATTTGCCAAACATTTCCTCTCTGAAAAAGAAAACTGCAGTCATGCAGTCAGAACTGCAGTCATGGAAATAATGCAGAACTGCAGTCATGGAAATAAATTGGATAGAAAGGCCATTCCCATTCAAATGAATGCAGAACGATCATATTTATTTGTATTTATAGTGTACTGTGACTTACTTCAGTGTGAACCTAGAGATCGAGAGAGAGAGAGAGCAAGAGAGAGAAGCAGTGGTCAAGTGGGCTAGAGTATAAATGAAAAAAAACAGTGATTCAGTGAATAAAACGCTCTTTTCTGATTGTTTCACAGGGATAACATTCTAAAATCTAAAAAACAAACTCACATACAGTACTTCCACTGAAAAGGTGCATCAATGCCGGATTCTAACTGCATGCAGAGCAACATCCTGTCTGTTTCTGTGGTTCTGATTCAGTTAAACGTGTGTGTCGACTCTGAGAGTCAAAGTGCCGGTAACAGCAATGAGACGGCTGCATAACCTGTGCACCATTTTTGTTTTTTGCTGAGGATTACACACCCCACTTGTGGCCCAAATGCTCTTTGTATACACCCCAAAATCCCCATCCAAGTTAGTTAAAAATAAAAGGAATCTATAAAACAAGTGGGGAATTTGGTTTTGGCAATTTTCAATTTTTTGTTTCAAATTTTTGTCAAGATAATTGTGTGTGTTGTTGTAATACTCATTTTGGCCACAAGAAGCTGAAGTGCCAATACAAATACATTTCTAGCCAAAACGACATAATAGTTGTGGTACAAATATAGTGCTGACACACAATATCTGTAACTTGTGATTAGAGTGTATGGAGAAATTAAACTCACCTGGAAGAAAACATGAATGTTTTAGTCTTATTATATACATTCACCTGACAAAAAAATATTCCCCTGACAGCACAGTTTTTGCCACCTGTTTTTAAAGGAACTTAGAAATAGCATCCTGGAAAAAGCCTTTTTTCACCTGTTTTTCGGTCAGAATCTCAGGAGAACAAACAATTTAGATCCGACTTACATCAGAAAATGGATTACCAGAATATTTTATTTTTCTCACTTGCCTCTTAGGGCTTCTGTCTGTATGCCACCTCATTTTGACAGTAGCACATTATGTGAACATTTTTATTTAATGTTTTTTGTTTTGTGTTATAAAACATTAGCTTTAAGGTGTTTAGTACTTTGTGCCCAAAAACCTGCTTCATACTATATGATTTTACAAATGCACGATTGTTTTTTCAGTCTAAAACCTAATCAGTCTAATACCTTTATGTAACCAGAGTGCATGGCATCATTGAAGTTGCAGCAGTGCATCGTATTTCACTGAGCAGAAGTAATGTCTGTGCAACTGACAGAGGCAATGACATCAAATTGAACAGAGCTACGGCACCCTCTGCAGGAGAGGAGAGAGCCATTTTCCATCTTCCCTATATAATGTCTGCAGAAACACAATTTTAAAATGTAAAATAGTACCACTAATCATCCTACTTCTGACAATATAACAGAGGAAGTTTGGCATCAGTGGGTTGGTGATTTGCTAGTTTCAAACTTGGATGGATGATGTGTATTTATATTATACAAGTTTTTTATTACTGCATGCGTGCTCACATCATTACTTTCTTAGCGTAATTTTTTTTAAATGCATTGTGTACATGCATACGCCAGATGATGAAATGAATTAATGATGTCAAATGCTGCAATGATATTTAGATATATTCTTTTAGTATTACACATGCATGCATACATCTCTTGGCATATAGCAATGTCTGCAGTAGTCAACAGAATCTTTATGGTGATATTGCACACTGTCATGGTGCAGGTGTCACAAACCTGCGGATCATTTACAGCAATTACTGTTGTTGCTGTGACATGTAGTTGTGGCTTGAGTGGCTGTGTTGCAGTATGTCTACACTGATCTCACAGCTGGACGTCAGGAATGTCATGCAACCTGGAGGGCCATGAAGACAGATTGAGCACATGTACAAAACATACACAATATTAACTGTGTGTATGTGTGTGTGTGTGTGTGTGTGTGTGTGTGTGTGTGTGTGTGTGTGTGTGTGTGTGTGTGTGTGTGTGTGTGTGTGTGTGTGTTCGTTCTGGCTGATAGCAACATAAAAACCTGCACACTGATGGCTAAAGACCTGCACGGTGACAATGTTTGCTGACAGACACACAGACAAATCACTTTAATTGCTCAGAGACATACGTACGCGGGGACATCTTCGTTTTTGCGATCCGTTTGGAAAGCCAGAGATTGAAAATTCGGAGCACTTGACTAGCAAAAAGAATTTTGCTGTGGCTACAAATACGTTCTCGCCGTCTGTCTGTGCCTTTGTCTGTCATTGAGATGTTCTCTGTTTCTCTGTGTCTCTCCCTCTTATCATCCATTCCCTCTCTCATTGGCACAGCAAAAGGCAAACATGCCTGTGAACTCCAGGAGGCACATAGGATTAACTTCCAACTTGAAGATCAAAACCACAGAGGGTGGCATTGCACACTGTAACTCATGCAATCAATCACATTTCTTTCCCTCTCACTCTTGCTCTCTTTGTTTGTTTCTCTCTCTCTCTCTTTTACATACACCCATCATTTGTAATCCAGCTCCAGCTTTGCATTATCCTCTCCTTCTGTGGCTTCTACCATAAAAAAGTTTGTGTATTGTTTGATCTAGGCAAGATGAATAAGACATTGAGTTCACAGTAGGCGGCATGAGTTTGTAGTCTTTTTGTTCTTTTACTTACAATATATATACTGTATATACAAGCATACCGTATGGCTATAGTATGTGAAGCACAAAGAGTGGGAGTGGGAGGTAATGATTTTCTCTCTTAGTGGGACGCTGCTAGAGATGACAAATAGAAAAAGAAAGGAAGAGAAAACCAACTAGTTTTTTTGTTCTTATCAGTCCAACATTCAACTGGTTTCAAAATGTGTTCCAACAATAAGGGCTATTGTACTTAATTAGTCTAGTGACGTCATACTGCACAGCACTCAGTCTCATGGCTCCTTTCAAATGGTTCAAAAAGCAGTGAGCAAACACTAAAGGAAGGAGATGAAACAGGATGCAACCAATGTTGCCTTGGATAAAAAAGCAGATGAATAGCAAAAAGATGAAAGCACCTACAGTATATATAAAAGGAAATGTGAAGAGACATACGTTTTTAGAGAAAACAGGAACCAGTGCCGTCGTTCAACCACAAACCAAGATTGCAGTGATATTGTGAAAGGATGAGAGTCCTGTTTTTGAAAATATCTGTATCTGTAGCTGAGAACAATATCACTGCAGATGAGAAGCCATGCTGTAGTTCCAGTGTTGTTAGCTATAGTGCATAGTTCCTGTTGCCCTCATGAAGAATTCTAAGAAATGTCCACATAATACAAGCCTTCCATAATCGTGCATGTGCCCCCACCCCTCCTCCACGCAGTTACTAGTAGCCAAGTAAGACACGGAGGATTTAAAAAAAGGAGGTGTTCTGCGGGAGTATGGGGTGAGGGGGTTCCTTCTCAGGGCCATCCGATCTCTGTATGACCAAAGCGGGAGCTGTGTCTGGGTTCTCAGCAGTAAGTTGGACTCATTCCAGGTGAAGGGGTTGGCCTCTGCCAGGGCTGCGCTTTGTCACCAATCCTTTATCAATTTATGGACAGGATATCAAGATGTAGTCGGGCTGGGGAGGAGTTGCATTTCGGTGGGCTCAAGATCTCATCGCTGCTTTTTACAGATGATGTGGTCCTGATGGCGTCATCGGCCTGTGACCTTCAGCACTCACTGGATCGGTTCACAGCCGAGTGTGAAGCGGCTGGGATGAGGATCAGCATCTCTAAATCTGAGGCCATGGTTCTCAGCAGGAAACCGATGGAGTGCCTTCTTCAGTTAGGGAATGAGTCCTTACCCCAAGTGAAGAAGTTTAAATACCTTGGGGTCTTGTTCGCAAGTGAGGGGACCATGGAGCGTGAGATTGGTTGGAGAATTGGAGCATTCCATTTATCACACCGTTGTGACAAAAAGGGAGCTGAGCCAGAAGGCAAAGCTCTCGATCTACCGGTCAGTGTTTGTTCCTACCCTCACCTATGGTCCTGAAGGCTGCGTCATGATCAAAAGAATCCAGGGTACATGCAGCAAAAATGGGTCCTCAGGAGGGTGGCTGGCGTAGGGTGAGAAGTCAGTCATCCCATAGGTGCTCAAAGTACAGCCACTGCTCCTTTGCGTCAAAAGGAGCCAGTTGAGGTGGTTTGGGCATCTGGTAAGGATGCCTCATGGGCACCTCCAGGCACATCCAGCTGGGAGGAGGCCTTGGGCAAGACCCAGGACTAGGTGGAGAGATTATATCTCCAACCTGGCCTGGGAACGCCTCTGGATCCCCCAGTCGGAGCTGGCTCGGGAAAGGGTCCCCTGCTGGAGCTGCTTCCCCCGCGACCCGATACCGGATAAGCGGATGAAGATGGATGGATGGATGGATGGATGATGGACTCTTCAGAAGAGGTCATTATCTTCACTGGAGTTTCTGTGTGCGAAAGTTGCCGGAGCAACACAATTTTACAAATATAGTCATACTGAGAAATCCAGAGAGAGTTGTGTGGAGCTGATGGTCTTACTTTGCTTTGTAGCTACTCATTTGGAAATGGCTTGAACTCACGTTCATTAATATAAAGAAAATGTATGCACTAAAGCTTTAAAATAGATCAGTGGTGGTGTTTTGCCCTTTTGTTCTCCATAAGGTTAGCTGAAAGTGAATGCATTCGCGGTGTGTTTTTATATGGACCAACTGTGCTTAACTCTGTTTAAAAATAGCCTTACATACTTTAATTTAAGTAACATTTTCAGTGCAGGACTTTTACTTGTAACAGAGTAGTTAAACAGTGTGGTATTATTACTTTTACTTGAGTAATGATCTGAATACTTCTTCCATTACTGGTCACCATTAACACTGTTGTTTCTATTGCAGTAGCCCACCTCAGTGGCTAAGTACGACCTCTTTCCCTCTAGGGTGATGATCCAGGTGCCTGCCATCTCCTGCTTGTGGGCCGCTGCAACTCGATTCTCCCAGGAGCCCCTGCCTCTGCCAACAGACCTCTGCAGTTAGTCCACAACACTGCCCCTCTGCCTCTAGATGAATGGTCACTCTGTCACCCTAAGGACCCTGTGATTACTCACCTCAGTGAAGCCTCTTTCCATTCTGACCCCAGTGAAGTCACAACAGCAGAGTCTCTGCTTACCCCCCACTCCCAATTTTCAGATGTAGACACACACAGCACTCTCTAGCACTCACTAATGTCTCCTTTCCTGCAGCACTGAACAGACACTTGATGTACTTACAATTTTAGATGACATCTATCTCTCTCTTTGCTTCCTGTCTAACTTTTGAAATTTTGTACCAAAGCACTGCATAGACACTAATAGAGTATTTGTTGCATGCATGTATTTGTAGCATTTTAGGGCATTGTGGTTTAAAGGCAGCTTTATATTAAAAAAAGTGTGCAAAAACAGAAACGTAATTGTATGCATTGAATGCTATGGTTTCTATTGTTTGAATTTTTTTACACAGCTTACCAGTGGGGGTAGCCTAGAAATCTAGACGCACCCTAGCGGCAGCAAATAATTAAAAATGCAGCGGTAACCTTTAGGGAGCCAGAAATGGCAGTGACAAAAACTCAAAGAACATTAAACAAAGGTTTCAGTGAAAGAGTGACTCAGGCAGCTGAGGGAATGGGAGACTTTAGAAGGTGTTTCATCAATCACAAAGGTGCAGCTATCTAACAAGCTCAGCAAGTCAAATCTTAAAATTACTCACTCTGGCAGACATTTTAAGAGATGGGAACATACCACATGATGATACTCTATGAACACACTTAACAGCAATCTTCATAGTGCTTTGAGAGTTTCTATACAACTTGTGAAAGCCTTTATGTTTAACAAGATGTGTCACCACTTTCTACAACTTTCTGGCATTATGGAACAAGACTGTCCTCAACTGAAAAACACTCCCATAGTTTGTTAGTTCAAGAAGAAATTATGACTGATATTAAAGTTTATAGTGGCAGCGCCCTCTTGTGGCCTCATGTAACTATTACTGGAGAAAAGCAGTAGGTAAGGTGACAAATTTTAATTGGGTTTGTGTCCCATTTGATAATAATAATCTGCAAGTTTTTTCTTAACTTTATGGAACAAACGGATCGTCAATACATCACGTTCTGTGTCACACATTAACATTAACCAAAGTAAAAGGATTTCGGACAGATTTGTTCTTAAGATATGAGTACGAAAAATGCTCCGGTGGGTTGTATTTCCTGCCACCACAAGGGGTATAAAACTCTCTTATGGGTCTTACTGGAAGAAATAAAAATATCATCATATAGTTTGGAGGACTTGTTATCTCAAAAATCAAGCATATTTTGTTTGAATTCTTACATTTTTAGTATACTTTATGTATTAATATTATAATCCAGATAGCAACAAAAGTACTCTTCCTGGATGGGTGACCTGTTAGTTTTGCAGTTAGTTTTGTTGACAACTGACGTTTTTCACAAAAGACATTTTGACATGTCACAATAGGAAAATTAATGATGATTGTGCATGCTGGATCCCTGTCTCACTGTCATGGCTTTCTTTTAATGTACAGAGCCAAAGTTAATGTTATTAAACTGCGTCTAGGACAGTTGGATCAAAAGTGGACGGCGCTATATACTTAGCTTACTAATTGTAACACAACATATGTTTACAGACTTGAATGTGAGTGTGGCTGCTTCTATATCGGTCACACAAAACACAAGCTGTCGGAGGGATTGGCTGAACACAAAAACGCCATCAGGACCCACAACCCCAATTACCCCATTGCACAGCACTACAAGACTGTTGGCCACACTAACCCAGATATTTGAAAGCCATGGCCATTGAGGCTATTCCAAAAAGTCCAAGACGTGGTGACAGACTCAAACATCTCCTCCAATGGGAGACCTTTTACATTAATACCCTCCGGCCCACTTCCTTTCCGGCCCTTAACGAGGAAGTTGACCTTTCCCCCTTCTTATAACTTTTTTATTATTTTATAAAGCATTTAGTTGATTTTTCAGTTTCAACAGGAATGCTATGCTGCTATACTATATTGTAATATTATGGCATACATTTTTTAACGTAGTGATCCGTGTCTGACGACCATGGCGACAGCTGCTACCATGATTTTGGAGCCTCCCTGATCCAAGTAAACATGCTGGGCGAAAAAGAACATAGCTAGGTTAGTAACAAGCATTTCTGGGACATTTTATCATATTATTGATTATATGATAGATAAATCTGACAACTATGACGAGAAACAGGTGGGCCGGGTTAGGCGGACGCTGCGACTCCTCACTCACTAACTACATTCAATTAAATTTTAGAGGTGCTCAGTGCATCATGAGAAGTCCCCCCCAGCAGTCTAGGCCCATAGCGGCGTAACTAAGGGATGGTTCAGGATTTTCCTGAGCCAGCCCTTACTATAAGCTCTATCAAAGTGGAAAGTCTTAAGCCTACTCTTAAATGTGGAGACGGTGTCTGCCTCCTGAACCCAAACTGGAACCTGGTTCCACAGGAGAGGAGCCTGATAGCTGAACGCTCTGGCTCCCGTTCTACTTTTAGAGACTCTAGGAACCACAAGTAATCCTGCATTCTGGGAGCGCAGTGCTCTGGTTGGGTTGTAAGGTACTATGAGTTCTTTAAGATAAGATGGTGCCTGACCATGAAGAGCTTTGTAGGTGAGAAGAAGGATTTTAAATTCTATTCTGGATTTTACAGGAAGCCAATGCAGAGAAGCTAAAACAGGAGAGATGTGATCTCTTTTCTTGGTTCCTGTCAGAACACGTGCTGCAGTATTCTGGATCAGCTGAAGAGTCTTTATGCACTTTTTCAAGCAGCCTGATAATAGAGAATTGCAGTAATCCAGCCTAGAAGTAATAGATGCATGGACTAATTTTTCTGCATCATTTTTAGACAGGATATTCCTGATTTTTGCAATATTACGTAGGTGAAAAAAGGCGGTCCTTGAAATTTGCTTTATGTGGGAATTAAAGGACATGTCCTGATCAAAGATAACTCCAAGATTCCTCACAGAATTGAGTACAGATCCATGACTAACTTTGGCGTGCATGGAGGATTCATCGTTAACATGTTCAAACTGAGATCGATCTGATCTATATGTGTGAGTTAGTTACAGTACAGCATTTTTTTTACCTTTTTAACATTATTATTCAGGCATTGTTCTACTGTTTGCTTTAAATTGACTGATGGTTTAAATTGCCAGTTTCCCCAGTGACCCCAAATAAAAATTACATTGGCTTAATATTAGTCAGCCCCAAGTGCAACGAGTTAGAATCAACAACAATGTGTTTTTCTCTCTCAAAATAATTGAAATGATGATTTGAAAAGGCCTTTTGCTATGCAGCTACTGCTGCATATCCAGGATTCAGACAACGAACCAAAGGGTCAAAATGGCTTGTTTTGGGTGAAAATCAAACCCCTGTGGCTCACCAGCACATTCCAATACATATTTTATGACACACACTACTTCATCCAGTGAGCTATTGTTTAATAGCATGCATCGCATCACTGCTCATGATCACATTATCATCATTTAGGAGAAGAAGCAGCTGACACCCTAAATGTACCCCATTGTTTCATCATGCAAATGCACGATACAGTCTGTTCTCACAAGATGAAGATGGATTATTAAACAAGGCAATAAACATGACAGCATGCGATGCCGCGTATTGACCCATCTTTCACTACACAGCTGTGACAATGCCATATACTCCATCTAATGAATCTGCATTGCGACCAGTTATACAAAGCATCTTCTAAAAGAACAGAGGGTGCTAACATTTATGTTTTTTAACCTTTCTTTAACCAAAGTGGTTGCAATGCTCTCTTTATCAAAAACACCCTGCTTTATAGTAACACAACTGCTCCACTGGGAACCTCAGTTGTCGTATTGAGGGATGGGGAAGCACAAAAATACATATTATATTTTCCCCAATTGCCTCCCAATTCCCTAAACACCGTCTAGACACTAGTCCTTGTTCCCAAACTGAGATATATATATATTTTGCTTGAGAAAGGTTACACACCCAGGGTAAAGTTGATTAAAAAGAGGAATAAAAAAAACTTCTTTTGGAAATTGATCTTAATGCAATGATTCACAATATTTTTGGAAAATTCAACATTTTAAGGACACTAATTTTCTTTGTAAATGAATAAATATTCTTCCCAAAAATACCTCTATGTTCAATTCCCATAGAGCCAGGTACATTTTTATTTTTAAATGCCAGTTATGTATTTCATTGATCCAGGATACTAAGCCTCCTGATAAAGTTCCCTTGGCCTTGGGAATTAAACTAACCCGACATCATCACATCCCTTCTCCATACCTAGAGATTGGCATGGGAAACTTTCCATAAGATCATCTCTCAATGTAAATCAAACCAGCTATTTGGCTAACAGAAATAAAACCATGCCAATCTCTAGGTATGGTGGAGGGTATCTGATGATGTGGGGTTAGTTTAATTCCCGAGGCCAAGGGAACTTTATCAGGATGCATAGTATCCTGGATCCATGAAATGGACTTAAAAAATATATATATATATATATATATATATATATATATATATATATATATATATATATATATATATATATATATATATATATATATATATATATAAGAAAGCAGGCAGACAGACTTCTTTCAAAGACAAATCCATCTGGGCTGGGTAGAAGAATGTCCAAGAAGTTGCTTGACAAAAACTAGGGGGGCTTGAACAGTCATCATACAAGTTTACAACAAATGGATAGCTGGAGAATGGGGTGTTTGAACAGCTGCCTACAGAGATAACACTTTACCAAGCATGCAGTGAGGATTGTTACATTTGATTAAAATAGAAGCACATCTGTTCCATGAGACGGATGAGTGATGGACCAAAAAATACTACCACCCCACCTAGTTTAAAGCCACTATGTGTATCTCAGTTGGCATCTTCAGTTGGTAGCATCATAAAGAAACTGTAGCAAACAATAATCCATGCCACTTATGGTGATCAGTCCAGTCACAATAAATGTAAATGTGCTTTTCTAGTCTTTACGACTACTCAAAGCGCTTTTACATCATACAGGATACATTCACCATTCACACACATTCATACACTGTGGCTGAGGCTGCCGTACAAGGTGCCACCTGCTCATCAGATAAACACTCACACACATTTACACTCCGATGCGCAGCATTGGGGGCAACTCGGGGTTCAGTGTCTTGCCCAAGGACACTTCGACATGGGACTGCAGGGCCAGGGATTGAACCACCAACCTTCTAATTCGCAGGCAACCACTCTACCGCTGAGCCACAGCCGCCCCATAATACAACAATACAGTAGGCTTTGTTTTTTTTCCATTTGGGTGCTTGACATAAGATCACCTTATATCATGAACATCCGCATCCAGCAGTTATGAAGCAAAAGTATCATTCATCATGTTTCTGGCCACCTGGTGAATGTAAGTATCCAATATTCACTCTGCTTTTAGCTCTGTTTTTGGTCTCTATCAACTCCAAATGGAAATATTTGGTATTTTAGCCGCTAAATGCTCAATACAGCATAACAATGATCTGAAACTACATCTCAGTAAAGAAAAGGGCATCTGTAGAATCAGAAAAAAATTTAATAACAAATTGAATATAATTCACGGAGAATAAGTTGTCCACTTACAAACAATTGTTTTCTACAGTATATGGGTTTGAACTGACTGAGTAACTCAACAACACAGCCTTCTCCAGACACCACTTTGGCTTTGGCTCCCTCACTTTTGCATGCACCAACTCATTCAAAGTTCTGTGCACCGACCCACAGAGTTAGCAAGATCACCTTTGTGTTATCTGCAGGGACAGTCGCCACAGCGCTCTTGTTAACCATCCACTGAAACCACAAATAGGCACCTCGTCAGACATGGAGGCACATCAACTTGTCCTTTTGTTCTTTCTCAGCTAACCAAGGAGACCTGGGCATCAAAGTCGGTCTCTCTGCAAAGTTCACATTTGCATTTTGCATAGCAGGGGATGCTGCTTTCCTTCCACCATCCCCACCGCTACTCTGATCGTAGAGTGGAGGCAGAGAAATGAGTGTGCACAACAGGGGCTGTCTTAATTAGTCTTCCGAGTAAACATGTAAACTTGTTAAACTTATACACTAAAAATGCAGCATGGTAATCTGCAACCATAATACACATATTTTAAGATTGTACCAATTCTGCTTATATCTATACATTTAAAATCTTAGTGCCTCTGCAAACGATGATGGTGTAATCCCAAGAAAAACTATTTTCTGCCAGTGGTATAGATTGGTAAGTGGTAACTATTTTCTGTTAGTGGTATAGATCTATAGGGATGGCAATGCCAGTCTGTCAATCCGTCACCAGAGGATTAGTCCTAATGAATTTGGTAATCTGTTGACCTTTCCACTCATAAGGTTGACGTTTGTGGTTCAGAGTGAAATCTATCTATTGATATGTGGATATGGATATATCTGTTGGGAGGATTTAAACAACTTTTGATGATTGATGTGACATTTCCTCTAGCACCATCATCAGGCCAAAAAAGTACTTTTGTTCATTACATTGATTAACATGTACCTTTAAAACTAACAACTTTCCCATTAGTCTTAACCGTAGTTGGTGTTTAGTGCTAATTAGCAATTGTTGGATGGAAACTGTTCTGCCTTCGGATTTGGTGAATTAACGCCTCCTTTAATTTTTTCTTTTGTTGGACATTCACTTTGATATCAGGACAGGAAGTCAGCCATTTTAGTTTTTAGTATCCAGCCACATTTTTGCTGAATGAACTCAATTAACATCTGCTGGAATCCTTCCTTTTGGTAACGCCTGGTAAAACCCTATGCAAAATCGAGGAAGAGAGGGAGTGACCCTGCCCGGAGGAGGCTCGGGGCCCCCTTCTGGAGCCAGGCCCGGACGGAGGGCTCGTCAGCGAGCGCCTGGTGGCCGGGTTTGCCACGGAGCCCGGTCGGGCACAGCCCGAAGAAGCTACGTGGCCCCCCCTATCTCCATCCCATGGGCCCACCACCTGTGGGAGGAACCGCTGGGGTCGGGTGCGCAGCCACATGGGTGGCAGCGAAGGTCAGGGACCTCGACGGACCAGACCCGGGCGGCAGAGGCTGGCTCTGGGGACGTGGAACGTCACCTCTCTGTGGGGGAAGGAGCCGGAACTTGTGCGAGAGGTGGAGCGCTACCAGTTAGATCTGGTGGGGCTTACTTCTACGCACAGTCTCGGTTCTGGAACCATACTCCTGGATAGGGGTTGGACTTTGTCCTACTCCGGAGTTGCCCAGGGTGTGAGGCGCCGGGCGGGTGTGGGGATACTCACAAGCCCCTGGCTGAGCGCCGCTGCGTTGGAGTTTACCCCGGTGGACGAGAGGGTCACCTCCCTACGCCTGCGGGTGATGGGGGGAAAACTCTGACTGTTGTTTGTGCATATGCACCAAACAGGAGTTCGGAGTATTCGGCCTTCTTGGAGACCTTGAATGGAGTCCTGTATGGGGGAGTAGTTCTGCTGGGGGACTTCAACGCACACGTGGGCAATGATGGAGATACTTGGAGAGAGAGGCGTGATTGGGAGGAACGGCCTCCTTGATCTGAACCAGAGTGGTTGTTTGTTGTTGGACTTCTGTGCTAGTCATGGATTGTCCATAACAAACACCATGTTCGAACATAGGGATGCTCATAAGTGTACGTGGTACCAGAGCACCCGAGGCCAAAGATCAATGATCGATTTTATAATCGTCTCATCTGATCTGAGGCCGTATGTTTTGGACACTCGGCTGAAGAGAGGGGCAGAGCTGTCAACTGATCACCATCTGGTGGTGAGCTGGGTCAGGGGATGGGGGAGGACTCTGGACAGACCTGGTAAGCCCAAATGAGTCATGCGGGTAAATTGGGAACGTCTGGAGGAGGCCCCTGTCTGACGGACTTTCAACTCACACCTCCGGCGGAGCTTTTCGTGCATCCCTGTGGAGGCTGGGGGCATTGAACCTGAGTGGACAATGTTCAAAGTTTCCATTGCTGAAGCTGCGGCGGCGAGCTGTGGTCTTAGGGTCTTAGGTGCCTCAAGGGGCGGTAACCCACGAACACCCTGGTGGACACCGGTGGTCAGGGAAGCCGTCCGACTGAAGAAGGAGTCCTTCCGAGATATGTTATCACGGAGGAGTCCGGAGGCAGGTGCAAGGTACCGACGGGGCCGAAGGGCTGCAGCCTCTGCCGTGACGGGCAAAGCAGCGGGTGTGGGAGAAGTTCGGAGAAGACATGGAGAAGGACTTTCGGTCGGCACCAAGGTGCTTCTGGAAAACCGTTCGCCACCTCAGGAGGGGGAAGCGAGGAATCATCCAAGCTGTTTACAGTAAGGATGGGACGTTGTTGACCTCAACTGGGGAGGTAATAGAGCGGTGGAAGGAGCACTTTGAGGAACTCCTAAATCCAGCTGGCACGCCCTCTGTGGTAGGGGCAGAGCTGGAGGATGATGGGGGATTGTCATCAATTTCCCTGGTGGAAGTCGCTGAGGTAGTAAAACAACTCCACAGCGCCAAAGCCCCAGGGATTGATGAGATCTGTCCAGAAATGCTGAAAGCTCTGGGTGTGGAGGGGACTTCTTGGTTGACACGCCTCTTCAACATTGCATGGAAGTCTGGGACGGTGCCTAAGGAGTGGCAGACCGGGGTGGTGGTTCCCCTCTTTAAAAAGGGGGACCAGAGGGTGTGTGCCAATTACAGGGGTATCACACTTCTCAGCCTCCCTGGTAAAGTCTACTCCAAGGTACTGGAAAGGAGGGTTCGGCCGATAGTCGAACCTCGGATTGAAGAGGAACAATGCGGATTCCGTCCTGGCCGTGGAACAACGGATCAGATCTTCACTCTCGCAAGGATCTTGGAGGGGGCCTGGGAGTATGCCCAACCAGTCTGCATGTGTTTTGTGGATCTGGAGAAGGCGTATGACTGGGTCCCCCGGGAGAAATTGTGGGAGGTGCTGCGGGAGTATGGGGTGAGGGGTCCCTTCTCAGGGCCATCCAATCTCTGTATGACCAAAGCGAGAGCTGTGTCCGGGTTCTCGGCAGTAAGTCGGACTCGTTCCAGGTGAGGGTTGGCCTCCGCCAGGGCTGCGCTTTGTCACCAATCCTGTTTGTAATATTTATGGACAGGATATCGAGGCGTAGTCGGGGCGGGGAAGGGTTGCAGTTCGGTGGGCTCAGGCTCTCATCGCTGCTTTTTGCAGATGATGTGGTCCTGATGGCATCATCAGTCTGTGACCTTCAGCACTCACTGGATTGGTTCGCCGCCGAGTGTGAAGCGGCTGGGATGAGGATCAGCACCTCTAAATCTGAGGCCATGGTTCTCAGCAGGAAACCGATGGAGTGCTTTCTTCAGGTAGGGAGTGAGTCCTTACCCCAAGTGAAGGAGTTTAAGTACCTTGGGGTCTTGTTCGCGAGTGAGGGGACCATGGAGCGTGAGATTGGTCAGAGAATCGGAGCAGCTGGTGCGGTATTACATTCTGTTTATCGCACCGTTGTGACGAAAAGGGAGCTGAGCCAGAAGGCAAAGCTCTCGATCTACCGGGTAATTTTCGTTCCTACCCTCACCTATGGTTACGAAGGCTGGGTCATGACCGAAAGAACGAGATCCAGGGTACAAGCGGCCGAAATGGGTTTCCTCAGGAGGGTGGCTGGCGTCTCCTTTAGAGATAGGGTGAGAAGCTCACTCATCCGAGAGGAGCTCGGAGTAGAGCCGCTGCTCCTTCGCATCGAAAGGAGCCAGTTGAGGTGGTTCGGGCATCTGGTAAGGATGCCTCCTGGGCGCCTCCCTAGGGAGGTGTTCCAGGCACGTCCAGCTGGGAGGAGGCCTCGGGGAAGACCCAGGAGTAGGTGGAGAGATTATATCTCCAACCTGGCCTGGGAACGCCTCGGGATCCCCCAGTCGGAGCTGGTTGATGTGGCTCGGGAAAGGGAAGTTTGGGGTCCCCTACTGGAGCTGCTGCCCCCGCGACCCGACTCCGGATAAGCGGATGAAGATGGATGGATGGATGGATGGTAGGTTTTAGTTTAACACAGACCATAGAACAATATCTGGATCTTATTTTAATGATGAATATTTTATAAAGCCTAATTTCTGTTGGTAAGTAAATTTAGAGTGATCAGATTTCCCGGGACTAAAACCGGAACACCTTGCACTTTTGCTCGTGCACGCACCCGCTTTTTAACGTGAACATGTGCCAGCCCAGGTCAGACATAGACACAAACAGATTAAACACAATTTGGCCAACAGCACATATAGGCCTACTTCTCACAACATAATGGGGTATGTCTGTTAATATTCATGAATTTTCTTGGTGTGTTGCCTACATATCTAAGAAATAATATTAAAAGACATTGAGTGAGTTTCATGTGGGACCAACTTTATTTTTCAGAATTAAAGCATTCTTTTGGAAAATGCACCCACTGAACTTTGTGAACAGGTATTTTTCATTGCATGGCACTAAACAAATTATTTGGTACTGCTGCCACAGCCTTGAATTAAAGTTATGGTAACACTTTAAGGTAAGGGTACATGAATTAGGAATGCATGCACATGAACACATTTTTTGCAGAAAAATAAGTAATGCATAATAATAATAATAATAATAAATAATGCATGATCATGCTTAATAAATAATAATTCATAAGGATGTGCACATATACTTAATGCTTTAGTGGTGTTGTTCATGTGTGAGGTCACAAATGACAGACTATGAACGTCAATTCCTGATGATTCATGGGATATTAAGGAATGCAGTAATACATGAATCATTACAAAATGCTACATAGCCTACATCAATTAATGTACGTTTCCCGTAAAGTGTTACCAGTGTTATTCTAACCAACAACACACACACACACACACACACACACACACTCTGGCTGCACAGATTATGCAGACCGCTATGATTGACACACAAATACATAGATAAAATCATACACTGGACACGTTATAAGTATCTCTACACGGGTTTAGTTAATGATCAGGCTATAATAAGAGCATGTCGGCTAGGTAATCGCTGATAACCGACACAATGACATAATGGTTGGTGCAAACTGGGACATTTTAGCGTCCCGACAGGCTTTTGTTGAGACTCAGGACACACAATTCAAAATGTGGACTGTCCTGGTCAAACCATCTGATGTAAATCACCCCGATGTAAATTGTAAGCTAAGCCACACGTAAGTTAGCAAATTGTTAGCTTAATTGCATGCCTCTTAAAGCATTATACAACAGATGCATGGTAGCTATGTGGAGTTTATACTGTTCATACTATATTGTATATGAGGGTGCTGCCCAATTAAGCACCAGGAGTTTGGACGCTATCCTCACTCCTGTTTTCGTTTGAATGGGGTTTTGCTTACTGCTGAACTGCAAACATGGTCACCATTATACTCTGTAAACATCAATATGTTAGCAATATCATTGTAACATTTAGCTCAAATCATCACTTTGTCTACATACTGCTCACATGGCTGTAGACAAAACTAACCCTGACATTCCACCAGGTGCGGATGTGCCACGTTCTGGTTTTGTTCTGTCATCCACCATGATCACAGCGCACCGGAAGCGTCGATCTGTTCCACTATCTGAAAATTAAAAAAAAAAACATAGGCATATTTAGCAAAGCTGAGAGCCGTTTCTCTCACGCTTCTGGAACAGGCTGCGTCACGGCTGGTTGAATAACAAGAATTTCCTTGAGTGGTGGCTATTGCTGGTGGTGGCCGTGGCTTCGCCGGAACGCTGCTAGACACGCCTGGTGGAATTTAGGGGTAACCGTGCACCGCCAGCTTGTAAAAGCCTAGTACTTGTACTTAAACTGTGCATTTCAGCAACAGCCACAGATGATGGAGCATCCTCAGCCACATTTGCTCCAGTTGTTTTACCTTTTTGTTGTTGCTATGTCATAAAATGTGTAATTAATCAACAATATGAACATATGAATGTCAGTGTTGCTAACACACAGCCTGAAAACCTGATCAGCATTTCTCAATAGTATGTTTTTATGGAGAAAGTAAATGCATGTATAACATCACCATTATGGGTAAAACTCCACCAAACAGTTAGGTGTGATAATAATAAATGATTATTAAAAAACATGACATTTCAATTTCAGTGCTAACCTCATAGTCTGCAGATAAGAAAAAAAAAGATAAAAATGTTCTCTGAGCCAACAATCTGCCTTTTTGTTCTTTCAGACCACATTGAGCATTTCATTCCCGGTGCTTCGGAAGATGAGATACTGTGTGAAATATTGCAAGATTCCAGTAAGGCATGTGGCTCATTATCCACATCATCAACAAAGAGGGAGAGAGAAAAATCACCTCCAAGGTTTTCGACATTAACACCTCATCCTCCGCAGAGAGTTCTTACTGTATGTAATTAGCAGCAAGGGCAGCGTAAGGAAATCTTAATGATGCCACTGTCTTTTTCTTTCTTTGGCATTATCTCCCTATTTTGAAACCCCATGTTGTAGCCGACCCTGACTCTCTACCTCCAAAAGAAAAAACTCAGTATTTAAAAATGTCATCATGGAAAATACTTCCTACTGGCGAACATAGTATCTTTATTAAGTGAGTTAAAACAAATGAGGATGGATTGCTTAAGACAGATGGGAAACTTTTGGGAATATTTGTGTTTCATTATGATTAATGAGCATTGATCCCTATGTAAATTGGGAGTAACATTAATGAGGGGAGTAAGGGTTGTTAAAGGGAATGTGGGTTTTTATCTCTGTGATTGGAGTTAACCTAGATTCAGCCTGGTGCTTGACAAGCACAGCATTGCTTGCAGAGTGTTTGATAATGAGGAAACTACAGAACAGAGTTTTGTGGTGAGAAAAACAGTTTAATGGGTGCACTGACATGAGGTTAATCAGCTAGAACTGTTCTCATCATGAAATCTAAATCACTTTGAAGATTGTGTTTAGCTAAATGTACAGTAAGATTTTGTTAAAGTGATGTTTAATCACATTTCGGTGTAATGAAATGAAATATAATTTCATAAATGACTAAGCCTAGATGGCGTGAAGTTATTAGGCACCACTGTGTTTCTAGAAACAAGCAGAACCCCCAAATGTCTGGATCTGCAGGGAAAACTCAAATACCCGTCATGTAGAATCAGGACTTATGTCTACCTCCTAGGAATAATTAGGGAACATTTGGGGGAAACGTGGTTATTCGCTTTCTTGCTGAGTTAGATGAAAAGATTGTTACCACTCATATCTGTAAGGGAACAGAGGGAAACATTGAGCACATCTCTGGCTAAAGGAGGGATATTAGCATATTTTAAGATAATTGTGGCCAAAAATATTACCGTAAGTGGAATTCAAATTGATTTAATGAAACCTAAGTGTAGGTTGGTTGCTCAAATTCTAGGACTGGGAACCATAAAAAGCAGCACCATGTCTCTCTTTTGTTCTTTGAGTTGTTGATGGATAAAATAATTTCTTAAAGCTAGAATGACAGAACATAAAAGCAATGGCGCAATGTAACAAAATGGTAACAAAATGTTCTGAAATTACCTAAATAACACTATATTTTTGTCTAAAAATGAAATGTAAAAACATTAATATGTGGTTTATGGGGGGTGGTATATTGGCCAGGCACGTTGAATTTCTAAAGTCATTTCACAAAACAATGGTCAAGTTTGACTGACACTAGTTGTGCAGATTATTTTTGGCCAAAGAAACACAGCAGTAAGATACAACTATATTGCCAGTTTACACGGAAATTCATTTTGCATTCCCTAGCCGCTCCACTCAAAAAGAAGAAATAAGAAAAAGACAACAAGTACGCATATAGCACCAGGGAAGTCGCTGGGCCTATTTTAGGTGTGCTGAAGCTAACCCAAATAATAATAATAATTTCTCACTTGAAATGCCACTCTAGCAAGCATCTCACTATCCCTTACTATTAGAAATTAGGTAGATCCAAAATGGTATCGTGCATGATATGCTATGATAAGGGTTAGTAGTATAACTTGGCCCAACAGAGTAGAAACAACTGTTAAATATATTGTACATGTAAGCCATTACTAGTTCACAGATGTCTGCAGAGTAAGTTATTGATTAACTCATGGACGGTAACGGAAGGATCAAACCTCTGACTGTTTATTTACAGAATTGTGGCCTGAAACACAAGGTTGTTGTTGGTGTTGTCATCTTCAGGGCAGGAATACCAACTTACTTAACGGAGGAATATACACACATGCTCATTGTTGGTGTTACAACCAGAACGGAGCGGTTGCTTTATTTCCAAACATGCGCAGTTGTGTCATTCACAGGGCATTACTGTACCAGTATAAGAACACACTTTAACAACATATTAGTCTACAGTCCCACTTGCTCTTATACTGTACAAGACGTAATCAACCTAACTTTACAATTACTGCACACACTCAATTTACAGTTACACACTTCATAAATATCTGGCAATTCATATTCCAAACATACGTATAACCCAAGAATTTCTCATTTTTGCTTAGTCAAAACATCTGCAACCATCTCTGCTGTTGGACAATATTCAATAATTATTTCATCATCACTGAGTGCAGATTGATTGAAATGATATTGGATGCTGACATCTGACGACATACTGGGTTCTTTGACAGAGCAATTGCATCTTAGTTATTTTCAAAGATTTTTACTGGTGCAAGACTTTTGTTGTCCATAACCTGTTCTTAGACTTAGACTTATCTTTATTAATCCTTTTGGGATGGTACAGAGAAAACAATAACAGTAATAATAATAATAATAATAATAATAGTAATAACAATAATAAGGAACATTCGGCTGTAAAAGGACATTAACCATAAATATTAGTCAAAAGTGTCAGTGCAAGTCCGGGTGTATGTATGTATGTATGTATCTGTGTGTGTGTGTGTGTGTGTATTTATGTATGTATGTATGTATGTATGTATGTATGTGTGTGTGTATGTATGTATGTGTGTATGTATGTATGTATTATCCTCTCTGCCCTATTTCCTCCTCCCCCCGAGTGAGGAGTTGTAGAGTCTGATGGCATGAGGGACAAAGGAGTCCTTGAGTCTTGGGAAGGAGCAGCCTTCCACTGAAGGCTCCTCTGGGTGCTGGTGACGGTGTGCAGGGGGTGGCTGTCATTTTCAGTAATGTCCAGCAGTTTGTCCAGTGTTCTCCTCTCTGCCACCATCACCAGTGAGTCCAGCTTCATGCCGACCACAGAGCCGCCCCACCTGATCAGTTTATCCAGCTTGGAGGTGTCCTTCTTGGCTATGCTGCACCCCAGCAAACCACACATCCATCTGGCGGCCCCTAGCCCTAGCAAACGCAAGTGCCTTGAAAACTTTGTCTACCATAACTTTTATCTCATCTCCGTCAGAACATAATCTATGCCATTGTCTTCCATGTTCCCTTCTGGGTCCATAACCTGTTGGTGTTGTCATCTTCAGGGCAGGAATACCGACTTACTTAACGCAGGAATAAAACACATGCTCATTGTTGGTGTTTCAACCAGAACGGAGGGGTTAGATTATTTCCGCACATGCACAGTTTCATTCAGTATCATTCACGGGGCAAAACTGACCAGTGTAAGAACATGCTTTCACAACATATTAGTCTATATGTTAACAGTTTTGCTGCTTATCATACACTGAGCGATATGTTTCCTCTTTACTGAAAACTTGAAGAATTAGTTTGGAAGACACAGGTCATAGATATGCTAATCATAACATTTGTTTTTTTCTGGCAGCAACATATTCTGCTCACTGTATTAAAAATGTTTTATTATTTCTTGTTCAAAGCTTTAAGTTTTCACAGATTCCAGTCGGCCATTGTAAACACACAGACAGGTGGGAAAGACATTGGACATCCAGCTGGTCAGTGGCTCCACCAATGAGCTCTCATATGTGACAAAATAACTTCTCTGTGCAACAACACCTGCAATAGCCTTTGAGTAATAGCGTTTCTTTAATCAACGTGCCTGTTTGAATCATGGTTAAAAGGATGGTATTCCTCCAGCATACCATACATCTGGAATGCAGCACATAAACATTTTGGACACATGAAAGATGGAATAAGATCTGTTCCTCCACCTGTGTCAACATTAATACTGACATAATGTGTACAGTGTAGAGGAAGGGCAGATTGAGACGTTGCTTTTGCTTTGCTACTACATTTCTCATTACACAGGGAGCCAGACATCTTGAGCAGCACTGATGGAGGATGAGTTGAGCTCAGGGACACTGCCGGCCAATTTCCCTCATTACCCTAAATCCTCCAGTGCTCGCAGAGAGATGATGTCCATTTTAATAACAAGTTGTGCGACAATTTTCAAAAGGCAGTAAAAGCCGAACACATAATGAATGACAGAGCAGTGTATTGACCTTCTGAAGGCTTATGAGTACTGCTCATACCGAGAACAACTAGGAACAAATCAAAGCATCATTAGTATAGCAATACAGAATATGAAATAATGTATAAAATGAAAAACAATTAGGAACTCAGGTGCATACATAAAATGACTATTTTCATCAGCGGGCTGGGATTGCCTCCACACAGCTCTGACTGTTCTCCTATAGAGACAGAGCACATTGTGCCAAACACTGAAAGCCGCGCCTAGCGGCGGGGAAAACAATCGGTCCCACAATACAACCAAAAAGCTGAAACGCTAACAAAGTGCTTGTATCTAGCAAAAAACATTACATTTAAGCATTTCAAAGGATTATTTAGCCACCCTTGTCTACCAGAGAGGACAAGTTAGTTGTAAGTAAGCTAATATTAGCTTTGTGTTAGCAAGCTAAGGCACTTGTAAACACAATAGGTTACTGCATACCTTTCTAAATGTATGCACATTCCACTAGAACACAAGTTGCATACTATCAAAATATTTTAACTTATACTAATATAGTTAACCTTAAACTTACAATGTAGTAACAATTGTCAGTGCACACGAAACGTTAGGAATACTAAGGAAGTGAATAGATCCCACAGTTTTCACATGCTTCCTGCTGATCCCTCATGTCTTTTTGACTGTATCCACTTGTGTCTTCTTAAAAGCTCAGTTTGTTGGTTTGGCAAATTTAAAAAACGTTGTTACTTTTTTTTTGCGCTGTTGTTAGTGTATCCTACTACACAGCAGACGGAATTGACAAGGCGGTACTTCGGTCTTGGTCTCGAGACTGGTCTCAGGGCCAGTTTTTAAAGGTCAGACTCAAGTGCATTTTGTTCTCAGTCTCAATCCGAGATAAAAAGGACTTTATTTCAAGACCAGTCAAGACAACAACCTGCCTTTTGATTATTTTATCGAAGCATTTCCCATGATTTACTTATGGCAATAAAAGAGGTAAATGAAGAATAATCTTAAATTTGTATTCTGTGTATTCTTTCAGATCAATTTGAGGAGTGCCTTTGTTTAGCCTTTTCCACGTTTGGTGTGTCATGCAGTGTGTAGTCTCGCATTGCCAGACTTTCCTCCACAACCCTGCGGAAGAGTGCAAAGTGTCAGACACAATGACAGTGTATCTGCAAAATAGCCTTGGGAAAGAACTTGTTTTGGTGGAACATGTGTGTGTTCAAATGTTTTAGTCATGCAACAGAAAACTCAGGTTGCACAAATAGTCTAGCTAGCTGTCTGGATTTACCCTGCAAAGATCTGAGGAGCAGTTAACCATAGTCCTCAGAAATCCACCGGAGTTTAGAATGCCAACACAAAGAACGCGAAAGGTAACGGACATCCGGCACCTGTACAATCCTGTAAATGAAACGTAGTTGATAAAGACAGTGTGGGACTTGCACCAATGGTCTTGGTCTTAACTCTCGCACTGCCTTGGTTTTGGGCTTGACTCGGTCTCAACCCCTCAAAGTCTGGTATTGTCATAGCTGTGACGTGAGCAACCTGTCTGAAAGTTGTAAGTCTTCTGGTGCCAAGAGAAATCTCAATCATTCCCAATCAGAAAAAACGGAGAGGTAGATATATGTTGTGAAATCAGAGAGGACTGATACAGAAAGACTTGTGTTCAGTTTAAGCACCATTATAAAACTATACATCCTAGTGGCTAATAAATACGAATACAGGCTGATTCTCTTTTCGCTGCTTTACTGATTCAAATAACATATTTTCAGTCTCAGAGAAGTGAGTTCATGCAGTGAGAGCTGCCATTGATTGCAAACCCCAGTTATTTTAGCTTTAACGAAGAGGCACTACCCCAAACAGCTTTAGCTAATAATGACACATCTTTTTTTAGTTTGAGGATTTTCATGCCGCACAGTATTGAAATACAAAATAAATCTATGAACAACAGTCATATTCAGCTACATTTTTGTGCCAGCTACAAAAAAATAAATCAACCCAGCTCCAATAAAATCCAAAGAAAGGAACGGTTTCTTTGCATGAGTGAAATATTCCTGTGCTGCTGAAGACACACAGTAAGCAGTGTGCTTTCATCTGACTGAAGGAAACACATTATAAATCAGCTGACTGCTCTCTTCTCCCACTTCTGTCGCAGAAAAAACAGCTATATTTAATACTGCTGCGTAATAACATTTGTTTTCCTGACATCCAAGTCATTACAGCGAGCCGGGGACCACTCTTTGCCGGGCCAGTAACGACCGGGATGCACAAAATGACATTACGGTCGTATTGATGCCAACCATTACCCGCTAATCCAGGTTTTGCTTATGTGCACTTGTTGTGGCCTCTGAAGAGCAGAGGGAAGGCAATAAAGACCACTCGCAAAGATCTATGCTCACAATTTCAATAATTTTATATTCAGCCATTTTAAGTGCTCAAGGCTAAAACTTAATCTTTTCTCTAAAGATACTGTAAACAAATTTCGCTTGAGCTTTAAAATTAGTCTAGGAGCTTGCTTTGACAGTAAGTGCTGCCATTACTGATTATGCTTGTCTGGAGAGAAGTATAAAGGCTGGCATTTCTGAAATGTGTGCCCTCTAATCTGAATTAAAAAAGGAATTGAGGTTGGGCAGACCAAACTTCTAATGCCTGAAGTGTGTTTTCTACAAGGGTCAGATATTCTGCATGCTAAAATGTGTGACGAATGGCAAAAATATCTATGAATAGAATAGTTAGTCTCAAATTGAAATATAAAATGGGATAGTGTTGATGCTGCATCTAATAATCCATACATATTTTCTTGATGAATTGATCAATTGTTTGGTCTCTAAAACCCAAGTTCAAATCTGGAAATAGTTTTTTTTTTTTTTTGTCTAACCAAATCATTTCAGTTTGCTATGATGTAAGACAAGAAACCATCAGAGTATTTGGCATTTCTTCTTGAAAATACTAAATGATTAATCCATTTTCAAAATAGTTGCGTATTCAATTTTTGTTGATCTACTAACTGAGTAGTGGACAACTCATTTCAGCTTTAGACAAAAAACATGTCCATTATTCCTAATATGAAGCTTTTTAAATGATTGTAGGTAAGTTTCATTAAAAAAATACCAAAACCACTTATACTTGTGTTAGTGAAGAGAAACCAAAAGGTAATGATTTTTTTTAATCTTAGCCTTGCCCTCCAGCTGATCTACTATATCTACTGTATATGTATGAAATTGTATTTGAAGGTCTATAAAATATGTAATCATGTCTACTAGCTATATTTGCATGTAACAACTGTAAATCCCTTTTAATCGACTATCATACATGTTTATACTTCTTACCCCCTTTCTCATATCTCCGTCCCTGTAATGTTTATTCAGAGATAAGTATACTTTTATAGAGCCAAACAGTTGTGTTATATTTTTGCATATATCATTCATTCATTATTCCATAAATTTGTATTGTTTATTGAATTTCAGTCACGTGTTTTTATTATCTCTGTCTTTTTCCCTGCCGAATGCTATTAGTGTGGCTGCTGCAGTAGTTTTATTCCCCACAGGGATCCAATTAACTTTCTTCTTATCTGTCGTTTCACACCTCATCTCATTTGTTAAACCCATGTGTCACCTATAGCAGCGACACTGAGATATACAACCATACTGTTGGGCTGGGCTGCTATAAACCGGATTCTGGAAGGTTGATATGGTCCAAAATAAACTGGATTTATCAATTTGAATGATAGTTTTAATTGTGGCTGTGCACAGGTAAACCACCAGCAAGCGTGAGTCCCACCAGAGGCCAAAGAATATAATGCACACCATCATGCCCCCCCCCAAAAAAACTATTGTTTCAACAGGACAAAGGGATTTGACTCAGGGTCAGGTTTGTGATTAATCACCTAGGCAACACTATTAATGGTTTTATTACTGCCTTGGTCAGCTGGGAGGCATCATCACATGAAGCTACGAGAGGATGGAAGAGTTTGGGGGATTGAGGATATAGAAAATGAAGTCTCTAGACAGTGGTCTGCAATGCATTATGGGAGTCCCGGTCACCACGCACTGTGAGACAACAAGGCATTAATCAAACAGATGCTAGAGACCAAGAAGGCTCTCTCTGTTGCCACATACTCCAGTGATTGATCGATATTCATTATCCATCGATTTGGGCTTTTTCTCCTTAATCTCTCGTCTCCAGTCATATCATGGCCTCAAAGGAGATCGTTATTGTGAGCCAGGGACACGAATCTTGACAATGTAACAGCTTTGGCTAAGGAGAGTGCTCAGTGTGGCAACATTCACACACATTCATACACTGGTTGCCGAGCCTGCCATACAAGGTGCCACCTGCTCATCATAGACACATTTACACTCCAACTGAGAGCAATTCACAGTTCAGAGTCTTGCCCAAGGACACTTTAACATGGGACTGCAGGGCCAGGGATTTGAACCACCAACCTTCAATTGGGAGGCGACCGATCTACCACCTTCTCCAAACTGGGGGTGTGCCGACCGCCATCTACTGTAGCTAACACACTGGCTATGGAAAAGTAACTCATACAACCCCAATAAATAAAAAAAATCAATGGCAAACTGATGCTTGAATAAGCTAACTGTGCACAATATAAATGGGCTTTGTCACCACTTTATTGTCATAAAGAGGAGAAATTGACTCCATTTACACATTATCCTACCTGCTGATGATGATAATATGCATTGATACATGATGCATTGATATTGTGTCACTGAAAACTTTGTCAAACTTTATTCTGAACAGCTTTCATGCCACACCACCTCACCTACCTCCCCATCCCAAATGCATATTTATTACAATATTGGGGAAACTTGTAACAAACAGAGCCAAGTTTAACATTTTCTTCATTGAGTAGTTTCTGTTGTGGAATGAGAAACGCTAGCGTGCCTTTGCCCAAACTGGAGTTTTTAGAACAGAAAGACATGGTGTTACCCTGACAGTGAACTTGAGATAAAAATGTGTCCATATTTCACATGAAGGTTTTCTGTCTGAATTCATTGTGCTAACCTGAATCTTGATAGCCTTTCCAGCATCAGAGCTCTCTTGTTTGGTTTTTGTTACTTCATGAATGAGATGAAGAAAACTCCACAACCCCTCTAGGAAACACACAATTACAGCATGACATGTTCAAACTTGATTTACAGATACTATGGAAGCAAATAAGAGACATAAGTCTTTGAATTTTAACAGCCACTGAATACTTAATATTGAAATATTTTATTTTGAAAATGATGTATCTGAATTAATTTGTTCTGAATTCACCACTTTGAAATTATTTTACTTCAGGAACCATATATCTGAATTTATTTGTTCTGAATTCACCTCTTTGAAATTTAAATTTGAAATTTCTTGGTCTCCATTTTAAAAACCTGAATTTCAATACTTATTTTTCAATGGTCATAAATTCAGATAAAAAAATACAACTTGCAAAATTTCAGAAAAACTAGATTCAAGTTGGTCAAATTCGATTGCTGAAATTCAGACTGAAAAAATTCAACATCAGTCAAATTCGACTGCTGAAATTCAGATCGAAAAATTCAAGTTAAATATTCACACAGTAACATCCGGGCGACCCAGGCTAGGAGAAGCAATTGAGCCTGCATACAATCGAACCGACGTCTGGCCTATCAGAGGACGGCCTGTGTGTCATGTGACCCAAGATCTCGGTCGGCACGGATATTGAAGATGTAAACCGCTGTTAACATGACAGCCAGGGGAAACGACGGTGCTCCGGTAAGTTTGCTGTTTATGTCCAACTGAACTCAGGGCTCGACACAAGAATGTTAGCTAAATATGTTTGGAGCACATAGCTACGGTTTGTGTGACTCGTGTGTAGGTAGCTAAGTCTGCAGGACGACATGTTATAGCTAGCTAACGTTAGCGCTCAACGGTGAAGTTTCTAAAAACACGTGTTAGTCTGCTCCGAGGTGAATCGTGCCAATAAAATAGCTGTCCATGCAGATTACCTATACTGACCATACCGTAAGATGGTCAATGATCCCACCTAAAACGCTTTTCAGAGTAGGAAAAAGTTACACCTCGGCATAAATAACTTTAGGGAATCGGTTAGATAAATCATAGTAATTAATAAGTTCAAAGTTGGGCATTTTTGTGTGTGAATTTTAAGTGATTTAGCTACTACTAAGTTTCCACTACACTCTTATCGTAGTTCTAAGATACAAGCCATTGCTTTAAACATGTTGCTGAATATTGAGCCCGGCATTTAGATTATTAAGAGAATATTAGGGTTTGAAATGTAATTACTGTATGTTCATTAATGCAGCTGATTTTCTTTCTTCAATTTTTTGTTTCCAAGGAACTGCTGCTTGACCACATTTTGGAACGACTCCGCTCTCGTTTAGAGCACATTCTTGGGCAATTGCCTCTGGATTTGGACTATTTGGACTTCATTTGCACACAAGAATTTGTGTTTTTAAATGCCATATCCAGTCATGTAACTGTTTCACAGCCTATTTTAGATGCATTGACGGAACTACATAGCCTTGTAAATGTGGAAAAAAGACAAAAGTAAGCAACACATTAAAACTGTGCAATTTGAGCAAGGACCAGTTGGACGACCGAGAATGGCACTCTCTTTGGAGTACATTTCCAGCCTTTTGGACCTTAATCTGTCCATCCTGTGCATAGCTGCGCTTTTGGGGGTGTCTAGGCACGAACAGTCCATCGACGCATGGCTGAGTCTGATCTCTCAGTCAGGGCGCTGTACAGCCCTCTGACAGATGAAGAATTGGACCAGTGTGTGAGAGACGTAAAATCCAGGCAGCCTCATTCTGGATATCGTATGGTGAAAGGACTTCTTCAAGCTCGAGGACTGCGGGTGCAGTATGAACGGATCAGAGCTTCCATGCACCGTGTTGACACCATCGGAGTCATATCACGAATGACCAACTTAGGTTGCATTGTTCGAAGAACCTACTCCGTTCAAGCCCCCAGTCCTTGATGCACATTGATACAAATCATAAGCTAATCCGGCAAGTTTTTTCGAGTCATTTTATTGATAAAGGACAGATGAATTAAATATAAGATTTAGTAATTATATAATCATAGTTTTGTACAGTCCTGTTCATCATATAACATCTTTATTTAATAGTGCTTATTCCATGCTACTGCCTACACATTCTCCAACAAACACGATAACTGTTGTTCACATCGACTTTTGACCTAGTAAATTACTTTTCAATTGCTTATAAAAATGAATTTAGGGGTTTTAGAAATTGCTGTATTTCATATTGCAATTGTTAAAAAAAATGTTTTAACTTTTTCATCAGTATAAGCTTAAAATTCTGATGCTTTTTCAAAAGCTTACCTGTGGAAAAAAAGCAAACAACTAAAATTGTCTCTAAGTTATGTAGCTTTTGTTTGTTTACTACAGCTACAACATTGTCATCTTTGGTGGCATAGATGGCTTTTCACGGAAGGTAAGCACAGTTTTTAGTGATAAATACACATATACAGTACACGTTTGTCATTGTTATATACATTTGTGTTTTGTCCAAGTGTTAAAACTGTATTGTACTGCAGATAATGTATCTTGGTGCAGCCTCCAACAACCTTGCCACAACATCCCTGGCATTCTTCCGAGAATCTGTGGAGAAGTTTGGTTTCCCTCTTAGGTAAGTATTTTACAGTCATGCTTAAATGGTTGTAAACCCCTTTGAAATAACAAAGTACACTTTCTACATTTTTACAACTTGGATGATGATCATGCTGTATTTCAGGAGCCATTTATACAGGACTTCAGTTATTTTTTGCACGACTGTTTAGATATTTTTTGTTAAAGTAGAGATTTACAGAGTCTATATAGATATAGTGGGGTACCCTTTATAACAAAAAAAACATGCCTAATTTTCTGCATTCATTTTTTGTATATATATATATATATATATATATATATATAATATACATACATACAGGTAAAAGCCAGTAAATTAGAATATTTTGAAAAAACTTGATTTATTTCAGTAATTGCATTCAAAAGGTGTAACTTTTACATTATATTTATTCATTGCACACAGACTGATGCATTCAAATGTTTATTTCATTTAATTTTGATGATTTGAAGTGGCAACAAATGAAAATCCAAAATTCCGTGTGTCATAAAATTAGAATATTACTTAAGGCTAATACAAAAAAGGAGTTTTTAGAAATGTTGGCCAACTGAAAAGTAAGAAAATGAAAAATATGAGCATGTACAATACTCAATACTTGGTTGGAGCTCCTTTTGCCTCAATTACTGCATTAATGCGGCGTGGCATGGAGTCGATGAGTTTCTGGCACTGCTCAGGTGTTATGAGAGCCCAGGTTGCTCTGATAGTGGCCTTCAACTCTTCTGCGTTTTTGGGTCTGGCATTCTGCATCTTCCTTTTCACAGTAAATTAGAATATTTTGAAAAACTTGATTTATTTCAGTAATTGCATTCAAAAGGTGTAACTTTTACATTATATTTATTCATTGTACACAGACTGATGCATTCAAATGTTTATTTCATTTAATTTTGATTTGAAGTGGCAACAAATGAAAATCCAAAATTCCGTGTGTCAAAAATTAGAATATTGTGTAAGGGTTAAATTTTGAAGACATCTGGTGCCACAAAGTAATCAGCTGATTAACTCAAAACACCTGCAAAGGGCTTTAAATGGTCTCTCAGTCCAGTTCTGAAGCCTACACAAACATGGGGAACACTTCAGATTTGACAGCTGTCCAAAAGGCGACCATCGACACATTGCACAAGGAGGGAAAGACACAAAAGGTTATTGCTGAAGAGGCTGGCTGTTCTCAGAGCTCTGTGTCCAAACACATTAATAGAGAGGCAAAGGGAAGGAAAAACTGTGGTCAGAAAAAGTGTACAAGCGATAGGGATCACCGCGCCCTAGTCAAGATTATGAAAAAAAACCCATTCAAAAATGTGGGGGAGATTCACAAGGAGTGGACAGCTGCTGGAGTCAGTGCTTCAAGATCCACCACCAAGAGAGGCGCTTGAAAGACATGGGTTTCAACTGCCGCATACCTCGTGTCAAGCCACTGTTGACCAAGAAACAGCGAAAAGCGTCTCACCTGGGCTAAGGAAAAAAAGAGCTGGACTGCTGCTGAGTGGTCCAAAGTCATGTTTTCTGGCGAAAGCAAATTTTGCATTTCCTTTGGAAATCGAGGTCCCAGAGTCTGGAGGAAGACAGGAGAGGCACAGGATCCACGTTGCCTGAAGTCTAGTGTAAAGTTTCCACCATCAGTGATGGTTTGGGGTGCCATGTCATCTGCTGGTGTCGGTCCACTCTGTTTCCTGAGATCCAGGGTCAACGCAGCCGTCTACCAGCAAGTTTTAGAGCACTTCATGCTTCCTGCTGCTGACCTGCTCTATGGAGATGGAGATTTCAGGTTCCAACAGGACTTGGCGCCTGCACACAGCGCAAAATCTACCTGTGCCTGGTTTTACGGACCATGGTATTTCTGTTCTAAATTGGCCAGCCAACTCCCTGACCTTAGCCCCATAGAAAATCTGTGGGGTATTGTGAAAAAAGAAGATGCAGAATGCCAGACCCAAAAACGCAGAAGAGTTGAAGGCCACTATCAGAGCAACCTGGGCTCTCATAACACCTGAGCAGTGCCAGAAACTCATCGACTCCATGCCACGCCGCATTAATGCAGTAATTGAGGCAAAAGGAGCTCCAACCAAGTATTGAGTATTGTACATGCTCATATTTTTCATTTTCTTACTTTTCAGTTGGCCAACATTTCTAAAAACTCCCTTTTTTGTATTAGCCTTAAGTAATATTCTAATTTTATGACACACGGAATTTTGGATTTTCATTTGTTGCCACTTCAAATCATCAAAATTAAATGAAATAAACATTTGAATGCATCAGTCTGTGTGCAATGAATAAATATAATGTACAAGTTACCTTTTGAATGCAATTACTGAAATAAATCAAGTTTTTCAAAATATTCTAATTTACTGGCTTTTACCTGTATATTTATATTTTTAAACTCTTGTAAATGTTGCTCTGTTTTAAGGGTACGGGCTGATCAGGGCGTGGAAAACGTAGACATTGCACGGCTCATGTTTACAGTCCGTGGCACTGGAAGGGGCAGCTTCATATCCGGCAAGAGTGTTCACAATCAACGGTCAGTCCAAAACTTCAGATATTGCTAGCTGAAAAATACCACTTCACTGCTGCCGTGCAATAACAGTAATATTTGCTACACATACAGTATCAGACACAATATATCAAGTTGCAGCAGGACTACTATTTGAGGAGTGTGATGTGAAAGTCCTATCTCCCGTGGAAGCGGCTGCCGCTTAAAGAGTACTGAATAGCACTTAGCATGCAAATTCAACTTTTCCTTGCTGCAAAAAAAATTAGTTTTTGGTGGGCAATGGGTCTGGAATTACATCTGTATGTCACATCTGTTCTAATGGAATGCAGTGACATTATACTCCATTAAACCTTGTTTGACTAAAAGTAATGACTAAAAAATATAGAAAGTAGATTTAAAAAAACTGCATTGAAAGAAAGTCCATCTGTGTGCATCTGTTGTGATTGGAAATATTTTCTCAAAAGGAATCTACTGTGATTTTGCATTATCAGTTTAATATACTGTAAATATTTTATATAAAAATGTGCCTTGAGATCCAGCTATTACAGTTCCTTGTACATCAAGTTTAAAGATTTCTATTAAACTTTGCAAATTTCCAGAATCGAAAGGCTTTGGAGAGACCTGTGGGCAGCTGTCACAAACATCTACTATGATGTTCTCCACCACCTTGAAGAAGAGGGCTTCCTCAACATCGCCAATGCTACACACCTCCTCTGTTGCCATTATGTGTTCTTGCCACGACTGCAAGATGCCCTGGACATTTTCCGCAGTGGCTGGGACAATCATCCAATAAGAACAGAAGGCCATATGACCCCTAATCAGCTTTGGGAGCTGGGCCGAATCCATCACCCAATTCAAGGCCCAGGTAACTTGGAGGTATGTTCCAAATGTACAACTTGCAATATTATAAATCCCTAAATATGTACTTGCTAACATAAATGTGTTTTAAAAAAGTTAATACTCCCTTGCCAAAGGCTGCCCTTAAGTTAATAAATATTTAGCAAAGTGGTTTACAAAAGAGTCAGAGCAAGTGCCATAAATCCATTAGGATAATTAATACTGCATACAAGTAAGGTTTTCTATTTTTGTTTGATAGGGTATGGATATTCCTCACATTGAGTGGGAAAACAGTGGATTTACTGCTGATGGCTACTCCAGTGTCATTGTCCCAGACCCAGAAAGCCCACTGACTGATGGACAAATGGCAGCTTTAAGAGAGGTTGTTGACCCAAGAGCTGCATCCCATTCCTTTGGCTGTGATACCTATGTTGCTGCTGTTCAATTTTGTGAGCATGTTCTATCTGAACACTGAAAGAGCCAACACAACACTGCTCTGTTTGACACTTTTTCCCTAAAGTGTGCCAGATCAGGGCAAGCTAACTCCCCACATTTATAAGACAGAAATACATTTTAGGCATATCTTGTAATTTTATTGGAATGAAACTTCTGATTTATTTAATGTTTAATTTCTTATACTGCACTGTAACTTTTTTTGTGTTTTATCTGTTTTTATTTTTAACTTTTTTGTGTAAAGCACGTTGAATTGCCCTGTTGCTAAAATGTGCTCTACAAATAAAGCTGCCTTGCCTATTGTTCAACCATGAATCTTTCAGGAAGATGGTCTAAAAGATATGAGGAGAAACCACCAAGCTACATGAGTCAGAACACCACTGATTAACAACTTTTATGGTGCACAAAACACTTAATTGAAAAGGACATTACCTTTGAAGTCGCTACATCGCCATAGCTCACAGTGCTACAGAGGTGGGTATTGGGTGAGAATTTTACAACCCCCTATACTATATGTCCATCAAAAAGAATAATAATGAACTGCATATTAATATGCTTAATTAGTAATACAATTTTTTAACTATTTAACATTAACATATTGTGTTAGTGAGCACTGCTTTGTACCTACACAAGACCAAATCCTGTGTGGCAAGTGCCAATACAAGCCAGGATATCATTTTTAAACGATGCATAGTCCTTGTAATGTCCTGGGATTCGCAGGGTGTCAAAACAGGTGCAGGCTGTTGGGAAGCTGCCCTGGACCACTTCAATGGATAGGTTACTCCTTGGAAGAATCTCCCACCCAGTCCAGAATTTTAACAGGTCAGTCAATTCATCAGGTGATGCTGTGGATTAAACAATATGGATCAAATGATAGGTTGCTACAAATAAATGATTTTGAAAACAAATCAAAGGTATGAAAAATACTCTAAATAAAGCTGTAAGTGAAGAGTGTGCGGTTATCTACTTCCTGTCCTAAATACAGGTGTGCAAAGGTAGTCAACTGTTTTAAAGTAACTTTCCACTTAAACTTTGGGTGACTAACTTATTTTTTATAAAATGTTGGCAAGAGTTCTCCTTAAACATACCATTTTCAATGAAGTGGCGAAGATAACCTGATACGCGGCATTTTGTGTCAAGTGAACAATCGTCGTCATCATCATCATCACGAGGCCAGGTGATGCGCTGCAGGATTATCTACATTGACAACAATAAAACATGACTTGAATAATTTTACTACTTTATCATGGCTTCTATCTATCCACACTCACACAATACTGAATTGTAAAACATTACCGCAGGGTTACAATCCACTGTTCTCTCCTGTGGAAAAAGCTGGGCCACTGTGTCAGGTCGTTTGGTCAGCAATGTCCACATCGGTGTCTCTTTAAGACCACGTCTGAGTTGCTTAATTTGTCTTATGACACGTCCAATTACCTGTTAATGACAGACAATAAGGGACAGAAGGTGAAACATTTTTTTTTAGCCCAAACCATGGTCTGAGGATGACTTTTGCCAATATGTGACAATTTCTTTCAAGTTCACACACAGCATGGATCAACATCTTCTCAAAAAGCCATCTTCGGTTGTTTCCAGTAAGGCCAGGGAGATCCCAAGCGTAGGCCAAGTCCTGGACACTTTTTTTGTCCTTGTCTGAGAGTTCAGATTCCTCTTCAAGCTTTAAAACAGAAGTGAAAGGTAAGGCAAGGTCATCTATATAGCACTATTTAAATTGTTTTACACAACATTTAATAACATTAAAAAGCAGTTTAAAATGCAAAACCAGTAAGTAACTAAAGAGAATATAAAAAAAGCTAAAATAGGACAGTCTCCACCCCCTCAGCTGTTTTTCCATAAAATATTAGAGCCCACTGTAAAGAAAATTTGGCTAAGGGGTGGAGACTGTCTTGCTTGATTGTATATAATGGGGAAGAAATAATGAGGTTAGATAAAAAACATACAAGCCTGATTGTTTCCCGGATGTCTAGATCTGGACAGTCCTCTAGTGTTACTGTTGCAGTCTCTGGGCTTCCTCCAAACAGGACATGCACAACAGCAGGGCTGAGCCCTGATAGGCATGGTCCTCCATGAACAAAGGAGTGCCCCACCATTCTCCCTGCCATGACGAACATGTCACTTTCCACGAGAAAGTGAGAGGCTGAGGCACTAAATGGCCTGGCTGTCCATCAAAGAGACGTGTAAGAGCAGTGTTTGCTGTAACAGAAATAAAACATGTAGACAAAAAGAAAATTCCAAACATTACATACTTTGCCAGGGTCCAGCAAACAAACAGATATAAAAACAGAATTACTGTAAAGAAAAACCTTTTAAACAATACTTTAATAACATTTGTTATTGACAAGTCAGCTTACACATAGCTACAGTCTACATACCAAAGTTGATGCAAAACCCAGACTTAAGCTTGTCCATGCAAGTTGAGAGGAAAAAGCGACTCACACCCTCTCCAATGGCTGCATCACCTGTGACACAATGGAAAGGTTAATATAGTATAAGACAGAAGCAATACTTTAAGTAGGCCTTAACTACTTTGACATGAAATCAAAGCTACCTTCAAGTTTGCAATTCAAGGGCCGTGCCCATTCCACATTGGCTTCTTATAGAAGCAGATGAGCGCAGCGTCTTGTTCAACAGGGTTCTTTCTAACATCCATGCTGAGAAGTAAGGGATTCTTACTTTCATGATGGCTAAGAATAGAATCCCGAAACAGAGACATGGCCTTGGTAGGGTCTTGTACTGTGAGCCACTCTAATAAGAGATAAAATGAAAATGTTACCAAAAAAATGGCTTAGGATATGGAACTTATGGAAAGAATATTTTAGCAATTACATATTCTAAAATCAGACAATTAAATGTGTGGCAATAAATAGAAACTGCTATTTACCAAATGCAGTATAAGACTAATGTTTTAATGTGATCAGATTAGGTGTAGGTTATCCCATGTGACATGCCACTTTTGACTGCATTGCATTACCACAGTTTACCCTCCCTAACCTTCTTGTCCTGCTGCTAACCCCGAATAGGACCTACCATCTGCAACTGTTTCACTACTGGACGGTCCAGGGATTGCTGCTTGCTCTTCAACAGTACTATCCAACACCTCATTTCCTGCCCTGGCCACGTTCACAACACAATGTTAAACACTATAATTCTATTTGTAAAACTGCTTTAATGGTTTACATCTGCTGGTGAAAAAACAAGTACATATGCACAAAAAAACAAACAGAATTACAGTATATAATGTACCTTTCTCCACATGAAGCAGCATGTACTTCAATGAAGTCAGCAGGAAACATTTTCATGCAGATAGGACAGGGCTCCTGAACAGGTGCTGAGTAAATGGAGTTAGCAAAGATAATCAAAAATTGGACTTCAGCAAGAATTACTTAAATTTAGTCATGGCTTTGTATTTTTTAAGAAAACCATTTAACCTTATTGAAAATGATGATTTTCAGCCATCCATATTGAATGCCAAATCTATTGAAAATGTTTTATTTAGTTTTTACAGTGTCTCTCACCCTGCTCACTGTTATCTTCCCCATTAACCAGGTTGTCTTCATCATTGTCAACATCAATGATGTTGCAAGACTTCAAGTGTTCCATCAGGAGCTGCAGTGGAATTTGCTGCTCCACACTTTTGGCACTTTGCCTTAGGCATGCAACTGAATACTTCATTACTTAGTTGCAAAGGAGTTGTTTTGAGCTCGTCTTGAATTGGAGCGATGTAAAGTGGAGATTTACCCCCCTGGCTTGCAGCCTTTATGATGCTGCCTGTGTAGCCAGTATGATCAGGTGCCACCATGGAAAGCTTTCGGGAACCCCATCCTCCTATAGAAAACATTAACATGGGGGAAAAAAAAAAAAAAATATTCAGAAAATGCTTTACATATGATATAAACTGTTTACACACACAAATTGTGCATACCTCCTGCTTTGTAAAGCAACCAGCCTCCAGTTACAGCCTCCAATTGAGGAAAGACAACTTTGAGTTTCTCACATAACTGTAAGCAGAGCATATTTATAAAACATTATTAATAAGCATGTATCCTTACAAAGGATGCTGACTTGTTGAAATTAATGATTGTACTAGAACATCAGTCAGTAAAATCAGAATTAAAACCTGTGCCAAAGGATTATAATTTACCAATACATTAATGCAGACTATGTTTAAGGTATTTAAGAAACTTTCTTCCAAACTATTTTAATAAATGGTTGTCCTGGTTTGCCACATCTCTAAAAAAAAAAGTAATGGAGTAAGATTAATTAACAAAATTCCTCATAGTTATAGTACAACTATCATAAATATATACATCTATGGAATGTGCTTACCTCATCATGTGTTGTACTCTCATCTAAATGAACAGACCTGCGGCCCAGTCCTGCCTGCAAGTGGACTATTTGGTCTTGTTCTTTTGGTGTTTTTTCATATTGTTTTGGCAAAGGTGGAAAGCAACTTCCAGTGGTTTGGGCCTTTTAGCAGGAACAAGATTCACTGCAGGAAAACGCCTCTTCCCTTTTCCCTTAGTGAACATACCTGGAAAAGACCTGTAGGAAATAACAAAATAATAAAACTTGATTACTATCAAACTGAGTTTTTATAAGATTCAATTAATCCACAGAATATAATGTTGAACCTTGTCATTTCTATCTGAAGAGAAGGCATTGGTGGCTGATTGCCTGACATCTCATTTTGGCCTATTTGCCTCCGTTCCCTGCAGTATTGTAACCAAAGATAATCATTAATCAAAGTCTGTAATTGTTTTAGGTTTAAAAATATCCATGTGAACAGATTAAAAAAATATATATTTAACCTTATATCCTGACTGCTGCAAGGTACATCACAACTGGCTGCACTTCCTCCCCTTTCAGATTTGGTCAATAAGGACATTAAGTTCCTGGCTGATTGTAAAAGCTCAGCATGATTACCCTGTCAACAGAAATATACATAAAATACAAAACAACATCACAGAGAGAAAAAAAAGGTTTAAAAAAAGCAATGTCCATACATCTAATGTTTAAAGCTAATGTAATCTGCATAGACGGCTGTTGAAATCACAAATATCCCGCTGTAACGTTAGATTACATGTGTTGATCCTTCTAACCTTATCATCTACATTGATGGCTCCCTGTCTGTCTGTGAGCTTCTACCATTGAAGTCTATTTTTGCAATTTTCTAAATTTTATTTTGTTAAAAAGTTCGGCTGTTGTGCTGTATTTATATAGCGCTTTTTCTAGTCTGAACGACTACTCAAAGTGCTTTTACATAGTACAGGAACCATTCACCATTCACACACATTCATACACTGTGGCCGAGGCTGCCGTACAAGGTGCCATCTGCTCATCAGATAAACATGCACACACATTCACACTCCGATGACACAGCATCGGGGCAACTCGGGGTTCAGTGTCTTGCCCAAGGACACTTCGACATGGGACTGCAGGGCCGGGGATTGAACCACCAACCTTCCAATTGGCAGGCAACCCCTCTACCACTGAGCCACAGCCGCCCCTGTTGAGTACCAGAGATGGCAAAAGTACTGACTTCCCGTACTCAAGTAAAAGTAAAGCTACTTATGTTAAAAAATACTAAAAGTAGAAGTACTGATTAAACTTCTTTACTCAAGTAAAAGTAACCTTGTGAATGACAACTATTTTATAGAGTGCAAGCTGAGGAACTTCAGTGGACATGGAACAAGCCTCTTTAAATGCTATTGGCTACATTTTAAATGGATGTCTGCCAACAGGCCTAAAACATCCCATAATATGATTATTGAGACAGAGACTGGGACTCCAGGTTAAAAAGATTTTGACTGAGCAGCAAGATATATTATATTATTAGATATTCAGTTGTGATTCTGGGAAAATTCACAGATCCAGTTTCTTTTTTTTATCTTCCCCCTTAACATTTAAAGGAATCTACATGTATGTGTGTGGGCTTAAAGCTGGCTTCTGGAAAGAAAATAAAGGATAAAATATGAATGACTAAACTGACATTAATTAAGAAGTTCCCTATATTTTACAATTATGCAGCACATTGGCCAGGAGTCATTCTTGATGCATAGTCTACTATCTCAAACATCTCTCTCAGATCAGGCCGAGGATGATTAGGAATCTAACGAATCAACAGCCAGGTGTAACCTAGGTAACAGGTGTAACCTAGGTAACAGGTGAAGAACACAAACAACTAAACTAGCTAACTTACTTTAAATGTACCAGAACTACAGACCAATACAACAGGCTTAAATGAACTGACAACATAAGTTGTACAACTTACAGTTCTCAAGGACACAAACAAACACAAACACACACAAAATCTTAACTGATTATCCTCCGGACAGCTAGTCGCTTTTATTCCGGAGCCCCCCTGCGGTCAGCTGAGAAAAAATAAAATAAACCGTGCGCACGGATTCATAATCTTGATGACCGTGAGCAAAGTAGGAAAGATATTCACAGATTGAAACTTCTGGGATCAATTACTCTATAGGGAAATTATATTATATTATATTTCCAAATGACGCATCCTATCGTAGTGAGGTTAACAACGAGCTACAAACCCATTTTCATCAAAACGAGCCGTCCTCCACCCTGGAGAAATAAGACTGGTCTCTAGCAGCAGCCGGCGGTGCTTAGAGGTATATAAACTACAACACGACACAAAAATATCTGTTAATTTAATGATTAAATAAGGTAGTGTCTCCAAACTTATGTTTTAACAGTAAGTGCTGTAGTACAACGAAGAGGAGACAGTTATAGTTAAGGTAAGAATATACTGTATAGAATATATTTTCCTATTTAGCTCACGTTTATAAATCCTTGAGCAGGGATTGTTATGAATCCTTATCTCAGCTGACCCCAGCGGGGCTCCGTACTTTTATTTTCTCTCACTTCTCTCTGTGTGGTGCGCCCCTCGCTCGCGGTGTAAGGCGCGTGTCCGCGCTATTCTCTGACATGACGACCTTTCGTACAATACTAAAGTAACAAGTCCATTTTGTAAAATGTAAGGAGTAGAAAGTACCAATATTCGTGTTAAAATGTAAGGAGTCGACACAAAATAAATAGTAAAGTAAAAATATCTGAAAAATCTACTTGAGTACAGTAACAAAGTATTAGTACTTCGTTACTTCCCATCTCTGTTGAGCGCTAACGTTAGCTAGCTATAACATGTCGTCCTGCAGACTTAGCTACCTACACACGAGTCACACAAACCGTAGCTATGTGCTCCAAACATATTTAGCTAACATTCTTGTGTCGAGCCCTGAGTTCAGTTGGACATAAACAGCAAACTTACCGGAGCACCGTCGTTTCCCCTGGCTGTCATGTTAACAGCGGTTTACATCTTCAATATCCGTGCCGACCGAGATCTTGGGTCACATGACACACAGGCCGTCCTCTGATAGGCCAGACGTCGGTTCGATTGTATGCAGGCTCAATTGCTTCTCCTAGCCTGGGTCGCCCGGATGTTACTGTGTGAATATTTAACTTGAATTTTTCGATCTGAATTTCAGCAGTCGAATTTGACTGATGTTGAATTTTTTCAGTCTGAATTTCAGCAATCGAATTTGACCAACTTGAATCTAGTTTTTCTGAAATTTTGCAAGTTGTATTTTTTTATCTGAATTTATGACCATTGAAAAATAAGTATTGAAATTCAGGTTTTTAAAATGGAGACCAAGAAATTTCAAATTTAAATTTCAAAGAGGTGAATTCAGAACAAATAAATTCAGATATATGGTTCCTGAAGTAAAATAATTTCAAAGTGGTGAATTCAGAACAAATTAATTCAGATACATCATTTTCAAAATAAAATATTTCAATATTAAGTATTCAGTGGCTGTTAAAATTCAAAGACTTATGTCTCTTATTTGCTTCCATAGATACACTACAGACAAACACATACACAGAAAGACACTGATTTCATTTTGAGTTGCTTCCACATCATAATACAATCATTTATGCTCATTTAGACTACAGCTGGGCTTGAAGGTCTCACATCTCTAATGATGTGTATTGAAATTATCCATCAAATACACAGAAGATGAATCTAATTTTAGGTGGAACATCACCCAAAAGGTGAAAAGGAGATTGCATGTGACTAAAGCCAGTTAATGTAGTCAGAGGAGTTTCTTCTGCACTGTTGTGTAATCATGGTGACTGTTCCACATCTGTCACTGTTTTGGTTGCAATTACTGAAATACACTGGTTAAACTGTTTTTCTCATAATGTAAAAAAAAAAAAAAAAAAAATCAAAGTGATATTTTCATGCCATGGGACCTTTTAAACCAATCACAATCGTCTTGGGTAGTTCTGTAAAATGGTTGCAGGAAGGAACTTGTTTTGGTGGAACATTTGCACCCCGATAAAAGAAAACGCCATTTACAGTATTAAATTAATTCAACTGTTCACACAATACAGTAATGTGAGCTATTTAAATTAGCTGGATACATGGTTAAATGAAATTTGTTGTGTCGTCCTGTGTAACATTAGGCTACTCGTCCACAGAAATCCTGCAACAATCGCTCCCAAAACCTCCCAGTTGGATAGTAAGTGCTGCAACGTTAAACATATTTTTTGTAAATCTTTATGATTATTCCACGAAAAACCAAGCAAGTTGGCCTTGCTGGAGATTATTCAGTAAATGAACTGTCGTTGATTCAGACTATAGAATTTGTCAGACTGTCCTCCCCCAAAAATGCTCCTTAAGATTGTTTATTAACAGCAATTACAACTCATATTAATGTTTATAGGTTCCTCCCTCTAGTGGTTGTGGTTTTTAATGACAGGAGCTAAGTAGAAACTAATGTGACAGTAGAAGAACGGCAAGTTCTGAGGAAGTACGTCTGGGTAATGATGGCCAAATGAAGCGTCGTGAACCAGTGTCTTTATTTTCTGATTCGGCCATCACTAGGTCTGAGTGGTGGATGGGTCAGGCAAACAGGATTTTCACAGGGGTTTGTGTCCCATTAGAAAATAAAGTAAACACCAAGTTGTTGTTTTTTTTAAACAGGCCTCTGTGCATAACCATATTGAGCACCAATGATTGAAGCGATGACCTCGGTTCAATCCCCAGATCGACTGGATAACATCTGGGTGATGAAAGTGAAAGTGAAGCGCTTGCCTCTCCCTCATTACTACCACTGAGGTGCCCTTGAGCAAAGCCCTTAACCCCAACTGCTCCAGTGGAGCTGATCAGTGGCCAGCAGATCAGACTGTGGTTGTACCGGGCAGCTTCCAGGTAGGAATGTGGAACTGTGTCAATGTGATCAGGGTGTTCCTGCAAAGGAGAGGATTCCTCTCAGTGAACCTTCCCTGAATAAATAAAGGTAAATAAAAGAAAGAAAAAAAATGTTTGATTTTTACCCACAAGGTTTTTTCTAAACATAACCAAGCAGTTTTTGTGCCTAAAACCGTGACCGTTTCACAACATTAATGTTGGTTTAAAACCAGGACTGTTCCATTGAATGATGTTACATTGTCTGGTTTAGATATGATGACAAAAACCCAGTATTTATTAACAGTAGTTACACTGTTTACGATCAAATAGATGTGACTAATATACAGTCATATAATATATATATATATATATACAGTACAGTGTTTTTTGATGAAAAAGAAGTACTGCCAACATTGCCCAGAGCTGTTTTGTTTACTGGAAAACATGGCCAGGTTTGATTCAAGAGAGGTTTAACAAGGATTTAATTTTCTCGGATTCTCGGATTTTATAGTACCTTCAAGAACTAACTTCAAGAAAGCGAAACTCTCGAAGCAGCATTTGGCACTCATTTCACCCTGACAGCTTCACAGTTATTTGCTCAGTTTGGCCTCTGTGTTTCATTTGATTATCATTTTTATTGCCATAGAACCCCCTCCAACTCCATTATAGCAACGCCGATTGTCACAGTCTCACCTCGAATGGAATCAGTCAAACACATGCAGGCATGAATTAAACATTACGGCTGCACACAGAGTTAGCTGTGAGGCATCGCCATGTATTTTCAGTGAATAGCTGCCCGTATTTACAGCGAGACATATTGTTGGCTCCTGTCCATATTTTAAAAAGTGCATCATAATTGTTTTAGAAATGATCGCACACTGCTCTACGCTGACACCTTGCACTCCGTGATGAATGTACAGAGGCTTCAAGCAACAATTTCACATGCAAACACCACAATGCCTGTAGCAAGCAATGGCAGAGAGTATGACTTTGGTATTAGTATTTTACTTTAAACATTTCAGAAGCAAATACCATACTTCTCTACCAATGATATTTTATAAAATAGGATGCCTTGTTATAAATTACACAATATTTTAAATAGTTGACATTAGCTCCACTTTGACCAAGCCGCAACATTTGAAGGCTGCTGCTTACACGTCAAAGCCTCAGTGAAAACAACTTTAATTTAACATATGATAGAATGAAATGGGCTATTCTGTATAATAATTGCTTTTGGTCTTGATACCCACCTGATCCGCACCAAACAGCAGACAGATAAAGCTAGCAACTAGCTGGTTAAAATAGTGGAGTATGAATTCTGTATCTTATGGATGTGTAAATATGTAAACTGCTAACCCGCTAGCCATAATGACTTTTTAAAAAGCCATAATACTATATATTCATGTTGTGTTTACAGCGGCCATACAAACTCAATTGCTGTTGCTTTAGCTATGTAAATGTTGCAATGCTGTGAACAAGTTCACATTTATTGACTGTTAGTGGTCAGAAATAGCCTTTATTGATGGTACACATTCTTCCAAATTCTTCCATGAGATCAACACTTTCTGCAATGTTCAGGAGAGTGTATAAGTGCCGGTTTAACGATCAGCTTCATATTTCTTTTTTTCTAACAGAAAAGCAACCTGAAACGCCAGACCACGGGGTCTCTCTCTCTCTCTCTCTCTCTCTCTCTCTCTCTCTCTCTCTCTGGCATCCGACACACATCAGCACTGGCACCCTGCCCATGGGGTGCTAAATCATTAGCACAAACCAAGTTGTTGTTACAAAATTGTGGCACTGAAGCGCAGTCTGCAATAAAAGCATTCCATGTTCTTAACCTGGACTAATTTGTTTCCCGGTCATTTAATACAACATAGTTGGCACGCGATCAAACATAGCCAAGACAGGACAGGCAATGTGTGTGATGCACAGGCCCTGGATGGCGGTTTGTTGTCTAATGAAGCCATTAACCTCACACTACCGAATTTGATAAGGCAAAATAATGGCTTCATTATAGAAAAGAATGCAGCCCTTTAAGGAAGAATTTCAATGAGCACATGCTGGTGGTGCATGTTATCTCACCACCCACGAGAACAAAGCTCACAGTAAACAAATCTCAGTTTCTGTTAATAACAAAACACCAATGAACATGTTGCTGTAAACAATGTTAAGGAGCAGCTGCTTCATATAATGATCCGTGTTTTATTGAGAGGATTAATCCCATTATTCAGAACGATTTATCCTTTTACAAAACCCATCATCATTATTATTGGGTTTATTACAAGTCTATCAGCAGAGAAAATTGTGTCAGGGTATTTGGTCACAATGCTCATTATAGATACAGATGTAGCACTGTTGTGGTTCAAAAAGCAATAACTGATAACATCAACTGTTATCTATCTGCTCCTCTCCTCCAACTAATATGCATGGCTGATCAGTCAACTCATTATAATTAAGAGGTGTTAATTAGCAAGAGACAGAGCTGGCGTTTGCATCCCAATGATGAAAGCTCACCACAGAAAAACACAATAACACCCGAGTCCCTGCTCGGCTCAACCAAAGGTGGCAAGGTGACAGTTCTCCTTCCCTCCCTCCCTCCCTCCCTCCCTCCTTCCCTCCTTCCCTCCCTCCCTCCCTCCCTCCTTCCCTTGCACAGTTCAAGAGTTTCTCAAGTAAATTACAGGGAGTGTCTTTTGTTTGCATGTCCCAGCTCATATTCCTTCAGTTCTCCAAGGTTCCCACCTCGGGTTAATACGTCATTCATCAAATTATGCAAAGCCATTAGTGTCAAGATTGGGAACTTGCAAATTCCGTGGTGTCCCGCTTAGCATATAAAGCAGAGCGTGCCAGCTTTTATGCCCAACTAAATATCGATGACAGCCCTTGTTACAGCTGATGGATGAGCTTCATAATTAAATGGTGCCACTTCTTTTGACTATTAATGAGGGTTGTGACTGAAGTCCTTCCCCCTGCACTGCTGATTTTTGAGGCGTCTCATGTTTGCCACACAGAGGGGCGACCTGCACACCAACGCCCGCTGCAGCAGGATGAATAAACGTCACGGTGGTCTCTGTTGCTGAAAACAAAAAGTCTCGAGTCATTATCACACACCACTGGCACTCTTTTCCTGCACTTTGTCAAAGTAATTAAGAGACCGCATCTGTAATAAATAACCTGTAACCTCCAATAATTACATTGGGGGAATTACGGTTTGGAGGTTAAAGAATATATTTTTATTATACTTTGTTAATTGAGCAAAGAGGAACAGGTGCTTGAAAGGATTCTGCTAATGTGAGCAGCCCACATAAGGCCTGAATTGCATACAATCTGTCAAAGTATATAGAGAACAAAAGTAAAAAAAAAAAAAAAAAACACTGACATTTGAAACTGAAAATGTCAGTTTGGCATCTTCAAAAAAATGCCTGGCAGGTGATTGGATGAACCATCTGTCTATCAAACTCTAATGCCAATGCCAGTCAAGAGAAGAGAGAAAAACCCCTTTTCATCTCGAAAAGCCTTCAGTGTCATTCTTTTTCTCTTCTTTCAGTGGAGAAATACTCTCCAGTTTTGATATAACAGATATTTGGCCCCTTGATGACAACTGAAGATCTCCGTTTAATAGTAATCTAAACTTTTTTTCTGTAACAGCTTGATTAAAAGAAATGCTGTATTTAGATTCAGAAGCTAGTGGAAGAGAGGCTTGACAAGAAGTGATGTCATAACTTCAGCTCCCTAAATATTTTTTGGTGCATTTATTTTTATTGTTTTCGTTACAAAGGAGTAGAAACATATTAACAATGCTAACAATGTAACAGTGCTACACAAAACATGTTACGTGACAGGGAATTTTGACATGCGTCTGACAGAACATGTGACAAAAGGTAATGGCACAGCGACAAGGTAGCACAAGTTCAGTTTTTAGACATTAAATTGAGAAAAGGTTGCCTCTTTAGCACACATAATGTACCTGATTTTCTCCAAATGTAATACATTTCCCAGCTCTCTCAACCCCATTTCAAATGTAGGAGGCCTTTCTGATTTCCAGGATTGTAAAATCAGCTTTCTGGCTAACAATGTTAAAAGGGAAATAGCCTTGGCTTCACAACTACTCTTCACACTATCTGGATTGGCCATTCACTGTAGTCTATGGCCAATCCAGTCTGTGATTTCCCTATCCAATTCTCTCCCCCGAGCCTCTTTAAATGGGTACTCACGTCCTCTGCTTTGCACATAAGACGTGTCTCAGTCCCTGCACCTAGATCTAATCTGAACGCTCATCTTTTCTTGTTTACAATCCTTTTTTAAATTATTTTGAAGCAACAGAATTCATGATTCCTACAGTACAGATTTTGTTTTACAGTTTTACTCTTGTCTCACATTTGTTGTCCTCTCATTTCCTCGCCATTCCCCACAGCCTGAATAATGCAGCTCTGTATCTATATGCCAGTAGACCCATCTATTAACCTTTGTTATCGCTTCAGGTATTGCAAATAAATCATGTAATGTGCCTTAACAATGCAATCAACATTAACCACATCCACAAATTCTACACTTCCTGTCACAGACTTTGATAGAGAGATATGTATTGAGCTTTTTACTTTGTTTGGTTTTGGTTTTAAACAGCAGGGAAGAGTTAAAAGATGACCATACTCTCTTACAACAGACGACTATAATATATATCCAGTTAAATGGGCCAAGAATTGTGTTCAAGATTTAGTGAACCTATACAGCTAATTCTCAATTTAAAAGGCCTGATGTTTATACGATGAAATAAGAACAGTTAGCCCTTGTGTTGTCTAAAAGGTTTCAAATGTGTAACTTGTAAAATTTCAAATGGAAAAACCTTTTATCAACGTTTTGGTCGTCTTTTTTGACCCTTTTGTGTCTTCCCCCCAATGTTTTTGTCACTTTTTCAAAATGTGTCGACTTTTTCTGAGTTTTCGTGTTTTTTTCCCCCAAATTTTTGTTTTAGTCAATTTTTTTTGGAAATTTGTCTCTTTTTTGAAATTTGTCTCTTTTGACATTTTTGTCACTTTTTTTGACATTTGTCACTTTTTTGACATTTGTCACTTTTTTAAAGTTCTTTTACAAATTGTTTTTTCTCCAAATGCTATAAAATTGACAAAAAACACCCAAATTCAATGAAAGTAGTGAACTGATTATTTTTTTAACTTGTGAAGAGCATTGTAGGGAATCATCCACGTTACATTTTTGGACAATTTGTTTGAAAGAAACCCAAATGTCTGATGTCAAATTTGACCCGAAGATAACAAATCAGCATGCTTCTTTAAAAAGAATTCTGCCTCTTTGCTCCCCAGTGTACATCTGATTGTATTGAAGCAGTGACCCCAGGTGAAACAATTCCCCAGGCAGCCTACCACACAGGATTTGCCTCATAATCAAGAGTCAACATGAGCTTTTCTTGCTGCATTATAAATCGTCCTCACAGCTTCAAACCCCATCGCACTAAAGTGGAAAAAATTTCAACTCTAGTGGGAACAATCTCATTCATTTTAATTTTATTTGAGAACTTCCACTAGTCTGTTTTGCAGTCCAAATTTTGGGTCACAGCACAAGGCTGGAGTAATGAAATATTTAGCCAGCTTGTTCTTGCTTTAGTCTGGGTTCCATTACTTATTCATTCTGGCCCAAAATGGTTCAGTGACTTACAATCTGCACAGAAGACGGTTACCTCCCAAAGGGCTGAAACATGTTGTGGGTTAGAGAAGCCTTTTTTTTTCTGAATTGTTCTATTCACCAGAGACCCACTGGAGCTATTCTTTGCCAAACTATGTTTATGCATAATAAAGAGTGTATCTCTATCAGGATTTATCAAACTAGATCCACTTGTTTCATTTTGCCACAGAAATAAAAAAAAAGCTGGGAGCTAAATTTTATGCTATATATCCATTGCTGCAAAAGTTACATTTGTAAAAGTCTCTGTGTACAGCTCTCAGTACGTTCCGAGTGAACCCGCTCCCATCCAACTCCCATTTAATTCCCCGTCCAGTCTCCTCCCAGCAGTTCTTAACTGTTTGTCCTTGTGCCCGGGCAAAGTAACACTTTCAAATTTCAAGTTCTGCAATTTTTTTTTTTCTTTTGCTGTACGTTTTGTTGGTAAAAGAGATGTTCGAGTCACACATGTCTCATCTTCATATTAGAAACAAGGAAATTAATTTGACCCGTTCTCACTTCCGCTTGTTCAGTGGCTCTCAGAGTGCACGTGGGACTGCTGGGATTGGTTGAAGTTGCGGGAAACTCTGGTTATTGGTCCACTTTGCTGAAAAGTTGATTGCGACATTGAAAAATGCTGGAGGGACTGACAGACAGAAGGCTACGGGCAGAAGGCCACATACAGAAGGATAGGGACAAAAAGCTACAGGCAGAAGGTTATAGGGACAGAAGGCCAGGAAGAAAAAGGCTATAGACAGAAGGCTATGGACAAAAGGCTACAGACAGAAGGCTATAGGGACAGAAGGCTGCAGACAGAAGGCTACGGTCAGAAGGCCAGGGACAAAAGGCTACAGACAGAAGGCTAGTGACAGAAGGCTGGGGACAAAGGCCACAGACAGAAGGCTAGGGACAAAAGGCCACAGAAGGATAGGGACACAAAGCTACAGACAGAAGGTTAGGGACAGAAGGCCAGGAAGAAAAGGCTACAGACAGAAGGCTAGGGACAGAAGGCTAGGGACAGAAGGCTACAGACAGAAGGCTACAGACATAAGGCTAGGGACAGAAGGCTACAGACAGAAGGCTACAGACAGAAGGCCAGGGACAAGATGCTCTGGATGTATCTGTATCTAATGTTCAGCCCAAATGCAGGACAAATGTTTACCGCCCTCCTGATGGACAACCTTCTAAATTGATATTGATTAATTTATCCTTAATCACATGACAAAAAAAAGCACAGATAGATAATGCTCCCATGAACATTCTTTTACGGTTTTATACATACATGTACTGTATGTTCATGGCAGCATTGTCTAGTGCCTTGTTTGGTCCAGCACCCAGTATTTATCGTCTGGATGTGCGTGCTTTTGTAAATCTTTTTTTTGCATTTCGTTATTCACAACCTTAACATAGAGAGTTGCCTTTGTTCCATCAAACAAATCTTCAGATACTTCATATACTTTTAACAACATAAAAGTGAAGGAATACAAAAAGGTTCCTCATAAATAGAATCCAATCATAAACTAGGTGTTGTTGTTGTTAATAACAAATCACTCTGCTTTTCTTCCCGCTGGCTGGCTTTTTTTTTTTGTCTTGCAAACAACACAACAGAATAATCATATAGAGCACATAATACACTCAGTCATGTTTGCTGCAGAGAAAGCAGAGAGGTCATGCAGAAACCTGTGAGTGACTGAGCACAAATAACACTTAGTATTGAACTTTTTAAATGGCAAGTTGTATTGATGTGGTATAAATGGTCCATTAACAGTGTGAGGGTCTGTCTCTGTGTGGCAGTATGTCTGAATGTGCATGCACAGTATGTGGTGACTGGCAATTTAAATTCCCACACCAGAAACATTTTAGAGTATGTACAACTGTTTTGTTATGATCAATATTTCATTTAACATGGTTTACTCACTTAAAAAGTTCAAATAAAAGGACTTCTAGCTCACCTAGTGATAGTGTTCAACCCATGTTGGTTCCGACAGAAGGAGGGGGGATGACCTTCTTCCAGGATTGATCTGGTTTCCCTTTGCACACTGAATCTGTTTAAAGATTTTAGTTTTTTAATGTTAGTTTTTCTGTTTTTTTGCAAATCTGTGAAAAGCCTTGTGGAGAGCTGCACCATCCCACAGGCAAACTTACAAAGTGTGCGTTTGTATGGTCTATGTTTTATATGGCAGCTGCAGGCTTAAACAGTAGCCTACATGCACTTCTCAGCAGAAGAAAATGGCTCGTAATACCTCTTCTCTTTCCCTTCTTTTCTTCAATGAATTCTGGCACATTCTAGATTTGGCCCGTCACTCAGTAACTGCATGAGATCCACTTAACCTTTAGAAAGAATAACTCTAACAAAAGCTATCTGCCTTCACTGTGTGCTGCAGAATTTTGTTAATGAACTCAAACAGAGAGCCCTTTGCCTCCTATCTAAATGTCATCGGACCTCATGAAACACTGAGGAAACTCCATATTACGCCTGAGGACTTTTCAATTCAATTCAATTCAATTTTATTTATAGTATCAATTCATAACAAGAGTTATCTCAAGACACTTTACAAGGACCCAACAGTTCTAGTAGTTTCCTCCAGAGCAAGCAACAGTGCGACAGTGGCAAGGAAAAACTCCCCTTTGGGAAGAAACCTCGGACAGACCCAGGCTCTTGGTAGGCGGTGTCTGACGACCGGTTGGGGTTAGAATGAAGAGTGGCAATAACAGTCCCTAAAAAATAAATCAAAATAATAGTAGTTTGTAGTAGTTCTTTGTAGTAGTTCATGGCATAGCAAGGCACTGTGCAGCATTACAAGGCACAGCAGGACGTAGCTGGGCACCGCAGATCGTGGCAGGGAAGGGAACGTGTAGCGGGACCATGGCGACAGCGGCAACCATGATTTTGGAGCCTCCCTGATCCGAGGAAACATGCTGGGAGAAAAAGAACAAAAGGACTCCGGGGAATGACTCCCCAGAGCTAGGTTAGTAACAAGCATTTCTGGGACATAGATGCACACAAAATAGAAAGATAGGAGAGAGGAGCTCAGTGTGTCGAAGGAAGTCCCCCAGCTGTCTAAAACTACTACAGCATAACCAAGAGAGACAGGGTAAAGAGAGGAGCCTGGACAGGCTAGAACTCTCCCCAACCGGATCGGGCTGTATGCCAAGTCTCCCTTTAGTTTTATTATATGACAGATAAATCTGACAACTATGACGAGTAGCAGGTGGGCCGGGATAGGCGGACGCTGCGACTCCTCACTCCCTAACAATATTCAATTCTATGCCCTAACTATAAGCTTTATCAAAAAAGGAAAGTCTTAAGCCTACTCTTAAATGTGGAGACGGTGTCTGCCTCCCGAACCCAAACTGGAACCTGGTTCCACAGGAGAGAGGAGCCTGATAGCTAAACGCTCTGGCTCCCGTTCTACTTTTAGAGACTCTAGGAATAACAAGTAATCCTGCATTCTGGGAGCGTAGTGCTCTTGTAGGGTTGTAAGGTACTATGAGCTCTTTAAGATAAGATGGTGCCTGACCATGAAGAGCTTTGTAGGTGAGAAGAAGGATTTTAAATTCTATTCTGGATTTTACAGGAAGCCAATGCAGAGAAGCTAAAACAGGAGAGATGTGATCTCTTTTCTTGGTTCCTATCAGAACACGTGCTGCCGCATTCTGGATCAGCTGAAGAGTCTTTATGGACTTTTTTGAGCAGCCTGATAATAACAGTTGCAGTAATCCAGCCTAGAAGTAACAAATGCATGGACTAGTTTTTCTGCATCATTTTTAGACAGGATATTCCTGATTTTTGCAATATTACGTAGGTGAAAAAAGGCGATCCTTGAAATATACTTTATGTGAGAATTAAAGGACATGTCCTGATCAAAAATAACAATAAATAACAAGTTTTTGTTTTCTTTATGATTTTTTTTTGTCTTTCCCAACTGTGATAAAGTAAACTGTTTTGGCAGTGGCTGGCTGAGACATAAGCCAATAAGCTTTGTTTTTCTTAGGAATGGTTTAGAATAGGCCTGAGTTTAGCCTGTAGTCTTAAATCAACTGTACTGGTTGATTCAAATTTACAGCTCACAGCAACTTAATACGATATAGTGTCTGGCTTTTGTTTGATATCTTGTATCTGCAATTTTATTGAGTGTCTCCTTTTAAACAAAATGCTGTTATACAATTTAAGCTGGACTTTCATTGTAAAAAGGTAGACACGGAAGAAGTAAAGCCAGTGTTATGCCAACATTTTTTATTTTTTCTATATTGTGCAGTCACTTAGTTTCATTCTTGTTTAAAAAATATTCAACGCTGTTAAAACTGCTTCAATTTCCAAACGCTAAGTTCGTTGGGTACCCAGTAGTCTCGCTTTGCCAAACCATCCTCAACAGCGCGGCGGAGGAGGGTCTGGCTTGTCCACACAGAATACCGGGATGGGAAAAAAATATGCTCTGGTTTATTGGCATTTCTTTAAACCAATCAAAATCGTCTTGGGCGGTGGTAAGCGCCGCACGGAGCGGCTGCAAAATAGCCTCAGGAAGGAACTTGTTTTGGTGGAACATGTGTATGTTTAAAAGTTGTTCTAGTCGTGCAACAGATAACTCCAATTTGACAGATAGTCTAGCTAGCTGTCTGGATTTATACCCTGCAGAGATCTGAGGAGCAGTTAGCCAAAGTCCTCAGAAATCTACCGGAGGTTAGAATGACAACACAAAGGAAGCGGAAGGTAACGGACATCTGCAAAAAGACATGCATCCAGCAAAATGTCCTGCGATACCGGAGCAATTTGGTAGTACATAGATTTAGAGTTAGATGGTTGCAAGGTTTAGATTGATAATCTATCTGTCGAGACAAGTATGTTATTTGGTCTACAAAGACCAGTGAGCATCACTGTCCAGACAAGTGCTTAATAAAAGGAGCGACCTGCTCAATCATTTTAGTCAAATCATTTCCAAGATATACAAAGAAAATGCAGTGGATATAATTTTCCTGCTGGAGCCCAGACTTGCAGTGGTCCAAAACCAGGTGGCTAATTCCCCCTAAAAGTTTACTAAAAATGATGTAAATATTATAGTAGGTAACTTAATTTTCTGGTTGACAATATGATGATACTCAGCACTACTAGAGGTCCAAAACTCCTCAGGGAACTTATGAGGTAAGTTAATTTTGGTAAATATGCTAACTTATAGGCTTTCTTGCTGAGAGTTTAAAGAAGCAGTGTGTAAGGTTGACATTTAGAAAAACAGAAAAATGGGTTCAAATATCCAATTTTGTTATGGTTTGGGTATTTTGTTCATCCTTATTTGGTATGTAGGTTCGGTCTTGTCTCCTTGTACTTGTGTCCTAGTTTCCTCCCCGGTCTTATGTTGTAGTTTCTGTCTTGTGTTTCCTTTAAGTGTCTGTATGTTCGGTTTCCTGTTTTATTTTGATAGTCTGGTTTTCGGTGCTGTCCTGTCTTTAGCTTTACTTCCTGTGTTTTCCCGCTCTTGTGATTACTTGATGTCTTCCATCTGTTTCCCAGCCATTTTGTCACCTGCCTTGTTAACCTGTCTTATGGTGCTTTTCCATTGCGTGGTATCTACTCTACTCGCCTCGACTCTACTCGCCTTTTTTTGTTTTCCATTACGAAAAAAAGTCCCTGGGACCTGCTACCAGGTACTTTTTTTCGTACTACCTCAGTTGAGGTTCTAAGCGAGCTAATGCGATACTAAAAGGTGACGTGGAAACCTGCAGGCTGCTGGTTGGTCGGATCGCTGCGTTGTGTTCTGCGAGTGTGTGTCCGGAACAAACGGGACATTTAAAAAAAATACTAGCCAGACACCGACAGATTATCTACTCTCTGCACTATTCTCGCTTTAACTGTTCAATATTAAGGGCTATATATTAGGGGATTTATGTTGTTTCCAATATTGCACACTGTTACTTTAAAAAAAAAACAAGACAATATATCAAAGAAAAGTTTTTATTTAGCTCTTCAAGTAGCGCATCAAACCCTCCCGTCCATCCCGGTCTTCTTCCCCTGCACCCTGTGACAGTGTCCCCCCCGGCTCTGCTGTCCCAGATGCATCCCAGTCGTTGTCATAAGCCATGACTCTCATAAAGATTATACCAAGCCCAGCAGGTCAGAACCAGAGATTTCACACGTCGGACATCGAACGCCCACCAGACGGTCTGCGGGGGTTTTGCAAAGCGTTAATGCTCTGAAACACAAACGGTACACAGCAGACATATTTTGGTGTGTAATCATGGTTGCTAAAGTTCATGTACTTTATATAGCGTATAGTGTTGGAGCTAAATCCTGCTCCATTCTCAGGGTTCATTCAATTAGTAGTCAAAATCTCAGATGTTGAAATGTGAATCCATTTTATTACATAGGATATCCTGAGACAAAGTTACCTGGATCAAGCTGTTGCAGCTCTCCCCTTCCTTTGTCTGACTCTTTGGCTCTTGGACCCCCAGTATTATCTCACAAAGGGTGGGGTCTTGTGCTTATTCCTTATCATTTAGTTGGGATGTGACTGAGGGTTTATGACCCTCAGAGACTTGGAAAGCAACAGAGCAGTTGGGCCATAAAGGGTGACTGAAACCAGAGACAGGGTGTCTCTAACATCATCAATTCAACTTCTAACACATTTGTAGAGCTGGGTTATAACAAAATGCACCAGAACATCTTATATTATAAAACAAAAGTATTGCTAAACAACTTAATGCAACAAACAACAAACTATAAACTTATAACAACAAACTTAATGCATGACCCACATGTCTTCATTTATGTTGAAATAATGCTTTTCCCTTTTAGCTTGAATGTATAATGCAAAACTGAGAATGGTGTAAATTAATATTTATTAATCAAACATTAGTAACATATACATAATAAAAAAGACTATTCGTAGTTTGGAATTACATTGAGCTGCATTCAACAAATTTTAGTTATTTACTAATTACATTTTACTCAGTTCTGTTTGAATAAAATCACCTGTGAATCCTTAAGTAGATTTTAATTATATTTTATCAGGAAAGTCAAAGATGCAGAAAATTAATACATTTAACTCATTGGGAGGTCTTTAAATTTAATCACCTAAGACTTCCGCTCCAGCTATTTTCAGCCACATGGACATCGGCATCCATTTCAGCTACTGCCATTTTCTCAAAGGTAAGACTTGTTTAACTATTGCATTTTACAACGAGTTGCTGTAACAGTCCAGTTGAACATTGTTTTGCATTGCTGCATGTTACTCAACAGTCCAACTTTACTGGTTGAAAGTGAAAATAAAGATATGTTAGCCTAATGTTACAGTCATTCTGACTAATGACTAAACTGAAAAAGTAGTTGGTTAAATATCACAATTTCAAGTGAATTTTCCAAGTATAACGTTATAGATAATTTCCTTTAAGATACGAGCTAACGTAATCTACTTGCGCCAATTTTCCTGGCATCGACCTGGCCTCCACCCCTCCTCCACCCTAACAAGCTAAATTAGCTAACATTCGTCTGGTACTGTGTTTGCGTGCGCTCTGGAGGGTGGCTCCATGTTAAGGAATGTTATTTGCACAGTTTCATGTCTCAGTTCACTGTAACATACGATGATGAGGCCAACGGGAGATGGCATAAACTTTTTCAGTTTTTGTCTGTTGGAGTATGCAGTCAACCTAGTTTCAGCGTGTGCTGACAGATTACACCGGCAAGCTGCATCTGAGGTCAGTAAATCAGAGCATGGTGCCGGATTTGGGGTGCCATAGAGAGGTTTTGTTTGCAACAGCAGATTTAACACTATTGCATGTCATTCTCCGTATATTTTTTGTGTATGTTTTTATTGTGATATGGATCCCCCTGGGTCTGAAATAAAGTTTAACGACCGTAATTCACACGAAAAAAAGATCTGTACATTTGTCAATCATCTGTAAATTATTTGCCCGATAATTTTTCAACCACTTATAGGTGGAAGTGAAGGACACCCTTGTAGGCTTAAAAGACAAATAATAAAAACATCACATCATTGGATATTAGTAATTATCTTTGTCAGGTTCTCTCTTCCTTCTTATTTGCATACCACATGTTTCAGTGTTCCCAAGCTTTAATAATTACTGTTTTTTATGATTTGCCATATTTTATGGTAGTAGGCAAAATGTCCTGTAAGTGTATCTGCCTAGTGTGACGATGTGTCAGAGGCTACTGTGTTATTTTAATGCCGTTTAGTAGGCCTACTTACTGTAAGTATAGTTCATTATATAGGTAGGCGTTATCATGGTGTGGTGGTCAGTCACAGACTAATTACTTTTATTGGAATAGTGTTGTCTGTTTATTCTGGTGGCACACACCAGGCTCTTAATTATATTTTATTGTAAAGTCTAGTGTAATGTTTACGTTTTCGCTTGCTATTAAACTTTTATCCTTTCACATTCTTGGCAATCAGGCAGAGATGGAGGCAAAGCTCAGAGTAATACTTAATGACCGAGTTGAGAAGTCCGTCCTTCCATCAGGAATCCCATCCACTGTGGAGGAGCTATAAACTGTTGTGAAGGAGACCTTTGGAATTTCTGAGGAGTTCAATCTTCAGTATTTGGAGATTATGTTACTCTTCATACAAGTGACCAAATTAAACAAAAAGACACCATAAAGATTCTTCACACTGATCCAATTATCCTTAACTTGTTTCCACTTGATGGAAGTTTGGGCAGTTCCAGTACAGACTGTGACTCTGCATCTTATGCAGAGTCTTCTGCTGGAACGTCTTCTTCACTGGACACCATTATCCTGCCTAGGCGAAATACTACAGAACGATGTCAGCAATGACCAAAGCAGTTCCCCATTCCAGGGTTGGCATACAAAACTGAGATGTACCTTGAAAGAGCCACTGAAGACTAAAAGAAGAATAGAACACTAGTGACTATCTCAAAGATCAAGACAGACATACTGGAGAAGCTGGCTGAAACTATATATACATACACAGCCTATCCATCAACTGCACAGATAAGTGATGTTGCTGAGGCACTTGTCAAGAAGTATCCTTGTCTTAAGGAACCCGGGTCCTTTGCAGGTTTCTATGGATGGCAACAAAGCATCAAATACAAGATGGCAAATTATCGCACCAAACTCCGAGGCTATGGTGTTCCTGAGGTAATGTGTAATGCAGTGAAACGCAAGAGCCCAGCAAACCAGAAGTCTCAAAAGAGTGTGAAAAAACCTTGAAAGGCAGAGGTAAACTACCTCCTCCTTACCCGGCAGGAGAGGATGAAGAAAGTCAAGAACAAGAGAGGATTCAGTTGCTTACTGAAGTAAGAAAAAAGGACAACAACAAATTGATCAAAGAAATAATGGCCAAAATATTTGCACACAGAAGAAACAAAATCATCAACCCATCACCCAGCATAGAGGACATCAAAACCAGATGGCCTGCTCCATTCGAGACATCTCAAGTGAGTTACAAGCACATGCTAATTTGAAATATTCCTAGTCTACTGTGAAGGTCTGCATTGGGGGCTTTGCATATTTAGCTCGGAAATAGAAAATGTGTCTTAGGTTCCTTACTATTTTCTAAATCACATTTTCAAGGTCAAATTCCAGAATGATTTAGATTTTTGTAACAGTACAGTTTCTAACAGAAATCATCTTAAATAATCTTTGTAAGTGCATTTGAGAAACTACCAACACTGAAGATTGTAGTATGCTAGCCAAATATGTTAACATGCTTCACAGTCAGATGTTTCAACCCAGAATGTACATGGTCATAATGTCATCATCAATAAGATTGCTTTTTGCTAGAGTTGTAAGAACAATATGTACACTTGTAATATTTGAGGCTTTAAAGCTGGTTTCATTATTTGTCTTTCAGATCCAGGATGAGTTTCACAGAATCACAATGGTGAATCTTGAATTAAAGTTCATGTCTAAGCTGGATGAATACACTCCGAGGCTTCTGAACATTTTCCACTCTAAAGGTGGAACCATGGGGTTAAGGTTGCAGGCCGTCCTACTCAAGGTACTCTTAAATGACTATTATGTTTGTAGATTATTTTGTAATCAAACTGCGGGAATATAATGCATTTATTACCTTAAATCTACAGGAGGTAATGTTAGCCTGTGTTTCTCTCAGATAAAGAGAATGAAATAATAGCTAACATTTTTAAAAAATGTTTGTATACACTCATTGGTCACTTTATTATATACATAATTATTCTGGTTTATATAGTTTTTGTTGACATTGTCAGAAAGGTGTACATTGTATGTTTATTATTGAGGTCATAGCTAAAAGCGGTGCTATACTGGACGGCATTGTACTGAAGTCTGCTTGTAGTTCTTTGTACTGCATATTTACATACATGTGGGGTTGGAATATTAGTAACACCTCCGATTAGTCTTCTGATGGTAATAAGCTCAACGCTAAAACTTATACATTATTAACACCTCTATGATCATGTCAACAAAAACTGAACATTATAGCCATCATAAAAGGAGACATTATGGCAGAACAATTGTATTGAACTGCATTAAATTGTACAAGTGCATGAATTTAAGGTGACCACTGAGTATACAGTATCACTCTAACTAACTAATGGCACATGTTTGAGACTTGCAAAATAGTGCTTTGACATGTCTGATTCTGTTCCAAATTGTTGATTGGAAACCAAAACAAACAACCTGAAATGGTTATGTGATTAACAGCCATTTTAAGCATATATGTTTAGGTATATCTTTTCTAAACACTTAATGATTTATTAAAAAGGTCTGCTTCAACACTACAAATAATGTATATATCTAATAATGCTGCTGATTGGCTGGCTAAGGTTAATTTAATATCACAGATGTGCACCAGGAAAAAGACTACATTATAATACTCCCAGAAACGAGGCTAACTAGCCTGTGTTAGGTCTGGGAAGAATTTAATTTCTGTAGCAATTGAATGATTTGATTTACAAAATTCTGCCATTGAATTGTTTTCATTTGGTGGTGAGCTGATTAAATCCTTTTCAAGTTACCTGGCATAAAAATGGAAGTGCATTATCTCAAATTTGTCTACATAACTGAAGTGCATCATGTGCAAACTGCCATGATAGCCCCAGGTTTGAAAACAATTTGGGAGTTGTTCAATTAGAATTTTCTCCTTTGACGATACGGTCTGAAATACCCAATGTTCTTGCTTGTTCAGGACGCTGATGAAGACAGTGTGTTGCAGGACCTTGCTGCACAAAGGATTAAAATCTACAACATCAAGACTACTACGCCAGAGGGTCCTGATGGCATTGGTATCGTAGTAGAGGGCGTGAAAGTTCTGACTGCTCTGGGTAACTTTCCAAAGGTTTGATCCATTGTCATTGGCTTGGATTATTGAATCTTGCTTATCCCAAGGAGCTCAGGTACACACTTGAAGTCTTCCAGAAACTCCTCCATGAGCTGGATTGTTTAAAGCTGTCACCAAAAGTGAACAGCCTCAAGAATTTGAAGATTTTTTTACTCTTCATGAAAGTGACCAAATTAAACATGAAGACACCATCAAGATTGTTCACTCTGTCCTGATTGTTCTTTACTTGCTTCCACTTGATGAAAGTTTGGACATTTTCTTTTTCCTCTGTTAAGTAACTGAACAATATTGATTTTCAGTGCAACATGTTTAGAAATATCAAACCAGCCATACTTATTTTACGGGAGTGGCATTGTGTTTTATTGTGTTATATTATATTGCCATAGGCAGCTTTTATTGTACATTGTGATACCTCTGTATACACCAGGGATGCAAATTTGACTTGTATTAATTGAGGAATTTGAACAAATTATTGTGATTGTTTAAGTGAGTCATATTTTAGCAAAAACTAAAGCAGTAAGACTAATGGAATTGCTTGACCTTATCCCAGACTCCATGTGATAATAATCAATTACTTTTAGCTGTTTGAAAAAGTTAACGGCCCTGACAATTTCAATTGGCACATCAATGAAAATGTAAGATTAATTTAAATGCACTAACAAGACTTAACCTTAAATCACATAACAAATCACTGTGGACAATTGATGTAGCAGAAATTAAAACATTGAATGATTAAACCTTTAACAATAATTCCAAATGCCATTATATTGTGTCCCTACTGTACACATACATGGTTTCTGCCTTTTATAGCCTCTCTCCGTGTTTTATTGTTGTATTTTGGCATCTTGCACTAAACAACTTGAAAAATGTTAGATAAACCTGTTTTGAAAGAAATTGACAAATGTTTACCTGCTGTTTTTATTATGTATCATGATTTATTAACCCAATTTAAGTTACCTGTGGCACCAAGAAGGCCTGATATTGTTGCCATAATACATAGAAGAATTATGGCAACAAAGTGACATTCAATATAGTTTAATAGACTTAAAGCCAATTTAAACCAATTAAAACTTCAATTTCAACAATTCATTTAGGTACTGATAAATAAGAAACGCAGCGTGAATGTGTTGAATTAGGCAACAATGTGCTAAAATATTAGTTAATGTAATTTATTTTATATTAGTGAATACAGCTTATTTTTATCCAGATATTTTGTAAATCTAAAGCAATTTTTCCCAGATATGTACTACATCTAAAGCAATTTCTCCAATATATTTAGTAAATCTAAAGCAATTTCTCCAAGATATTTAGTAAATCTAAAGCAATTTCTTCAATATATTAAGTAAATCTAAAGCAATTTCTTCAAGATATTTAGTAAATCTAAAGCAATTTCTTCAATATATTTAGTAAATCTAAAGCAATTTCTCCAATTTTTAGTAAATCTAAAGCAATTTTTTCAATATATTTAGTAAATCTAAATGACTTTTGCTCAGATACTTAATAAACCTAAATTAATTTTTCTTGTGAAACTGATTGGATTTACTAAAAAATGTTTGGCTATATAACTTATCATTTTGCATGCTATTACTAAATCCAACATATTTAAAGTTTTGCTTTTGTACTCATGTACTCAATTTTTTTGATTACATTTAGTTAATTTTTTCAATACTTTTTAATCAAAATTGTAGAAATTAAAATCTATTCAATTATATTACGTGTCACTTTGTTGCCATATTTTTTTTAAGTAACCAATGGTTTTGATCTCACCTTTACGTGAGATCACCTTTATGGAGATCCTATTCAGTGAACACAATGAAATGACAAACATCCCAGCATTAATCATGGAGCACCCCGGAATAAAGCATGGAGTTTTACACTCCCCCTTTTCTATCTCACTCTGTGAGTTCATCACCTAAATGTTTACTCATCCTGTGAACAGATCATAATGTCATCAACATATTAAATCACAGTACTTTGCAATACCTGATCTATCCCTACCAAATCATCTTTTAACACTTTATTGAAATTATGAGGACTATGTTTAACCCATCTGTATTAACATAGTTGCCACCGATCTTGCTTGAAACTATAACAGGAAATTTAATGCAAATGTTACAAAAAAGACTCAAAAACATGTAATTTTCCATACCAAATTGCTTATATCTTCGAGGCATGTCTTAACCCTTTATACATGTTTGTTTACACGAACTGTACCTTATTTGTGGAGTAAGAATAAGTAATTCTAAAATATTAGTTTTTCCTAGTATTGTATGTGTGTTTTCCGAATCTGAGTCTGTAAGTGGCAAATCTCCCTCCACGTGTGCGTCTGAAGTACCAGAACCAGGAGGTCTCTCGCTCCCCCCTTCTCCTTATCAGTCCATCTTCTGGTCGGTCGTACGTCAGTGTCTCTGTTTATGGTGTAGCAGGCCTCAGGGTCACATGGTTGACCCCTGCAGAGCCCTCTCACCATCAGCGTCAGCAAGGCCCCACTGCTTGCTCTGCGGTCCAGCACAGCACACTTACAGATGTTGCGATCACTATCAAGCGTTTAGCCCTGGTCCACTTTTTATGTCACTTTGGGCCAAGAATTGCAGCCAGATCACGAACCTTTATGGTCTCTAGCTGTGCTGTGGTCTGAGGTGCTGTGATGGTTGTTGTCATTCTTCTGGTACAGATTGTCTCTGATCCTGTAGCTGGAGGAGCGAGATGGACCGGATTCTGACACAACGAGGCACTGTGTGGCACAAAACAGAACTCCAAAAAGCATTATCTTTTCTTTTATCAATACTCATTTAGTGTATGTCACTCATTATTATAAAATAACATTTCTGTCCCTCATGCTGATTTAACTCCATAAAATCCATACAAACATTCTAAAGAGAAACACTGGTTTTGGAACTTATCTCTTCTAAGCTTCAGTTTACATTACGGGTCATGTTTCTGCACAAATCAAAACAAAATTGTAGAGTAGTTTAATATCCTTGATGCTGTGGACACTGTATTATTGCTACTGTATCCCTCTTTTTGAGTTATGTCTCCTACAGCATACCTATTCATAATTATGTAGTAGTTTTAGCCATTAACACACTGTCGTTACAAACTTCATCTTGATCTTAAAAGCAACAAAACAAAAAGTCAAAACAGAAAAAGAAAAGAATCACCCAAATAAAATGTTTTCAACATCTACTTAATAGTTTAAACAGTTTGTCATATAAAAACTCAAAATACAAACAAAATCCACAATTAAGCTTCACTTAAAAGCTCATTTGAGCACCACATCAAATGTACATAGAATGGAATCTCATATCAGCTTGGATAGGTTTCAATCTTATCTTAACCAATAAACTTATAAAATTATAACAAAAAGAATGTTTCTTTAATTTTCTATTTTTAGGTTGCAACAAAAATGTGTACTAATTAATGTCTAATGTGTTCTTTATGACCTGTAGTCCTATTAACAGTAGAACTCACTGGAGCACCCAGTGGTTCAGTCTATCCAGTTTGTTACCTGATATGAAACAATATCTCATTATACTGTGTGATTTATGATCAAAATCTTCACTGAGCTGCAGGTCTACTGCAACTCCTCTTTACTTTATGCATAACTCTTTTTTATCTTATCCTTCTCTATACGTGTGTGTGTTTTCTTGAAAGAACCCACACTTCAGCTGTCCTCTAGACCTCTGGAAAGAAAGAATGATTTCTCTCTTCTTTTGTTTCACTTTACTTTAAAGAATTCTTAATCTATGACATTAATTCCAAAACGTTTCTACAGTAGGGTCAGTCATATTAATAGAAAGAAATATCATCATTTCACTATTCTAAGTTTAAAATCCCAATTCCAAACTAATATCTTTGTTTTTCTGTTACCAACAAAATTCCCCTAAAATATTGCTCATATAAGAAAAGTATCACAAAAGTACTGCATGTACTTAAAGTATGAAAATGTAACAATATAGGAAGCCTCACATTTTTCTGTCTTTAAACTGGAAATGATCAAAGCCGTTTTCTATCACCTAAGTGATTTAACCAAGTAACTCTTTCATGCAATTTTTTTTTTTTTAGATCAGCATTAACTTAAGTATGGTTCTTTGCTTCACCTACATCTTCCTCACAACAACATCATCATTCTTAGTTTTATCAGATCTCTTTTTATTTCAATTTAATTTAACCCTTGTGTTACCTTTTGCCCTGCAGAGGCATTTTGGTTAATACTCGTTACTGCCAGACCAAATCTTTCTCCTTATCTGTGTTTTTTACAACTCCCTCTGTGGAAGGGTCAAAGGGGCTGCCTGCTGGTGCAGCACCCTGTGTCCCCCTTCCTTCCCTTCAACTCATGTTAACACAGAATGTTAAAATAAACATTTCTCCATTATTTTCTCTACTGGCATTAATAGGATACTTCAAAACCCTTAAGTCCCATACCTTAAAATTTCTGTTGTATAAGATGGATCCCACATTGGATTGACTACTTTTATCTCTTTGTTTTTGTTTTTAAACCAAATTTTCCCTCATTAAATCTAAATCCTTTTTCCTAAAATTGTTACACAATTTCCCTCTTTATCCTAGTTGGACTTTTCTCAGCCTCCTTTAGTACTAGGGTCTGACATATTACTATAATTTTGATCCATCTTCTAATTGCAGACATACAACAATTAAAGCAGGACAAGACATACAGACATACATAGAAACATATATCAACTGTACCCAATGTTGTTGCTCGCTCTCGCTTTGTGGCAGCGGAGTTGACTGTGAGTGGAGAGGGGCGGAGGGGCATGAGAGCGCGCATTTCTCATCTCCCTCTGAACCCTCTGTTAACACGGTGGTATATTTGCGCACAGTCACTGCCCCTTTATTTATGTTTACTGCTGGTTAAATTCAATGTGTGCCAACCGGCGACTATTGTGGCGGTCTTATGTCTAGATTTTCTGGAAATGACTGATAATTTTTCTGTCCCTGTGTTTTATCAACCCTGTCTTCCTTATCTTGTGTCCGAGTGTCCCTTATGGGGTGTGCTGCTCCCTGCATGAGCAGTAAAAGACAGTGGAGAACAGCATGTTTACCTTCTACCTTCATTATTTTATTTCTCAATTTGGCACATAATATGAGACCCGCTGTTTTGGCGTTGTTCACTGATTTAGTTAGATCATCCTGTAATTTATGCATTCCGTCCCACAGTGGACAGAACCACGGCTTCTCAGTATTTGTTGGGTATTTTTGTACTACAGGATCTAAATTGTCCTGTGCTTGTTTTATGCGCACATCCTGGTCTTTTGGAGTGCTCACGGCGACGTGTTTCAACGTTACCATGGTTACGGTCCTGATTCCAACAGACCTTCCTCCTGCGTCTTAGCCTCCGCCATACTATTTCAACATTTTTTAAATTTTTATTCATTTTTCAGATTACTTTCGTTTCTATTTGTCCAATTAGAAACTACGTTCACGTCACCCGAACGCTACACCTTCATGTATCCCCTGTTTGAAATACACTACCCTTCATCTGATTCACCAGACTACTTTCGTTTCTATTTGTCCAATTTAGAAACTACGTTCACCCTCCGGATCCTACACCTTCATGTATTTCGCTTTAAATACACTACTCTTCATCTAAAATATATACAGACTACTTTCATTTCTATGTCCCAATGTAGAAACTACGTTCATGATCCAGACGTTACACCTTCATGTATCTTACTTTAAATACACTACCCTTCATCTGAAATATATACAGACTACTTTCATTTCTATGTCCCAATGTAGAAACTACGTTCACGTCTTATTGGAGGCTACACCTTCATGTATTCCCTCTTTGAAATACATTACCCTTCATCTGGTTTACTAACTACTTGCAAGTACTACGTTTTCAAACTTAAACTATATGTTACACATTAAAATTTAAAACTTTTTCACACATCAACATCTTATCAAATTTGTCAATTTTAGCAACTAGGATACAGGCACGTTCCACATTCAGATTTTGTACATGTCCAATGCTGCAGATTTGATATTAACCGGTTCTGCTTTACCTTTCCTTTGTGCCCGGGTTGAATGTGGAGACGCATCTCGTCCTAGTTGTTCACTTACTCAAGGATGGGTCCATGCCTTCCTCGATTGCCCCACGTTCGGGCGCCAAATTGTTGGAGCTAAATCCTGCTCCATTCTCAGGGTTCATTCAATTAGTAGTCAAAATCTCAGATGTTGAAATGTGAATCCATTTTATTACATAGGATATCCTGAGACAAAGTTACCTGGATCAAGCTGTTGCAGCTCTCCCCTTCCTTTGTCTGACTCTTTGGCTCTTGGACCCCCAGTATTATCTCACAAAGGGTGGGGTCTTGTGCTTATTCCTTATCTTTTAGTTGGGATGTGACTGAGGGTTTATGACCCTCAGAGACTTGGAAAGCAACAGAGCAGTTGGGCCATAAAGGGTGACTGAAACCAGAGACAGGGTGTCTCTAACATCATCAATTCAACTTCTAACACATTTGTAGAGCTGGGTTATAACAAAATGCACCAGAACATCTTATATTATAAAACAAAAGTATTGCTAAAAAACTTAATGCAACAAACAACAAACTATAAACTTATAACAACAAACTTAATGCATGACCCACATGTCTTCATTTATGTTGAAATAATGCTTTTCCCTTTTAGCTTGAATGTATAATGCAAATCACCCACAATGTTTAAGCACATATAAAATTTTAAATTCCAACAACAGTAAATACTGACCGGGGTCCCTAACACATGCAAATGTTAGCTAACGTTACCAGGAAACTTAACTTACCCTTTCGTGTCGGCGAACAACAGTCATGTCAACGTCTGAACTCCGTCGGAATTCCCAAACTCCTGTTTTTTTTTGCGGTGATTTTTGTTGCTTCCTTTAGCTTCTTTTGAAACAAAACATTGGCGAGTAGCCGACGTGCTGTTGTGAATCACGTTGAAAATTACGTCATCACGCGTAGCTATGGTAACCAGCCACGCTGAGGCGTTACTCAATCTGCAATGGAAAACCGACCGAGAATGGGTCGAACCGAGTAGAGGCGAGTCAAGGTGTGTCAAGCCGAGTTGTTACCATCAATGGAAAAACGCCATTATTAACCAACCATTTACTGTCTGTGCTCCCATTGTCTCTTGTCAGATTGTTTTGTGAGATTGTATGTTCCATATGGTGTGTTCTTTGTCCTCCCCATGATCTGTTTTCCCCCTCGTGAGTTTTTTCTGTACTGTGTTCCTGTTTTTGGCTTTCTTCTTTCTTGGACCTTTTTGGAGATTTGGATTTTGAATTGCATTTTGGCTCCCTGTGTTTCTTTGGACTCTTGGTTAAAGCATCTCATCATTATACAAGTTTTGCACAGAGCGCAACATACACAGGCTCATGGGCGTCAGTTTGGTTTGAAATGTGCATTTCCAGAAGTGCGTCATTGGGTACAACGACGCATTTGTTTTTTTTCTCCTCTTTCAAGCAGATCATGTTTTGAAGCTGTCCTGTAGCTTACTAATGTAAATGAATAAAAATGTATACAAGAATGTGAAAACACGTATGAAGAAGAAAGCTTTAGGTTTTCAAACAGCATTAGACAGGCATTCTAAAACGTGAAAAAGCTTAACGTGGTTCAGTTAATTTTTAACTTTCTTTCTCATACGGCTCCTCAAAACCAGTGAAAACTGTCAAAAAATCTAACACAAAGTCCTATTATTATGAACGTTATCTGACATTAAGCGTTTCTGCTTCACATTTTGACAGGCTTGACATGCAAGACTAGGAAGGGAAGGGACACATCAACTAGTCTGGCTGCTGTGCTTGAAGGGAGGGCGTAGCTGGGAAAAACGAGTGAGAGAATGTATAATTTTCTAAATTTCTGATGCTCTGAATAAAAAATTGGAAAAACAGTTTAAAGATCCAGTTTTTCGTTTTGTCAAGGTGCAAAAAAATTAAAAATTGGATATTTTTACCCATTTTTCTGTTTTTTCAAATGTCCGTTTGTACTTGGCCCTTTCTGATGAATGTTGATACCACTCTCCACGGACAGAGAGGTATCAATCTTCTCATCCAACTCTTGATAAGAAAGAAAGTAACTATATTTACCAAAATTGTTGATTAAACAATTCAGTTATTTTTTTTATGAAAGGAGAGGTCATTGATTAAAAAATTATAAGAATAAGAAGATAAGAAAAGATGGAATTGGAACTCAGAAAAGGTGGGTATTACTATCAGAAAAATGTTTTTTTTGTGTCCTGTAGTAATTACTGGGGTGCTACAAAAATCTAACATATTTGCTGTGTTTAAAAAAAAATATTAGTTTCATGAAGTTGACCTTTGCCCTTAAGAAAACCATTGGCATTCCCATGACCTCATATCCTCAGATTTCTGAGAGGCAGGTCTCAGGAGTTAGAAGCCTGTGTCCAGGATGAAAGGGAAGATGCATTCCCCTTGCACTTTTCTCACTGGTTCCATGACAGATGAAGAATGAAACATGGCCTGCTTATTGAATAACAGCATCGAAGCTTTTGGCTAAGTACACTTGTGATCTTTCAAATTAAACTGATGGATCATGACAGCACGTGGCGAAACGAATTTGGGATGTCAGGGTAGAAGCCCGCCACAGCCGTCAGATGAACAGTTTCCCTAACAAATGTGACTGAAAACTCGTAAAATTATGATAATGATTGGGTAGTGTAATAAAATCTGTATATATCAAATCACTTTTTGTATTGCTATGCTGCGCTGCGGGCTATCGGTAACTATAGAAGACCGGAATAGGATTGAAAGTGCATTAGCAGCACTGGATGTTAAAATTATTTTTTTCGAGAAGAAAATAAATGATAAAAATTAAGAATTCCCAAGCAGGTGAAATCAAAATGTCTGCTATTATTTTTGTCATTGGGAGTGAGCTGTAATCATAAGTCCTGGTGATGACTGCCATACCTGGAAGATATGAAAGGCGAAAGGAAAGCTTTCTATCTTATATAACTACATTTTTTACGGCAGCAATAATACAAACCTGACATGACGGGGGGGAAAAAATGATGTGTACAATCCATGCAGTTGTTTGTGTGCTTGTTTGTCTTTTGTCTGTGGACATTTTGCAGAGGTAAAGGAAGAAGAAAGCAAGAGCAAAACAAAAAAGGAGCAACAAAAAAAAGATAGCAAAGGAATAGGGCATAAAGAATGACACCCACCGTATGCTTCATCTGAGTGACGAGTCTCATAAATGTTTCTGTGTGATCACTCAAGAAAGCAGGTCTAGGCAGGTGTCAAAAAAATAAGCGGCAGAGATGGAAAGAGTGAGAGGTAGAATGTAGGAACTCTCTGCAGTTTAACTGCACTGGATTTCTAGTGGAAATCAACCAGTTGTTAACTAATTTACTGTAAATGTAAGAGGTTTAAGTTTTTGATGGTTGGATGGATGGTATCCCTCCGTGCAACAAGTCCTTCAAATTAAACAACAAAATACTTTGTTGGTCCCTGCCCTTCAGAACCACACATATTAGCATTTTACTAACATTGTCTTTTCAAATTGGTCTGACGCTAATGCTATAAGTCAACGTTTGATTAGGTCTAACACATACAGACTTTGATTGGGGAAAAAATTGAGTTAGGGGACCATTAGTCTCGCTTTGCCAGACCATCCACACCCTGTGGAGCGGAGGAGGGTCCGGCTTCGCCACACAGCATTCCAGTATGGGAGAAAAACATGCTCTGGTTTATTAGCATTTCTTTCCCAAATGTCATGGGCGGCGCTAAGCTCCACACAGAGCCGCTGTAAAATAGTCATGCGAGAGGAAGCAGTCTAGCTAGCTGTCTCTATTCACCCTGCAGAGATCTGAGGAGTAACTATGGTTCTAACGGACATCGGCAAAAATACATGCATTTGGCGGATTTTACTGCAGCACCAAAGCAATCCGGGAAGTGGATTGTCAAGGATATAGACTAGAGGACCATTGTCATCATGGTTCAACACATTTACATGATGTCATATTGGGTTCGTATGACACCCGACAAAAACGTACACGCAACAATTTGTATAATAGCCCACGAACGTACGCCAACTTTTGGCTGGTCACGTGACAACTGGTCACATGATAGTTAAGTTTAGTAAAGATAAGGTGAGTAGTGTGAGCCAAGTACAGGGCACTGTGAGGTGTTGCTCCTTTCAGTGGCCGTTGCAATGGAGTTTAGCTGTCTGATCATCATTGACATCATGCGGCTGCATCAATATAGTTTAGGCACCAAGATTAGAAAAAAGATTATGGTTTGGATTAAAACTCCGGTCCCCCCTCTCCGGTAACCATCACCTTATCGTGATGGAGAGATTTGTGTGTCCCTATGAACCGGAGGGCTGTGTTGTCTGGAGCTTTGTGCTCCTGGTAGGGTCTCCCACGGCAAAGTGGTCTCAGGAGAGGGGCCATACTCACAAGCCCCCGGCTGAGCGCCGCTGCGTTCGAGTTTACCCCGGTGGACGAGAGGGTCGCCTCCCTACGCCTGCGGGTGATGGGGGGGAAAACTGTTTTTTGTGCATATGTACCAAACAAGAGTTCGGAGTATTCAGCCTTCTTGGAGACCTTGAATGGAGTCCTGTATGGGGCTCCAGTAGGGGACTCCATAGTTCTGCTGGGGGACTTCCAAGCACACGTGGGTGATGATGGAGATACTTGGAGAGGCGTGATTGGGGAGGAACGGCCTCCCTGATCTAAACCAGAGTGGTTGTATATGTTGTTGAACTTCTGTGCTAGTCATGGATTGTCCATCACAAACACCATGTTCCAACATAGGGATGCTCATAAGTGTACCCTAAGCCAAAGGTCAATGATCGATTTTATAACAGTTTCATCTGATCTGAGGCCGTATGTTTTGGACACTCGGGTGAAGAGAGGGGCAGAGCTGTCAATTGATCACTATCTGGTGTGGAGTTGGGTCAGGGGGTGGGGGAAGACTCTGGACAGACCTGCTAAGCCCAAACGGGTAGTGCGGGTAAATTGGGAATGTCTGGAGGAGACTCCTGTCCGACGGACATTCAACTCACACCTCCGGCGGAGCTTTTCGTGCATCCCTGTGGAGGCAGAGGGCATTGAACCGGAGTGGACAATGTTCAAAGTTTCCATTGCTGAAGCTGCGGCGGCTTAGGGTCTGCTGCGGCTTAGGGTCTTAGGTGCCTCAAGGGGCGGTAACCAACGAACACCCTGGTGGACACCGGAGGTCAGGGAAGCTGTCCGTCTGAAGAAGGAGTCTTTCCGGGATATGTTATCCCAGAGGACCCCGGAGACAGTTGCAAGGAACCAACGGGCCCAAAAGGGCTGCAGCCTCTGCCGTGACAGAGGCAAAGCACCCGGTGTGGGAGAAGTTCGGAGAAGACATGGAGAAGGACTTTCGGTTGGCACCAAGGTGCTTCTGGAAAACCGTTCGCCACCTCAGGAGGGGGAAGCGAGGAATCATCCAAGCTGTAATAGGAGGTAATAGAGCGGTGGAAGGAGCACTTTGAGAAACTCCTAAATCCAGCTGACACGTCCTCTGTGGTAGAGGCAGAGCTGAAGGATGATGGGGGATTGTCGTCAATTTCCCTGGTCGAAGTCGCTGAGATAGTCAAACAACTCCACAGAGTCCAGAAATGCTGAAAGCTCTGGGTGTGGAGGGGATGTCTTGGTTGACACGCCTCTTTAACATTGCGTGGAAGTCTGGGACAGTGCCTAAGGAGTGGCAGACCGGGGTGGTGGTTCCCCTCTTCAAAAAGGGGGACCAGAGGGTGTGTGCCAATTACAGGGGTATCACACTTCTCAGCCTCCCTGGTAAAGTCTACTCCAAGGTGCTGGAAAGGAGGTTTCGGACGATAGTCAAACCTCGGATTGAAGAGGAACAATGCAGAGTCCGTCCTGGCCGTTCACTCTCGCAAGGATCTTGGAGGGGACCTGGGAGTATGCCCAACCAGTCTACATGTGTTTTGTGGATCTGGAGAAGGCATATAACCGGGTCCCCCAGGAGAAACTGTGGGAGGTGCTGCGGGAGTATGGGGTGAGGGGGGTCCCTTCTCAGGGCCATCCAATCTCTGTATAACCAAAGCAAGAGTTGTGTCCGGGTTCTCGGCAGTAAGTCGGACTCGTTCCAGGTGAGGGTTGGCCTCCGCCAGGGCTGCGCTTTGTCACCAATCCTGTTTGTAATATTATTGGACAGGATATCGAGGCGTAGTCAGGGCGGGGAGGGGTTGCAGTTCGGTGGGCTCAGGATCTCATCGCTGCTTTTTGCAGATGATGTGGTTCTGATGGCATCATCGGTCTGTGACCTTCAGCCCTCACTGGATTGGTTCGCAGCCGAGTGCGAAGCGGCTGGGATGAGGATCAGCACCTCTAAATCTGAGGCCATGGTTCTCAGCAGGAAACCGATGGAGTGCTTTCTTTAAATACCTTGGTGTCTTGTTCACGAGTGAGGGGACCATGGAGCGTGAGATTGGTCGGAGAATCGGAGCAGCAGGTGCGGTATTACATGCCATTTATCGCACCGTTGTGACGAAAAGGGAGCTGAGCCAGAAGGCAAAGCTTTCGATCTACCGGGCAATTTTCGTTCCTACCCTCACCTATGGTCATGAAGGCTGGGTCATGACCGAATGAACGAGATGCAGGGTACAAGCGGCCCGAAATGGGTTTCCTCAGGAGGGTGGCTGGCGTCTCCCTTAGAGATAGGGTGAGAAGCTCAGTCATCCAAGAGGAACTCGGAGTAGAGCCGCTGCTCCTTCGCGTCGAAAGGAGCCAGTTGAGGTGGTTCGGGTATCTGGTAAGGATGCCTCCTGGGCGCGTCCCTAAGGAGGTGTTCCAGGCACGTCCAGCTGGGAGGAGAGATTATATCTCCAACCTGGCCTGGGAACGCCTCGAGATCCACCAGTTGGAGCTGGTTGGTGTGGCTCGGGAAAGGGAAGTTTGGGGTCCCCTGCTGGAGCTGCTGCCCCGGCGACCCTATACCGGGATAAGCGGATGAAGATGGATGGATGGATGGACACTGGTCCCCTTAAGTAGTACTCCTAATCAGGGGCGTAGCACAGCATTCTGGGCCCTGCATTAGGTTCGTTCGTTAGGTTTGAGATGAACCAGGTCTGCCCAGTATGGATCACCGGTGATCACCTCCCGTTGCATGACGGCTAGATTTATGTCCGACGTGATCCCGACTTGCTCTGACGTCATGCACATGTGGGCAATGATAACCTCACGAGATCAAGGTGGCCGCAGGTTTGAGATGCAGGCAGCGCAGTTGCTTTTCACCAACTGCAAGACCCAGGCAAACCCAGGGGCATGCCTCTCAGCTGATCTAACAGCTGAATGGTTCAGAATCGACTCATCATGATGAAGTTTTACATAACGTTTTCATAGTTTTTGAATCAGAGGGATTTTAATTGCCATTTGTCTGATTTAAAGGCTTATTCTGTACAGAACACATGTTGTGTGGCTGATAGTGACGTTATGAAATCAAAGACAAAATCTGTTCAGGTCACGAATCATATACAGTCTGTTGTTTATTAACATCAGAAACAGATTGCATGTAGAGCATTTTGACAGCTACTCTGTCATAATTAAAACAACTGGAGAGTACAAGTGTAGAAGCTGATATATGTGCATAATAACATTTCAGCATGAAGTCTGCTGGAATCGGCTGGGAACTGTCCAATTCTACAACAAGCAACAACAACCAATCTCGAACAAGCCTATTATCTATTGGACCCTCCCCACAACTACAGCTATTCATTTTTCTATCTTTTTGGGACTTCCTCACATGAGGGTCATGGGTACTCAGTCCCATTTTCCCCCAGTTTGACACCCCTGCTGCAGATACATGAACACTCATTTCCTGGGTGTAAGTTCTTAAATTCAGGAGCAGCACAACTCATTTCACATGCTGTATATAAAGAAGATTCGGGAGACCTCAATGAATTAATTGAGGTGAAAGTCTTGTGTGTTTCCCCGGGACACCAACTCTGCTTCCTGGCTTGTTTAATGACCCTCCACCCCAACCGCCTACTTTTTTTACACCAGCAGTCAATGTGGTGCATACAGTAATAAATATGTGGAATGCAATTACAGTGCAATACTTTTCATAGCGTTATGTACAAATGGTTCATGTGAATAGCCTGCATGGTTACAATAATAACCACTTGTTTGTGATTATGGACAATTGTGGTGGTGGTTAAAAGAAACCCATTGACTGTCAGTACAACAGGAAACAACAGTGTTCTCCTGCATCTTGTTGACCCATCCCCCCCTGACCTCATCCCTCTACAGACTTTGTGCCTCTATAACATCCCATCCTCCATTACTCCTGGGGCCTCATTTATAAAACCTGTTACGCAAAAAGAAGTTGCGTGAAGCAGAGTGAAATTTGTGGTTGCAACATTCCTCGCAAAAGTCAAGATTTATAAAGAATTTTCATGTCTAAAAATGTGCACAATTTTCCGCAACCTGTTGACCATGCGTGCGATGGTGCGTAACACTCCCAAGGTTTTGTAGATTGTGTTTTAGTGACCTCCGATGGTAAAACGAAATATCACTTGGATAAAGTACTCTGGATGCAGAGCGCACAGCCTGTATCCAAAACACCTACGCCACTTATACCTTGTGTTGTGTTCATATTTTTGTTACACAGCCAATGTTCCCAGGTCTGATGGATACAGCCATAACAATTTATGTAAAAATACTTAAGATGTTTACTTTAGCTCAATTACCAATGATATATGCATAATTTATGCTTTATATTTGCGATTTACCCTAGTGAGATCACATGATCAGATGATAATTTTTGTTTTTTGTGAAAAAAACAAGGAAATTCAATTATAAAAAAGGTAAATAAATAGACGCAACATTGTGAAGTGTGCTTGAAATGTAACAATTTTGTAACTTTATGTGCAGATGCAGAAAGACAACATTCACGCACACAGACACCTACACTCAATCACGCACACAGACTGTACAAACACACAGACACACACACACACACACACAGCAGGCCCAGTTAGGAGGAGGACACAGTTACATAGCACCTACAATTATTACCCTGGGGTCAAGTGACCCGGACACCTATTTTTAACTTTAAACCATGAGAGGCTTTCGTGCATTTTATCAACATTTGATCTAAACCCACACAAGAGAGTCACAAATGCAGCTTTATTATGAATCACTTGTAGTTTTTTAGTATTAATTGCTGAAGTGCTGGACCAAACCACAGAGCAGTAATCCAGATTTGAAAAAAAAACAAAGCCTGAAGAACTTGTTTAACTATCTGTGGTGTGAGTCCACACCTTTTAATAACTAAACAAGGTGTTGCCTATTTTACTTACCAGTTTCTGAATGTGTTTGTCCCAACACAATCTATTGTCAATCATCACACCCAAAGCTTTAGCCTCTTCTCTTTGCTCTACAGAAGTTTGCTCTACACTGAGTTCAAGTTTTGGGTTGGAACGTACAGAAAAATGAGTTGCAACCACTAAACTGGTAGTTTTAGATACATTGAGAATCAGTTTGTTACTTGTGATCCAGTCCACCACTGACTGTAGCGTTCTCTGTTGTTCAGTATTTAGATCACCAATATGAGTTCCTGATGAATATATAGTGGAATCATCAGGAAACATTGAAATGTTTCTGCATCCTGACAATCATCAGTCTCGAGCCATGTTTTGTGGCAGGCCCCACTCTGTGTGCCATTTCCACTTTGGGTTTATGAGGCAGATTTTTAGTTTTAAATACCTCATTGAAGAAGGACTCCATGAATTCGGTGGGTTTTCCTTTGTCCAAATCTTTGTTGAGGCGAAATATTCAGAGGTTAAATTTTCGGCTGTGACTCTCCAGCTTTTCAGTTTTGTCTCTCTGTTCTTTTTTTTCTTCCTGGAGAGCGCTCCGTTTCATGCATGCCGGACCGGACAGGCCCAACTCCACATCTACGAGTTTATCTTTACAATCCTTCAGTCCGAGAGGTTTTAATTTATACATTGCCTTGTTTATTTCTTCCTTCATTATTGCACGGATCATAGGAGCGTGAGGCTCTTGCACGACCGCATAAGGTAACGCACGTGTCCATATTTATAGCAAGAAGAGTCTGTGCAGGTGTGCACCGCATGGTGTTATAAATCAGAATGTTGTTTTTGCGTATAAAAATTCTGACTTTTTGGTACACAAAATCTTTCAGAATAGAATAGGCCCCTGGTGTAGACAATAGCTATTAATCCTATACCGCCACTTAAGAGCTTCCAACTTGAATGTTAAACATACAGTTTGTCTGACATTTCCTTTGGAGGGTCTTTGTGTTAACTGCCCAGCTTTCTTCAAAAAATATCCTACTGCGTTTACAGGAAACATAAAGCCTTGCTTTGTACTACTTATCGACTATGCAGTTTTTGATTTTACAGTACAATTGCCGAAACAATATTAAGTGCAATGCGGTTATTGATTGCGCTGCAGTAGACCATTGAAACGTTCCATTGACTTACAACATCAGTGAAACAACTAACATTTTAAAACAATGGCAAGAACACTTCTTCTTACAGAGCATATAACAGAGAGTGCAATGTCGCCAAATGCTTCCCTTCATCTTTGCCACGTTATTTAAAGCAAAATCTTTTTTACTTTGATCAGCCCTCATATGCAGACATGAGATTTTGAGCACCTTTGAAATTGTGTTTCTCTGCAGGGAGCCTTTGAACATGCCTGAATCCTTCCCTGTCAGATTTCAGAGTGGGAGAAATAGCAACAAAGCTGCTATTGACAGGAGGAGCTGTGGCTGAATCTAAGAAAATGTCAGAGCTGTCAGGAATTTAGAAACACTCCTCTGTGCATGGAAAAAGCCCTAAAAGAGTGTTTTTTTATTTGAAACACCTGACTGAGAAATCAGCTCCTACTCCATGTGAAGAGCAGTAAATAACACTTCATTTATACTTTACCTTCAGTACCTGTTCATGTAGTTTATAGTACTTTGTATGTCTTTATATTGAGTGAGGATTTAAGGCTTAGGAAATGTGGGAATATGAGGGGACAGCTATAAATCAAAAGTAATTACTTAAACACTTTTCTTCTTTGCTGTACAGAATAAACATCCATGTCTGTTAGAGAACTAAACATGTGCAAATACACATAATGTTGCTGGATTCAATAGGCATTAGTTCTCAGAGATGTATAAGGCAATAATATATCATGCATGTTATCTGCCCCAAAGTGGCCAATAACATCTATTAATGTACCTAGCTCTATGAAAACATTTCAATTTGTATACCTGAATTGCATACCTGATATGCTAAACTAATAATTCACATTGTTTTCTTGATAAGTTATATTGCAAGTAGGACAGTGGCTGTGGTTTCTCTTCTCTCTAACCTATGCAAAGAAATCTGACCATGAGCAAGTGTTTAATCAGGTGATCTCTATCTTTATCAGTCATGTCAGAAAAACATACCACTAGTTTAACTTTCTTACCCCTATTACAGCTTCTGAATGTAATTTATTTATTTATTAACGCTACAGCCGTATAACACCAGCCTGTTTCATATGGAGTTATTTTTGTTTCTTTATAACCCAGAAAGGTTTGAGAGCATATTTCTCTCACAAAGTTTCTCTTTTTGCATCACAAAAAAAGATTTGATTGCAGTGAGAGAAATATGCACTCAAACCTTTGTTTATTTTTTTCTTGGGTTATAAGGAAACAAAATAACTCCATAGGTGTTTCATAGCCAACTTCAATAATTGCATAAGCCACAAACCATGGCAACAAGTGTCTCCCACCCATCTGCAACATTTTTTACTTGGTAAGCCCTGGAAACAGTTTCTGTTGTGTTGTGGTGCTGCTTGCAGCGTGTTTCTATATTTATTTGATTTTTTTTTGCTAAATGCTGCGCATGTGTTGTCAAGTAGTTCTTTCTTATTTTGTGTATTTGCATGTGTTTTCTTAATTTAATTTTTAGTGCTTTGTGCTCTCAGGGCCACTGTAGTCCTGCCACATTACATCTGCATTGCGTGTCCCTGAACAGTTGGTGCTTATAGTCTTCATTACACACAGCAAGTAAACTGGGATATGAAATTCCCTGCTACCTCCAAGAAAAAAAAAACTTGATGTGATATCGAAAACATGTTCTGACTTGCTGATTTACATTGATCAGTGACCTTTAAAGCAACACTAGAGAGCTTTTCCTGCTTCGGTCCCCCTACAGGTTGGAAGCGAAATTGTCCATTACATTACATTGTCCAGTTCCTTCGAACTACAGATCTGCTATCTGCTGTAATGTAATGGGACAATTCCGTTCCCAACCTGTAGGGGGACCAAAGCAGGAAAAGTTCTCTAGTGTTGCTTTAACAGCACTTTTGATTGGGCTGCATAAATTAAACAGAAACATTTGAATCACATGTATTCTTTCTTAGAAAACATGAAGTTGTCTTTCTTTAAAAGTGTTTACCAACAACAAAAAACAGCCTTAAGATCACAGTCTTCCTGTCTCTGCACATCGAATATTATTACTGTAATCTACTTCATCATTGCATATTCATATGGACCAACAGCAAGCTTAATGTGAGCTTGTTGGGTGTGTCGGTACACGATCCGTCCTGCCAGCACAATCCGTTCTGCGCATGTGCAAGATGTTCGCGCATGCGTATATGATATCATGATGAACGCATATTTACGACACTGCACGATCTGTTCACATAGACAGTTAAATAAAGTCTGTTTGCCTCCACCGGAAAGCTAACGTTAGTTTAGCTAACAGCTAATTCGGCTAACCACTAGCTATATATATATATATATATATATATATATATATATATATATATATATATATATATATATATATATATATATATATGTCTATGTCTATGGCTGAGACAGCATGTAAAATGAATGAAAATAACCGTTTAAATATGTAACAGCTGTTACATCAGTTATACTTTACTTGTGCTCATTTAAAATACAATCACTAAATACTTGTCTTTATTATTACTGTAAAGTCTTAATTTAGCTGTAGCTACTTTCCCCACTGTTTAGTTTGAGTAACGTTATTTTAGGCTGAATCAAGCTGTCAGCTAGCAGTTAGCCGAATTAGCTGTTAGCTAAACTAAGGTCTTTAGCTTTCCGGTGGAGGCTAACAGCAGCCCGCTATTGTGGAACAGATTGTGCAGTGCCGTAAATCCCTGGTTAAATCCTCGTACATCATGATTATCATCTGCACATGCGCAGAACGGATCGTGCAGGCAGGACGGATCGTGTACCAACAGGGTGCTCTCCTTTGGCTTTCATAGATCTAGGATATGTTAGTCACAGAGGCTGATATAGCTTTGACAAGTACAACAAAACCTGGGGGGGAACAAGTAAGTGCACCCGCCTTTTCTCCAACCTCTACCCAATTAAAGGGAATGAAAAATCCATGAACACTCATTAGATGGGTTTACAGGTGGCTAATGAGCTGATATTTAAAACTTGTCACATGCCACGTCTCTCTCTCTCTCTCTCTCCCTCTCTCGTTCTATCCCAGTGTCTCTGCCTCTTTCTTTGTTTTTCTTTCTTTTTGGCTGCCCTCCAGGACAGAGCACCAGCGGGTGTGCTGGGGTGCCAATATTGCTCTGCATCAGCAAAATGTCAGCCAGGAAAACACACACACACACACACACACACACACACACACACACACGATCCAGACTGCATATCCCCAATGCCTATTTCCATCATGTGGAAGGACTCATTCAAGATGGACGACCTTAATTTGACTCTGGTAATATAGGTTTATAGTAGGGTATATGACTCAAATTAACTATTTCACTTGTGTCTGTAATTATGCACATGATAGCTGTTTGAGCCCTTATGGCCTCAGGCAGGTGTGAAGTTATACTTGTTGTCCTCATTAAGAATCACCTTACCCTTTTAACCACCGCATGATAAAAAGGGCAATTCCAGCCGGAGCCAATGCCTCATCTTTCATGCCAGTCGTCAATTCGTGGGCAAAAGCTGCGTCAGGTAGATTGCCTGCAGACCATAACCACTCTAGTTGCAGTTCAGGAAATATTACCTCAGTAATCTGCAGCAAGAGGCATTTCAGCAGGAAATAGCTCCCTGTGCCTGGGTTGTATATATGGCCGGGGCTGAGTCAAGCTCATAATTCAATGCAGTCGTTGGCACTTTTCATCCTATCTCCATTGGAGCCGGGTACGGGCTAAATGACAGTGAAAGCTACAATGGCACTTCCACCATTGCTTTACGACTGGCAGAGACCCTGGGGCACCATGACTGGAGTGCTTAGTGAGAACATGGCTGCCAATCACTTGATATTAATCTCTATGTGATCAGGAGGGACAGCCGGCATGAGGGGTGGGGAGCGGGGGGGAGCTGGGAGGTGGACCCAGCTGGTGCAAGGCTGACAGAAATTAGCCATGTATCTGCTCAGCGTCCAAGTGCAACACAGACACACACACACAGTGAAGGTCAGTGGTCCATAGCCTTTTCTCTAGTCTACCATAATGCATAATATGGAAAGACATGAAATTTAAAAGCCTGACTAAATTCTCAAAGCACTGCACATGAAATTATGGATCACTTGGAAATATTGCATAAAAAGTCCAGTGTAAATATGAGACCAAGAGCAAGGTCAGAAGTCAGCACCGAGGTGGTGACCTCCTGAGGCATGTACTCTAACACAAATATACTATTCAATCCAATACTGGAAATAATGATTATTTTGTACAGTTGTGTTAATGACTCACATATCCAATTGATGTTATATAAATGGCATTACTGAGTCAATTTGACTTATTTTCTCTACTCGTTGTTACAGGTCAGGGAATTGTGGATCCAAATGCAGAGATCAGGCAGGACAGGATTTATTAACAAAAAAGCAGAGTTACAACCAAACCTGGATCCAAAAAGCAGTAGGCAAAGTTGCAAAAGGAAGAAGGCAAAAATGGGGAAAAACTGACAGGAACAAAAAAATAATATATTGGGAATATTCCAAACACAAGCACACCGACTGAAAACCCACTGCCAGGACACCAACACAGATGATGATCTGACACTAGACAAAGGGACCACAGAGGTTAGTCTATATATACAAGAGGTAACAAGCAAACAAGGACCAGGTGATACAACAGGTGAAACACATCAGGGCGGGGCAGAACAATCAGACAGGAGGGCAAACACAGGAAGTAAAACTAGACAAGACGAGGGGCGAAAACCAAGACATGAAAATCAAACAGGAAACAGAAGATACACTTACTGGAAAACACAAGACAGGAAGTACAACTAGACAAGCCAAGGGAGGAAACTAGGACATGAAACAGTAAACAGAACAAATAACAGGGAACAGAAACCTACACAATAATCACTGAATACGCAACCACAACATTCATGCTACTTTTAAGTAAATACACACAGTCCACATATTTTTAGCGATTTTATTATTTCATTGATTTTTATTATTTTATCTTGTCCCTTTCTATCGTATTTTATCGTCAAAGTTAAGTTCTTATTTCCAATATTTTTCTTCTTGTATATTTATGGATCTTGCACTTTCCCGCATGCCTTTTAATTGGACTCCCTCTGTCATTGATGACAGGCAGTATTAATGTATTGTATTTTAATTTAAAGAATTGATTAGTCCATGTTTTGCCTTAAACAGTCAATGCTGAGTGTAAGCATACCAGAATCAGCCATAAAACCCTACCATGTGTAATCTGTAATTTCACAAGGTGATAAAAACCTCCACATTCCCAGAAACAATTCCAAGGACCAGACAGCCATGTCCTCAGCGGCAGCCCGGACCCTGCTCAGGGCATATGCCCTACATGCCACATTGTGTGACTTGTGCTTCTAAAACTGGACTTGCCTATTAGATAAATAACTTTCCACTGATTGGTGACTTGGTCATGAAAAACCTACTTAAGATGTTAATTTGGCAAACATTTAAAACAAAAAAGTCCAACCATTCAATCATGTGTTGATATATGCTTGTGAACATTGTGAGCCTATATGTGTTAACTGTACTGTTTGTGGGCTAAAACAAACCGTAAAGTGTATTAGTTTAAATGTTTGGTATTTGAATGAATAACCTGCACACCAAAAAAAAAGGCAGATTCAGCTGGTTTCAACACACTTATTCATACTCTTCTCAATTTCCCCATCTGATGGATTAAAGTAGGTTTATGTATTCTGTTTTTTTCTCCCTTTTGTCCTCATTAAGTTTGGTTTAAACTTAATACACTTTGTAAAGACTTCAGCAGCTTTGGCTATGTGGCGAATGAAAACTAAACTACATTACAGATTTTTGCTAAACTATAGTTTAAGAAATAATCATCTCTATATAGCCATACTTGCAGAACCGTGTGGTGCACAGCATGACACTATAATTAAATAAGACTGTGTTTAGGGCCATAGAAGAACAGAGCAAGGGTTATGATGACCTCATCTTGCTATTCTCAAATGATAATTCCAAACCATTAATATTACAGTCTATGGCCAAAACACAACTCATCTGAATTTAAAATTAGAGGGTGTATTATGTGGTGACGTGGGTATGGACATTCATCCCTGTGTGCACATAATTTCCTTAGCCAGTCATATTAGCCCAGACACAATCTGGCGGAAAGAAACGTCAGTGCTTTCTTCAATGCACACTGCGCTATCTGCGCAGACTGTTGGCCCGCCCCTACCGGGATTCTACGGATAGTTCGCAAGAGGCGTTGGTGAATGACCTGCCTTTCGTGTGTTGACGTAAACCAGAGCTATTTTTCTCTTTTTTTTGGTACCGAGCGAAGGGGAGATGCACACGGCACTCGAGTGAGGTAACTATATAAAACCCATTTGTTGTCATTCACTCCCCCAACATGGACCCGGGCAGCATTTGCCACAACGTGTTGACGTTACCACCCACTATTGTGCACATTTACTACGGAATTTTAGTCAGCAAATCTTATCGTTACTCTTTGTAAGCTGTGAGCTAGTTTCCTGTGAGTCGTATGCTAGCTGACGTTAGCTAGCTAGTTGAAATGTTTCCTTCCTCTCCAAGCTAGCGTAGCGTTAGCCTGTACAAAAGGGGCTACTCTAACAAAACAAACTAGCGGGCTTTGAACGTGTAGCTCGGGCAGTTTTCCAGGGGCTTGTTTCGGATATTCACGTCTTGTTGTGTGTGCCGGTGATGTAGTAATTTCACCAGTTTAAACGCTGCTGTGTTGTAGGCACGTTCTTCCCTGCTCAGTGTTGCATTATGCGCACCACGTGCAGTGTTCAAGCCCCCTCCGTTAACCAGAGCGATGGGCGGTATCGCTGCTACGATTCATAACAGCGACTTCACTAGTCTTAAAGCAAAGCAAACTTGTGTGGCTAAGTTGCTTTTTTGTTCGTATTAACGTGCATTTTCACCTACCTTATTGGGCGGGCACATGTGTATTAATGATTGCTTTTTGGTCGTACCGTATGCCAATTTGACGTCCCTTCTAATACATATTCAAAGTTGAAGAGCACTAGTGTGCTGATGTGAGATCTTTAAGTGTTTCGTTAAACACAACTCCCATTTTTAAAAATATCCTCATCCTTGATTTTCATCAACTGACAGAATTGGAGAAATGATTAGATTCCCCTCAGTTAAGTTTATTATAAAATGCCAACATGCATCATATCCTATCAGTTATGAAAGATGTAATCAAAACATTAAACCACTAACAAAACTCCCTGTTAAAAATACAAACAACCAAATTGATTTAATAAAGCAAGAGAGCAGATTTGTATTTGTTGGTGTAATGCTGCGTTCCCGGTGAACTGTAACCCGGGTTTTCACAACCATCTACACGTGAAAGTGCCCTGGAACGGCAGTCAAACACGGAACAGACTATTTTCTTTAGCGGAAGTTAATTCAGGGTGATCAAGGGTAGTATTTGCTATAACAACTGCCTCTCTCTACGTTATCCCTTACTTTACTGTTCTCTCACTAGCCCTAATGAAATAAAGAAGACAAAGAATTGCTATGCCCTCAGGATTAGAGAAAGTTCGGTCTGTTATAACACGATTAGCTTCAGTGGTGAAATGTAAGAACTTTATGGGAATTTATATAGATGTGTGCCATGTATGTAATCTGTGCCTCCTTGTGGACCAAGTAGATGAATAATGCAGGTTTCCTGTACTGTTAAACTCAAAAATGTTATTTATGTTTTAAGTACTGCATAGTTCTCACTTAACACATGATTTGGGACCAGTATGTTATTTTTTTTCTGACTTGACAGAGCTCCTCCAGAGCCACAGAACAACAGGCTGAGTAGTAGTAAACATGACTGGTAAACTGGCCTTCATGTGTGATGTCAGTGAAATTCACCTTTAAGTATTGAGCTGTGTTACCTAACCTTATTTACAACATATTTGAACCAGTTTCTGATTACAGCATACAGCTTGAAAGTATAGCCTAAGCTAAGGATATTATGCACAGACTTTCATTGTGTGATGGTGTATTTCAGAACACTTACATGCTACATGAATAAGTGTTGCCTTTGTAATGTAGTAAACAGCTTTCAAAGATTTACATCCCAAGTGCTTGGGATGTAAAGCAGAGCTGGAAAAAAGAATCGAGGCTCAGCAAACCCTTAAAAAAACAGCACCGGTCATGTTCTAACTTGGAGTTTTTGTTAAAACCAGATAGTATTCAGTCCAAGGTTGCTTGAATTTGATGTTGCTTCAGGTCCTATGTTTACCGATATGCCGCTTTTTGTGTAAGATTTCTGCTGCAATATAATTAACTAAAAGTGGCCTTTGGCAGTTTTTCCGCAGATATTTCTTTCGATCCACGGATTCAATTCTCATGTTCTGTTGAGTTGTTATTATTATTTTTTTTTTTACAATGTTTTTATTGATTTTTCATTAGTACATTTTAACAAGCACCCCCCACCCTCCCCCCATCCCAGCACATAACCTAATCTCTCTCCCAACATCTGCCATATTACCAAAGAGCCAAAACACAAAAAGCAAACTAAATGACAGAACATGCACAGAACAATGACCCCTCCAGCAACCTTAGGATATGCATACATACAGAAATAAATAGGAATTGCACCATTGCTATCACCCTCCAAGACATGCCTCAGTCATTTTTATAGTGTCACCATACTCAGCAGGACACAGTGCAATACCATATTAGGCCCAGGCAAGTTTTAAAAGGACTTTAATAAAATGAGGAGAAGGGTGATGGTAAATCTGCAGGAATGAGTGCATCACTCATTAAGCCCGAGGGCCTCATTCAACATTATTATCCACATTTTAACTTATCAACTACATCTTTTGTTGGGCTAAATAGTTTCTTTTTTTTTATTTATCTCATGCTTCCAGTGTCTTCAGGGGCTTACAGGTTAAAGATCAGACCCAGATTAGGGATCCACTTTATCCTGCCTCTTAAAAGCCAAAAGCAATAATAAGCATGGGAGGATATTAAACCTTTTTTTTTTTAATGTAACCCTTTTTAATGTAACCCTACCTTGATACCTTACAGTGCACACCCTCGGTGAAAATCCCTGTTGCTGCCAGCTGCAGGTTTCTTAGTAGAATTGTGTAAACATTGGCCTGGCGGGTCAATTTGTTTTCGTGCTCATAATGTTAACGATCAGTTGCAAGCCACACCATTCCCACACTCCTGCCGCTTACAATACAGTTTTTAATGCAGACAGGGCATTTTGAGTCCTGCTAGCTAACATTTGTTAACCAATACATACCAATGCATGTTTTGACATCCACTGTTTTAATAACAGAGGTCAGGGATAACACTGCACTGCCATTTTTAAATATTTTACTGTTGATTTACATCAAGGCAGATTAGAAAAATGGGCATACTGTCCTACCAAGAGTACACCTATAGCGCCACACACACACATACCCCATGAGTAACTGGTCAGGTGGTTGATCCCAGACACAGCGCCCTGACTGCTCAAACACGCAGATACACACACACACACACACACACACACACACACACACACACACACATTCCCTCCCTGTGCCTCCCTCCTCCCTGTACAAATTAGTTAAGTCACTTGACTCAAAAGCCTCAAAACAGTCAACCTGTTACTTATGTTAGTGCTGGCGTGAACATTTTGTATTGGTGTGGCGTGCCCTGTCTTTTTTGGCTTATTTGTGATTAGAGGTAACTCAGGTAAGCATCACTGTGTTTTGCCAAGGTGTTGTTTCTTTGACATCTGCACAGTACACATACTCCTCAGCTGATTGTTCTGTTGACTTGTCTGTGTGTTTCCTGGTCTAGCCTTGTGTCCTCAGACTATTTTACACGGTGAAGAACATGCTATCTAGGCCACAGAGCGTCAGCCGTGCACCTGCGCCTTGCCACAGTGATTACTCGCTCATTTGCGTTGCAGCTCCTTGATTCCAACCGAGGAATTCAGGACTATATACACAGCATCTTACAGCAATGACTCAGAGGCTTCAATTTACAAAACCTGAATTAGATGTAGTATTTCCTGTTTTGTGCTGTTTGACTTAGTAAGATGTTCAAGGAAGTCGTGGCGTGTGTATATTGATTTTATTTGAGCATGTGACATGATGGCCCACAACCTAATTTCATTCCAAAGGGAGATGCAAAGTATCTGCTGAACATTAGGGTGTTCCAGCCTTGTTTTCTTTAAGACTGTTTGGAGAAGCTGGAAATTTGTAGGACTTGAAAGGTTGGACATTTCTTTATTTATTAATTTATCTTCATATTTAGTTGAAGACAAGTGCGTTGGGATCATCAACTACTCGCACTGAAACATATGTGTCTTCACCAACCACCTGTGGTGAGTCTGTCATTATGCTATTATTAGGCAGGCTGTTTGAAAGACTGTCTACATTACTGTGAGTATGTCTAGTACCTGAGTCAGATGGTTTGCATGAAACCTACCGCACAGCTCATGACAATTTCCACAGAATAGCTGGTCTTGATCAGAGGATTGTGGGCTTGACGTGTCCAAATGACTACCTTGGTCGCTGTTTTTTTTGTTTTGCAGCAGTCATGGGTGGTTGTCCATGTAATTACAAAAGCAGTGTGTCTGTCAACATGAGGTGTATAGACTACTTGCTTGTGCTTCTTGTGGACAGTTGAGCAAAGCTGTAGACTAATGATTTCACATTCTGTCTGCCGGTGTTGGTAACGTCTCACAGTGCAGCCTCACCACTGTGCCAGTGAATGCTTAGGAAACACTGATGGGTAAGATAAAAACAGTTGAGAATTAGTCATTTTTGTCAGGTCCGGTTTACAAACTGCTAACTTTTTCTTTTTCTTTTTTTAAAGAGAAAGAAACATTGTATGTAGTTTTGAGAATATTTATTGTGTAAAACTTTCATTATACAAAATAATGTTGCAGATAAATAAAATTCAAGTACACTAGTTGCAGAAACTTTAACAAAGGAAAAAGCTTAAAGTATTGGGTTTCTTTCCTTTAGTGTAAACCATTCTAAAAGGCACTACACAGATGCACAGATACTTTAAATAAAACATATTTCAAACCTGCAGCCTAATGTAACGCATTTGAGCGCACACACACACACACACATACACACACACACACACACACGGCAACAAGCGTCAAGTTTCCAATCATCTGCATATTGTTGCTAAATTGTCAGGGTGATGAAAGGCTCCATGGGGGTGGGGGGGGGGGGGGTGTAATACAGCATTGTAAAGCGATATTTTCAGTGGCAATATTGTATCGATACACATGCGCCAAGTATTGGTCTTTTATTATATATGTGTTGATCTGTTTGTCCACTTAACAATCCCCTTTTGCAGCAATAAAATTGAAGTGAGATGAACAAAGAAAAATTTATCTTTTTAGATAAAACAGATGTTGACAAAGTTTCCTTTTGGGGACATGATTTGAAATTGGGAAAAATTAAAAGTTGGAAAAAAGGTTATAATTTGCAATATATCGCAGAATATTGCAAATTCAATTCAATACAACCATAGACCGTGGTCCTCTAAAGGGGCTTTCACATCTAACTCGTTTGGTTCGGACCTTTGGACTTTTCAGTTTAATCCGAACCAAAATTTAAGGTGTGAAAATTTGGTCCGACTAAAAGAGGTAGTCTCGGTCCGGATCAAACTGATACATGGTCCGGCTCGTTTGTAGTGTGAAAGCATTTTTTCGATGGATCGGACTTTCGGACCAAATACAATAAGCTTGTGTTATAAGACCAGGGACGCTCCTTTAAGGAATAGCTTGTAGTTGTTAGTGTGTAGGCTACATGAGAGAGAGTGTGAATGAGATCAGAGCAGACATCTGTCGGCTGTCAGAGCAGAGAATACATCAGCGGATTACTAGTTAAGTGGTAGTAAACGTACAGTGTAGGTCTCCGTTTGTCTCTGAATAAATGCTCCACAAAGAAAGTTCCTGTGAGCATATCAGATCAGGATCAGTGGCTAAAAAACATTTATCTTTTACTTGCTTTGAAACCATTTGATTTAGTTTTCTGAATACCAGAAGAGATTTCTATCCTTCATTCCTCTTTCCGTTTTCCTGCAGCCACAGAGCTGGGGAGGACGTGTGTATAGTCGCGTGAGAATCATATGAAACAGCTTAAGGGCCAATCTGTTATTTTTTATTTTTTTATATTAAGAGAAATAGCAGGGTTCCTGTTACCCACCTAGGAAAGACATTGCAATGCAAGTTTTCCCATTGTGTAACTTGGTTACTTGACCAATTGTTTTGACACAACACATTAATGGCTATGTCAAATAGTTCGTTGCAGCCTGCAAAAGTCAACTGGAGACCTTAGCAAATAGCCATTCTTAAAAGGATTCTTCTGTTTTTTTGGCTCACTGAAGGAGAGTGAAAACCACAATCAAAATAGTTTTAACAATGCAGAACTCTCTCTAAATAACGATTTCATTTATTAATCACAAGAAAGATTTTTTTATAATGATTCTACACTGTAATTTATTAACCCTTAGATTTGTTCCAAATGTTAGCAAAAAACATTTCCACTTTCTGCTCCTCAGTCTGTTTTGTCCAATTCCAATGTGCTGACCTCATAATTCTTCCCAACATATTTAATATCTTTGAAAACGTTTTCACACCAGACCTTTTGACTTAGAATAGTGGGAAAAACACAGATGTTACTGATAACGTTAGCAGCGAATCTGTTCTCTTCAAGTGTCCCAGTAAGCCATGACAGTGTGACACTGAGCCAGCATCAACCATTTTTAGGACCCTGAAACTGAAGCAGCTAAATGGAATTTCACCATCACCAATTATATTATATATATATATATATATATATATATATATATATATATATATATATATATATATATAGTATTATTTTTATTAGTTCACAAAAAGTATAAGGACTTCACACAAAAAGTATAAGGACATATAAATGATTCTGATAAATGAATATTTAAAAATAAGTATTTGACTGTCAACCATGTTATGCATAGTTTGTCCACCAGAGGGCGCTCTACAATGTCCCTGTTGGCAACACTGATTTTTGTTTTGTTAATGTGTTTCATATCTTAAGTTGTAAGATATGTGTTTTTATACATTTTATATGTCAGACCTTTAATATATTTTGATGTTCCTCTGTTCTGTTGTGACAATAAAACAAATTATTATCATATTATTTTAGGTATAACTAAGAATAAATAACTACAAATAACTAATGTTATGGAAATCTGTTTATGTTTTATAATGCATTACTAGATTAAAAAAAATATATATATATACTATATATCGGCATATCAGATTTTTCAATAACCAAATATTCGCTATTGGCCTTAAAAATCCTTTATTGGTCGGGCTCTAGTTAATAATATAAGAGAGAGCAACAAGTTAGTCTCCCTCTTTACTATCGGTCTGCTCAGCTGATGTGCTGGCTCGATGGTGTTTTAAACCCCAAGCTAAGCCTTCAAGGCAGCATTGTAACGGTTGTCTTCAACCATAACCATTGCCTAATCCCAGTGCCTTCCAGGCAGCGGTGCCTGGAAGACGACGTTGGGGGCTTCGAGCACCATACTCCGTGTGGTGAGAAGCATCTTTTTACTTTATTGACAAATTGTAAAGTTTCCAATTGACTGAATATATGTTATTGTTACATTATGTTGTTGGTAAATGTTTTAAATTTGACAATGTAATGTGGTAAATTGGGAACAAAGGTCAGACATTATATTACATACCAGTCTAGTCAAAAAATGGCATAGCAACTTGCTTTAAAAAAAAAAGAAGTAAAAATCGAGAATTGAATCGAATTGTGACCTTAGCATTGAAAATGTAATCGAATCGAGGATTTGGAGAATTGTGACATCCCTACTAACAATCCAAAACTGTCGTGGGCGGTGCTAGCCCAAGATGCTGCAACAGTGCCCTTGCAAGATAGATAGCAGAAATAGCTCAAGGGGAGGGAGATCACATGCCAAAGGTCAGGCTTTATCCCAGTAATGTACATTTGTTGAGTCAGGTTAATGAGAGATTGATGATTTAAAAAGATAACAATCTCAAAATGTCCATAGAAGCCACCTTTAACACAAGTTTTTTTATTGCTAACCAAGCTGCTAATGCACAATCCTCACATGCCGGCCTGTGAATGAGCCACTGGTCACTTATTGACCAGGAGTCACTCTGTTATAATTGGATTATACATGTTGACTCCTCTTTTAAATGGATTGATCAGGAGAGTATTTGAAGGCAAATTTTACACATTATATCTGGTCACAAAGAGGTGGTTATATTGCAACAGATATACTGTACATATACAACATATTCGCACAAAAAAACCCACAAGGTTGGAAAAAATAGCTTAGGCCCCAGAGATTTAAGGTGGTCTGGCTTTAAGGTGGACCAGCCTCCAAGTTATGCTTTACTCATCTCTCTCTTGCCAACCCAGGAAAAACCCTGATTAGTTACAAAACCTAAATGGGATATTTTGTTTTGTGATCCTTAGTTACTCATTTATGATCCAAACTTTTTTACACAACTGGACTTTTTAATACGTACCTATTACCTAAGCCAACACTGTTAGTTACTAAACATTGGTTTAGAGGATACAGTGAGGTAAATCTAGGATTTATGGGCTTTTTCAAATGTTTTGCAAATAAAGTAAAGCATTTGTGTTTTTTAGTATGTACACGATGTGATTATCATAGAAACATTTTTTTAACCCTTGTGTTGTGTTCCCGTCGACCTGCAACTTTGTTTTTCTGGGTCGGCATTTCAATATTTTGATGGTTTTTTTCTACACCTTTCTCAACGGTTTTGTAGATTGTTTTCCAATTTTTTGTCACTTTTCCAATGTTTTTTCTCTCACATTTTTTCCAATTTTTTGTCACTTTTTTAACAAGTTTTTGGGCCATTTTTCTGATTCAAAAAGAAAATATGTTTTTGTTGATTTTTTTTTTTCCCCTGCGTTTTTGAACCTTTTTCCAACATTTGTCACTTTTTTCAACATTCTTTGGTCATAGTTTTGATATAGAATTCGTTTGTAAACGGGTCAAATTTGACCCGAGGACAATAGCAGGGTTAATACATATCATATCAACATCGGTAAATATCAATGTCGGCCATAACAGCATGTGAATATAGGTTATCGGTATCGGCCAAATGTTGCACATGAGTTCATCCCTAAATCTGGATTTGCACACAATAACACACAATTAAATTCTCGTACTAAATAGGCATTGTGGTGTTTCACCCAAAAGGCCAAGCACAACAAAGACTCCAATCAGGAAAACACAGCCGTCTCTGTTGCTGCTCTGGTTTTGCCCCAACCTATCTGCTGTAAGGTTCATAGGTCACTGTAGTCTCATGTTTATAAATACTGTCTTGTCGACAGCCGCGAAGTAGGTTTGTAACCACACTTACTGTCTGCAGCCTTGAGTCAGAGCGGCATCATTCACTCCTTGGCCAAACTTGAATTTCACACAGTGGTAAGTAGCTTCACTTCCAGTTTCTAAAGGTAACTTTAAATGGGAGTCAAGTCAAGTGTTAAGTAACCGATTTTATTTGGTGTGTTCTTTTTTGTTTTTTTGGAAAATGTTTGATTTGTTTGCGGCCTTTTGATGGTGTCGAAATTGCATCACGTGGTTTATCACCCTGATGACTCATTATGAGAGGGCAAATGTTGGATGTAATTTGGCTGTTTTATAACTAGAGCTTGTGCAGAAATTTCAGTGGCTGCTATAATCCTTGTCTAGATTTTAATGGAAGAATAACCCATAATTCGACATTACATTTAGTGCATACAGACTTTAATATGCAGATATTAAACACTCATTTGACCCACGTTCTCGATCTTGATATCTGGGGGAGAAGGAAGTCCATAATGAGCCAATAGTCATTTGCTGATAAACTGATGTCGTCTGCACAATGATCAAGGCTTTGACAAAGAAACAAGAGTTTTGTTCCAGCCAAGCTGAATCTTTTCCAATTGTATTCTCTTTCAAATGTTTTAGTGGGATGAATACAAGTACTTTATAGTTAGGGATTAAAAGTTTCCTTTTTTTAATTTTTTAAAATGTTTATAGTGTCCTGAATGGGCCAGAACCAGCCGTCTGAAAAAACTCTCAGCCCATTTTAAAATTATGTAATGTTATTTAAGTGATCCTTGATTTGTTTTTGGTATCTCTATTCTTAGTTTATGTTTAGGAATTTCTTGCTTCTTCTTGTGGGAATCCAGAAAGAAATCAAGGCAGATATATTGTGCTCTTTTATTGTTGTTGTATTTGTCCCCACAAGCCTACAGTGGTCACTATGTTGTAACTGCCTTGACAACTATGAGGAACAACTATCCCCCTCTTTATTTTTTAACATTTAGCCCAGTAGTTGTCTAATCTGTTCCCTCAAAATGTGTCTGCTGTAAATCCAGTATAAATTTAGCTAACAAGCTGGCTGTCAAATGCATGTGTGTGTATGTGTGTGTGTGTGTGTGTGTGTGTGTGTGACACGCACGCACGTGCCGTGCAGCATTTTGCCATTATCTGGCAATATTCCTCAAATGACCTCTCTTAACTCCTCCTCCCCCCTCACGCATCAACCACCCACAGGCTTCACAAGAGACCTTATGAGGATCATTTGACTGGAATGATATTGCTACTTCAGGCCTTTTAGAGTGGGGGGGAAAAACAAGCAATTTGTTACATAATTCACAGTGGAGAGTTTGTTGTGCTCCAGAAGGCTCCCTGATTCAGATTCCGATATGTTATGTTATGTTATGTTATGTTATGTTAAAAGTAGCAGCTTAGGTTTTCTTATGAACGGTGTTATTATCTTAAGTCTCTTTTGTGTGTGTGTGTGTGTGTGTGTGTGTGTTTTATGATTATACAGTATGTGAACTAATGTAGACCCTGTTACACTGAGAGATGTCAGTGTGCCAGTGCATCATTGGTTGGGGAGCTCTTATCGGGTGTATTAAGGCCGATTTTGATCACTGATCAGGAATGATTAATCTGATACGAGTCTTTACTCTTCACAATTCTTTCCACACAAGAGTCCATGTAAAAGCATATTTTCCTCTAGTCTTTAACCCGGGATCATTTTGAGTTTACTTTTGACTAATCTGTCTAATTTGGCACGTGTGCGAATGTTTAAGTATATACTGTTAAGCTGTTTTTATAATTATGTTTTATGACAAATAAAGTAGCAAATAAATGTGATTCAAATTCTGTTTTGGCAGGGGACCAGAATTAAGGGGACAATGCGAGTCCAAGTGCACACTAAGTTCTGTTTCCTGTGTGTGCTCACCTTCCTCTTCCACCAATGCAACCACTGCCTTGGAGACGGGCACAGCAAACTTCAGCATACCAATCACAGCCGTGTCCACAGCGACCTGCAGATTTCCGAGGCTCCATACGTAAAAGGACCCACTTTGTCCCCGGAGCCTGTAAGTCACGAAGGGCACTCTCTAGAGGAGGAGCAGCGCTTCTACATCCAGCAGCTGTTCAGGCGCTACGGCCAGAAAGATAGGCTTGATTTCCAGGGGTTTCAGAGCCTGCTGTTTAGCTTGGGCCTGGGTGAAGTGAAGGTGGTAGATGTAGATCACGAGGAGCTAGGCCATGACCATGTGGCACACCTCGACCTGGTGGATGTGCAGGATGGGCTTCACTCACATTCATCCACCAATGACGGCCATAGCCATAGCCATGGCCATGGCCATGGGCACGGTCATCCACACCACAAGACCGGCTCCCATCATCCACTCACAGAGCAAGAACCGACAAAGTGCAACCAGCAGACCACTGCTGCCAGTCCGGCTGCTGGTGCATCTACAGGACATGATCACCATCATAGGCGTTATGCAGAACATAATAGAAGAATAGAAGATAGTGATCATAAACACTCTAATGGACATGTGCAGGGCACACATGATCAAGCACATAACAAGGAGCACAAACATGGGCAGGTACAGGTGGACTCTAACCACAAGGACCTGTCTTCTCAACCTCACAGTGACCACGGTCAAAGTGACAATATTGTCCCCGAAGTGCAGAAAGTCTCAGCCGTTCCTCCCCTTAGCTGGGAACAACAACTCTCTGCCCAGTCACAGCCGTCCCCAGTCCCTCAGGTGCCACAGCCCACTCCTTCCACCATAGAAAGTCGGCCCAAGAAGCATGGAAAGCCAGCCAGGGTCAGAGGACAGCGAGGGCAGAACAAAACTTCTCCTCTCACACCTCAGCCTTATGACCAAGACCATCAGTCTGAGAACAGTCATGGACATGGCCATGGTCACAGTCACGGTCACATCCATTTTCATAAAAATAAGAGAGAGGCAGCAGGAGGGCCTGCCATCCCCACTTTGCCAGTCCCGGTCTTGTCTGGCCACCCAGAAGGAGTGGTTCACCAACATGAGGAGGTAGGACTTGTTTAAACGCACTGACGTGCACAAAGCTCCACTGCAACAACTTTGGTTTTTAAATATAAGTGTTGATTCATAAGATTCACGTAATTCTCTGAAATACTTCGAGATTTAGCACTATTATTTTCTGTCATGTTAACCTTAGTTGGTTTAGTAAAGTCTGACAAACAGCACGTCTCTCACACACTCGATGTCCCTCCCTTTCTGCTGTTTTTGCTATAAATTTTCCAAAGGCACCATCGCTGCGTCTGGGGCTCAGTGCTGCCCATAACGTTTGTGATTGGTTTAAAGAAACATGTCAGAGCGTCTCCCCCTATCCCAGCATGTAATGTAATGTAATGGACTGTTCTCATATAGCTAGTCTTAACGACCACTCAAAGCGCTTTTACAGGAACCACAAACACATTCATACACCGTGGCCGAGGCTGCCACCTGCTCATCAGATAAACACTCACACACATTTACCCTCTAACTTGGGGTTCAGTGACTTGTTCAAGGACACTTCTACCACTCAGTCACATTCACCCTACATAGATGCATAGAACATAGATAAGCAATGTAGCCAGAATTGTGGAATAAAATTGTTGACTCATTTACTACTACTGCCTGTAAAGATATTTGTTTGGGGGTTCTTGGCCTTTATTGGAAAGGACAGCTTAGGACAGGATAGTGGGAGAGAGAGGGTGATGACATGCAGCAAAGGGCAACAGGTCAGAATCGAACTTGGGCTGCTGCAGTAAGGACTGAGCCTTGGTACATGGGACGCACGCTCAACCAAGTGAGCGACCAGGGCAACCCCTGTAAAGTTCCTTTTATAGATGGAATGAGAAGGATTTGTTGGTTGTGGTGTCTAAACCCAACGTTTAAAGTTAGCCCCTCCTCCCTGGCTCAGTGAGGGTTACGGTGCTCACCAGCGGGTGAAAGACAATCACAGATTTACTCTTGTTTGGAACGTTTTTTCAGCACTATGTCTGCTGTTTCTCTTAAGTTATTCTTAAATGCATTCGTGCGATCTGGCACCTGGTTGTAACACAGCAAAATAACAAGAACAGAGGCAGAAAATACGGCAGAGTCTGCAGTTACAGGCACCGCCACACACTTCTGGTAGGTCATAATAAGTGATGATTGAGAGGAACAAGGCAGCTTTATTTGTAAAAGCACATTTCAACAACAAGGCAATTCAAAATGCATTAAATAGCAGTTCAAAATATATGGTAATGGGTGTTACTTTTGAATTAGTCTATGCAATGTTTTGACTTTTACCCCTTGTGTCTTTAATGAGCTGGGTTTCATAGAAATGAGAAGGTTTGCAGCCCACTGCCGTAGCAAAGTCGACTTCTCCCCTCCACTCTCCGTATACTTAGCTGTTACCGCCGCCTTTTAAGTTTACAGAGTATATCATATTCAAAGGATACATAGAGTTAATTAGTTTACATGTGACAGTATTGACAATTTAGTTTTCAACTGTTCTTCCCCTTATAGTTTATGATCTCCTTCTCCTCCCAGTGTTTGAACCTTACTCAGCTCCTCGCCTTCTACGGCCTGAGTCCCGATTCGCTCATCTCGCCCAGCCAGTTCACCTACCTGTGTCCTGCCCTGCTTTACCAGATAGACAGTCGTGTCTGCATCCGCCATTACCACCAGATGGATGTGGAGCAGAAAGCTTTGGAGCCCGTCAGTTCCGGTAAGAGCAAAGTATCGTACTGATCCAGTGCATTGTGACTGAAAAGACTAATAATGTAGAAAGAAACAGTCATTTCAGCAACACAAGAGCCTCCTCAAAAGTAATTGAAACACCACTCAGGGTTTTACTCCAAACCCAAAAAGGCTAGCAGACTCTATGTCTGTCGGGCTGTTATTGTTGTGGCTGTTACATGTTTTATCCTAAGAATATGAAGGACAATATGAAAGGTTTAATCTCATTAAGCATGTCAGGGGTTTGATTTGCCCAAGGTGCCCCAGAGCCTGCAGCTCATGGCCTAACCTTTGTTTTGCATACAACTAAAAATATATTGCATTGACAGCAAGCAAACATCAGTCCACTCTTCTTTAACAACACCCTTTTCCTTTTAAGGTGTAGTAAAACAAACAGTAGCTTAGATTGGGAAAGTCTGTCCCTGTTGATCAGATCTTTTTAAATGGATAAGATCAATAGCTTACTACACATCAAAGCAACACAGATGTCATGCTTAGATATTGCAAATCATCATTCTTGGAAAATTGGGTGATCTTCTTACCCATATTATTGCCAAAACAGAGTCACAATGAACTTTTATTTGCACAATGGATTAAGTATAACCCATGAGTACATAATCACATTTGGACCACAACGTATGTTTGTTCAGTAGGTCACTGTTTTGTAGTCTGAACCCAATAATACAGTGACATCATCATGACTGTGAGCTTATGTAGCCCAGACAGGGACTAAAACCCCTAAAAAAAGAAAGGTTAAAGAATTAAATAAAACCATGGGAAGGTAAGTTTTAGTTTACAGAAAAGCAAGTGTTAGAGTAAATATGTTTAGCAATAAGAATTTGGTCTATAAAAGTGAAAAAAAGTTGACTGTAAGCTGTAAGTCTATCAGACAGAGACAACAGCTATCTTCATGAACCAAAAACCACCGGGACATCACCAAAAACTAGTCCTGTCAGTTAAAGACGTTATTAACGGCGTTAACACAAACCCACTTTACCGGCGTCAATTTTGTTATCGCAAGATTAATGTTCTTTTTGGCCTAGCAAACATAGTTTTTTTTTTTTACGTGCTGTTGCAACAACTAGTAACGTTAGAAAAACTCCAACACCACCCCGGATCTAGCTAGACAAGAAAAAACAACAACAAGCATGCCGTGCACACGCCGTTTGGGCTTGCGAGCCGGCCAAAGAGTAGTAACATTTACACTCATTTATTTGATTACACTCTAAGAAATATCTGTAAATTAACAGTTGTATGACTGTACATTTGAACAGAAATTGTCCCTTGTACGTGATTCACAGGTACATTTCTGTTAATTTACAATATGACAGAAAGTGTTATGTTTTTTTTTTTACCACTGACACAATTTTACTGAACAATTCTGTTTTTTAATTACAGTAGAAAGTCCGGGTAATGAGCTGCCAGTACTTTTTTTGTTATTTTACGGATTTATTTCTTAGAGTGTAGGACAATGCACATTAATCAACATTTCTTTTCTAGCCAGTGGCTAATTTTTAACTGTAGTCCTAGTTACCCAGCATGCATGTCTTTATGGTGGTAAGAAACCAGAGCACCCAGAGGAAACCCACGCAAACACGTGGAGAATATGCAAACTCCACACAGAAAGGCCTGTAACAACCTGGACGTTACGTTAGGAGTGGATGGCGAGTGAGACGCCGAAATGAACGCCAATAAGATTCTGAATGGAAAGTTTACTTTTTAAAAGTTGCCAAATGTTTCCATTGACAAGACCACAGTGATCTGTGTGTTTGGTCGTTGTGAACTAAGTTATCATCTCAGCACGTCCAGTCTGAAATACCACTTGATGGCCAAGCACACAGCTGATGCCAATTCTCCTTGTTTCCATTTATAATCTAATGCTATCAGCATGTAGAACCCGGGGCTCCTCTTGTGGCAGACCTGCATGGATGTTTTAAGAAATAATCAAGCTATTTGTTTTTTTTATAGTGATAATAATTGAAGCAGGAATTGTAACCATAATCTCCTGAGTTTTTCCACCATTGTTTGCTTTATCTTTTCTCATTTTCTGTACATTGATTTTTCTCTCATTGTCCGCTATCCAGAGCAGGAGTGAACACTCACCAGAGCGTAATGTGAACACTGGCATTAGTTTCAAACAATATAGTGAACGTTAGTACAAGTTTATTTAAGTAATTGGAAAGCACAGCTGAAATCCCCTAAAACCAATGAGTAGGCTGTTGCTGACTAATCTCAAGCTTCTTGTATTTCTACAACACCAATGCTTAATTAACTTTTATATACAGACAAAGAAAGGGTAATGTCTAATGTCTTTGGATGTAAGAAAGCAGGCTTGGAGAAATGTTGGTTGAACAGTTAGCTCTCCCAGCTTTAAAGTCACACGAAGCTGAAGCAGTCTGCTAATAAAAGAGCTGTTTTTCCTGTTTGTTGTTCACCGTGCTCTTTGGTCTTTATAACACGTTGCCAAGTATGAAACCACACTACCACTGACTTTTCTCAGCACAAACATTCAGCGTTGCTTTCGGGAAATTATGCTTCTTAGTCATATTTTTACACATCTAGAAACAGCAGCAGTCTGTGATTGAATGGTTTATTAATGAGCATGTTTACAGATGCACAGGGAGAACAGAGGGTCACTCCTGTACTCGGCTGGTCTCGCACGCCAACTGACATGTCAAAACCCACATTAGGATTTTGTTTTAATAGATAAACTGCAGTTAAATGCATCCAACTGCCGGTGTCGGTGTGGATGGCATAAAACCACCAGCGTGACTCTGGGTTCAGACAGCCCAGCACTGTGAATGACCACCTGTTAAACTTCTAAAGCCTCCATTCTGTAGCCTTCATGTTTTTTGGAAGAGTGATTGTGCTAGTTACCATATCATCGCGGAAAAAAAGATGTTGGCTATTTTGAGATGGGATTGTGGAGGCAGCACGTATTTAGCATAATCATGAATTGATTAATTCTTTCTGCCAATCACAAGTCTCAGTGAGCAAATGCAGAACTAATAGCCATCACCAAGTGATGATAGGCAGAGCTGTGAAGAATTTAGCCTGGCATGCGTCTTTGAGCCATATTCACTGAGAGAAAGTTAATGTTTGAATGAATTAGGCAGCCAAATTTGCCATATCACCTCCAGGTCCATTACATAGATTGACACTCTAAACCAAGATCATTCACCCACCTAATTGCAGCACTTACGAGTTGAGTAGGGTGCTTCGTGTCTATGGCAACGTGCGCCCTTTGTTACTTTCACCAAGGAGGTTATGTTTTCGGCAATCCTTTGTCAGCAGGATTACAGAATAACTCCTGGCCTGATATCCATGAAATTATATTTATTGTTTTTTGTACAATATCAAAAAGCAAAAATGGAAGGAATAAACCTAGCATATACCAACCAAAAACGGAACAGAGTGCATCTGCCCCCCATCCATTATACAAAAAAGGACGCTAATAAAAAGAGGAAGAAATTACACACTAGTATATACTGTATATTTAGAAATGTTAATGACAAACTACATCAGTATACATATAATACGATATCATACAAAGATTTTATATATATATATATGTATATATATATATATATATATACACACACACAAACACACAGTATATACACTCACAGGCCACTTTATTAGGTACACCTGTCCAACTGCTCGTTAACACTTAATTTCTAAGCAGCCAATCACATGGCGGCAACTCAGTGCATTTAAGCATGTAGACATGGTCAAGACAATCTCCTGCAGTTCAAACCGAGCATCAGTATGGGGAAGAAAGGTGATTTGAGTGACTTTGAACGTGGCATGATTGTTGGTGCCAGAAGGGCTGGTCTGAGTATTTCAGAAACTGCTAATCTACTGTGATTTTCACGCACAACCATCTCTAGGGTTTACAGAGAATGGTCCGAAAAAGAAAAAACATCAAGTGAGCGGCAGTTCTGTGGGCGGAAATGCCTTGTTGATGCCAGAGGTCAGAGGAGAATGGCCAGACTGGTTCGAGCTGATAGAAGGGCAACAGTGACTCAAATTACCACCCGTTACAACCAAGGTGGGCAGAAGAGCATCTCTGAACGCACAGTACGTCGACCTTTGAGGCAGATGGGCTACAGCAGCAGAAGACCACACCGGGTGCCACTCCTTTCAGCTAAGAACAGGAAACTGAGGCTACAATTTGCACAAGCTCATCGAAATTGGACAATAGAAGATTGGAAAACGTTGCCTGGTCTGATGAGTCTCAATTTCTGCTGCGACGTTCGGATGGTAGGGTCAGAATTTGGCGTCTACAACATGAAAGCATGGATCCATCCTGCCTTGTATCAACGGTTCAGGCTGGTGGTGGTGGTGTCATGGTGTGGGGAATATTTTCTTGGCACTCTTTGGGCCCCTTGGTACCAATTGACCATCGTTGCAACGCCACAGCCTACCTGAGTATTGTTGCTGACCATGTCCATCCCTTTATGACCACAATGTACCCAACTTCTGATGGCTACTTTCAGCAGGATAATGCGCCATGTCATAAAGCTGGAATCATCTCAGACTGGTTTCTTGAACATGACAATGAGTTCGCTGTACTCAAATGGCCTCCACAGTCACCAGATCTCAATCCAATAGAGCATCTTTGGGATGTGGTGGAACGGGAGATTCGCATCATGGATGTGCAGCCGACAAATCTGCGGCAACTGTGTGATGCCATCATGTCAATATGGACCAAACTCCCTGAGGAATGCTTCCAGCACCTTGTTGAATCTATGCCACGAAGAATTGAGGCAGTTCTGAAGGCAAAAGGGGGTCCAACCCGTTACTAGCATGGGGTACCTAATAAAGTGGCCGGTGAGTGTATATTGCCATGTGAGTACGTCTACACAATAGCTAATAAAACATAACATATTATGTACATGAAAATAAAAATAGCCAGAGATTTTAATGAAACTTGGTGGAAAGGTGTAGCATTAGCCAAGGTGGAACCCATTCCGTTAGAGGTAGAGCCACACATTTCACAGGCATTGGTAGCCAGGGGTGTGACATGACTTTTTTCACTATGAGGCCTTGAATTTATAGGTATTGTGTATTTTGGCCATCTACATTACGTTTGTTGCTACAGCCCCGACTGCCACAGACACAGACTCAGCTGTGACGTTTAGATTCTGAGCTTCAGTTTTTGTGCTTAATTATAACGCTAGATTTATGGTATCAGTGTTATACAGCATCACCCTCAAATTGTGCATTATGCATGAGTTCCCTTCTAGTTATTCAATCATTTTAGTTTCCAAGGCTGCCAACTAGTTGTCCTATTATCTGTATAAAACATCACTTATGTTGGGAATATCATTCTTGCAGTGAACTCTCTTCTTTCAGTTTGTTTTCCAAATTCCTAAATTAATAATGAAAGATCAGCAATAAAGAATGAAGGTCAGCGTAAAGCCCTGCTCTGGGACCTTGCAGTGTTCCGCAGTTTATGAGAAAGCAAAATCTAAAATCACAGTGTTTTAAAGTTAATGAGTTACAGGTTGTGAGATAAAGACCATAAAGCCATAAAAGATGGCTACAAATCCAACCAGGACTAGTAATCCCAGTTTATGCACACGAACCATAGAAAAGGCTACTTCTTAGGATTTCTGTGTCATGGTACCGTGTGTGTATTAGTGGGCCGAGCTCTAAAAATAGATAACACATGGCCCCATGAAATCAAATTGCATTGTGAAACCTGTGTAATAATCAATCTGAACATGCTGCATTTTACACCTAGTTCTCATGTTCTCATGTTCTGTATTTATGCCTGCAGTGTAATTGGATTTTAGTTTTTATTCACGTTATGCAAAGTAGGCAAGAAGGTTAGAAGCTGTCACTGTCAACAACATGGCAAGTTTGGGGTCATAAGATGTTCTGCACATCCTGTTTATTTTTATTAGATGCTGAATGTGGTATTTGTATGACAACGGAATACTTTTTAAGCTGAAAAAGTAAAATAAATAAATAAATAAAGTTAAAAAAGAACACTTTAGGACAGAATGGCACAAAGCAGTGGACTAGTAAATTCACCCATGAGATTGGAGTAATTCCCTTACTGTACGGCCTCTTAAATCTTTAATTATTAAACACACTCCTCTCCGGAGTCACCTGTATCACATGTGCCTCAGGCAGCAGTGTGCCACCATCGAAAAATGGTAATAGCAGTGAGGAACACAGCACGAACGAGTCAAAAGGGCAGGAATGGCTCCTCATTAGTGGAAAACTAGAGGCTGCGATTGTGCACCATGAGTCAACCATAGGCATCACCACACGCCGCGAAGCTACCTCTCGTTTACCTCCTGTTGGCATCCATAGGGGAGCTAGGAACATTTTTAGTCGGTTTCTCTCCAGTCCTCACTCCCCTCTCTTTTTGCGCTGTGCCAATTAGGAGAGCCTAAGCGACACCCTGGGCCATTTTTTTCTGGGCCATGGCTCACAGGAGATACGTAATTGGAGAGAAGACACAGACCGGTGGGTCTCTCTTCTGTTCCCTTATCGCCGCCTTCTATCGCCCTGCCGCAACCCCCTGCCCACTTCCTACACACACACACAACTGCATAGGGGTAATGAGATAGAGAAGTAGATGAGCTGTGTGAGTGTAAAAAAACCTGCGTCGATGTACTGTGTGGCTGATGTACAGTTGCCTCTCAGGGTTACACATTGTTCCGCTTGATGCAACAAATAAGAAAGTAGTCATCTGTAGCGCTTTTTACTTTTGTAAGGCACACTGAAAACCATAAAAACAACAGAATGAGAAAGTGAGGGTTAGTAAAGACATTGTCATCCGTGATGAGGAAATGAATTCAGCCGATCCAGTTTATGATGACTGTGGTTTATCAACCCTAGGCCATTCCTTTGCTTTTCTGGCAAACTAGGCTATATATCAGCTAATGATGGTTTCACAAGAAAAGAAAAGACATTTCATATTTAAAATGCTGTCAAATTATTGTTATCAATATTAGGGGTGGGAATCACCAGACGCCTCCGATATTATATTATTGCGATTTTAAACATATTCAGCGATATATTGCAATTTATAACCTTTTCTCCAACCTCAAATGTTTCCCATTTTCAAATGATGTCCCCAAAAGGAAACTTTGTCAACATTTGTTTTATCTAACACAGATCTGTCTGTTCATATGTCAAGCAGACAAACTGACCAATACATATATAATAAAAGATCCTTACTTGCCACCTGTGTACTGTATCAATACAGTATTGCTACTGAAAATATTGCAATACTATGCGGTATCAATTTATTTCCCCCACCCCTAATCAGTATGTAGTCTAACATACTTAACCCTTCCATTAGCCTCTAACTATAAAGACTATAGACTACGGGTCATTTTGACACTGTGAAACGACACAGGGACACAGATTCTGGATCCACGTTCCTCAGCGTTACTAATGTCTATCGGGGTTGTCTTTATTAGACATTAATACAGTCAATGACATACTCAGAAAAACACAAAACATGCAGTATGCATACATTATTCAAAAAGTGGTTTTTATGTAGCAGTAGTGCCCAACAATGCAAAGAACAAGATCTACAAACATACACGGTGATTTGTAAAGAAACTGTAAAGAGCACATATGTATTTACTTTAAAAATACAAAGAGAAATCGCCCAACCTAAATAAATGTCAAGCAATACTGCAAGTATAATCTATAAAAAACACAAACCTGGCTTGCATATTTCTAAAAATATTTTAAATCCTCCAAATGACATATTTGCATGAATTAGCATATTGTCAAATTACCTGATTTACGAGGACTGAGACAAGAAGTGTGTGTTGCATGCACATGTTGTCGGGGAGGCGCAGTTCGGTGAGTACAGGAAAAGAGGGCTTGAGAAAGCTGAGTGTAGTGTAAAAAAATTCTGTTTTGTTAAAATATTGTACCATATGGTTTAAATTCAAATAGTTCAAAGGGTCCTGAATGAGTATGGTATGCAGTTGTGGCCTGTACACTGACTTCACTGCAAAGTCAAGGGGTCTGTGTTGGGCCTTTTAAAAGAAAACTTTATAGTGCCAGGTGCAGGAGTTCTTTGGCAGCAAATAAAAGCAACACATACAGACACAATGAAGAGTAAAAGCTGAATAAATGAATGGAGAAACCAAACTAATGTAGATGTTTCCATACAGGACATGAATGGTATGATGAGTATGAGAAATGATGAGAAAATCATGTGCCATATGCTATGGCCAACACAGTCACCAGATCTCCACCCAATTTAACACTTACAGGAGATTTTGGAGCAATGAACACCATCATCATTAAAACTACCAAATGCCTCCTGATGTTTGTCATGGCTTCTGAGGACTCATGCAAACCTGCATTAAGAGTCAGGATTTGAGTAGCCAGCTTCCCAAATGCTAATGGGAAGTTATCATCAGTTGAAACATTTCCCCAAGGAGGAACTCCAGCCTCCTGTTTCTGAGACAGACCTTTTTTATGTTTTTTAATCCTACAGCTGGGTAATGGGACAGTAACAGCTTGATTCCATCTCTCTGAAGACCACTCTGTCAGGCATAAGACATGTTTCAGATCATCTTCTTCACACTCAACACCACCTGGGGCCGATTAGATGAGAGGAAGTGTTATTAGTCCTTTTCTCTCCTCTGGCTAGATGGCAGCTTTGGTTCTTTTGTTTAGATGAATTAAGATGACTCAGTGCTCAGTAGTTTGTAACATGTTGACCCGTTGGGAGGAAATACTGTATATTGGGTGTGAAGTAATGGGCAAACACTTTCCTAGGGTCATGCACTTTGACCCTGACAAACAAATAAGGGCGCATCTAACAATTATTTTCACTGTCTATTAACAAACAGACACACACACACACACACACACACACACACACACACACACACACAGACACAGACACAGACACAGACACACACACTTTATATATTGGGTGTGAAGTAATGGTCAAATACTTCAAACAGAGAGGGATGCATCTAAAGATTGTTTTTATTGTCGATTATGTTATTGATTAATCGATTAGTTGTTTGGTCTATAAAATGCCAGAAAATTGTGAAAAATGTCAATCAGTGTTTCCCAAAAGCCTCAAGGTGGCGCCCTCACATGTCTTGTTTTGACCACAACTCAAAAGATATCCATTTTACTGTCCCAGAGGAGTGAAGAAACAAACAAATATTCACATTTAAGAACCTGGAATCAGAGAATTTTTACCTTTTTTTTTTTCCCGAAAAACAATTACTCAAACAGATTAATGGATTATTAAAATAGTTAGTTAGTTAGTAATAAGCAGCTAAATCTGCGAGGAACAGAACCTTTCAGTACTATACAGACCGTTTGTTGCGACAAATGCCTCGTTGTAGTCAATAGATATCCTATAGCTGAATGTCAGCAGCCAGCCTCGCTTTAGCAAACACACCACTGGCTTTGGTGTTGACATTGAATTTCATACGACATTAAACATTTGTCCTTTGTGACAAAAAAACAAATCACAAAGTTTTTCTCACACGGCGTTGCGTTGTTTTGAAACGTGTCCTGGGCTGACAGGTGGACTGACAGTTTAAATGATAGTGTACCTTTCTGACGGGTTTCTCTTCTGCTTTATGTCTGCGGGCCAAATGAAAAATAAGGCGAGTAGAATTTCTGCTGAAATGTCGCTTCACATTTCTTGCTTCAGGCATCATGTGATAGCACAAGGACACATGGGCTGAAAACCTCAGGAGGATAGTTTCCTTACAATGTGAACGGGATAGGGAGCAAAATAGCTCCAGCCAGCAGCCAAATGATGGTAAAGCTGTGGCTCTTAGTGTCTTTCATCTGAAAAATAAAGTCAGCTGGCTGAAATCATGACAGTCCGGTTTAGGGCTGAACAATCATTTTCATTGTCGATGAATATGCTAATTATTTTCTCTCAATGACCGGTTAGTTGTTTGCTAACTAGAAAATATTTACATCTAATAAGCTGGAATCAGAATTGAACTTAAAAAAAAAAAAAAAACCTTAAACCGATTAATTGGTTATCAAAGTAGCTGCCATTTAATAGTTGACTGTCACAGTTGACGAGTCATTTATATCTACAAAGCATTGGATGTGGCTAACACGGCCTGGGCTCACCCTTTGCTGTGTAGGACATGTACAGTAAATACTGCCTATCATCCCTCTCCTTGTCTTTGTTTCTGCGTCTGTCTCCAGTGTGGGTGTGGCTGTGGGGGTTTGTGTCCATCACCATCATCAGCCTGCTATCTCTGCTGGGCGTGGTGCTCGTACCCATCCTCAAGCAATCCTGCTTCAAGTTCCTGCTCACCTTCCTGGTGGCGCTGGCTGTGGGCACGCTCAGTGGCGACGCTCTCCTTCACCTGTTGCCTCACGTGAGTACGCCAAAGACGGCCAGGACACTATTGGTGTACAGTGGATTAGCAGCATTTTGTTGAGCAATCATAGTCTTTTAGCAGTCCTACAGAAAGGATGCACTCTTGTGTTCTCCACCCATTGGGGGCACACCCACAGCAATGTATGATATCAATACATTTGGGAGAACTACTGTATAATTATGGTGTTGTTTTCCACTACATGGGACCTCCTCGTATAAAGTAGGACTTTGTATAAAAGAACTGAAAGTAACTTTCAGCCAAGTCTGATTGATGAAATCTGATTGATGAAGTGGGATTCTTAAGTGCTTCAGCGTTATAAAAAGGACTACAAGAACCACCTTTCCTGACTATCTGTACTATCTAATAAAAATAATCATGAAAAACCCAATAATAAATTATAAAGCTGTTTGGTATAATATTCATCAGGTCTAATGAGTTGAAGATGGCTATGGTAGCCAATTTACTGTAAGTGATATTTGTCTGCAGATGCCCTATATAGGGATTATATGCAACTCAAACAAGGGGTCCACCTAAAAATAACACATTTCCTTAGAAGTTTACTCTCAGGTACAGTGTATATATATTTAGTTATGCTTCATTGTCTTTTATCTGAACTCTGCATTCTACCTCCCAGCTAATGTAATCATTGCAGTTTTAATAATTGATATAAAACTGTTAATATAAATAGGTAGGATCACATTTAAACGTGCAAACATTTCATATATCATGTCATAAACTTTTAGTTTTATTTGGTATGGCTAATGTGGGACAGAATCTTTTATTTAACTTCATCATATACATAATATGAATAAATGAATATGAATAAATGACACCACAAGAGCCCTTAGGCAACACTGCAGACAAGCTGAACGAAGATGGAAGAAAGACAATTTACACGTGTCCCTGGGTGCATTAAGAAACAGTCTAGCCGCATACCAAAATGGTGTGAAGGTGGCAAAGATGCAGCATCTCTCTTCTGTCATCGCTAGCAGTTGCCATGAACCGAGAGTGTTATTTAATACTATCAACTCAGTCATAAATCCATGCTCCTCTGCTCCAACAGATGTGTCAATCAGTACATGCGAGAAATTTCTCGGTTATTTTATTGACAAAGTAGCATCTATTAGGAAAATCACCAGTGCTAATTTTAAGGTGTTTGTACCTGCTTCTCCTACACACTCAGCTGTGTTTGAGGAATTTAAGCCAGTTTCTCTGACGTTACTTAGTGAGGTTGTACAACACATGAAACCTACCAACTGTCCCTCAGACATTGTCCCCGCCAAAATGGTGAAGGAGGTTTTTAATACCATTGGGGCGAGTCTTCTTACTTTTTTTAATTCCTGTCTTACTTTAGGTTCCGTCCCAGCTGCCTTTAAACATGCTGTGGTCAGGCCCCTACTTAAGAAGCCTAATCTTGACCCTACAGTGTTGTCCAATTTTAGACCAGTATCTCATCTGCCTTTTCTTTCAAAGGTTTTAGAAAAAAATTGTTTTTATACAGTTACAAGTCTTTTTTACAACTGAACTGTGTTTTTGAAAAATTTCAATCTGGTTTTAGATCACGTCACAGCACTGAGTCTGCACTGTTGAGGGTACATAATGATATTGCCTTGTCTGTAGATGCCGGGAATCCTACTGTTTTAGTCCTTTTGGACCTCACAGCGGCGTTTGATACAGTGGACCATGCAGTCCTCCTCTCACGCCTTGAGAACTGCGTAGGCATCAGAGGTTTGGCACTCAAATGGTTCAGCTCCTATCTGTCAAATAGGAGCTTTTCTGTTATGATTGGGGACCTCTCCTCGTCAGTTGCTCCTCTCTCTTGTGGGGTACCACAGGGATCCATTCTTGGCCCTATTCTGTTTTCTTTATATATGCTGCCTTTAGGGGCAATTATAGGAAAGCACAACCTGTCATTTCATTGTTACGCAGACGATTTGCAAATCTATTTGCCTATGAAAGCAAATGACAGTGTTGCACTAAACTCCCTGCTAAGCTGTATTGCTGATATTAAGTTGTGGCTTTCAGACAATTTTCTTAATTTGAACGAGAGTAAAACAGAGTGCATTATTTTTAGTACTCAGGCATGCAGAATGGCCCAGCTTTGAGTTTGGGAGGTCTGGCATCTTGCACGAGATCTGTTGTCAAAAACTTGGGGGTTACTTTTGATTGCAGCATGAAATTTGATAAGCAGCTCAGTAATGTGGTTAAAATGAGCTTTTTCCAGCTTCGCCTGCTGGCTAAAGTTAAGCCTTTTCTGAGCAGGCACGACCTAGAAAAGGCCATTCATGCTTTTATCAGTTCAAGGTTGGACTACTGTAATGCCCTCTATGTTGGTCTGAATCAGACCTCCATCTCACGTCTTCAACTTGTTCAAAATGCTGCTGCTCGCTTTTTTAACAAATACATCTAGACGTGCACACATCACTCCCATTCTCTACACCCTGCATTGGCTCCCGGTGCGTTTTAGAATAGATTTTAAGATTTTATTGTTTGTATTTAAGGCTTTAAACGGTCTCGCCCCAGAGTATTTGTCTGAAATTTTAACTGTGCGGGAGCACAACCGGTCATTGCGGTCTTCAAACCAGCTGGTTTTAGAAGTCCCAAGGTCCAGGTATAAACGGTGGGGTGATCAGGCTTTTGCAGTTGCTGCCCCGAGACTCTGGAACAAGTTACCCCCTGATATACGTACTGTTACAGATGTCGTTCTTTTCAGGTCCAAACTCAAAACATATCTGTTCAGTCTTGCTTTTAATACGTAGCAGTGGTGTGACAATTTCCCTTATTTGTTTCTTTGTGACCTTTTCTGATTTTACTGTTTTCTATTTCACTATTACTATTGTATGTTGTGATTTTACTTATTTTGTTAAGCACTTTGGATACCTGCTGGTAGTTGTAAAGTGCTATATAAATAAATTTTGATTGATTGATTGATTGATAATATGAAAGTGTGTTGCCTCTGCCGGCCTCTTCAAACTGAATCAGGAGACCTTGTTCTGGATATTTTCACAACATTGTTCATTGAAAAATGATGTCGTCCGACAACTTTCAATACGCAGAAACTTGAGTAAAGATAATTACCTCTTCTGAAGAGTCTATCATAATTTTTAAATCCTCTGTGTCCAACTTGATTTGATGGGTTAAATGCTACCCTCAACTGCATGGAGGATGTGTGTGTGTGGGGGGGGTGCCATCACTGAAGGCGTCTGTCATGTGGAGCCAATGACAGTGCTGTCATCCTTACTTAAAATTCCTCCCGGGGGAGACAGCAACTACGCACTATGGCCTTAACAAAAAGAAATTATAAAAATGACACGAGGAAATCTTTTTAAAATGTAGTTTTTAGCTCCTACTACGTGAGCCTCAGAGTTTTTCCTGCACACCTCTATTAGATGTCAGCAGCATTATTAGAGCTCGGTGGAAGCATGCTGCATGCTAATTGGCTCACAGACGCTGATGGGATTTACTCTTTAGCTATCATGTAACATTTTTCAATACTAATGATCAAATTCGGCACCCAGCCCTAACAGGGATTTGAGTTGAAATAAAATAAATATAATCTGTGTTCTGATAAATGTGTCATCGTCCTCCCTCACTCCCATCCTCCTCTCTCATTGGTCCTCTGTTTCTCTTCCCGTCTACAGTCCCAGGGACAGCATGACCACAGCGAGCCTGCGACGAGTCATGACACTGATCTGGTAACAGCCTTTGATGGGGTGTGGAAGGGCCTAACGGCGCTGGCCGGCATCTACCTCCTCTTCATCATCGAACACTGTATCGGCATGTTTAAGCACTACAAAGACCACAGGGTAAGATAAACATGACCCAGCTGTAGACAACAGACACTTCATTCTCACAAGCGATTGCTTTTGCCTGCTATATTCCTTGAGTGTGGTTCTTGTTGACATGTATTGAATTTATGTGGACAGAGTATTAAAACTGTCTCTGCTCACAGAGCATGAAGAAGCGGAGCGAGGAGGGCAAGATTGGGAGGAAGTTGTCCGATCACAAGTTAAATCGGCGGTCAGATGCAGAGTGGCTGCACTTGAAGCCGCTCAGTGAAGGTAAGAGGCGTTCAGTCATGCAGTGTTTTACAACACTTTTAGCCTCAGCCTGGCTAAAAACGGGACTTTGTCTCCGCGGCTGTACACTGTGACTGTAACATCTCCTCCATCCTCCAGACCCTGACAGCACCGCCATCTCCTGCGACAACGGTCACAACGACACACAGCTCACAGAGCTCCAGACGCCCGACTCTCCCACCAACAAGACGCTGCTGGCACCCACAATCCCCCAACAAGAGCACCAGTCGCCCACTAAGGAGAACGGACGCAAGGCCAAGAAGCACGGCCACTCGCACGGACACGGCCACTCTCATGGTGGGAACTGCCACTCAGACCAGGAGATGAAGGACGCCGGTATAGCCAGCATCGCCTGGATGGTCATCATGGGCGACGGCATGCATAACTTCAGCGACGGCCTGGCTATAGGTAAGAGGCTACGGGTTTGATTTTTTATCTGCAGTGTCCACTTGTAAAGGTAAATGAATTCCTGTTACTCCACAAACACGTTAGCCAAAACGTTGTTTTAGCTTAATGTGACTTGCTTGAACACACATCACAAAGGCCTCATGCCATGTTCCGTTCAGACGTTAAGATTAGTTATTGGTTACTGTGGTGACTGGTTTAGATTCTGTAAGCTCTGCTAACATTATGCTGCTGCCCCATTTACTGTATCATAAAACCGGTTATAAAAGTAATGGCTCTAAAGGGTTTCAGGAATATTTCAGTAGTCGCCAGGAAGTCACTGTGCCCTGCCAAGGCTAGCTGAATGCGTTTCCCCACGTTTCCAGTCTTTATGGCTCTAGCTTCACTTTTACTGTAGACATGAGAGCGATATAAATCTTCTCAACTTCCAGCACAACAGCAAACAAACATTATTTCCTAACAGTTCCTGAACTTATTGTCTCCACAGGCGCAGCATTCAGTGCCAACCTGACAGGAGGCATCAGTACATCAGTGGCTGTTTTCTGCCATGAATTGCCTCATGAACTTGGTAAGTGGAGTGCAACAACAGAAAATGTCAAAAACACTATACAAAAGAAGTCATTTTCTCATTACCCACTTGACGCTGCAAACTTCATGTATTCAACAAGTAGAACAAAGATGTACTGTGAAGGTAAGCTCACACAATGATAACCAGTGTATTTAAATTACTGCTTCATTCAAAACCGCTTCTTTTACTTACCAGGACTGAAACTTTTAATCCGAGGGAGTCTCAGGCCCCCTCGGCACCTTGGAACTTGTTAAAAACCCTGCAGCGTCAATAATCACTCTTCCCCTCACTCTAGAAAAATGTACTTTTTCCCCAATTAATGGCTTGTGTCTGACAGCAGCGAAATGGCCTGTCACCGTGTCTGTCAGTGAAGATGATGTACCGGGCCTGGCACACATTGTTCAATACAGTCGGGTTTTAAAGACGGCACAGCTGCTGGTGCGTTCATTTGCATTCAAATCTTCTCTCTCCGAGGTCCCAGATTGCTTCAGTTTGACTCGGCAACAGTGAACATTTTTGTTCCAAGTACTTTTTGTTTTTCACTCCCTAGTGCTCTCCTCTACCTGTTTGTTTATAGAGAGGAAGAGGTGGCGAGAGTGGGGCGTAAAAAACAGACAATGAGGCCATCCACAGCAGATCAGTACTAATGAGGTGTCTTGTTGCGTGGTTTCCGTACCTCGTTTGTGTGCTTGATGAATATGGCAGTGTAAATTACAGCAGAGTGTGGACCAGTGAATAATTGCCACGTTTGTCTTCCTCGTGGTGTTGCCGAGCAGCACCCTGTCCTACTGTTATTGCTGTGTTTAGGGGGGAAATAGGAAAAATTGGGCCTTTTGTTTAAAGCATCTAAGTGAGGAAAAGCGATAAAACACATTTTGAGTTTACCAACGTTTGCTTTTAAGTGTGTTATGTCCTGCGTTCTTCAGTTCAAAATGGCAAAAACAGTCTGCAGTCACCGGCTGTATCTGTGAGCTTTGATTCTGGTCCAACATTTTTGTCTCTATTCTGACGCCGTTTTCCAGATGGTTGACTGCCGCACGCGGTCAACCATGTGAAGATCTGCGAGATCAGTCTCTCCCCACATTATTTCACGTTTCCTGTTGATTCGGTACCCGCTCTTCACTTGCTGTTGGGTCTCTACCTCTGTAGGGCCGCTTGTCAGACGAACCCAACAGTTTGATAAGTGTACCTCTTGGCTCCTTCTGAACACAAAAGCTGTGCCCCCGCCTGGCAGCTGGATGGCAAAGATGATGATTATAAGGGCTCTTAACCACCCAGAGTGAAGCTAATTGGCAGTGATGGGTGTGTTAATTGCGGTAGATGAGGTGGCGGCAGGCGTGTCTGACTGTCGGGCGGATTGGAGCCAGTGAGGCAGGAAACGCCAGAGTAAGTTTGAAGAGGGGGAAAAAAAGGGCCATGGAAGCGAGGTGTGTGTGCAGTCTCTCTTTAACTTCTCCCCCCTCTTCTCTGGGTTTGATTGATGGATGAGAGCAGAGTGGTAATATATTCATTGAGGTAATTAGCAAGGAAAAGAGGCCGCTTGTTACACGGTGCAGGAAATGTAGGCCACCCCCTTCTCAGTATTCATCTCTCTTTCCAAATCCAGGGCGTTTCCGCTGAGACTTGGGCCTCTTCCTGCATTTGGCCCGGCAATGATTGAAGAGGCTAGAGAGGCTACGGCACGCATGTGTAATCACGAGTGTATCAGAAGGCGAGTTAAAGGCATATTTCTTGGAAAGAGTAGCTCCTGGTCTGTTTTACCACCTGCTCGAAGAGACAGAGAGCGGAGGCAGGTGTATGGCGGGAATTTGCTTTGAACAAAAAAGTAAAACAAAAACCGAGCGTGACACGGGGCGAGCTATTCACCGAGGGGTTTAAATGCAGCAAAGTTCACGTCACGTCAAATTAGACACGCAGCTGTCACTGCTGCAGCATTACACTTTCTGTTACTTTCAGCTTTCATAAACAACTTGTGAAGGAACAGAATCATTCATGTTGCATGTTGGGATATGGTGTCAGAATAAGTGATAGGTGCATGGGAGATGGCTTTAATGGTGTGTGTGTGTGTGTGTGTGTGTGTGTGTGTGTGTGTGTGTGTGTGTGTGTGTGTGTGTGTGTGTGTGTGTGTGTGTGTGTGTGTGTGTGTGTGTGTATGTGTGTGTGTCTCTCTCTCTCCTGGCTGACAGGTGACTTTGCGGTGCTGCTGAAAGCGGGGATGTCAGTGAAGCAGGCCATTGCCTACAATCTGCTGTCTGCCCTCATGGCCTACGTTGGCATGGTGATTGGCACAGCTGTGGGCCAGTACACACACAATGTCACCAGCTGGATCTTTGCCATCACGGCTGGCATGTTCCTTTATGTGGCTCTGGTGGATATGGTAAGTTGGCACACCGTTCTTGACAGCCCCAGAGCAATAATTGTCCCCCAACAACATCAGCTTAACTTTCACTGCCTCATCTCCCACTCGGGCAGCCAGTGCTCTTCTCTGAGCCTCCTGATCTGCAGGGCGAATTCCAGGAAAGTTAGTTTCTGATTCCAACCGGTTCCTTTTGTCTCTTTTACAGCTGCCAGAAATGCTTCACGGGGACAGTGAGGACCACAAGCGCTGCCAGCTGGGACACTTTATCCTGCAGAACCTGGGCTTGCTGACCGGGTTCGGCATTATGCTGCTCATCGCCATCTTCGAAGACCGCATTGTTTTTGATTTTGGCTTTTAGTCGAGAAGTAGAGAAGGGGCTGCTGGGTAGCAAAAAGAGGGGAGAGCTGGATGTATCAATAGTGTTCTTCTTGGCCTTAACACGCTTTGTTTGCAATGTAACGGCCCAGTCTTGCATGCAATGTGGGTCCCTTTCACAGCCAGTGCTACCATTCCAAACCACAAGAGTAGTTTATGCATATCTCATGACTCTGCCAGTGATGTTTACCACTCTCAGCTCTAATCTGTCTCCTCCCTGTGAAGAAAAAAAACAAACAAAAAAACAGGTCCATTTAAAGACGAGGTAGGCTTCACGCCTCCTCTGCTTTGAACCCTAACCCTCCATCTTAAAAGAGAACTGTAGCACAGGAAGGAAGCGCGCTCATTTCTGCAGAGAGGCAGCAGTCACAGCCCAGCAGCTCACCGCCTATGCATCCATCACCTGTTGTTAGTGTGCTGTTGGCGTACATCCCCTCACCTCTCTTATCCACCTTGTGCTGTGTCCAATCATCCATGCCTCGTACATCTGTGGTGTGTGTTCCACCCCGCCATCCATCTGATGCCGTCACGCTATGTATCAAACATCTCGTGTTTGTCTATGCCGAGCCCTGGCCACTGGAGCAGCACCGCGCTCAGTTTAACTAGCTTCTACATCGGGAATAAACCCTTTAGCTCATGTTGCTTCACCTTCAAAATGTGTCGACAAGCTATAAACCGCAAGATCAAAATAGATAAGTGTTGCCCGATTTTCCGTGGTCGATCATTGAATCGGCCTAGTGTGGTTGTTTTTGCTGCAGCTCTCTGGATCTATCATTTCTGAGTTATGTTTTACTGTCTAATTAGATCTTGGGGATTATTATTAAACCTTTGTAGTTCATAGTTCTAGCTAACATAGCTGCCAACGCCTTTAGCCTTTAACATTTGAATGTTTTTGTTTAGAGACTAGATGCCACAACGTCAGACTGATTAATAAGGCCTCAGTAATCTGTAGCCAGAGCAGCCTTTACATTAAACCTTTTTTTAATTTAAGGAATCCGAAGCTTCAGAAAAAAAGAACTATCCTTTCTCGTCTTCAATTCAAGTGTTGTAGTGTACCAGATGTATTTAGGGAGCCTGTTTGAGTTCCTAAAAGGTGCTTTGTCCTGTAGTGGACATTTCTTTACAGCAGGAGTTTGAGTGGTCACACTAATGCAGATTCTTTCTGATGTACTGTAAATACCTGAAGTCTTGATAGTGTCAATCGTTGAGCAGCTAAAAGCTGATTCTTGTTGCTGCTAAATACTAGTTTTAAAAAGTACTTCTGTTAAAGAATCAATTTACTTCCTGACAATCTGAGAGACCAATCAAAAGACAATGCTCTTGTATCACAGCAGAACAATATACTGTGTGACAGCATTCCCTACCAGTTATTATTATGTGAGGATATGTATATATATATACTGTATATACAGTGTATTTACAATCATTCCTCTGGTATGTTTCTGAGGGTTTAACTCTGCTGACTGTGCCAAAACTGGCCCAAAGTGTGGATTTCAGTGGCTGGTGCTTGACACTTCGCCTTCCCATCTCTCCCCCCCCCTACATTCCATTGGCTGTCCAGCGGCTCACATGCTAAGCTAGTTAGCCTAGTGTCAGCTGCTGGAGCACACAAATAATGTGTGTGGCTACATTTATCCTGTCACTGTGTGACATCCATCATCTATGTCTCAACTGGCTGTAAATCATTGTCAGTCACATCAGACTTGTGTTATTGATCTGACTGAATCATGCATGAAGCATGAGAGAAATGGTACAGACATTGTGTTGAGTGTAACTTTGTTTTTGTTTTGTTCCGAAAAGTTAAACTATTGACAACCTTTGTTACTTTTTTAAATGAATTGTGGCGAGACCATGAGGACTTCTTTGGGGTGTAGTGTAAGTGGTATTATGAGCCTTGATAAAGGTGTGAGGACACATGCCTTTTCTATCTTTTTACAGACGTTTATTATTTAATCTTATGTTCAACACGACCCAAATGTATTTTCATAACTTTTTAGCACCAAGTAATCATTTTCTGTTTTTTTAAATAGGAGTTTATTCAGTTGTTTGCTACAATATGCATTTTGATTGTGCTTTTTGTATTTTAAAAGATTACAATCCTTTTTTGAAACATTATTTCTCTTTTGAGTTCCTGTATTGTCTGTATAATTAAAATCTAAACTATCAAGTGTGCCCTAACAGTCAGTCACACTTGCCCCAAAGAATAAGCTTCTTCACTTCTTATTTTGCAAACTGTCTGTAAAATTAAGGTCTATGATTGTTCTCATTTTTGCTTTGTTGTATGTATGTTTGTTTAGTATGCTGGATATAAAATACAAAGTGTGACATCCTTGCTGTTTGCCTGTCTGTGCATTCTCCCCATTACAGAAGGAAAATAAACTCTGAAAAAGATCTCCGATGGTTCTTGCATAATGTTAAAGAGAAACTTGTGTACAGCTGCAAAACCACAACAGCGTCTATGAGTAACATTCCTCTTCCTCTTGCTGCTCTCCTCACCAATCGTCTCCTGCTTCAGTTTGCCTTCCCAGATCAGCAGGTTTATCAAAGCTGATTAAATACACGTGAAAGCTGCATACATTTAGAAAACGAATGGTAAGCTGAGTGTTTTTGCCATCAGCTATCAAGATTGTCTGAAACGAGGTGCAACATGGTGAAATCAATTATCAGAAAAAAAATTAATGTTGAAAAAAGTCATAGTATAGTATGTCAAAAAGTCATAATATTGCAGTGATAAGAAGTCATAGTATAGTATATTAAAAAAAGTCACAGTATAGTGAAATGTATGTGAAAAGTCGTAGTATAGCATGTTGAAAAAAGTGATAGTATAGTGTTGAAAAAAGTCTAAGGATAGTATGTTGAAAAGAGTGATGAAATCATATTATAGCATGTTGAAAATAATAATAGTAATAGTAATAATACTATTACTATAAGTAATAGTATAAATGGTAAAAAAAAGTGAAAACATTTCATAGTATAATGTATCGAAAGAAATTATTACAAATGCATAAATGATGATACAAAAATAATAGTACATTATGTAGAAAAAAAGTAATAGTATAGTATGTCGAAAACAGTGATAAAAAGGTCATAGAAAAGTCATAGTATAGTACGTCCTAGTATAGTATGTCCAAAAAGTCCATAAAAGTCAAAGTATAGTATGTCGAAAAAAGTCATAGTATAGTATGTTAAGAAAAGTGATGAAAAGTCATAGTATAATCTGTCGGAAAATGTCATAGTGTAGTACGCTAAAAACCCCTCACTACACCCTGAGTCACATGCCACCTTTCCAATATATAACGTAAAAAAGTCATAGTATTGTATGTCGGAAAAAGTCCTAGAACAGTCATGTCATAAAAAAAGATCAAAATGTATAGTATGGGTTGTCCTAAACCGCCATAGTATAATATGTCTTAAAAAGTCATAGTAATGTATGTTAAAAGTAATGAATGTTATGAGATATATGTTCTGCAAAATCATCTTAGAAAACAGATATATACAACTTGTTCATCCTTTATATTTAAATACATTTTATAACATAAAGCAGTATAGTAAAAGCTATACAACTATACTATACAAAGGTCATTGTATAGTATACCATAAAACAGTCATAATCTAAGTCTACTGTTAACCAGTAGTCATTGTTATAATGTCCTGTGACTGTTGTACTTATTTAAATTGTTATGAAGTGCATAAAACAGAGACTATGTTTGTTATTCTTTCTTTAATGAAACGTCGGTGTGTGCGTGAGATAACCGGGGACTAGGAGCTGAGCTGGCAGAGCAGTGCTACCCCTCGCCTGATCCAGTGTTCAGCAGGCACATCAGAGTTGAGCGTCATGGCGATGACATAATTGGTGGAGTGGCCCGTGGTGGACAGGGTGCCACGCCGCTCACTGGTCTTGTAGACAGGCACTATATAGCACATCCTCTGAGGGATGTCCTCCCGCTTGACGGGCTTCAACCACATCTGATGGAGACAGATGAACACAGAGGGGCAGATGGGGTCAAATGACGTGATTTTAAATTTTAAGATGTGGCTGCCACGTTTGCCTAGTCTACCTCCATTAGCTACTTTTACAAATAGTCACGGCCATTTAGGGGCTGTTTTCCATGCCAAACATTTGACTAGTGGAATAATTAAACTGGCAAATGAAATCCCGTATCAAGAAATCCCCTCAAGCAACACATTTAACACTTGATTATATGACAGATGCATGATCATGGGCCATGGTTGTTGTCAAAGAAACTAAAAATATCAGATTGTGTTTATGGATTAAAGGCCAGGAGCCTCATTTATAAAACTGCATACAGTCTATTCTAAAAGATTTTGAGCACTAAAAAGTCAGAATTTTTATACGCAAAAACATTCTGATTTATAACACCATGCGGCGCACACCTGCACAGACTCTTCCTGTAAATACGGACGTGCGTTACCTTACACAAGCCTCACGCTCCTCCAATAGCCGTCCCAGGTTTGTCCTAATAAGGTCCCTATCAATCAATCAATGAATATTCCAGCTTTGTAAAGAAGCCCTTGATGACCAATCATGAAACAGAAAAATGTGGAAAACCACGATTGTGAGATCGAGGTGCTCTTGCTAAATCTTCGAGCAATGCCAAATCTGCCATGCTGTTGATTGGTTGCAATATACAGGTCATCGGAACTGTAGGGCTATTTTTTGTTGTCCCAATAGATTCATTAAGTTAAAACTGGTATTGGCTTCATCAGGGTCAAATCACGTGGCGCAGGTGTTTTGGATACAGGCTGTGCGCTCTGCATCCAGAGTACTTTATCCAAGTGATATGTCGTGTTACCATCGGAGGTCACTAAAACACAATCTACAAAGCCTGGGGAGCGTTACGCACCATCGCATGCATGGTCAACAGGTTGCGGAAATCTGGGCACATTTTTACGCATGGAAATTCTTTATAAATCCCGACTTTTGCGAGAGGAATGTTGCAACTGCAAATTTCACTTTGCTTCAGGCAACTTTTCCTTGCGTAACAGGTTTTATAAATGAGGCCCCAGGACATAAAAACAGTGGAAACTAACCTGGATCTCCATTTTTTTTTGCCAAACTTTAACTTACAAATAGGAACTTTGGGGACATAAACTTATAAAACAATAGTATTAACAAGTATGAGTCCTCTTGGACTATTAAACAGGCTTGCTTATGCTAAAGGGATAAACTGGGCCACAAAAACTGTTTTGTTGCAGCCAGTAAAGTACTCATCTGGTTCCATAACGGGCGCCTCGGAAGATTTGCATTTCAAAGCCAGCCAAAGCAGCCTCTGCTGTAATTTCTGCCCCCACATACAATAAACACATTTTTAATTAAGTTCCGCTCTTGTCAAAAATTGATTCTGTTAATAACTTGCTCTGAAATGTTTGAAAAAGCCAGGCTTGTGCATTATTCATTATCACTGAATGCATTGTGATGAAGAGAGAACAGGGAGAATCAAAACTGATCAGACTTCAGTCTCTGCCACTGGCACTCTGTCAGTCGGCTTTCATATACCATATCAACCTCTGTTAATTAATAAAAGGATGAGAGAGCAAAGGAGCTTGGCTTTCTGCAGGCACAATGTGAAATAAGAAGTGCTGAAGCTGCTGTTCAGTATCACATCCATAGAACAAGGACCTGCAGTATAGTGGTATATTCAGTATAGGGGTGCTGGTTCACTTTCTCCTCAGAGAGACAAACAGCCAGCTCCTGAGAGTTTATAATCTGAATAATGATGGAATCTGCCCCATTTTCCTAATCTGATATGTGAACAGATATTATATTTCCTCTCTTGTGATGGCCAGAGAGCTTCACAGGAGCAGAATCAATAAACCTCCTACCAACAAAATGTATCAAAGAATATATTATGCAACAAGGATTTTCCCCCACTGGTTGACAGCAATGTGTTGCACCATACACGGCCGTGGGGTGTTGCCCATACTGAGATGTCTAACCCTACCAAATAAAAAAAGTACATTTCATGTTTGTTCTATCAGTAATTCAAAAAGGTGCTATCTTGAAAATGGCAGTCTGAAGTCCACCAACTCTTATACTAGCTTATATATCAATTTTAACTGAGCTATTATAATCATACATAAGAGATATTAAAGTACCAACATCTTGTAATCTTAAAAATAAAAATGTATGAACTAGACTTTCTTTTTTAACCACCGCAGGGACCAGATATCCATTTCCTCCAACATGGATGGGAAGCGATACAATCAAAATCTCCAGAACAGTTACTAAATAATAAAATAATAATAATAATAATAATAATAATAATAATAATAATAATAATAATAATGTATCCTTTCTCCTTTATTAGTCCCACAAGGGGAAATTACAATTTACACTCTGTTGTTATTACACGCACACATGCTCAGTACCTAGTATACATGCACTAATGGAGAGATGTCAGAGTGGGGGGGGCTGCCCATGGAAAGGTGCCCCGAGCAGTTGGGGGTTCAGTGTCTTGCTCAAGTGCACCTTGGCAGTGCCCAGGAGGTGAACTGGCACCTCTCCAGCTACCAGTCCACCACCATACTTTGGTCCGTATGGGGACTTGAACCAGCGACCCTCCTACTGAGCTACTGCCCCCCTCTAAATGGACCTTGAGGTGAGATTGTAGGGTCATCTATATGTTAAATGTCTAAATGAGTGTGTATTTGGCTGAATGTTTTCTGATATTAGATTTGTTCAGTGGTTGAAATAACCCTGGTGTTATTACTGACACTATACTGATACTGGCAGCTGAAAGATAAGTGCAAAAGATTAATAACTGTGTTAAACTAAATCTGATTCTTTGATCAAAATCAAATTCACAAGCCTGTGTACATAAAAATGTCAGGGAAGCAGTTAACTGCAACTCCCAAGGTACTTTTGAGCAAGAAACATCCAATTATAACCTCGTCACAAAAAATGATTTCTCAGGAACCAAGATGAAATATTTAAAACTAGTGTTCACACAATAAACCTATAGGGTCGTTGTATTATCAAGGAGAGTCCTGTTTTTTATATTAAGCCATATTTAGGATATTGTTTAAAGAAAAAATTAAAATGGTAACAGAATGGGGGAAAATATCAGATGGTAAAATGGCCACAAAAATAGTTGCAAGTGTGGATGAGATCATTACTGGCTACAGATCGGTCATGGCAAAAAAAAGAAGATGGCAAACATACACACAATGTCAGCCTGATAATCCGTTTTGCCCCACTTCGTTCATCCAGCCTATGGCTAAGGATTGTTAAATGCAGTGTTCTAATCAATATCTGTGTATAGTATCTGTGTGTGCTCCTCACTCACCACAGGCATGGGGTCATGCAGCACTTTGGGGTAGGACTCAGCAAGAAGCTTGGTCTTCCTGTCCCAGCGGGCGCCATCCAGAAACAGACCTCTAATATACACACCTGAGTGTCACACACACAGAGGCACAAAAGAAGTAGTTAGCATTACTATGATAATACTATCAACAACAACCTTCTACTAACATTCCATAACCTCCAGTTATGGAGGAACCCTGTGACTGTGATACATGTTGGCCCTTCCAGCAACCGTAAATCTTTATGAACCCAGCTGAACTGACTTCTGAGCTGTAGCACTGTTTTCCATAAAGAATGGGAGCTCTCCTATTAATAGAGTGGGATAAAGGGTTGAGATTTTGAGATAACTGACTGTAAGCATCACCCAAAATGCACAAACACACTATGAAGTAGCTTAGCAGTATATGCAGTGTTATTGTGACGGGGCCCCACCTGGGGACTGTTTAAGAGGGAGGCTTTATGTGAGACTGATTGAGAATCTTACAGCAGAGCCTGCATTGAGACCAGAGGCTTTAACTTACTTTTGTACTTTACACTATGCCTCTTTAATATACAGATAGCTTTCATCCAGGGTTATTTTTCCCCACTCACAACTTATATTCCTCTTATTTCAACTTTCTGCTTTGAAAGCTCACTTTTCTTCCCCTTTTGTTTAATAGAGACATTTTATCTATCAAAAGCTATCCTTATATCTGGCTTTTACTATTAAACTGTCATCCTTCCTTTTTTTCTAAAATCACCCTTTCTCACTCTATCTTCTCCACTACCCCAGTTAGTATCCTACCATCCTCTGGAGGCCGTTTGTAAGGTATCTCGTCCAGTACTTCAAAGTCAAAGCCGAGCAGGTCAATAGGAACGGTGTGTTTCCTGGCATAGTTCTGTTGGCTGCCTGTGAGGAAGGCCTGGGTGAAGAAGAATCCCGACACCCAGAATACAGCTGGCATACCCTGATCATACCAGTCCTAAAACACAGCAGAGAAGAGACTTTAATAGAATGAAACCAGCCAGAACAAACAGCACCCACTGGGTATTTTGGTATTCTTCTTTTATTCAGCTTCATCCAGAAAAGAAGAAAATATATTTGAAAAAGTACACAAACGAACAAAAACACATACATTGGGGATGGATCTACAGTAAAATACCATACATAATGTTCAGTGTATCATGTGAAATAACATTTTACAGGTCAGGTCGAACTGAAAAAAGCAGCTGACTTCCAAAATCATCTCAGGTTCAGAAAAATCTAAAACAAAAAACATGTCTGGTCTGAGGTCAACACACCACTGATCTTGATCTTTGTGTAACGTCTTGGAATTTCCAGTCTATTGAACACACTGAGAAGAAGCTGATGTTTTTCTTCTCAACTCTTAAAAAACAGCAAACAATCATATGCCCTGAAATGTCAAGGTATTCTGTTAGGAAAGCATGCTGTCTTAGATAAGAAACCCGTGACTTTCCAGTTCACCCTGTGGGGAGTCATGGGTGGGCATCTCCGTTGGATAACACACACACACACACACACACACACAGTACATTCTCTTCACTCCACTGAGTAATGATGAACAAGAGGAATGTGATATTTCTCCAGTAAGGGAAACATGGGAAATAGTTGTTGATGAAGAAGTTCACTTGCACATGATGATATCATGTGTCTGCATGTGTTTCCTGTACGAACCCTGCCCATGAGTAAAAAGCATTACTACCCCCTACCCCTTATGTGTTGAGAAGTGAAATTAATAACTTTAAGCCTTGTGTAACTCAAGTGTGACACAGCTTAAGGCAGGGTTACAGTTAAGTGTAGAGGGCAACATTTCATGTGACCCTATCTTCTCACTGAGAGGCCTAACAGGGTTCCAGAGACTTGTAGAGTCTGTAACAAGGAGCAAGTAGTTCTTTAGGCTTGTGGTGGCCCAACATATACTGTGATTACGCTTGTCTTTTCAATGCGAATCTTGTCATCCGATCATTCCGGGACACATTCAAGTCTGTACTACCAAGATTGGATGCTTGCATTTGGATCCAATTACCTAGACCACATGCTGAGTTGGCCTGGCGGGCACTAAGTTCTGATCTCAGTGTGGTGTGGACAGCATGTGGGCACACCACAGACAATTGTATTAGAATGAAGTTTTGCAGAATCCCGGGAGTTCCTCTTCCGAGCAGAAGCAAAGGGAACAAAGATGAAATAGGTTTGTGCGGTCGACTATGCACTTTTTATTGTTTAACCAATATTTTCATGCAAGTCACCATTCCGATATGTATGCACAAATCTGACTCTGCTATAAGATTGATTTAGAGATTAAGGTATCTCCTTTTACAGTAAAATGAAAAAAATAATCACGTAAACACATTTTTCTTTCTTTTTTAATTACTTTCTCTCATTTCTGGTTCTTTTTAGGAGCAGACTAGCGAAGCTGTGAGGTCCCTATTGTTTTGGCCAGTTTTATATTATTCTTCTTCATAAGAAATCAATGTTCCCATGAATGAAAACTCACCCAACTTTGCTGGGTTGGGTGCTCTAAGCAATGTTGGGTGATGTCACTTCTTGTTGACGTTCAAAGTATTTTCAAACAAAACGAGACTAGCTTGCCCCTCCCTCCTCCTCCCTCCTCCTCCTCCTCCTCCTCCTCCTCATCACGTCCCCTCCCTTCTGTGCTTCCACGAACTAACCCCCCCACATCTTTCTTGTCGGTTATTGGCTGTTTGTTTGTGTATGCTTCGTGGTGTAGGTCGGCACAGTTGGTTTTTGTTGCCGTTTGTAGACCCTGGGCGGTCTACAGAGGCCGCTTTTTTTTACAGTGTGTTGTGGGGACAGGCAGCTCGCGGATAGTGAGGAGATGTTTGCTGTATGTGACAACAAATGTAACCCCAATAGAACAGAAACTATACTCTGCTTTTACATAGTGGCAATTTTAAAGTCCATCACTCACTTTTTGCAAAAACTGCAAAACTTCTTAAACCTACTGTATGTCCTCCCACATTTTTGTTTCAATTGACACCAAATATGGGGAAATTCATCTTCATAAAAAATAGCATTTAACTTTTCAAATCATCAAAAATGAAACCCACAGTGCATTAAAACATTTTACTGCATACAGCAGTATAAGCAAATTCTGCAATTTCGTCTGAACTAAATATTTGATGTTCATGGAAAAATTGACAACATTCAACGATCACTGTAGATTTGGTGTGAAACATTTCAGAATTTTATCTCAAAAAGTGGATTTAAAAGAAATGTTTGAAATGCGTCCTCATCTACACATTGCAGTCAATGTAAAATAGAGCATTTATAACATCAGTTTGGCATTAGCACATTGATTTTTGTAAAAATAAATTACAGGCATCTTTATGTTGTCTTATCCAAGTACACATATTCTTAGAATTATCTAATTAGAAAGTAATTGTTTAAAGGTCCCATGGCATGAAAATTTCACTTTATGAGGTTTTTAAACATTACAGGAGAATTACGGTTGATTTCAACATGTAGCTCTGTTTTTTTTTAAATTTAGAGTGCTGTCAGCAGCGAGACAAATTAAAACAATCGGTGCAGTCTACACCGTGTTATCCTCCTGCTACATTTTGCACCCAACAGGCTTAAACAGGGCAAGTTTTAAACTTTAGCCTCTAAACATACTCAAAATGTTATTATCATGCCTAGCCATGTGCAGTTATTCCTTCTAAGTGAACACAGCAAATTTGACTGCGGTAGATGTGACAGAAAGGCAAAAAAGTTGTGTTAATTCAGCCAGTGCACATAACTCTGTTTCCTGTTTCCCGGTGAAGTCCAAAATAGTCGATTGTCAAAACCTTTATGCCTTTCTGTCATATCTACTGCAGTCAAATTCACTGTGTAGCACATGGCTAGGCATGGCTAGGCATGATAATGACATTTTGAATATGTTTAGAGGCTAACAACATGTTTGAAACTTGCCCTGATTATGCCTTTTTTCTGCATTATATTGCAAGCCTGCTCCATGTGTACAAGTATATAGGTGTTGTGATGCCATTTATGACATCACCCAAATAATAGCTCCCTGAGATCAGCAACTGCCTACCGCGTCAAAGGTTCTGAGTCCCTTATAGCTGATATCTAATCAAGCATTGTGCTGTGTGCACACATTTAATGTATGCTGCCCTGCATACATTAAATGTGTGTCTGCATTAACACATCTGATTCTGTGTAACAATCAGTCCAGTTTAGTAAAGTTATGTTATGGACCTTTTTCACAGCAGACATTTTGACTTTTCATATCAGGAAAAGCACAGTTGAAATTGATAACCTTAATGATGACTCAATTCCATCAAATGTCCCAGTGAGCTATTTCAGTGAGTCAGCATGCACAATACCAGGGCCTCTCCTAAGTGGAATGCAGCCCCACCTGTGCTTTTCCTACTATGACATGTCAACATGTCTGCTGTGAAAAAGGTCTATTGGGTCAACCCAGGCAGACTCAATAAAAAATACCCCCAACAGCTAGAGGGGTTAACACCTGGGCAATACCCCCCATGAGATCATTGCTTGCCTTCTGACACGAAGGTTGCAAGTTTAAGGTCCAAAGGTTACACGACCACATCTTATTCCCAATCAGCCGTAGTGCTTTTGACACCTTCCATGTGTACCTTTATTTGACCCCCCCCATTGACTCCTTCTTTGAGATTTATATTTTTTTAAATTTACGTTATGTCTGGTTTTAAGCATTATGGCAGGGATCTGTACCTGTAAGAACTTGAGCCGCTCCAGGAAGTCATTGACATAGCTTCCCAGCGGTTTGAGGCTGGGGTAGGACTTCTTCATCCACATGCCCGGGATGCGACCCGTCAAGATGCTTCTAACCACCTCCTCCAGCTCTGCAGACATCACCACAAGCCCCTGCGCGTGCATGCACACACACACACACACACAAATTCACCCACAAACTTCTGCACTACTTGAACATGTGAAGTTGTTCTAAATCAGAATTACATATACAGTAAAGAAAGTCAAGCTTGTCACTTAAAAACTTTTCTGTGGAGATATGTGACAGACAGCGACATAAAGGGAACTATTATTTGCTCTGTAGGCGGCCTTTGAAACAAGTACAAAAAAATGATGTGCTCATTCACCCTTCCTGACTCTTTTGACTCTTCAATTCCACAGGGCAGATGCATCTCAGTAGGAGAGGAAGTGTGTGTGGAGTTTGTTTATTAAATTGTATACAGAGACACACCTGTGTGTGCTCAGGCATACTGTTTATTACTTTGAATGTGGTGTAATTAGGAGTGCAATGCTACGCATATTGATGCACATACAGTATGTTTGAATGACATTCTTTAGTTTGCAACCATCTATGAACTAAATAATTACAGTCTTTTTTCAGTCTTATGTAGTCCAATTAAAAGCTATGTATCGGCATGTGCCAATACATAGCTTTTGGAAATACAAAGTCAATAATTATTTTACCAGGGGATTATATGGCCAGTAGATACTCTCACTTCTTCAAGTGTGTCTCTTGGTGGCAATTTGAAGAAGAAAAAACACTGATTAAAACGATATCAGGGCTGTAAGATTTAATTTGGTAGTCAATTAATTGTCTAATTGTCAAGAGTTTTAGCTCATCACATGCAGCAGTGCCAAGGCTTCCTCGTTTTTGTTTCTTTATGGATCCAATAACTGCAAAACCACAACCCAAGTTTCAAACTATTCCTTGTGAAGTTAAGACATCATATACACGTTCATATTTTATGTACACGTTTGGTCTGACTGAAATGTCTCCACAACTATTGCATTGAATACTATCAGATCTGGCTCAGACATTTATGGTGCAGAGAATATGAATATTAATTACTTTGATGACCTCTTGACCATCCAGTCAGCCTCAGCTGTATTTTTGTATGTTAGCATGCTAACACGCTAAGATGACGGACATGGTTAAACCTGGCTAATCAAGTACAGCCTCACAGAGCCGCTAGCATGGCTGTAGATTATACTGTAGAGTCTGTTGCCTAGGCAAGAGAAAGTGGTATGAATACGAGCATAAGCCTGCTTTCTGAGAGAAGGTCAAGAGCACTAGTTAAGGATTTAGAGATTTAGGTGGTTGCAACATTTCTATAATGGATTCATTTCAGTTATTCTACTGCTCATTACTTTATACCTTTTAACTGGTGGCATGCTCTACAGCAGTGCTTGTAAGACATAAAATAGAGTAACATAGATTTTCAGATGGAAGCACTTCTTGTGTACGGTTATAGGCCTAAACTTTCACAATTACAGTCCCACTTGTTTCCTTGTAATAGAAAATGATGGTGTTAGATTGGTGCATCTGGAGTGTTGTGCTGACTGCCAACAGTATCTGTTTTCTGAGGATGTATTACCAGAGTTTCCCTTGTAATCATTCAGCAGAGATGTGCTTCCTCTGATAAAATATTGCTTTCACTGCACAGAAATGTGAAATCAATGATGATTCATCATTTGGCCTTACTGTTTATCTAAAACAAAAACATTTAGTGTAATTAAAGTGAATTTGGCCATGCATCTTGCTATAAGTATCCAAACAATAGGGATCCCTGAGAATGCTTTACAGACAACATGAATTTGTAGGGATTGAGACTAGACATGTGGACAATGTAAGAATATATGTATTTTTTTTTAAATCCAACCACTTCTCTACCTCCTGCATACCTTTATGGCCTTCTGAATGTTGACACAGGAGTCTCGGATGGTGCAGAGCAGGTTGTTAAAGCGTCCCATCTCCTGCACCAGCACTGTGTTCATGCTCTGATTGTAGCTGGTGGGAAAGCGCCTCATCACTGCCTCCAAGTCAAAGTCTGCAGGCAGCTTGCTCAGGATGTCAGCTGCCACATCAAAGACCATGTCATCCGAGGATTTGGCATCTCCGCCTGAAGAGCGGGACTGATCAGAGACATAGAGCGACAGAGGACAGATGAAAAGGGGGAAGCAGGACTTGTGGCTCCGATTGGTTTGACAGTTCATCATTTTTGGAGGAAATTATCTTTTGCTGTCTTTGACTTGTCAAACTATGCATTCCCTTTAAAAAGCACTTGTTTGCATTGGTGCTGTTTTGATCCTGAAAAGACCCTGATGGTAAGAGGTTCTGACTTCTGACTTGACACAACCTAACACAGAATATCAGTCATATGATTTACCTCTTAATCTTTCCCTTCCCTTCCTTAATTTGAAGATATTTCTCAGACTAAGCCTACAGCTACCACTGTAACACCACTGATGATATGATCCCTAGAATATACTTAGCATATACCACACTCTGAGAACAAACACACAGTTTCCCTCCCCACATAGTCACTTGACACAATCTTATCAACAATTCTAATAATCATTCATGCTGATAATTATTCACTCTAATCTGTGATTCTACCGCTTTCCTCTAAATCCAAGTTGCACCATTTACCTATTTGATGTTACTAGCAGGCTGTAATGGATCATCATTGGCTAATGCCACTGAGGTTACAGTAGGGGAATGACAAATAGCTGCTTCATTCTATTTGAAGCGTCTCCCTGTTTATCGGTCATTGAGACTGATGGGACCGTATTAGATGCTAATAAAGTCCACACATGGCTGAAGCCATTATTAATCTTGTTGAAAGCAGTTTATATGAATAAATGCCAGACTCCATTGAGCTCTAATTTTAACTTGAAGTGGCAATGCCTGTGAAATAAGTTTCTATTTGTTTGTAACAAGCCAGGTCTGTAATAAACCTTTTTTGTGACAGTATATGTACACTGTATATTAATATCTTAGATATTAAATCAGAGGAATTATAATGTATTGGAGGCATACAGAGTACGTGCACATGTGCCACTCAGGTTCTATATGTAGATCACTAGCACTTGTTTAATATCAAGTTTAATTCCCACAGGAATTTGACAAGTTTTGACACATTGAAAAATCTTCGCTAAGTAAGAGGCACTGCTTTGTATCTTAAAATAAATAAATGGATACAGGGCTAAATACATATCCCATCCCATATTGCAGCAGAAGCCGAGATATATATGATTTGGGATCACACAGCTTCACCAAAGCCACTGTGAGTCATACAGTCAAAGGAAGACAACCTTATAAGAGGGATTTTTTATTTGTTCTTTGAGAAGTTTTTCTCCAAACATTTGAAATATTTATTCATATTTTTCTCTTTAATTTATGTTTCATAGCACATTTTAATGTGGGGTGATATTTAATGCTGGCAAGGATGCCTATACTAGATGGTGGAAACTCAAGGAAGGCATACTGATGTGTGTGCATTTATTTGTGGCATATTTTAATGTGTGCACTCCAGTCTGAGTGTTTTGTGTGTGTGTTGTGCATTTGCTTGGTAAAAGTGTGACGCATGTCACACTCATCTATAATTTTAAAATCTACCAGCTGAGTAGTGAGGCTCCAACTGAGCATCTGGGATGATGGCCAATAAGGGATGCATTGGTTTCAGAAGCGACCCAGGGCTGCTGGCACTGAAGATCAGTAAACTTTGAACTCAATTTTATGTTTATTATCCTCCAGGTCATGTGACGGAATAATAATGAATTCAGTATTACATTGCTGCATTAAATTCTGGCCCTCTGTCTTCATTATTATAACAAATAGTGTTAAAACAAATCTTAGCAGTAAACGTTATATTCAGAAGTTGCAAAGGCTCAAATTCAATACTTAACAAGTGATAGTACAAAATCGCAAAGCATTAGTGTGTCTCTGTTTGCTGTTGTGGTGTGTGTCTGTGTGTGTGTGTGTGTTCCTGACAGGTCAATCAATATAATACTTGGTGTTTCGGAGGTCCAGGTGGATTTACCTGTGTCAGCAAGATGCTGTTAAACAGTAGTTGTGTCTCAGACTGATCCTTGGTGATATCTGCATTGGCGTTCATGCCAAAAATCTCCGGTGACGGATTGAGTGGCAGCGACTTGGTGTATTCTATGTAGCCGTTGTACTGCAACCGAGATGCGGGGAACAGAGGGCGAGGAGTGGAGTGGAGTGAAAGAAGAGAGGACAATATTTAACGCAACATCAGGAAACATCTCGAGTAATAACACTCATTGAAAAACAAGTCGGCTCCTTAGATTGCTGACATTTATTATAATGACTATGTAAATGTGACTTCATGAATAAAAGATGTGGTTGGAGGGGGGTGCAGCACTGGAAAACAAAATGCCAAATAAAATGGAGCTTGTCATAGATTGCACTTGTGTTAACAAATATATCAACTCTCACTGATGGTGGTTGCCTGCTGTGCCCTGTTACACACATTTTATCTCTTAATGACTTTTTAAAGGTAGCTCAACAACAGCGCTAAGCAACTGAGTCCTTTAATATGCTTAGTTTAAAAACAAACACATTAATGTGAGTTTAACTTTTCTTGAGTTTTTAAAGCAATGAAACTCCAGCACTTTCGGGTAACTGATGGGTACATGGATAAGAAGCTGTTTCAGCTGTGCTGTTTTAACTAAAGGAAGGGGAATTTGTTTGAAGATAATTAAATAAGTCTTTTGATATTTACATTTAAATAACATGCTGCATAGCATATCTGTGCTGCAGTTTACCATATCAAAAAAGGTCAAACTAGTGTTAACACAAAACACAGTCATGAAAAGCACATCTTTTACATAACAGCCCCTAGTGCTGAATATGTTGTTTGGTGTAGAATGAGTACTTGATTCGGATAAGGGAGCAGAGAGACACTTTCTGGTTGTTAACAAATGATCGATTATCTGCCCTGGCAACAGATCACAAAGTCATCCTACTGTATATAAATAATCACTGACAGTAAAAAGAAATCTAATTTTTTTAGATGACTAAAATGTTAATAAGAGCAATTCAACAGTTAACACATTTCCGCATTGTAAATCTGCAGCCTGTTAAATGTGACTGAATAAGTAAGTGAGTTACAAGTCAGGTCAGACTTTGCCCACCTCTATGTAAAGACTGTATTTATTTCCCCTGGTTCTAATCTCTGTAAATCTCAGCCAAATCTAAGATAAATTGTGATTCATTAAAAAATAAGCTCCTTCTTGATGGCTTAAGACAAGTGTTGCAACCATTTATAGCAATGTTGTGGGATTTTTTGGTTTCTTACTTCTTCCTCGGCAGGTGCATAGTAGAGCCCACTGGGATCAAACTTGTAGTCAGGGTCGTCAATAACCTTTGATGTGTAGAAGATAGACAGGATTGTGCGCAAGGTCCGTCTGTCCCAGTCATCTGTCACACGGCCCCCATAGTTACACTCACCAGTCATGTAGCGGATGGCATCAAACGGCACTTCCTGCAGCAAACAAGACATTTTCAAAAGGAAACTAAGAATAACCATGTGTTAGGGTGTTTTAAAGGAGATGATCACTGATCACTGAAAAAAGCAAATGCATGATATTAATGTGTGTGATTGTTCTTAGTTGTGTTGTGTGTACGTTCTGCTGAAACAGGAAACCTGACTGTAGTTCTCTTCACAACCTAGACTTGGAATGGACACTGACGTATTAGGAGAAGAAAGGGTGGACATTGTGGCATTTTCTGGAGGAGGATTTAACTCAAAAATTCAGCGAGCAACACTTGGTTACAAGATGAAATGTCACTCTGTACAAAAAAAGATCCCCTTAGTAGTTAATTTCCGCCACTTTCTCCTCAGCTACAGCGGTGGAACTGGGAATAGTGGAGGGTTGAAGTGCTATCTGTTTGTGGAGAAATGTCAAGAGGGTTTTTGAATATGGCTGATGAAAGCGGCTACTTGAGTGAAGAGGAACCCACTTGTAAAAGCCAGAATTTCTGTTAAGGGCTTAGATGTCGAATATATATACGTAGGAGTGGATGGTGTAAGTGCATCTGCATGTGAGAGTCAGAGTTTTACTTTGAGCCAGAGATTTAAAGTCAGTTCATGGGAGTGTATGTAAAGTATGGATGACAGATTAATGCTGTGTTTGTATGCACTAGCCTACATCCCACACTGTATATAATATAGGAAACGTCTGGCAGTGTTACTTTAATTGAGTTACATTAAACAATACTATGATTAATTTAAGAAATATTAACAGGTTTCTCACATCTTGTGTGCCTTATCTTAAACATAAAAACCAAGGAGATTTTAAGGACTTTCCAGACCCAATTCCCTCAAATTCAAAGACCCAACTTGGCAGAGGATCAAGTTTACTTAGTGTTACAACACTGAGAATTTTTATTATCAGAAATAGCAGGCTGGTAATTGAAACAATGACGCAACTGCGAGAGTAGTAAATTCAGTACTGCTTTTATTAATCTCAACAGTTGTGTCTTATCTATTCTTTGTACTCCAAGCTCTGTTATTTTATTTCTGCTTTGCGTTTTTTGTTAATCTTTTTGCTTCTGTGATATGTCTTGTTTTGTGCTAAGTTCTTCTCTGCTTGTGTCGTTTTTTTTTTCTTGTTTATTTGTATTTTAAAAAGCCTTTTTTTAACATTGCGGCCAGGGGATTACAGATGAAAGATAGCCTTTTGACTAATTCTGGCATTTTTAACCCATTGTATAATCATGCGTTATTAATTTGCCTCCTTTCTTAAATAAACTGAATTGAATTGAGTTCAGAGACACGTAGACAGCGAAACATATCCTATTAAATAACAAATTTATCAAAATAACTTTAATTTCTATTCTTGCACAAAATATATGCATTTATGCCCTTTCAATGGCCTATGTCTATTTATTTCTATTTTAAAAACCTTTCAAGGCCTTGATTTTACCCTCAGATTCACAAACCTTCAAGGATTTCAAGGACCCATGGGAACCGTGTAAAACAATAATTAGTGAAAGTAAAATATCAACCATAACTACCTGGTACTGTTCAAGGAACATGTGTAGCTGCTGTACAGAGATCCGGAGGTCGGTTTCATTAAACTCATATGGGATGTTCCAGCCTAAAGGTCCAAACTTCCTCCTCTCTTGTGTCAAGGCGTGGAAGAAACACAGGCCGAACAGTAGTTTTTTGAACACAATCTGTGAGGTGCATAAGCAAAGATGGAAAGCATGGTCTGAGATCAATAATTAGATAATAGTGGTGGTTGTTTAGTATTTCTACAGCTAAAACAAACACAACCTGAAATGCACAGTGGGGTGGTAACATACACAAATGAGCTTCACCCACTGATGTAGGCATATATCCACACCAAGCCATCTAAACATACTATACACAGAGACATGCATGCAAACGCTGACCGGCTTGCTGCTACTGCCAAAAAACTCTGGGTCAGAGATGGGGTCCATTAGGAAGCAGCGTGCAATGTTGGCGCGGAGGCCCTTTGGAGCCTCATTGGTCATCTTCACCCCATTCTGAAGCACTGCCACAGGAAAGGTGGGAGACGGATAGCTAGTCAGCCAGAGCCTGAAGTCTGGGTGGGTGGTGTCCGGGTTCAGCTCCTGGAAACAGCCACAAACACCAAGTCAAAAAATGTATTGAAATTTGCACTGTTCCCATCTGGTATAGAAAAGTGTCTGTGTTGATGTTCTGACCTCACAGACTCTCTCTAGTGTTGACATCCATGATGTAGCCAAGTGGCAGTTCTGAAGAACAACCCAGGTGCCCTCTTTAATGGCCGACTCGATCATACGCATAGCAATAGGACCCTGGCCTTGGCCCAGAGAGAGGGAAGTCAGCTTGTTTCCCGTAAAGCCCTGAGGGATAAGAACAGCCGTGCATGTGCATGCACGCACACACGCACACACACACACACACACACACACACACCAACTTATGTAGCTGCTTTCTGACCAGGAAGGAGCCAAAAATAATTTTCAGTGCTTTTAAGACCTGTGGAAGCCTGGGAAATGTTAAGGATTCAATTTGCCCTCTTATTTTGAGTTTGTACAAACGGCAGGCTTCAAAGCTGCTGAATTTCCCAGGTGTCTCCATACCATTTCATCTCCGAATTTAAGCAATGCAGCCATGGGGTCTGATCCGGGGGAGAGGATGAAGATGAGGGGGGCACAGCAGTGACTATCAACGAATGCCTGACTGAGGTTGAAGGGTGGCGCTTCGATGAAGGGACGACCCAAACTTTTGAATACAAATTCCTGTACCATAGGAACAACCTGGGGGGGACAAATACATGGAATGACTTCTTTGTTGTTTACTGATATATGTCCATAAAAATTGGGACATTTCAATTTTTTTGTAGCAAATCAATATCCTACAGTAATTTGGAAAACAGAATATGAACTGACCTTGTCTGGTCGGAGGCAACGAATTATTAGCATCTTCTGAAACTGGCTCAGCTTCTCCTGCCACTCATCTGGGAACGGAGTCTGATGGGGGTTCTGTGAATATGCACAAAACAATACAATATTGAATTCAGACTGTAGATAATATCTCTGAGTAAAATTTCATACTGGAGAGAAGATTGAGAAGTAATAATTTTGTCTAAATTTCAATGCCAACACTGTGCTTTTTCTAAATTTTTTCGGGAGGGTTGTTTACAGAGTTTTCCTTCAGGGATCAATAAAGTATTTCTGATTCTGAAGAGACAGGAGTTAAACAGAGAGTTTCCGACAAAGGGTGAACACAGGTATATTCAGACAGAATATTAACATTAAAGCATGTAAACATATTCTAGTAGATATTATTCTCTGAAAATGAGAATAATATGTCCCGCAGCTTAATGCTTTTTCTGTCAACTTTTCTTGGAGAGGGCGAGGGAGTTCTGGGGTGTGGTTGCTTTATATCGAGCTGTTGCAAGATTAAGTATTGTAATTAAGCAAAAAGAGGGGTAATCTGTAATGTCAAAGGGGAGTGTAATGCAGGGAGATAAATACATATGTATGAAAAGCCTGTGGAAAAGGAAAAAAGCGCAAGAAGAAAGAGGTTGGGTTAACGTAAAAGTCACTGGGTACTGGGTCAGAGCAATATGATTGATTAAGTTGTTGAACAAGTGTACCAGAGGAAGTGAGCAATGGTTGTGGGAACTTTTGGAATTATTCTCCCAAAGGTGTTTGTCGAGAGACTTGTGGCTATGTTGGCAGGTGCTTTGAAACACCTATTTACAATCTCCTGGGGATTCTCTGTGTGTAAGCGTGTGTGGGTGTCTGTGTGCTTGATTGAACAGCTGTTCTTGCATCAAGATTGAATAAATGTGAATTGTACAACTGGAACAAATTACATTTAATTAGATAAAAGTGCTGTGGCTGATTCTGTTGATTATCAATCAAAGATGGTGTGTGTGTGTGTGTGTGTGTGTGTGTGTGTGTGTGTGTGTGTGAGACGGCAAAAAGAGACTGCACACATGCTTGTGTGCACCACACATTGATGAAACAACTGTTCTTGCGTCTAGATTGCATAGATGTGACTGGCACAACAGGAACAGAAAAGATTTAATTAGATAAAACCTCAATTTCAGATTCTTTGGATGGAGAGCGTATGCATGTGTGAATCATCCACACCTTTCCCTTCCCTTTGTCTATACTAAACTAAGAAAACATTGCTATATTAGTAGTAACTTAAAGAACAATCATAATGGCATTTAAAAGTGGTGTTTTCCTTATTGATAACAGCTACAAATGTCCACTTTGTAATAATGACAAAGTCCTGGAAAGTCTAGTCTGACAATATTAAAGTTAACTCCTAAAATAGATTGAAGAAAGAGGAGGCAGAATGCTAAGGAGTTAAACCTTTGGATCAGCAAATTAGCTAATAGTTAAAGACGGAGCAAAGACCAATGCTTGCAGCATGCTTGTTGGGAGCTACCCTGCTGAGCTGCAGGGTGTACGATGCTGGCCTGTGGTTCATGTGCCAGATCTACTGGAAAATAGGTTTAACAAATTTGCCCTGCCCTTGTTCCATTTCATCCCACCCCAAACCAACACTGTTTTGTTAAAGTTTGTCTGGATTTTAGTCAAATTACTTATTCTTCTTTTTTTGTCAATGTTTTATCAGGAAAGCAACATATGACTTCTATTGGAGCTTAAATGACAAGCAGTCTAAGCTGTGGTTGCCACTACTGTAAGTGTTACTGCAAACAATGTATCTGCTGTATTTAAAGAACTTAAAAGTCTTGCTGAAAAAAAAGTATTTTTATTTTAAAATTAGACAAATTTAATATAAACTCAGGATATGTATTCTCCATTTTAAAACCTACTTGGTCGGCTACAAAAAGTGTTTAGTGAATAATTTGAACTTCGAGCAAAATAAGTCAAAGCACTGCACAACAGCCAAGGTGGCACTGATGCAATGTTTGCTCTCTCATCACAGGGAAACTCAAGCTTATAATGTTCCCAAGTAGTTTTGTATATAATTGTGTGTGTTAAACCTTAGAATACATAGACACTATATGTTGGCAAAACATCTACATTTCCTCTTTAGATATGGTCCTGTGGCACCTCTATCTAAATGTTCTGGTGGTCTTAGAGCCAGTGGACTGCCGCTAGATGTTATTTTGTGGTCTTTAATTTTGTCTGTGTTAAATGTGACCTAGTTTACAGCTCACCTCCTGGACTTCTAACCAAAGCCACATTTTCAACTGAAAGTCAACATATGTACAGTTTCTAAAACAAGACACCAGCAGTGTCCATATTAATGTGTATACCAACTACTTTTGCATTTTGGTGGGGACTTCCAGATTTTTCTCTCTTTTTAGTTCTCTTGGATATCTTTGATTAAATGGTGCCTTCCGGTACACGTATGCTGATTTAAGAAATGTGGGCATTAACCCCAATTGTCCGCAGAAGAGAGGAAGGACAAAAATAACTAACCATTCCCAGTGTGTCTTTGCCATCACAAAAACATATTCAATAACCACAGACAGAGCCCCATCCAGACCAGCCTTGATGACACTCACTGGGTTGGCGTAGACCTCCTTCCACTCATTTTTGAGGCGAGCCATGTCATGCCGCAGACCTTTAAAACGTTCCATTTCATCCAAGCGACAAATCTCATCCCAAGACTTTTTGGGGAGCCAGGTGCAGGGATTTGAGAAGGGGTTGTCCAGACCCACACCACCCGTCAGAAGGAAGCGCCACTCCCCATCATCCACCTACAACATTAATCACTATCAGGCATCTATTAAAGTGTTAACACTGCTGAGGATTAATGAAAATTTGTGATATAAAGGGATTTAAAGGTTGACTATTTTGGTGATTTTATTTCGATACAATTCTATGCAAATTAAAAAAAGACAAGACACCAATAATCTGTGGCAATTATAGAGAGGGCTGGTTGTGAAGAATTAGGCATTACCAGTTTCTTTGATTAGCTAGCACTTCAATCAAACAACAATGTGTTCTCAAACAACAGTTATGGTTTTTAAGTAAAGTGTTGTATGTCTGTACACGTGTGCAGCGTGTGTGTATTCCTACCAGCTTCTTGTGCATGAGCAGATTAACAGTGAGACAGAAGGAAAAGAGGAGTTTATCCTTCTCAAACAGTGAGCGACACACATTGACATATAGATTGTAGGTAAAGTGGTCTTTCAGGATCTGTAATCTGAAGAAGACACATATACAAGCATTTTAATAATTTTGTTCCAAACCAAACATAACTCACAAACATATCCACACTATTAATAATATTCCTTTTTTCAAACAGTTAACAAGTCAAATAACATCTTTCAAGTGGAGAGGGAGTGACTTGTAGAAGCACTTACCTCTGCATCAAGTCGTCACTCTTGTCTGAGTTGTCAATGGAGCCAATGAAGAGGTTAATGAACCAGGTGAGGGAGTACTGGTACATGGGCTCAATGTTAGCCAGGTCAGCAATGGAGAAGAACAAGATGGCTGAATGCACGGCAATAGGTTTATAGCCCATGCGGGTCTCATCAATCTTCTTCTCCGTCACCTCAGCCACAGCCTGCTTCTCTGAGATTTCATTGGCTAGCACTTTGGAGCAGGAGAGGATCTTGACGGCCGTCTCGTCTTCCAGGATGTTGCCCTCCGACGAGGAGAGAACCTCTAAGATTTTGTCCTCAATCTCCTTCAGTTGTCTGACAAAAGTGCAATTCAAAAGGTCTACGGTATCCATTTTAACGAGGGAGACATTTTATTTGATTAGTTGATATGATTTGACCTGATCATGGTGTGTGCTAAGTGTACCTTTTGTTCTCTGCTCCCTGCAGGATGAGAGCCTGTTTCTCTTCCTCCAGGTCAGGCCTTTCACGGGCCACCACAATGCCAAGTAGCTGGTCCTGGATGCCCTCTGGGGTGATCATGAAGTTCAGAAGGGTCACCTACAGCACAGAGAAATGAATAAATAGACAATAGACATACAGTGCAGTACACAGGCATGTACATGTACAACTTAGTGTGTGTGTGTGTGTGTGTGTGTGTGTGTGGGGGGGGGGGGGCGTGTCAAGGGCTCTCAGACACTTAAGTGAGCTACTCTACAGTGCAGTGTTGATTACCTTGCCTTCAGGGCTGTTCTTCCCACAAACCTCCTAGCCAATAAATTCTAATCACCACTCCAGTCTTGGCAAAGCACAGGTAGGATGCATTTACTTTTTTTTCTCTTTTCTCTGAGTGTGGAAGTGTGTCTTTTACCACACAGCCTTAGTCATTCTGCTCTGCACTTACCCGGAGGTTAAAAGCCTATATCTGCTATCTACTCTCTGCTCTAATAAACAAGTGCACTTCTCCGGGGCCTAATTCCATTTCTATTGATGCTGCGGACCCACTCAGCTGGTGGTAAAGACTCAGAGCCCATATAACTGTCCTGTTTGTCCTTTTCCCACATACAACTTCCGTCTTCGCTTCCCTACGTCCCTTGAGCACCTTAAGGGCTGGTTTACTAACTGTAATTTACTAACTGTAAACCATAGTTGTGTACTGTACTGAAGACGGAAATTGAGACAGTTTTGAAAAATAAGTTGAATCTATCTAATAGCTGCCCATAAAAAGCGGGGCCCTGCAAATAGATGCTTGAAATGTGATCTTCAGTTCCCTGCCTCTGTAATGCAGTTTCCTTGCATGTTCCTTTATTGGGGGGTGGGGGGGGGGATGTGTTCCATTGGGGAGGTGGTATCAGTGAATAATGTTTCACTTTGTTGCTGGGGTAAAAATGTGCTACCATTTCAGGGTATGATGCAATAAGTGGGAACCAGCAAGGAAAACTAGGGCTCATTTATCTGTATGGAAAACAAGTTGTATTTTGGAACAAAGGTCTAAAATAATGAAATAATTTATTCAGTACAACAAACTATTTGCTAAATAAACAAGACCAAGAGTGTACCGCCGACATTGCCATCCATACCATAGCTTAAAACATTCCAAACGGTAGAAAGCCCCACATTTTGAGAGGACCATCACATTAATAATCTCTCCTTCACAAAAACTTTGTCACGTTGCATGGTACCACCGGAAAATACAGTGCCCCACATAGCAACTACACTTCAGCAACACTGTAACTGTATGGAAAGTCAGTTCTTTAATTTGGCCTAATAAAAATAACACAGGATAACAAAACAAACTAGAAAATTCAGCAGAAATGTTATCAGTGTGCCTCCTACTTGGTGCACATGCGAATAGCAATAAAACTTAAAAAATTATTAAGTGTCTTAACCCTTCAGAGATATAACTTTTTAAAACCTATTTAAGACGTTAGGACGTGTGTGTGTGTGTGTCTGTCTGTGTGTGTGTCTGAGAGAGAGAGGGAGACAGATAGATGTCGACAGACAGACATACAGAGTATGGTTGACTGGTTACTAAGGACCAATAGGAATCCTTTCATCTCTGTGATGTCATCTCTTTGATCTGTAATCAGTTAACGACTGCACCTGGCACCTGCTGTCACCAGCTATTCAGATACTGAACAAGCTGTCAAACAAATTATCATATCATCAAAGGGATATCAGCTATCAATAAAATAAGGTTCTCGAGGGCACCAGAAGGCCTTTGTGAATGTATTGATATAAAATTGATGTGGATAAACTTAGAAATGTGGGCGTATCAGCGATGTAAAAAAGTGCTTTGCTCTGCGTTCTGCTCAGAAATGTGGACGATGTTTAACATGGCAGTGAATGGAGGAAGATTGGGAACTCTTGTCATTTGAAAGGTCGCTGAGCAAAAAATATAATTCATATCGCATACATGAGCACATTAGCCAAAACTAGACAAGAATACCTACGTTTTGATGTATAAATTGGCAAGTTAGAATTGTTGGTGTGGGAGCAAGTTATAGAGAGAGAACCAAGATGATTTTTTTAATCTCCTCACTCTGTCCTCCACTCTCTGCTCTCAACATTCCGCCACATACACACACATTGGAAAATCTGAGACGGTCTGAAAATGGGACGATACATAAACTGGGATTTGAGAGAAACCGTGCTTGATAATAATAATAATAATAATAATGTACAGAAAGTATTAAAGTTAGAAACCCTTATGTCCATTAATGAATTTAAAACTATTGTAAGGAAGGTTGTGATGGAGACATGTTCTTGTTTTTCTTGAGAGTTTAATGGTGTTTTTAACATTTTGTATTTTTTTTTTTTTTTTGAAAATGTAACTTGGTGTTTATGTATGTGTTGTAATTTGGCTGCTATCTTGGCCAGGTCTCTCTTGTAAAAGAGATTTTGAATCTCAATAAGACTACCTGGTTAAATAAAGGATTAATAATAATAATAATATCTGAATGCCCATTCCGCCCAATAAACGCCAAAGTCTTGTCTTTGGTTTAAACTTTTAATCATGTTTCTACGTTAAAGTATGGTGATACAGCACATACAGCAAAGAGGTGGCGTTTTGAGCGATGTTAAGCGATTTCCCGAACATTACCCAATTTCGGGAAAACCGCGTGGCAAATCTCTTAGAAAAGTCATAGCACACCATTCCCGATCACACGTTTCGATGTATTTTGTGTGTGTGTGTTGGCAACGCTCCAGGACTAGTAGCGGGCACACTGAATTAGGTGGACTGTTGCTATTTGGTCTGATCAAAATAATACTTTGAAGGCAAAGGGACTCTTTCTATTAACTTATGTTTTTGCGAGCAGCTTTGTTGTGGATAATGCATCTACCCTTATCTGCAGTGGGATTGAAGGGTACCAGCTCCATCTGCACGCAAGGGGTTGGTAGAGGGTGCATGGAGGATTGCACAGGGCTCATAGCAACAATACCTGCTGCAAACAGCCAAAAACATGTAGCTTCTCTGTCTGTCTCTCTGTCTGTCTGTCTGTCTGTCTGATTATGTTTCTTTGTGTATGACTGGAGTGGGTATGGATGAAGATTGCAGACATGACACAAAAATACATATTATGAGGAGCACGTCTGGTTATGTGTCTAAACATTGTGGAATGAACACAACAACAACAAGAAAAACACAAGTTTAAACTATAGGGGCTGAAGTATTGATATGCCTTCTGATACTTCAGTTACTGTGGTATTAACAGCCTTGTCCCTCTTGTCAAACTGTAGCAAGCTGACCAGTGAAGTTGGTGGCAAGGCAAAAAAGCATTTAGAAAACGTCACCAATAAAAACAGCAAAAAGTATACTGTTTAAGGATTAGAGTCACTGTATTTTTATGTTAATAATAAAATGAATTTCTACAAAGTGAAGCGAAACTGTACAGAGATACAAAAAACAGTGCCTGAGCCTGTTTCCCACTAAAGTACCTTAACGGAGGTCTCAGGCAGGTAGTGTGGGCTGCGTAGCTTGGTAGTGATGTAGAAGCGAAAATCTGGAGCATATTCAATGGTGGAGTCTCCCAGGCGTATACACAAGGCACCACCCTGTTTAAAGGTCTGTCTCAGCAGCAGAGGCTCCAAGATAGGGTCCAGCTCCTCTCCGACATTCTCCAGCAGCACTGACAGAAAATATTCAATCTTTGTCAATGTCTTCTAATCAGGTGGTGCTGACTCCTCTCAGTACTTTTCTTAATACAAGCAATCTCAAATGGGAGCTGTCATGTTCAGCCACTGTTTACTACTGTTGACCAACTCTACTTTCTCAACAGTTGAAACATTAATCTTCAAATTTTAAATTTGGCAGCACGAAGTCTCTTCAACACAAACCAAATTTTAGCATCATTGCAATGGTTCTCTTTTAGAATACATTTAAAGTATTACATTTCTTGCAGAAAATTATACTTCTAGACCCTTACATTGTCCCTCATTGTCATTACATTGCTGGCTCTTAGATCTATAACGGCCTTCCATTCATTCCGTCAGGTAAGCTAATAACATATCTACAATAACTTTTCTCAGAAACTAATATAATATTATTTTTGTGTGGCTTGTCTTGGTGGGTCTCTTTTACATGTCTCACTTCCTGTCATTGTGTATATCTTCTCTGGGAAGAACTCAACAATGAAGTCTGTGAAATCGGTGCAGCACATGCACATTACTGAAGAACCAGTGAAGCAAGTAAAACTTTACCAGTTGCGAATGCCTTATTCCCATGACATCATTATTAATGTGATTTCACATTAGGTATGATAATGCTGTTCTCATGTTAAGCCCATCTATAATTGACATTATGCCTGAGGTAATAACAAAGTTTTTATACAGCATTCAGAGCCAGTGACATCTGATGAACTTTCTCTCCCAAGATAGTGAATAAAATCAGGTCAACTTTTTGCAAATTGCTTAAGAGCATCATTTTATCCTGGCACAACCATATTGAATAAAGAATACTATCACATAATCAAGATTATTGGCTGCAATACAAACTGTAAAACTGTGAAGTAAGACAACTGGCTGTTGAGGGTGGAACTGTAGCCTCTGGGGACATATGTTGTCTCACTGCAAGGGCAAGCTACTCTTTGTACAGTTAGCCTTTCAATCTGCCAGTAAGCAAAGACCCAGTGGCTGAGTCGGGTCATTATTTTGATGTCTTTTTAATGGCTATATAGCTGTCTCTGTCTGTTTCAAACTCTAAATCCTCTATTGCTGTTCCCTTTTAGATGAAATAAGAATCCTACAAGAAGACAAAAGTATGAGTAAACACACACTGGGAAAAAAAACGGCACAAAAGATCCTCATTTCGCCATGAGCCTGATTCTCCTGCACATTTGAATGATTTATAGTAGTTTGATATACTAATGGTGCAGTAGGCCGGAATAAAGGTTCATTGGAACACCTCACTAAGAAATATTGCTAATATGAATTCTTCCTCTCCAGAACAGAGAACAAAAGAGAAAAACATTCTTTGCACAGCCTAGAGACCTCAGCAGGCGATTACAGGAACTGCAACAATGTGGGTAAGGCACAGAGTAGGCAGCAACAGCAGAGCGAGACATCAAACCGGAGAAATGCTTACCTGGCGTGCCAAACTGGATGCAGTTCTCCAGAGTGCGTACAAAGTCGCCATCGCTCAATTTAATGATATGCAGGCTATTGGCCTTCTCCATATTTTTCACCCACTTGTTGGCCTGGCCCTGGGGATCAATCATCAGAGGCCATCGCCTGGCGTTACTACACACACACACACACATACACACACACACACACACACACACACACAAAACACACACAGTAGTGGTGGCATTGTCAGAGTGAGAGATCCTGTAACTGTTAACCATGAGACAACACGACAGTAGGGAGCTTATGGGGGAACATTCACTCTAAACACAGATAGACAGCTCACAGTTGGGTAGCATACCAGGGGCCACAGTATTGTGATTAAAAAGCAATGTTGCTGCCTTATTTTCACAAACAAGCAGATGTCTGGTGAATTTGTTTTATTGCAACTAAAGGTTGATTCACACAATGTCACTATGGCTTCCAGGAAAGTTCTGTCTTACAGTGGTCTTTTTTTGCAAGAGGTTAGACTGATTTACATTGGGCAATCTAATCTGGATCCTTTAATGAATTGTAACATGAATTGTGATCCAGCAGCAGTCAAAACCACACAACTGCACACTGGAAACACAGGAACCTATTCCTCATGCAAAGAGAGTAAATGAGAAATAAAGTGGTATACAAAATAAATAGAAGCCAGCAGTTTTAATAAATATATTCACACTCAGGGTAAGCAGAGGCCCTTTGGGGTTTTAAAAGGAGATTGATTCATTAACTCTATTCCAACAACAATTTGCAAATGCTACTTTTATGAAAGGTGTATTTGAAAACCAGTTACGGCTTGTGTTCATGTCATTATGTCATTTAGAGACAATGTCCAAATCTTGTCCATACTTTTCTGCCATAACAATTCAAGCACAGCTTTATTATGCACTGCACTGTACAGCTTTATTGTGGAGGAAAAAATAAATGTTGCATCAATGCTGGTTGTCTGCAGATGCTCAATATGAAATGACTTGGATCGGAGCAGCAAAAAAGTAGCTTAACACATCCATAGTTGGTGCGTTAAACTTTTGGCAATACAGGACAATTACCCTGAGTACTGAGTGAGAGAGAGAATGCCATGTCAATGTAAAGACTGTCATCAATACTCACGAGATTATGATACCGTTGTCTATGGAGAAGCTGTCTGAAGGTAGGCCAGCAATTGTCCATGCACGAATCTTTACTGGATCGCCCAGAGAGTTCATTAGAGACATGTTGGGGGAGCAAGGAATCTCTCTGCTCTTGCAAAGATTCATCCACTCCTCTGTCTGATCCTGCAGAGAGGAACATTTACATTTTCACTTTACCTGTACACAAATTAGAGCATATGCTTGTGAACAATTCAGCTGTGCACATAAATTATATTCACTCCTCTCTCTCTCAGTTTTCACTGAAGAGTGTTTACTTTCCACCAAACTGCTCTCAAGCATTTGGCATTTGGCTTCTGTTGGTCTGAAAAACATTGAGTATGTTAAATGTGACCAAAAATAAATATACTCTAAAACTCTAAACACAGGCTTTACATAAACAAAGGTAGACAGTAAACAGTACTGTACACTCACCAAGTGTCTACCAATTTATATTCTCTAATGGAAAAATCCAAAAACAAGAACTTAAAAACATCTACAGTATGAAGGTGCAGTGCTTTAAGTAAAGTAAGTAATACATACTTACTATCCAATTCAAATAGGCACTACCTACTCAGATTACCTGTCTGTAACTGGAGGTGAAGGCCCCCAGGTAAGCCACTATGCCTGCTGAAATAAGGATGTTCCCAGTCAGGTTGTTGTAGAGCTTTCCGAGATCGACCGCCATTTCGCTCCAGCGCGTCTTCTCTCCACCCAGACCTCCAATAAGCTGCTCAGCTCGCTCCAGCTTCTTACTGCACAGATCCACCTGGAGGACAGAGCAAAAATGTGTTGCACTGTGGCTGTTTTCCTACGTCAAGGAGAAGAATGAAGGTCATGCTTGCCAGAGCGAGTTTGTGTAATTCAGCAGTCATTGATTTGGGCTAGCTGTTTGGTCTATCAGTGGCTTTAATTGGTAATGAAGTCAGCTATATTTGCCTGGTTGCTTTGTCAGTGGCACATTGTCCTCTATGTTAACAATTTTATTTCTCAGACTTTCACCTGGAACTGCAGTTATAGTTCTAACTCATTTTCATTACATAGCTAAATAAAGGAACTATTAAACAAAATATAAAACCATAAACAATCACACAAGCAGATATAAAAAACACATACCTGATTCTCTAGGTCAGCTTTCTTGTTTTTGTTAGCTTCCAAAGTCTCCTGAAGCTTTGCGAGTTTATCTTGGACTTCTTTGAGGGCAGCCTGCTTTTTCTGCAGGCTTGCCATGGCCACCTTCAGCTCCCCCTCTGCCTGTGCCAGCTTCTCCTTCTTCGGAGCCACCACCTTGGCCACTCTGAAGGATGATGTAATAAGTAAACATTAGCAAGATGCATCACAATATTTAGATTCTATAAATGTGGGTAACATTTAAGATTAGTAATGATGAAAACATTTCCCTTTTAATGATCTGCATCTTGATTTGGCTTTTATATATTAATCACTTGGCATATGCATGTTACACTTGCTCTGGGAAAATAATTATTCACATGAAGTTACTAATAACCAAACTTCATGTTACTCACTTAGATGGATGAAAAGCTCTCTCAAGCTTTGTAAATATGCATCACTTTTCATAACTGAGACCAAAGAAGGAAAAGAACATTACTTACTTTTCATACTTGTCCATGGCACAAACCCACTTACACATGCCTTCAGCTGCAGTGGATGCAGTTCGAATCTTCTCTGGTACAAAGTCTGGGTTGGTTATGTACTTGCTGCGGATGATGGCGATATAAGCTGTTGGGATGTTGTCCTTGTCATAATCATGGAGACTTTGGAGAAACTTCATGTCTCCTAGAAGCTTTTTGGCCGGGCCCCAAAAGTCCTCAATTTTTTTACCGGAGCCCGAGGGGTCAGGCACGCGTTCTGGCTTGATGCCTTTGAGAATGCAGATTGCCTCCATCACCAGTTTGACAGCTGTGGGTGGGCTTTTCATGGACTTCACCACAGTGATATCCTGTACATTAAAAGAACCAAATCTATAGGTTTGCACCTGGCCTTTGAGTCAGATCAGATGTAAGAGTACTATCCTACATTAAAAAAAACATATTGCTCCTTTTACCTGAGGAGTGAGAGTATTCAACGCAGAGAGGGCTGACTCCAGGATTGGCATGGCTACAGCCAGGTCAGCATCACAGTCATCCTTGATGGCCTTGGCAGCCATGGCTTGTTCGTTGGCCACGGCCTCATCCACTTTCACCACCTTCTCTGTCTCAGCCACCTCCACGGATTCATGCTCAATTATAACCATCATCTCATCTACCTCCTTGCTGGCCACACGCAGTTGCGGCTGAAGAGCCTCCAGCTCAACTTGCATAGTGGCCACCTGGTTTGCTGCTGACTCAAGCTTCTCAAGGCCTACCTCATATCGCCGTTTCAGCTTCATTACCTCACTGAGCAAAAGATAGAGAAATTTTACACATGGATGCTGGAATGGAGTGTGCTAGAATCCTGGTTTAATCATGCAGTTGAAGTAATAAAAACACACATCAGATAACAGATAAACAAAAAAATCACAATGTACACAGTGAGTATATCTTAAATCTTACGCTCTTTTTTGTCTTTAGCAGGTCCTTGAAGGTGGAAATGAGTTCCAAGTATGAGGTTGGGGTGACATAGTTGTGGCGCTGCAACTCATTCAAAAAGCGAAGTGATAGTTCTATGGTTGAGGTGTGGAAGCTTTTGCACATGTCGATGCAGCCTTCTCGGGACCTGTCAGTCATCTCAACGTCCTCCAGGAAGCGACAGGCCACTGCCTGCAGGGCATCCTCTGGCCAGGTCTGATAAGGAAGGAAATATGCTGTACTGCAACTATAGTGCCATACTTAATGTGTATTTTAATCTCTGGTGTAATCTCTGCTATGGCTTTCTGGTAATGTCATCAGTTACCACTAAAGGAAGCCTCTACAAAATATTGGGGTGGGATCCATCAACCATAAAGTAAAGTAAAGAATAGTTGCAGATGTTTTGAAGTGGGGTTGTATGAGGTACTGTACTTATCCATAGTCAGTGTATTACCTACTAAAATGGCAGTCGGCACACTCCCAGTTAAAGCAGGAGAAGCAAGCAGGAGTACCGACATGGGAGCTAAGCAATGTACTGCTGTGCACAGCAAAACATATGTTAGCAACCTAAAATTTAAATATCAGTTTAGATATTCACCGCTTAAGCTGGCCGCCAGAAAGTCCTTTCCGATGGGAAACCGAAGTCATTTTATTACTCTATGCTCTCTTCAAAGCCACCAGAATTCTTTGACAAAAACAGTAATTATACCTCGCAATACGGGTGTTGCTGAAATACTGCTGCCTTGATCGGTTGTTATTTGTCAAAGAAGTTTGGTGGCTTTGAATAGAGTGATAGCTTCAGTTCACAATGATTGGCAAGGTACTATAAAAGTGGAGAAAATATTTAAAAAATAGCATGCACTTAAACTGATATGAATTTTTTAGGTGGTCCTTTTTGTAGGTGTCTAAAATATGTTTTCTTGCTGTCCCCTTCGACAGCAGTACATTGCTTAGCTCCTGTGTCTGGAGTCCTACCTGCTTCTCCAAACTGGGGGCGTTCCAACCGCCATCTACTGTAGCTAATACACTGACTATGGATAAGTACCTCATACAACCCCATTTAAAACAGAAACAAACTATCCCTTGAAGGGTTGAAGTAAAAAAAATAGCACACATTTGACTTATCTTTGTCTTAAAATAGGCCCATTCATGCCCTGTGCATTACCATGCATGCACTGCACATTTCTGTTTTGATTGCGATTGTGACTTGTTTTGGTGCAACCAACAGCTCACCAGAAGTCATGCAACGTTCATATACACACCTGAAACCAGTCAATGGTGCAGCAGTTAATGAGGGCCGGGAAACGCCTCAAACGGTTCCTAAATGCATCTCCGATGGGACTCATGGCCAACACCACATGCAGCTGTGTGCGACAGCGCTCCAAAAACATGTTGAAAAGGGATAGGGGGCTGCCATCCGTCTGCTTGTCACGGTCACGTTGCCGGTCCAACACGCGCATTCGCTCACAGATTTCCTGCTTCTCATCAACTGCAAACAGGTTAGGCACCTGAAAACAACCCGTAGATAACAGAATGGTCTGTGTTTGGGTACTGGATTTGTAAAATATCTATACACATCTACTGTATTCAAATAACCATGTGTTTATCCAGCTCTCAATCTATCCATAGTAATCATTACTTCATCCAAACCTTTAATCACTTCCCATCAGTTTGTTTGTTATCTACCTCAACTCATCCATCAATCCACCTACAGTATCTATTTTACCTCACCAGTGTTGAGCAGGTTGCCAATATCTTCTAGGAATGACTCCATTTTGATTTGAGTGTCTGTGAAGAGGAAAACACCATGTGCTTCACCCTGTGTGGACTTCCTCATGATAATCTTCAGGTCATCATGCCATTCGGTGGTTCCGTAGGTCTTGGAGATTTCCACCTGGAAAAGTTCTGCCTCTGCCATGTAGGCAGCCAACCGGGTGAGAGACTGGCGGCCGCTCCCGCCCACGCCGACCAGCAGGGCGTGACCACTTGGCTGCTTGAGGATGCGGGAAATGCGGCACACATGCTCAATGGCAAAGCGGAAGAGCACCAGATTCATAGGCGCTTTGCTGATGTTGTTGTACTCCTCCAGGTGTGACTCCACCACCTGTCGGAGCTGGTCAAGGTTGTGCACCTCGCGGTAGCTGCGGTCCTCGCCCTTAGGGTCGTGAAAGTCGCAGAACATGAGGCTGCGCAGGTCATCCTCAGTGACCTTGCCGTCTTTGTCCTGGTTCAGATGCTGGAACAGCTGATGGAAGTCTTCCTTCATGTGACTCTGAGACACCACCTGTAAATGGCCTATGAGCCAGGACCGATCTGTGTCCTGAACCAGTCGATCATAGTATACCCTCAGAACCTGAGGACCAATGAGGCAAAGAAAGTGTGAAAGACTGATTAGCGATAGAAATCTTTGAAGAGAAGATAACACAGGGGAGTTTAAAGGCTATACCACAGGCTAAGTTGGATTGACGGTAGTCTCGCTTTGCTATTTTTTTTTTTATTGAAGTTTTTACAAAATACATGTTATCATACGTTTTACAAAATACATGTTATCACACATTAGAGAGCAAAAATAAAGCCACCAATCAGCAAATTACAAAACATGACATAGCTTACATTATAAAGTGCAAATAGTAGTTAAAGTGCATGTGTTAAAGTGCAAAGAACAGACTAAAGTGCAAAAGAGTACAAAGCATTACAGATTAATAATGTCCCAAGGCAGGATTTTTTGTCCAGAGCTTTTCTTCTTCTCAGCTCAGTGAGCACTTGCTTACAAACGTTATCACTGGTTATGACAGTCTGTTGTATAGTCATACAGCACCTGGTCCTCCATAGTTTTAAACACACTATAAACTATACTATCTCGCTTTGCCAGACCCTCCTCTAAAGCATGCTGGAGGAGAGTCTGGCTACTCCACAAAGCATTTGGGGATGGGAGGAAAACATGCTCTGGTTTATTGGCATTTCTTTAAACCAGTCACAATCATCTTGGGCGGTGCTAAGCACTGGAGAAAAGCTGCGGTGCCGCTGAAAAATAGGCTCGGAAGATTGGAGATCTGAGAAAAGGTTAACCAGAGTACTCATATATCGACCGGAGTTTAAAATACCAACACAAAGAAAGCCCAAGGCGACGGATATCCGGCTTAAAGTCCATGTTGCAGGTTTAATTTTGCAACGAATTTGTGCAATTTGCTTGTTGGTACTAAATATTTGAACTGTTATCCGTTGTATTTGATGGTGTTGGATATTGCAAAATTGAATATATTACGAAAATTAGGCGCAATTTTACAGTGTTTCATTTTCCCCCCACAATGCATTGTATGACGTCATATTGGGGAGATAACAGAGCAGCCTGCGTTGTATTTACCACTGGTCTGGCCTAATGTGGCTTCTGGTCTTTTAATATTAACAGTCTATGGTCTCGACCGAGTCCATGTGACTTTATTATATTTATAATAATAATGGAGAGAAAGTGAAACACAGCGTAGACGGGGATGTTGTTCGGCTTTTCGTAATTATTCGGCTGCTGGCCTTTACTGCTCTTCCACATCCCAGTCAGTCACCGTAGTTCTAGTGCTAGGCTGAGACTTCGCTCCCCAACGTGACGTCATTGCCAAATTGACTTCATAAACCCGCGAACACCAAAAATGACCAAAAACTAACTTTTAACACTATTTGGAGATTTTTTAAAATGATATAGATATCTTGAGTGTTTTTTGTACCCAATAATCAACAGTGGTGGTTAACCTGCAACATGGGCTTTAAATGAGTGAAATCTGGCGGATTTTCCGGCGGCAATGGAGTGTGGAGCAAGTGGAACATTAAGGATACGGACATGAATTAAGTATATGGACTAGCTTGACGGCAGCAAGTGTTTCAGTCGAGTCACCACATGTGGATTCCAAGTCAAGTCTCAAGTCCCCAGTGTTCGAGTTTGAGTCCAAGTCCAACTCGGCAAAGAAGAGTCCGAGTCGAGTCTGAATTGAGTCACCATTACCTGAGTCGAGTCACAAGTCCAGGGCTCAAGTACTCCACCACTGCCTATTACACAGAAAAGTAGTCCAAAACTTCATTCATCTTCCGAGTCCTATTACCCGAATGCTCAAGTATGATTTCATAAATCCTTGAATCCAAGTACAAGTCATCAGTGCGCGAGTCCAAGTCAAGTCACGAGTCCAGAGACTCGTGACTCGTTTAATCCGTCACTGACTGCAGCTATATCGTTTTTTTTTTACTTTTTGTATTTCATGATATTTTATCCGCATGTTAAGGTTACTTTAGTTACAGTAACTAAATATGTTTGTATGTTACTTTAGTTACTGTAACTAAAGTAACATACAAACGTATTTTCCACAGTTTTTTGTTTACAAGTTCTTGTTTACAACATTACCTCATGAACCCAGAGCCGTTTGATGACAGATGGTTCATTTGCAGTCTCTGGCCGTGACAGGCAGATGCCCTGGATGACCCGGGAGACATCCCGCAGATTGAACAAGTAATGGGACTTTGTGGGGGTTGGTAAAAGGTTCTTGGTAGCCTCCTGGTACACTGACATGGTACTTTTAACAATCTGAGAGGTCAGAGGTGCAAAAGGCTTGGGGAAAGAAAACCTGTGGATGGAATGGTTGATTAATTGTTGAGATCCCATTAAGATTTTTCCCAACAGTTTAGTTAGGAAATTGAATAATTCATTGTTGTAATATTTTATTTTATTTTGTTAAAGATTCAGTAGGTAACATTCATAAAATATGTTTTTGTGATATTTGTTGAAATTGTCACTATATCATGACAGTTGTACATGAAACATGTTCCTCTTTTCTCTCCTAATGGCATTTGGAAGTTTCCACTGCGCCTGAAGGAAAACAGTTTGACAGTTTGCTCAGAGTTCACAAGCAGTCATTGACACTGCGTGAGAGACTCCTCGGCTCTAGTAGGTTGTTTTCCTCATGCCATTAGGAGCACCATTAGGAGGCAAACGAACCATTAGGAGGCAAAGGAACGTTATTTTTTTTTCTACAGATTTATGTCAGGATAAAGTGACAGTTTCAGCATATATGACCAAAAGTTATTTTTTTATAAAAGTTACCAATTGTAGCTTTAACTAAACACTTATAAAATGAAAACATAAAATATTCTTTTATCACTAGCATTAACAATGTATTTCCATAGAAAGTTAATTATTTACAATTTATTCTGTTGCTTAAAGTGGTGGGACACTACCCGAGGATTTCAAAACATTGTAGGTTAAATGGGTCAAACTGCTAGAGTAGATCAGTGGATCATGTAAAAGGTTTAACTATGAAGATTTCTAAACTGATTCCTAAAAATTGGGGGATTTTGGGAATAGGCATCTTACAAAAATATCCATGCTACGTAGTTACCGTATGTTGAAATGCCAGTCTGAGATCCTGGAGAAGATTGTATACATGGTCTTCTCATCAAAATCATTAATGGTAATCATGTTGAAGTGCCGCAGGTACCGAGGTGTGATGGGGTTCCTCCCTCCACCTAAACAAGCAGGACAAAAAAGAAGAAAAACTGTCATCTTTGACAGAGATAACACTTCTGATAGGTATGGTTCAACTGAGTGCTTATAAGCTAAAGATACTTTGTCACACTGGTGGACAGTAAAGCACTTTCTGTTCCAGTTATTACTGTTTCAGAGCACAAATGTATTAAAAGATGGCCTAACAACCATAGCTATAGTCACACATGACATACACATGATCCATTTTCAAATTTTTCTTGATCTAAAGTTTGTACCCCTACTGATATAGCACACATGAACAGGGGAAGCAGTTATGTCTCAGGGTGTCAACAACTTGCACAACTCCTCATGACCAGGCAATCTGAGTCAATCGAGTCAACTCAGAATCTGAGGGGATGTTTTCGGTGGAGTGCTTACAGTCAACAGTTACTGCTAGCTTTGTAGTTTGGTGATGTTTGAGATACAGTTAACATTAGCGCATTTACATGTACATTGATGTATTAGCCTACTAATATCACAAACACAGTAAGGTAAGTAAGGCAGTTTAAGTCTATTTTCTCTATAATCACGGAGGAGGTTTAATATAATTCAGAATACTTGAGGGCTCCTCCCTTGTTTTCCTGGTGTGGGTTTAGTGGTTTCCTTGGACAGACTGGGCAGCAACTTAGAACGTCTAAACAACTGTCAGCACAGGTATCAGGAGCAAATGCTGTGTGGGCACTTGAGTGAGGCACCCATGGTCCCTCTCTTGCAGCTGTCGCAACCAGCTGCCTCAGTGAACAGAGACGATTTTGTGTTTACAATGGTAATGGAGGTGGAGGTGGTAAACACTTGCACCTTAAGGAAGTGAGGAACTCCACAAAACAGCAGCTAGTTTGTGACACTGACTCAACAGCACTTCAGCAGCCGTTTAGCGGCAGAGGGGAGAAAAGTATTCACTTAACGATCTTGTTATGCTGCTAGTGTGGTTATTGCTGTAACAATACGCTTCTAATTATCTTTAGGGTACCACAGCTACTCACCAGGTGGTCCCATGGCACACATGACCTGGATATCCACCAGACTGATCATGGAGCAGTCCTTCAAGTCATACCAGTTCCAGTGGTCCAGCCACTGGCGCAGCAGCTCCACAGGGGGCTGGGCACCATAAACCTCCCGGGCTGGCATGTTCACATCATCTACAAATATTACCTGATGAGATATAACATTACTTGAAATAAAATGAAATACGGATAAAACCACATGTACTTGATATTTAAAACTACACTTTTTTGTTTGTTTAGATGAAACATTTTTAAAGATGCGTTTCAAAATAAAATATTATAAAAAGACTACAAATCTTTACAATTGCCAACATTTTAGGGACTCACTTCACTGATGGGAAACATATAAACAAGTAACAAGCTACATAAAATATCATATGAGCATAATAAAAAGGCTGTACCATTTTCTTTCCCAAAGGGGGGCCAAACAGTCCTTTGCGTCGCTTATCTAGCTTGGACATAATAATGTTTTGGGTCTGGGCAGCTGTGGTCTGGGCTGAAAAGTTGATAAATAATGGACAGTAGACATCCTTCTGCAGCCGATTCAATAGAAAGTCCTGAGCAACAGATAATGGAAATATAAACACAGATTATCATCAAATCTCATTGTATGGAAATCATTACCGTAAATATCTACAAGCGTACAACACAATAATACAAAATGACAATGAACTATAAGAGCTATTATCTGGAAAAGTGACATTTTAAAAAATAGGTACTGTTTGACAAACAACGGGATAACTACATTGTTTGTTAATGGTTTACTAATGAAGTGTACAAATCTGTTGAGGTACATGTGAATTGGATATTCAGATCACCTAAAGTGACTTATGAAGAGCTGTGAATGTCATGAATTTAATTCAGCAAATAAATGTAATAAATGTACTAACTGGGTTGATAATTGCATGCTTTAAAAAAGTGCTCATTTGTTTGAAAATGTTTGATCCTGAAAAATGGTTGTGATAAGCTTTGTAATCTAATTAAATGTGGCATTTAGTGAGTATTTCATTTGATAAAAATTGGATCACAGTTAAACCATAAAAATGACTTTGAAATGAAGTAGGGAATTAGTTGCACTCTCAGGACACAATCTAAAGTAATGTTCTGCAGGTCAAAAGGGTAAAATCAATGAATTTTTGATTTTGGATGAGGGTTTACCAAAGGGCGTTTTACTAAAAGCTAAAACAGGCTTTCAAGAAAGGCCATTTCGATAAAATGCCCTTTAGGACAAATGGTCTTCCCTGTTTAAATGAACAGGTCAGAACATAGGTGAAAAAGTAGTTGTGGATGATCTGTATTTATTAGGATATAATCTATTTTCATGGTACTTTTATTAGGTATTGTGTGTTCAGAACACATGCTCTAGCTTCCCCTTTGCCCATGTGTGGAAACATGCACACAGTGCTATTACACATGCTTGTAAAATCATGTGAGTACTGACCTATATAATTACAGGGGATTTTTGTGATGTGAATGATCACAGGTTGCAGCCAAGATGCATCATCATCCTCTTATCTAAATTATAAACCAGTGGCACAGCTTCTCCTGTCCTCTCTGTCTCACTCCAGGTGAAGAAGGCTTGTGTACAGCTGTCTGATTGTACTAGTGCTGGCACCATGCAAGTCATTCTATTATGGTCTGAGTCCTGTTGCTCTATCAGTCCTGACAGATTTTGGCTTCAGCCATGGTCTGCTTGTTGCGGCATGGGATAGAGCTGCTCCACCACGCAGACAGGCAAGAAGTGAAGAAAAAGGCAGGCTCCCCAGTGATATGATCTCTATTCACCAAGTTTGAGCACACTAATGGATGAACTAATAAAGCAAAGGGAAGGAAGGGGGATTAGTCCTTGATATAAATAGCTGAAGGTCTTCTGAGAGAAACTCAGTATTTCTCCAAGGTGGCGGTTTCACACCTGGTGTCTGTGGCTGTCTGGCCTCCAAATGATTTGTATGTTCAGGGCACTTACTCCAGTTTCCCAAGGCTGGAGCTGGGGCTCTCACAGACAGTTCTCCAACTCGTCAAATACTAACACTTTGTCATGGCCCTAGGCGTCTGATACCAATGCACAAGGCTCTCATGCAATAAAATGTATTGCGCGGCCTGACAGACAACAACAGAGAATCTCAGATTACGACACACTGAGGGAGTGTGACTTCATTCACTGCACAGGACGCCTTTACTCCACATATCGTTACATAGCAAAAATATGTTAACTTTTCTAATTGTTATTGTTTTGAGTACAGTCCCTTTAAAAAGGGTGTCTATAGGTATCACCAATTCTGTGTATTACATTTTAAGACTTTGGCAATTTCAAACTAGCCAGGCAGAGACACAGGCAAATGTACAACTTGTATTCCACTGTAAACAAAGTAAATTGAAGTGGACCATAGTAACATATGCGTATTACCCGTATCGTAGGCAATGTTTTGATTAATGGCTCCGAGTTTTGTTGGTATCTTGTGCACATGCACAAGGACTCACATGCATTAAAATGCAGATGGCTTCATTTCCATTCCTGCCGATGGTTTAATGCTATTCCATTGATCCAGTTTGTAGTGGTGGAGGAGTTGTGTGATCCGCTGGACAGAGATGGCGGCTTAAAGTGTAGCTCCTGGCCCATCCCTGCCAAATAGTTGTCTTATATGGTTCCAACTCCAATATTCTACTACTGTGTGCTTGTCAGAGGGAAGAATGGCAAACAAGAGCAAAGCACAATGCAGTGATACTGATGCCATTGCTGAGGCACTGCTGGAGAAACCGAAAAGCTACTTCAAACCACGTTTCTCTCAAATTCAACATGTGAGAAACAACAATGACAAGACGCTAACTGCTATTCATGCTCAACTAGCATCTCTGGCTGCAAGTCTTGGCTCTATCAGCTCTGACGTGAACGAACTAAAAACTACCGTGGAAAGCAACTCATGTATCCTTGACAGCCATGGTCACGCTTTTCAAGAGATGGAGGCAAAGCTAGCAGACATGGAGGACAGAAACCAAAGATGCAATATCTGCATCGTTGGGCTCAAGGAGAGGCTGGAAGGCTCTAATGCTATTTAGTATCTCTCGGGCTCCCTGCTTAAGTGGTTCCGGGATTTATCAGATGTTCAGATTGAGATTATCACCGAATTTACAGTGATAGCCCAAAGTAGAACGCCACTACTAATCGCACGTTGATTTTCAACGTGCTTCGCTACACAACCAGGCAGGCAATTTGACAGGTTGCATGTAAATTTCTCCCCAGACTACAGTAACTTACATGGTCAAATGACCCCAAGCTTTCTATCAAACCATGGATTGAGCACATGTCAAGGGTCTGGATTTTTTCCTGGTTTACAAACCATGAAGATCCAGGAGCGCGCTTAGTTTAGAGCTCTCACCTCGGCCGAGGATGCTGAGGACTATGTGAACCAGGCTGTTTCCCATCCTCCTACGCTTCAGGTTCTGTCACAGAGGGCGCCATGAAGGAGGATAAGGATTTAAACAACTGCCTGATGAACATGGACCCTTGGTTTGTCTTGTTCTCTTAATGCGTACTGGTTTTATTTCACTGTTATCTAATATGATTACAGAGACTGTGATCTACAGCCTACCCTCCACAGGCTAGCTGGACCACTGCCACTAATTTAGTGTGCAAACAATTGCTGTTGCAACCAGGTAATTATGGGCTAGCGTTCCCTTTTGCTACCCCATAGCCAGTCTTGGTCATATACGAGTGTTAGCCTTTCTGGCTATGTTTCTCTTGCTCTCCATTTTGTATCACTATCTCGTATGTTTTTGTTCTTGCTTGTTTACATGTTTTGTGTATTGAGGGACTTAACTTTGGATTTAAAGAAGTGAAAGGCTGTAGCAACTTTTCCACATGTACTTTCATTTAGAACGCTGCTTTTTTGATAATGGGTGATCTTGTATTTTTAGTTTGGAACTGTGGTGGACTGAATGCCCCACACAAGCGAGCCAGCACCCTGGCCTTACTAAAAAAGAGGAATGTTGACATTGCATTACTACAGGAGACACTACATGCTACATGCTGATACTGGCCATTTAGCCAATAGATTTTATCATGCAATTGCATCCTCTTCAGCAAGCTCAAAAACAAAATGCGTGGCCATTGTTGTCAGACGGATTCTTCCGCTTAAAGTTTTGTCCTCTATGGCAAAATTGGTGTTTTCATAGTCAGAGGAAGAAACAGGATGGTGTCCTCTCAGTTCCCAACTTTAAACATTATCTTTGGTCCTTTGTGTTAAGGCCCCTCCTTACCTGGTTTAGCCCAGATATGTCTGTTTACTGGCGTGCCTTAGAAAATGCAATGACAGAGCCTTGGTCATTCCATGATGTTCTTTTTGCCAATATCTCTAACAAACAGCTACACTTTGGCCCCATTATCTCTCAACTTATCAAAACATGAAGATTGGCTGAAACATACTGCCATTATTCAACAATACAGCACTCCTGATTGGTGGGAGGCCTATAACAGCACCACAATTGGAACAGATAGGGGTTCATTGGCAAAAAGACATTTTTAGCGAGGTTGGCTTGTTACCTTTTCTAACTTACAAAACACATCCAATCTACCACGTTCCTCTTTTTCCTTTACCTTCAATTAAGATCAGCACTCAAGGCATACGGTGTCCCCTGGCAGAGGTCTTTACCCATCCATCCTATCCTGAAGTTTTTACTATGCAGCCAAAAACCTGTGGTATTGTCTTGTGGCTTTATCAGTTCTTGGTGATAGCAGGCCGCTTTGGCCTTTCTATTGAGAAGCTCTGGGCATGCAATTGCCCAGGTCTGAGTATCGATCTTGACTGACAGGATGTATGATCCAACATTCCAGAAGTATCACGCAATCCAGACCATCAGCAGTTACACTACAATTTTATTCATAGGACATATCTCACCCCTGTGAAAGTGCATCACATGACACTATTTATGCACTTTCTACATATCTTCACATGAGCTGAGATTGCTCTCCTGTTGGTCAGTTCTGGAACAATAATGCGTCCAAAATATCTGCCCTGATTAATGATATTGTACCTGTTATTGTTTTGATTCTGAATCATATGTCAGCCCTTCAGCTCTCTAAAACTCAAACGTGCTGTTTTTGCTGGACTTACAGTGGCCAAGAAAATGACTGCAACCCGTTGAAAACCACTGCATGACTTGTCTATTCATACATGGACCCTTTTCTTTTTGGATGTCATATATATGGAGCTCTAAACGGCTCGCTTAAATGGAGGAATCCAGGCCGGTCCAGCTAACTTTCAGATTTTTAAATTTAATTTAATTTATTTGATTTATTTATTTGCTTATGACAACACATTAATCAACATTTCTGTATATGCACCAGTGTTAGCCAATTGGCTATTTTTCAACTGTAGTCCTACCTAGCATGCATGTCTTTATGGTGGGAAGAAACCCACGCAAACACAGGGAGAAAATACAAACTCTGCACAGAAAGGCCCGGAACAACCTGGATTCAAACCAAGAACTTTCTTGCTGTGAGGCAGAAGGGCTAACCACTTAGCCATCGTGCTGCCCCATTACATGGTTGAAGTTGAACGGTGATAGCATGTGGTTATGAGTTGCTGATCAGGATTGGGAAATCAACTTGACAGTTTTATTTTTCTGTTTGGTCAAGTAACTACTGCTAATAAAATCTGCTGGAGATGGTGGTGCATCTGAATCATTCTTACCTCAAATTCCTTTCTGCTCAATGCAAAATACCTTTTCCAATTGTTAAATTAATAAAAAAAAAAAAAAAAAAAAAACATATGGCAAACAACTCACTGTAATGTAGACACTCTTGCCAGTACCAGTGGGGCCAATGAATATAGTGGGCTTCTGGTGGGTGACGAGGAGCTCCATTAGTGCCGTGTAGCGTACCGTGTTCTCAGTGGGCACAATGATCTCATTGAACTGCATGTCTTTGCATAGTGGGGGAGAGGACTTTAGCTCATCTGTCCACAGCTCCCACCTGCCCGGGCCCTAAAGAGTATTTATTTAAAAAAAGAAAAAATAGGTTAAGAGATATTTAAGACCATTTTGCCCCCACTCAACCAAAATATCCAAGGGGACAACCTAATATTGGACATATAATATCTAGTCTTATACTGTTGGTAAAAACATATGACAACACGGAGCACACACAATTTGTCTATCTTGTCAGACTTAAACAGTACAGATGTTTGTACATTAAAGTTCTCTAATTTTATGCAACCCTTCCCTTGTGTTCAGAATTGACTTATTGATTTATATAGCCTACAAATATAGCAATAGTCAAATGCATATAGTCCATGGGCCAGACCACATAAAATATAATAATATATGATGTAATAATAGCAGACTTCTTTGTTACTATAAAACCATACCAGCTCTCTTTCTCTTTTTTAAGATAAAATTTACAAGTTCTTAAACAATGAGCAGATGTGAAACTTTTCTGTCACAATTATCTGAGCCCAAACTATCTTGTATGTAATATACCCATGACAGTTACTAATATACATTGTGAATTAACTACAAAAATGTCAAACAGTTCAGATGAACCATACATTTCTTAGTCTCTTAAAACCTTTGTACATTTGAATTGTTTTCTATGAACACCTTTTTTTAAACAAAGAAGATTTATAAAGAAGAATATCTCAGATCCACTTAATGCAGAAACTGTGTGGTTGATAACATTGTATAAAACATGTACTGGCAGCAAATTCCAGGCAGGTAGAGCCATGGAAAAGAGATAGAAGCACAAACATATAAAGGTCACACAAATAGAAAAAATTGAGTGTCCTTCTTTCCCTACCGTCTGAGGAAAAGAAAGAAATATACAGGTATGTCATTCTTCTATTACACAAGTGCTTGATTTAGAATGTAGAGGGGGCTGTCTCGTGTCTTTGTTGTCAGTTATTGTAGTAATGATGGTGCAAACAAAACTACTTTATAGTATAACTATTTCTATTCTTTACTGTGACAGAAAAATGTTTGGTTTTGGTGCCATTCTTAACTACTAATATGTAAACCACAAAGTAAAAACAAAAAGAAGATCAGAAGCAGCCCTACCTCTTTAATAAAGCGATATTGGTAGATAGTTCCGTCACTGGGCAGAGGCACTGTGAGCTGTTTAGGTGGCGCTTTGACACTGGCTAGAATGCCGTGGCAGGTACGGGTATCATCACTTAAAGGACCGTCCAGTACCTCCCTGACCACAGCATCAAACTTTACCTGGCCTGAATCGTCACAGCTAGCACCCACTGACCACACCAGGCAGAACACAAAGATGCCCTGTGTAAAAGGAAAGGACAACCATCACTTTTTAAAATGATTATTTGTATATATAATGGGTATCAATTAGTACATGGTGGCAATGGTGAAAAAATCCCTCAATTCCCACAGCTAAATGCTAGACCTTTAAAATCTTACTTAAATTCACAAACGCATTTTTCATAATGTTATTTTGTTATTTTTCTATGGTACTTATTTGTTAAACCCAAAATGTACAAAAACATGTTGTTTGTAGGGAAAAAAATATATGTAAAGATGTAAATAGATAAACACACACTAAAACAAAAGTCAAACATCAAAAATCCCTGAGCAGAGATAGGATTTGCAGTCAAAAATCTTATTGGCAAGGTTTGCAATGATTGAACTAATTAAAATGTACATGTAAATGTCTCAGCCAATCACTTCATAAGGCAAACAACTGAATCCACAAAGGAGAGATGTCTTTGTTGGGGAAAAACAGCAGGAATAGTGAAGGAATTGGAAATGGCCTATCATGAGGCTGCTAAGCCTCATGATAGCTCATGCTGTTAAAAGGCTGATTAATTCAACACTTTGATAATGACTGGCTGAGAAAGATGGGAGAGAAGGTTGAAAGGCATTCATCAGTGCAGCATGCCACAGGGGGATAATAGCAGTGCTTTCAAAAGACAGGATTCAGAGGCAAAAAAATAAATTGGAACTCAGGCAGGGGGCAGAGGAAAGGGCTCATCTGCTGAAACTTTTCCACTCTTTGTGTTTACTGTTTGCTCAAAGAAATCATTTTTTGGATGTGTGTTTATTGAGCAATGCAACGGATACCACAATGGCCAATGCCAAAGTTCCTTTTTTTGTTTTGTTTTTCAGTTGTTTTGATGTAAGAATGCAGAGGTAACAGCAGTCTGACTTAAGCCAAAAATAACATAATAAAGCTACACATAATAGGGATGCATCCAATTTTTTCTTTCAAATATTAGTACTAATACGACAATTTCATGAAATTTGTAAGAGCATTGGCTTGTGAATTAGGCATTCTCACAATTTGGGAACTAGTGAGTGGGAAAAATTGAAGTTAGGAAAGGTCCTAACTTCTATATGAGGTAAGGATAGAATTGGCGTTATTGGTCTGTCAGCCTGTTGCAATGATAGCCTGTGTTGGGTAATGCATGGCCATTGTCCCCTGTAATTTTGCAGTGTATCTGGCACCATTGACTCTTGTAAGTCCCCATCATGATAGAGAGCTGCCTTCTTTCACTGACTTCCTGTTTTCTCTTGCCATTCAGCCTAGCAAACCAGTGATTTTACTCAATTATGTATTGTTTTGCCCCCAACATGTATTTCTGCTTCCACAAGCAAAACATAGAATGTCGATAACAGACAAAACTAAACTTGACAGTGCCATTTGCAATTGTATCACACATATTCTCAATTTGTGACCTAAGAATAGTACAATGCGTCATTGAAGCCAGGGATGACTGTAAAGTAATTGTTTAATATAAACATCTGACTTTGTAAAATTATTGATATGACAGAAAATGAGGAAAAGCATAATAGGTCCCCTTAAAAGATGAAATGTGAAGTGACACATAAGTTTGTTCTTGGAGGTCTTAAATGTCGACTTGGCGTTTTTTAAGCTCTTGGTGGTGTGGTTTGACTGTTTTTTTGTACAGTGAAGTATCATATCGACTAATTTGGCAAAAAGAAAGTTGTATGTTGCATTTAAGGCATAGTTGTGTTAAGACTAGTGAGAGTGGGAAGTGATTATTGTATGTGGTGGAGTGCTTCCAGGACACAGACCTGCACTGTAAAACCTTTGTGTAGAATTGTGGGTCTCAATATTGCTGTCCAATAAAAAATAATGGTTGTTTTATGATGCTGTAGCCACTTGTGGGTTTACATATTCAATTAATAGCTTACTTTTGTTATTTGATACTATAATAATAATAATAGCTATGCTATATATATATATAGCAGTAGTAGTAGTATACAATTAGTTTTCAGCAGTAGTAGTCCATAAGATTCATCAGGGACTTGTAGTGGATGTGTAGACACACCTCAAAAACCAGGTGATGTCAAATATCTTTTTGTAGTTCATGACTGTTGTCTTGATCTTTTTGCTTTTTGGTCAAAAAAAATGAAAAATAAGCTCATCCATGGTTAAGCATTGGTCCATAAGATTCATCAGGGACTTTGTACTGCATTGACTGTGGCATCCAGATGTTGGGGACCATGTAGATCTGCCACAGCGAAAGCAAAAACAAACAACACACATTAAAACTCCAACAGAAGTGATGTCAGAATATACTACAGGACTCAAGTCAATAAAAATGTAGTTTAGTTGACTGTTGTCTGAAACTGAAAAATAATATATTTGTATTTTTGCATTTTTGTAGATAAAAAATCCCTTTGAGTAAAAAGTGGGTGTGTGCCGCATATGTGATAAGCTAGACAAGAAACTATTTCCTAAGGATGGTTCCCATAGCAAGTCCTTAAGGTGGCCTTTTAGAATGAGCAGAGATGTGAAGGCAGGCTGGCAAGAAATGTGCAGATATGATAGGAGAGGAAAAAAGAAAAGTAATGTTTTAAGATAGTATATGAAGGGAGAAATAACTTAGAGAATAACTTTCATAGACAATGAGAGTAAGAGATGAACAATGAAGAGAAAAAAAGGCAACAGTGATGATCCTGCATAATGAGAGGAGTTCTTTGTATTCTGCATTCAGCCTACTAAAAGACTGGCTATAGAGAATCACAAATACAATTCTGCATAATAAAAAAGTAGAGCCAGGGAGATGCAAAGGTATTCTCTCAAGGCATCTATGTATTGCAGTCAAGCCTTTGTTACTGCCTATAACAAATAACCCTATGGACAAGTATAATTACAAAAAAAATACATTGTTATATAGCCTACAGCAAAATATCTTTTGACTGCATTTATTTAATAGTCTATGCTGGATATTTCCTTTGAAACACCTGCAAAAATACCTGGGGGCGGGATAGCATGTACACGCCAAGTGGTATGCCCTCCTGGTGAATGTCATCAGTGGCTTGTAAAAAGAAGTAGATGGTGACACTACAGGCTTAGCACGTGGCTGTCTGCCCTTAACCCGAGCCAACAGCAGAGGTAGCAGTGAATATAACTGTACTGCAAAGGTAACTGCATATTCCAAAATCAGAGAAAATTGAGGAAATTTAACTAAATTAAATTCATCTATTGCCAATTTGCATGTTACATTGTCTCAGTTGGGTATGAAAGGAGATAAAACAGCGGAAAAAAAGGCTGGATAGTAAGTCCTGGAATGGCTAAATGCATTAAAATATATTTAAATAACAGTCAATCAAAAAAAAGCAGTAAGTGAACTAACTGACTTTTAAATTGAGTACTTCCTTGTGACTGTCTGAGCTTAATAACATTCATTACACCCATCTGACACTTTCATGAAGATTAAGCAGACTAAATGTGATCTGAAAATACTGAGTCAAGGATGTAATCAATAAAACCCACAAATAGTTTATACAGTTTATTTCTTTTTTGACAAACTCTGCAATGTTTGGGTAGAGCAGACAGCACCAGGGTATGGCCACTGAGATGAATACTAGAGAGTATGTGTAATGAAGACAGGCATGAAGGGCATCATGAGCAAAAGCTTTTGTGTAATTGAGATGATGTGGAAGGAATGATGGAATATATTCCAAAATATGGTCATAACCAGTGCTGCACAATGTTACGGTAAGAAAACTAAATCTGTGTACACAAATTGTACCTTTCTAAATAACAACAGTAAGGGATCCTTCTTTTCTCAACTATAGAATGGAAACTGCAACAAAATGTAAAAGCAGGATACGCTATCATGAAACCCTTAATCAAAGTAAAGGTGCTTCTCACCGTGGCTGGCGATGCCACCTCCAGGTCCATGGGCTCAAAGATAAGGCTCATTTGTGGTGACATCTGAATGATCTCACCGCTCATCAGACACAGCTTCTTGTTGTCGTCGAGTACTGTGTTCATGTTCTCAATCCACACGGCATCCACTGGGCCGTCAAAGATAAGCCACTTTCTGTCAGGGCTCTGAGAGAAGACAGAAATAGGATTTCTTACACCTCAGCATATATAGCACAATTAAAAAAAGAAAGGTCACAAGTGATTCCAATATAGTTCACACTAGTGGCCTTTGACAGATGGAAGGGACATATGGATGGAAGGAGGCAAAAACAGTCAGATGGGTGGATGGATGGATGATTAGAGAAAGTTTGAAAGTTTTTGCAAAGCGCGCACACTATGCTTGTTACACACACAGGGAAGTGCAGCAGCACACATACATGCAAAAGATTACAAAGAAAAATATTATGGTTCAAATCCGCTATCGTAATAGCAATGCACCAAGGTACAAAACGCGCCTGTTTTTTAAAGGGAATGGGAGATGACACTCTAGTTGGTTTATTGCATGTTACGCCCAAAACACACCTATGAATTAATGAAGACACCAAGTACAACCCTTTTGAACCATGTGCCCGGCGCACAGACCCTTTTTTCCACCGTCAAACTAGCAAAAGTGGATTTGGACACGCCCTAAACGCACCTGCGCCATGCGCTTCACACTTCACCGGGGATTAGATTGTTAAAATAGGGCCCATAGATAGATAGATAGACAGATAGATAGATAAGCCTTTTTTTGCCCCCTGCAGTGCTAAAATTTAGAGTTTAGAAGAAGAGCTTAAAAGTGCAGGAAAAAGCTCCTGTTCTACCACTTGGTTTATGAAGAAAGTGCCTGTATCCTTCACTCATATGCATACACTGTCTTTATTCCTCACTAACAGAAAACCCTGTGCATATTTTCAGGGTCATGAAAGAACTGTTGTTGGTCTACATTATAATCTAAGCGAAGAATGTTTGCTAAATGAATGAAATTAACACCTACACTGTCATAATGGAGTTTGACAACAAGCTTCAATTCTCCAGTTAAATGGGCTGGCAAGAGCTGTGCTTTAAATTGATTTGTTGTAATATAAACAAATGGAAGATGCCTGGACTGTGGCCATCTGGTGCTTGTGAAGAAAGTGAGTATACTGTAATGTAATGATCTGACAGAGAGAGAAAGAGCTTGGCACTGGGGGGGAAAAATCACATTATGTATGCAGAGACTTTTATACACTACACTGCTGCTGACTCCAGATTAGCACACAAAATTAGTTTAGTAAAATGTGATGCAGAAAAAAGAGAGGAAAATTACTTTTCTTAAACTGAATTAAAACAAGTCTTGTTCTAGTTTTCTATTTTCATCAGTATACTGCCTCAACTGTCATAACCCCCTCACACTCCTTATTCAATGACAAAAAAACAAACAATTTGTAAAATGACAACTTTATATGCCGAGCCAATTTTTGAAATGACACTTTCATTTGGAAACAATTTGAGAATAGGGCAAACAAATGATTTTCCATTATGGCATGCCTCCATGCACTGCCATCTGTACATTGTCTGCCCATGTGTCTAGTGTGTAGACATGAATGAAAGAGCATAATTAAAGATCTAAATTTAACAAGACAGCAGAATGTGTCTTTTGTTTACCCTGTCACTGCAGCCTCTCTCTATACCAGCTTGAAATCAATTGGAATGTCATGCCTATTGTACAATGATCCATCCGGAACTCTGAGACTCAGGAGATGATAATACAACTAAGTCTGATCTTCTTGTTTCACAGCTCCATATTACACCTCTGGCCACATCCGAATATGCCAAAAGTGCAATATGCTTTAAGGACTTAACCTGTAGGAAGAAGTTATGAAACAATAACATAGCATTTGGTAGCCTTAATGTATATTTTGAGCAGACATTGTTTACGTCTCTCCTACAAGCGCATCAGTCAAGACTGTTCTGAAACCATTTATTGTGGAATAAAGTTTCAGGTCAACAGTTTTGAACGTAATAAATGTCTGTGACATCTCATTTCATCTTAAATTTGGATGAAAAATACTTTTACAAAAGCCTTAATCAAACTCATTTTAGGCTCCATTAGCAGACATGAAGCCATTGTCCCGTCTGTTTATTTTTTACTTGATAGTGACTACAAACAGTATAGTATTTGGCTGTGCTGTGCATGACCAAAATATTGTATCTCAGAGTAGCTCGGTGTGTATTTGTGGCAGCCTGTAGTTTTCCAGGCACAGACTCAATCAATGAGCTTGAGAAATTAAATCACTCTGTGAGGATTTCAATAGTAGGCATCTTCCTAGCTATTTTACTCAGCCATGTCCTCATTCACAAGGTGTGGCATCTTTGCCAGGATAAATAAATCCCCTCCTTCCACTCAGCTTTCGAGTCTCACAATAACTAGTCTCGCTTTGCCACACCATCTATACACTGCAGACCAGAGGAGGGTCTGGCTAATCCACACAGCATTCCAGTATTGGAGAAAAACATGCTCTGGTTTATTGGCATTTCTCTTAACTAGTCACAATCGCCGTGGGCAGCACTAAGCTCCGCACACACTCAGCTTATGGGAGACATACCCTAAACCCAACAGGAAGTCTGCCATTTTGAATTGAAAGTTCGAAATGTGTGCGATTTTGGCCATTTCCACATGTTGTACTTTAACAAACTCCTCCTAGAGATTTCCTCCAATCAATATCAAATTTGGTCTGTGTCATCTTAAGACCTTAGAGATGAAAAGTTATTAAAAGAAAAACTTCATCAAAGGGCATGGCCGTGGCGGAACGGCCATTTTGTGCGTTTCACCATCAAAACAGGAAGTGGGTGTTTACTTTGTCCAGTTGGCTCAAAACTTTTCAGGATTCATCAGTGCCCAACCCTGACAACATACACACGCTGATATTGGCTGAAAGTCATAGCGCCACCTAGTGGCAACAGGAAGTAGACCACAGTGTGGGCATGGTGGCCATTTTGAATGTTTAGTGATGAATGAGAAAGTGGCTGTAACTACAGTGTACATTGTCATATCTGCTTGAAATGTCCCACAATCAACAAGAGTCCAGGCCTGAGGACATATACAGGCCAAAATTGACTTTTGGTCATAGCGCCCCCCTCTGGCAACAGGAAATCCGCCTTATGTGACAAACATTATCCGATTTACATGAAACTTATAATGTGTGGTCTACATGTAATACTGAGCCACCCCCTATACTGTAACCACGCCCATGTACTTAGGCCACGCCCCCTTATGTCTTTTGAACGTGTAAGATAGAGTCTTGAGTGAGGTATCATTGAACTCAGCAGAGTTTCTTTTGATTGGTGATGGTTTGACCCGCCCCTTATACTGTAACCACGCCCCTTTTATGATTGGTGACCAGCTTTAATTTTTACATTTTACAACTACATTTCAGAAGAAAGACATTATTTTGCTTGTCTAAATGTCGCAGATACTTTTTTTCTCATTTAAAAAATATAACTTGTTTTTTAAACATAACACAATAGACAAAAAGCACTGACTGTAGATTCTACTGTAGTTGTAGTACTCTTCAATGTAATTTGACACAGTGAAGCCTAAAAAATAAATACATTTGAAATAGGACACTGGGTCTTATGCATTGTTTGGTCTATGTTTTTGGATTCCTGAATGAGAAAAATAATTTCCCTTTGTTTGGAGCAGATTAAATGACTTTACCACAGTCTCAACAGGATTTGGGTATAAAGTGATGGTTTTGGTTGAGGTCAACATTTTAAGCTATTATTTGTAAACATATACAGTATTAGGCCCACGGAAAGCTATGGAAGCCATACATTACGTTACATTCCCTGCAAAATATAATATTCCATGCTGCAAAAACCAGGATAAAGGGCATATCAGGGTTTGTGCAGCATGAAATATTACATAAATATGAAAATTGTACCACATTATACTGGATTGCCCTGTATCTAAAAAAGGAACAGGTGATGTGTGACTAACCCTCATCTGTATGAGGGTGTAAAGGAGGAGTTTATTCAGTGGCATGCTCCTTTACACACAATACTGTGTTTGTTTGCTTGTATCTCGACCTAAAAACTGCGGTACATCTGCTGTACGAGCAGCCATCTTACCTGAGAGGAAGCGAAGGTTCTGTAGCTGATGGCAAGGATGCCATCCGACCACTCATGAGAGATAGGGTCAAACTGGCCATACAGCTGGCCCATGGTGATGGATTTGGGATTGATAACTGTGATCTGCACCTGGTTCTCATCCATCAACCCCTGGTGTAACAACCAAAGGCACACAACAGACATACAGATTATACAAAGAAAGGTCAACTCAATACACACATACATATACAGTGTATAAATACACAGAAGAATTCTTTACTTCACAGGTAAAGACGCAGCAAAGGTAAGCATGAAGAGCCACTAATTTCATTAATTGTCTGCGCCAAGACTCATGAATTGCTTAGAAGATTACCATCTGTGTGACAGGACTTCTGATAACTGAGAAAGATAAGCGAAAACATCAACAAACGACTTTTCAAACAATGTGTCACTTTGAGTTAAAAACAATGAGAAAAGCAAACTGCTGAAAAAAAGAACAAACACAAGAGCAGAGAGAAGGAGAAGGGAGTTGGACATGATCAGTGGACGGGCAGCTGTGAGAGGATGACGATGATAAATGCGGCATTCTCAGGCACTCCATCAGTAGTCCTTCATCTGTCTCCTTGGTGGGATGCCTCTCAGCCCTCTCAACCATGTAAATACAACAAGCTAGTTCTGCTCCTCTCTGTGAGATCGATAACTACTAAACAAAGACTACAGCTCTGACAAATTGGATGGATGTGTTTACTCTGAAAAAAGCATGTAGCTCAGATAAGCCTTGGATACTGAGTGTAACATATTTTTACCTGACATGAAAGGTTATATAATTTTTTTATTTTTTTTTTTACTGACGGAGCAAGTTCCAGTCACAAGGACTCTGGAAACCCCGTCAAAATTGTAATACAATGCGTTTAAAGAATGCATGGTTAACCATATGAAAATAATGCTTTTTCCCAAACTGTCTGACAAATTGACCAGGTAAATACGGGACAGGAACATATTAAATAATTTGGACCTCAAGGACAACTATGGGAAATGCAACCAAGAAAATAAAGTGGTTTAAAGTAGCTACTGATCAAGACTTAGTGCCACATAAGGAATCATGAATTATAGTAAGCTGTAGGGGTTGGACGGAACATTAATTCAAGTATGTACTGTGATTTTCTTTCTTTTTTATAGATGTTTTTTATTTTTTTTAGATAGATAGAGAGGAAAAGGGGGGGAGAGTGAGGGTAGGACAAACAACAAAGGGCCCCAGGTCGGATTCAAACCTAAGGACTCCTAAATTCACCCCATTTATTTATTTATTTTACCAAAAATTGACCTAAATATTTATCCTATACTTATAATGTTTATACGGGATCGACGACTGTTTCCAGCAAAACAGAGCAAAAGCAAAAAATACATGTATCGTAAGAGAATCAATTGGAACAAATGCATATCATCCCAGCCCTAGTAAGCTGACTTAAAACTCTAACTCGCCACTTTTCTTCACTTCTGTTGTTATAATATTAATTCACAATTCCTTCCTTCCAGCTCTTTTTTTTCTGAATTCTTACTGTCAACAGAAGAGTACAGATCTAAACAGGACATCATACCTTTTCAAAGACGTCATGAAGGGCTGCTGCCAGCACACGGTAGGCGTTGGTCTTGCCTCCAAACGGCTCACCCACCAGCATGAAACCATGCCTCACTATCATCATCTCAAAGATCTGCAGGATTTTCTCAGCAAAGAAATCGGTGAGTTGCAGGTTCATGAGTTGGCAGTTTTCCTTGACGGCCTCCAGCAGGACGCTGTAGTCTCGTTTTGGAAGCTTAACCCCCGGGAAGAGGTCGGAGGTGATACCCTGAAATGGAAAGGAAATGTAGTTGGGGAACAGTGAGGGAGGAATCTTAGAGTGGAATGAAGGAACACTCATACTGTTTTACAACAACATACAATGGAAACACACATGCATACTCACATGCACACACACTTTTATGTTAAGAAGCATGGGGTGAGGACAGTTGATGGACACACATATTTTCAGACACAACCATTCACTCACGCACGCACACATACTACTCAAACAGGCCTAAATTTTCCCTGTGCATCATGGATCCAAATGAACACACATTAACATTGGCTGACATCACTTGATGTGTATTGCTCCATTAATCAAGACAGGAAGAACTCCACTCTATCGCACCTCAAATAGCTTCAGATCGTGGTCCAGGAACTTGGGCAGATTGACATCAATAATGGATCTCAGGAGTAGGGTGTCTTCATTCTCTTCTGGAAAAGCGAGCTACGGTGCAACAATAGGAGAAAAGAAGAAGAGAAAACAGGAGTAAAAAAAAAAAAGACAACAAAAAGAATGAACAAAGGGAAATAATGAACATACATGAAATGAGAAGCAGTTGAATTCTGGATGTTTATAAAGAGTGTCACTGTAAAGTCTGTCTGTGCCCCGTGACAATCGCATCCAATTAAATGAAGTAGCTAAATCAGTTAGCAGTTGTAGAGTCTAAATGGAAACTCAGTTTTACCAAAAAAACATTTTAAACAGGCGACACGCTCAATGTCCCTGTTGAGTCTGAAATAAAGATATGTTTGCATTAGGTCACCAAAACAGACGCATATCCGCCGTGTGTATAAAAAATGCAGGTGCCTGTTAACTTTCTCTTTAAAAGTCATAATGACAAGTCTTTTCTTCCTCTCTCACACATCACTGCATTTTGCAAAACAGTTTGTCATATTGTGTTTGGAAAATAAGGAGGTCTGTGATGTTTGTCTGAAAGATTACTAGTGCGTAGAGTCCACTATGTGAATGTTTGACTTTTTTTTTAATTGCTCAGCGGTACTGTTATCAACACCGACTAAGCAAGAGTAGAGAAATTGTTGCAACTCCAGTTAGGGATTTTTTTTTACATTTGTCTTTTAGTTAAATTATTAAAGATTGTTCTTCTTTATTAAAATGTTTTTTTTCCTGGGAAGAAATGTATATCTTAATGTCACAATAAGAATGAACAAAAACATCCCATCATATTAAAATGAATGTTGAGATACCTTGAGGTTTCCAGCAGCGGTTAGCACCGACTTGACAGCCCTCATTCCATAGTCGTAGTGATGCTGCATAGACAGCTGCTCCGAACAGAGGCGATAAGTGGCCACAATTTTCACCGACAGGGGCCGTGCAGTCACAAAGCCGCACGAGTATAGTACAATCTCCGCGATCATTGCGTAGTCCGGTACCATCATAGCCACAGTCCTGAAGAGAGCCTGGTATAAAGAGATACTTTTGCAGAATGGAAACGAGTCCTTCATTTTCAAAAACTTTGAATTGAAGTAGTTTAGACAGTTATGCATTTTTACACATGCCTGATGTAAAAAAGAACATCAGACATGTTTGGTTACAGGCATGAAACAGGCCTATATTTTGAACTACTTTTGGTCAAGAAAAACAGAATGCAGATTTGCACTGTACTACATACTCATCAATTATGTCTATAAATATGCCTCAAACCTTTGCGTTCCACAACTCACAGTATGGCTATTTAAAAGAGAAAGAACGGCTGAGTAACTGACAGAACTGCTACGGTACCTTGAGATTGTCTGGTAGCTCAGAGCGTCCAGCGTAGCCAGGATTCATAGTAATGAATACAGCACAGGAGGGGTTGAGTTTTAGCTCTGTCCCTTCAAACAGCAGCATCTCAGCATGGGCACAGATTCCTGGACAGATAGATGCAATAAGATATATACAGTATGTACTGTATTTAGTGTGTAGTATGTCCAATGTGCCTTTTTGGAGTCGGATAAAAATAGTTGAAGAGAACAGTAGTGTCAAAATGTTACTTACTATATAAAAGACTGATGTATACAGTGTGCTCTGGAGACTTTTTTGTAATGAGCACATCCACATTAATATCAATTAGCATTATTAGTAGATGACAAATCCACGTGCCCATCAGAGACATGTCATGAACCTGTGCACCTCAATGCACAAACAAATACTAGGGGTGGGAATCACCAGAGGCTAGAGGCTTTAAAATGTGTCACAAGTTAACCTATAGCGTATACCATGTCATCTTGCTTTTAATTAGCCCCAAATCACTAAATTGCTTGAGGAGTCTTCATAACATACAACACCCTCTATCCACAATTCAGACAACAAAAAATTCCAGGGCTAAAACACCACTCTGAAAAATAGTTTTAGCAAACCTTATGCAAAATAAACCTTTTAAATTAGCATTTTCAAACTTTAGTTTAGGGCTAAGAGTGTAACCCCTTTGGCTCTAGCATATTATGACACAAGGCATTCGACAGCCGTAGCACACATAGGACACACTCCGTTGAACAAAACTGTGCTTGATGTTCTGCTGGCCAGCCTATAAAATTGCTTAAGCACCATGTTACAGCTCTTTGTAGTCTAAAACCTGTTTTTCACCTGTGGGTTTCTGGTATACTGCCAGCTTTTGCAAAGACCAAAGGGATAGAAAGCCGGAAAAAAGAAAATGAAAAAAAAGAACAAGAATAAAAAACACTGCACAAACCTCTCTGTATGGTGAGAATCTGTTGAGCAACCACAGACAGCACCTCCAGGTCAATGCGGTTAAACTCATCAAAGCAGGCCCAAGCTCCGCAGGACAAAAGGCCCTGGCACACGTAGACACAGTTTATTAATACATATTTAAATAGCATGTAGGAGCAGGTTTAGCCTGAGCATGTGAGAGCTATTTTAGTATGGCAACGAGGAATATCTAGGATAACTAGTTGCACTAGTGAGTAGGAAAGAGACTTCTTGGTGTGTATCACTTCTCAGCTGTGTGTGAGAGTTACAGTTTGGATTAACGGGGTGGCTAGTCATTTTAATTTATGGTGAGAGAACTGTACTCACTTTGAAGAACTTGCCCAGGGCAATGTAGTCCAGTCCGTCAGAGCAGTTAAAGACCACACACTGCTTGGCCACAGCTTTGGCCAAGTCTTTGGTTGTCTCAGTTTTTCCTGTACCAGCCGGGCCCTCAGGGGCACCTCCCAAATGGAGGGAGAGAGCACCAAACAAAGTGCTGAGTAAACGAGTAAAAGACAGGAGAAAGCTCGTAACAAATGATGGCCTGTCAGTGATGAATGTGATCAAGTGATTCCTCACAGTATTATATATATATATACACAGTATATATATATACTGTATATAGTTTTATATATATGTATATACACACGTCAAAATGGGTCCACTCCAGCTTGCCAACGAAACATTTAGTAAACTGTTGGCTGAGAAGTGACTGAGAGCCTTACTTGTTATTATTATAATGCCTCCCTTTTACACATATTGTCTTGCACCATTTGGAACCCAATCTTTCAGAGTAATACATTGATTCCATTAGTGCAAGAATACATTATTAATAATGACTTCAGAATAATGTTTTGATTGACTTAAGGTATTACATACATACATAATGTAGTATTGCTCTTCAAAATTGTATCTAAATTAATATCATATTAATCCAAAGTACAATGTAATTCTTGTTAATATAACCCTATACAAAGAATCAGTATACTGACATTCACAGCCAAAGCAGATACAGTAAAGTCACCCACTGCCTAATGGATACAAGATCTAGCAGTAATCTTTAAAAAACTTGGCAAACTGCCCTAGTGGCTAGCTGGGGAGCATCATGCACACACAAACAGGTTTAATGAACATTATTTCCAGGAACACAGTAAGGCAGAACTCCCAGTATACTGTCTCTTTATGATGACACTAATAAGGAATTTAGCATCTAAAACGGGAAGAAAAGTCTTCTTGTAGACAGAATAACAAGGTAGGTGATTGATTAATAGTGTAGGGATATATGGAGCTATCTCCAACTTGGGATTTGTAGAGTCATAAGACAGGCAAGACTTTTAGCTGCAAGCATCCTAAATATAAGCCTAAGAAAAAGAAGTGATCTGTTCAGGGAGCTTGAGTAGTAGCTTTACCGGTAGCAGCGGTCAGTGAGTGGCGTAATGACCAGTCGTGGAGTGTTGCCCAGGTATTCATAACCATAAGGCAAGCCGGCATTGATCATCTTGGTCTGGAGTAGGTTTTCCTGCACAGGGTGTGATTCAAAGTTTAGAAGTCAATCACTTAGCATGTAATACGAGTTGAAAGGCCTGCTCCTTTTACATACCACCCAGTAGTAGCGCAGTTGGCTAAGCCACTCAAAGTCATTCTCGTCACTTATTCCCTTTTGCACCAGTGTAGCGAGCACATCCCTGGCGTGTACGTCAAGCACAACAAGGGCTCCGAGGGTCACCCGGTTCTGCTTGGATAGCTTGCCGCGTACAAGTGCCACAATGTCATCAATCTGTCTATTGTTCTGTGCCAGGTAGGCATCTAAGGCCTAAGGGAAGAGAGGCATGATTAAATAGAAGGCAGAGCATTCTGGAGAGAATGCTATCAAGACTCAATCTATAAACTAAAGGTCACAAGTTTGATCCCGGCCGCAGCAACTACTAAGTCCATCACTGTCAAGATTTCTAAGAGAAAAACAAAAACACTTTTTCTTCCTTATTAAGTGCATCTCTGGCTGGGGGATGAAGGAGGATATTAAAAGAAGAATATAACTTGTGATATGGAGGGGTTTCCAGGGCAACTTCATAAAACAGCGTTATGCCACAGACATCTGCTGGGTATGTGTCAGCTTATGAGATATAGCTGTTCTTCATTGAATGTGACGGATTTAATACAACTTGTAATTCTCATTCAGACCAGCTGTTAGACCATATCCATTTGATTTGGAAAAAAGCTGACCCATATTGAATTAGATGGTAGCTCGGAGCCACTAGTTAAGTCATTACTGTCAGTATCACATTCATTGAAAGGTAATCTGTTTGTAATACAATTTATCCAAGAGTAATCAGACTTTGTCGACCTCATCTTGAGGACCTTTGTAAATCTTTTGTTGAGGCTGTTTCTCGAGTGCTGTCTTACATGACATACTTCACAGCCTATGTTGCTATGGTTACAACTTTGATACACACATACAACTTCAGAGCATACTGTAGATTATGTATTTCAGATATGAGCTGTTACCATGGTTACAACTTTGATAAAGACATCATAAGACTTCAGAGCATATTGTAGATGATGTATTTCAGGAAGACATGCTGGTGTGGTTGCCTGTTAACATAATTGGGTATGTAAGTATGTGGGTTAAGTCTGTAAATAAAAATAAAAACATTAAGTATGTTTCACAATAAAAAAAGATGTTTAATCATGACTTTGATGCCTTGTTTACATTTCAAAATAGTCTGTGCAGTGGATGGACTATTTTTCAATCTAGATGGTTCCAAGTGTCTTTGAGCATTCTTGAAATACCTTCAAAAAGCAGCAAGTCTTGTTAAAAGACCTGCTGGGTTTTTTCAAAGAGATTTCAAAGTGATGTATCTTTTGCAAAAAAACAGATACTCAGCTCTGGGAATCAAATGTAATAAAGATGAGAGGCACAAACTGGGGCTAACTGGAGGTGAGAAAAGAGAAACATCTCAGAAAGCAATATAAAGGCTTATACTTTTGTGAAGGACCTTACCACAACACTACATATGTAAACTGTTGTTAAATATGTAATGCATGTTAAAGAAATACACTACACAGTTGATCACCTTCTGTCCTGAACTAATGGCTTCATGAATATCCTTTGTCCAGTAGACCTGTGAAACGCAGAGCACAGTCTGGCCTGGCCAAGCACGCACCCAATTGATCCTCAGCTCATTGGGATACGCCTGGATTGCCTCCCCGATTACCTACAGTGGACCACAAGAGGGACAGAGGCTTTAACGCACAACACTACTACTACTACTACTACTACTACTACTATGTGAATAGGTTAACATTTTTAACTAATAGATATCACCATGAAACTGCCCCAATTGATTACAAGTACAGAGATTAGGACGATTATTTTTTGTATTACAAGTAGTGCTGTCAGTTAAACACGTTATTAACGGAGTTAACCCAAACCTATTTCATCAGTGCCAATTTTTTATCGGAAGATTAACGTTCTTTTTGGCCTAGCAAACTTTGTAGTTTTTGTCACATGCTGTTGCAACAACTAGTAATGTTATAAAAAATACAACACCACACCAGATCTAGCTAGACCAGAAACAAAACAACAGGCACGGCGCACATACACCGCTTGGGCTTGCGAGCCGGCCAAAGAGTAGTAACATTACGTTTTGAGTGGATGGCGAGCGTGAGACGCCGAAATGGGTGCTAATAAGATTTTCAATGGAAAGTTTACTTATTAAAAGTTTCCAAATGGTTCCATTGACAAGACCAAAGTGATCTGTGTGTTTTGTCATTGAGTTATCATCGCAGCACGCCCAGTCTGAAACACCACTTAATGGCCAAGCACACAGCTGATTCCGATTCCCCGCCCTCCCCTCGTCAAAGTATTTATTTTACTCTTTTATTGATGGTCAGTGTTACATTGTGCAAGAGATTATTTGCTCCAAGAGAGAATGTTACGTGTGAAATTGAACACTACAGTAGCCCATATGCCAATGTTGCTTTTAATAAAAAAAAATATTTGCATAAAGCAAGCCGATCCACTTTCCCATGTTGATAAGAGCATTAAAATGAGTTAACTATGACACTAATGCGATTAATCGCAATTAAATATTTTAATCGTTTGACAGCACTAATTACAAGTTTTCTAAAATTTTATGTCTAAATTTGAAAACAAATGGGGCATTTTCTAATTCAATATGCGCTAATGTTGTGTAATTTCCAGAACAGAAATATGACCATTGGATAAAGCCAGGTTTATTTCATTTTGTTGACATATTAGAGTAAAAGGTTTTCATCAACAGAGGAAGTTTTCATCGTTCCATATATCAGGAATACTGTCAACAGCCGTAATAACTCCATGTTTTTAGGAATAACATGTTCTATTAATCACACTATTAAAAAAAAAACTCTGTGAAAACCTTCAGAGTAGAGATTGGAATAACACTGGAAAGTTCTCATTTTGAGAAAATTACCTTTAAAGATATATATTGTGAAATTCCACACATTGTTATTGCTAACTACTATTTACAGACACAATATCTAATCAAATCCTTAGAATCGTATATCTTGTAGATATACTTATGCATATATATACTTTTCTTTCATTATGGAAGCAAAATAACCTCAAATCTAAAAAGTGCATGAAAACAGTGTTTTTATTGTGCCTGGCCTTAACACTGTGGTATCTGTTTAATGGAAAATATTTTAAAAAAGCCTACACAGAGAAGCCTTGAATGTGCAGTATCTCAATTTTGGTGTCAAACATTGACTCAAGTGTACTTGATATCTCATTTAAATGAAAAAAAATAAAACAATGCATTAGTTTGTTTATGTATACTTTGTAAGCAAATCATCCACACAACACCTTATGCAGGGAGGCAATCATGCCATTCTCGAGTTCCAGAAGCCACTTCTCCACTTGGCCCTTGGCTTTGGAGGTGGAAATAATATCCAGCAGCTCCACCACTTCACTTTCACTGCTCTTCATGTGGGTGATGTCCTGCACATCAGTGAACACCACACTAGCGATGCCTTCAAAGCACTTCTTCAGATGGGGCTGCACTCTGAAGGCGAGTAAGGCATGAAAGTTAAATCACTTGGGTATTATATAAATTCTACAGTATATATGAGCAAATTGTCCAAATTATATATTACACTGGCCGCATAATTGGCCAAGTTTTGATGGTTAATTAGTCCACATTTATGCTGAGTGTGTGTGCTGTTTTTTGTTATTTTTAATTGGCATTTATTGTATGAAAGAGTAATGATTTGAGTGTTTCAATGCCTGTGGAGTTTATAAAAAATGAAAGCCTGCAGACATGAAGCATGAGAAGAAGTGTGTCTCAAAGGTACAACACATTTTTACTGTTCCTGATCCTAGTTGTCTTTTTTTTAAATTAGGTTCCATGTTCTAGGACAATGGACAACACCAGAAGCTGATTTTCATCCACTAAAGGTCAAACTAAAAATGGTTTAGGGAGATAAGTACAGCACTGGCAAATCTGCTCACATGTTGATGATTGTATTTCATCACCACATACCGTAGCACAAAGTGCTAGAGCTTAGTTTACAACACAAAAGAAGCGCAGAAAAGCTAGTAGTGGACCTTGAATCAAACAACTATTTCCAAAATCACACATTAGGTCATAGAATCACTTAGGGTGCTCACTGCCAGTTTTTCTTACATTGTGATTGACCTTTTAGTTGGGAAAATTGAGCTAAAATCCAGCTGCGCCACTAAAGACCTTTAGAAGATTACATTCATTCACTAATACTTTGATTCACATTCACACAATGTGCTGTGACTTTTGCTGTTGCAAAACCCGTTATTGTCCTTGGTGCTACAGTGTGTAATGTCACTGCAGCTTAAGAGCAATGGACCTCATTCACCAATATCTTCCTAAGAATTTTCTTAATTTTGTTTTTCATAAACTTCTTAAGAAAAGTCTATGTCAGATTCATGACATGTTCTTAGGATTGATGAATCCCACGTCTTCATGTTGAAAGCACGTGCCAGTTGTTCCTAATTAGCATAAGAACATGCCCTGCAAATGCCCATATAAGGACATGACACTTCAGGGCCGTGTGCAAGAAAAGTTGGAGAATGTCCAAAAGACGCACACGGTGGTCCACCGATCACCAAACAAAAAAATAACTTCAGTAATTCTGAAATAGAAATTCTATTGCAACAGATAAATGCCAAACAAGGCATAATGTTTAGTAGTGTGTCCAGTGGTTTTAAAGCCACCAACAAAACGGAGGCATGGAAGGAGATCAAAGATTCCGTGAACTCTGCTGCAGAAATGGTTTGACTTAAAATCAGAAACCAAAAAAGACGTTGCCAAACATAAGAGACATATGCTGACAACTGGAGGGGGGCATGCTGGCCCTGAGTTATCTGAGATTGACCATCGTATTGGGGCCATTATTGGTGAGACGGCACTCTCAGGTGTGCCATCAGCGGAGTAACTGGACACTGACCAGGGCCGTATATATCAACAGCTCAATATCTTCCAAGGCCATCTCCCACCAGTGAATCAGACGGTAAGCAAGTCTTTCTGAATTTTTACAATTTTATTCCATTATTTAACTTAAAGCATTACAGTAAAAAAAAATGTAAACGACTGTAAAATAAAATAAAATGCTTTAACCAATTATTTGGAGCAAACTGTTGTCACTCAAATGTGCTAGGAGTGCTCTTGAGTGTGCATAGATTTTGATTTTAGCTAAGAACAAATCCAGGATAAGAAAACATTAGTGAATGTCAGAATCTTCGTAAAAAGTGTAAGTGGGGTTTAAGAATACATTTTTTGTAAGAACGGTTGGTGAATGAGGCCCAATGTCTGTTGAAGTCCTTTTATTTTATTTGAATGTTTATTAGTATAGGAAGCCTCTATATAAATATTTAGTATATATTTAGTTTCAGTTTACAAAAATATTTTCCACTGCTTATTTTTGTTTACTATAATAGCCTTATTTGGGACATGTATGTAGCTATGCCAAACACTACTGGATTTATAGCCTGAGATAATTGGAATTTCCCCGTCCTTATTGTTCTTATTGTTTCTAACTCTTCTTGGAGTTTTTCCTCTTTTTCATACCATTTCATATATGTTTTTGTCCTTCTGTTGCTTTTTCTCGCTTTGCAAAAAAACATTCAGGAGAAATAGGACATAGTATTCTAATGGATTCAAACTTTGGCATTTGAGTACTGTACCTCACTTTTTCTACATCCCTGAAATAAAGCAAGCCCTTTTGTCAGTCTAGCATTGCAGTCAGGGACCAATGATTTAAATTGTTGAAAAATCTCACTAGCACTTTCCCAAAATTACAAAGCCCCTTCCAGCCCACCAATACCCCCACTACTGCATAATTCCCTTCTTTACAGAAGAGGTCATGACTGTGTGCATCTGTACTGATGTGATGACAATTCCCAGAAGCCAGAAGTGGAAGCAAAAAGAGAAATGGAGTACAAGGGTACAAGGATAGAACATTTTTGTCTGGAATTACATTCATTATTAACCAAACGCCCTGGGTGAAATAAGACAAGGGTAGGTTATCAGTATGGACTGTGGGGGTGTAGTATGCGTTATAGTTATCTGAATATTTTGTAGCCCTAACACCAGTTTCACAAAGGCAAACAACTCTACTACATATGTGGTACAAAAGACGGTTTATATTTAAGTTTCTTCATCATTGCCTACATACTAGTTTTAACTTCTACTGATGGATGACCAGGACGCTGCTTATCATGACCACTAAAGGTAGTACAAAACCACAGATGCTCTTAATCAAAACAAGAGATTATGCATAGTATACCCCAGTCACAAACAGTTTAAATCTCTCCCCTCTGGTAGGAGGTTGCAGTCGATCAGGACAAAACCTCATGCCATGAAAACAGCTTCTTCCCCTCTGTCTGCAGTCAGCCTTACCGACAAAGCTACACTTTGCACTAACCTCCATCCTGGACTATACATCTGCGCATTGCACACATTGCTCAAACTACTTAAACAACTATTTTGTATATATGTTTCTCTATTTTGGTATTTATTGTTTATTATTATTGTTTAATATATTTGTTTATTTGTATGTATGCACCTAATCGCCAAGGCAAATTCCATGTAGTTCCACTACTGTGACAATAAACTGCTATCTAATTCTGATAATAAAAAATATATTGTGTGCACAATGACGGCTACATGTTTTAACTGTTTACCTTGTGGGGTCTTTGGTCTCAGAGAGGATTTCCAGCAGCTCCTCATTGGACAGGAAGAAGAACCGTGGGAAATAGAGACGCTTCTTCTCTAGGTAGGTATTCAGACCTTTGAGGATCATCTCCAGAAGCTCATTGGAGACTTTTAGCTTCTCTAGCATCTTGTCTATGGCTATCACTGCCAACACGTGCTTGTCCTAACATACACAGGAGAGAATAGTGTTTAAAGCCAATATTCCCTTTGGTTAAGTACTCACAATTTACTTAATTTCTGCGGTCTACCACCAACATGGGCAATTTAATCATCATCATCATCATCATCATCATCATCATCACCAACTCCTAAAAACACGTAGTTAGGATAAACATATATTCAAAACACATACAGGGACATATTTAAACTGTTTGGGCAATTTTGAGTAATCTGAAGCACCAGATGGTTTGTTACACAGAATCATCTAAAAAGCATTGGAAACTGTTTGGAAAAGAGAAGGCACTTTAGAAAAATAATTGGCAGGTGATTGGCTAACTTTTACCAATTAGATCAATATGATGTCGGAAGAGATTGCCGAAGAAGAAAGAACATGCCACAGGCTGATGAGAGAGGACAGTTATTTAGCCTGTCGGTGCATGATTTTTGCCATCTTTTCCATGGAGAAAAGCCTTCTATTTTGTTATTTGCTCTTCTTCCAATAAATAAATACTCTTCTGTTTTGATATAACTGATGCTACTGCAGCATCAACACTAACACTAACCTCTGTATGTGTGTGACGCCTCTCTGTGTGTCACACACACCTACAGTAGTCTCGCTTTGCCAAACCTTCATCCACACACTGCGGAGGAGGGTCTATCCACACAGCATTCCAGGATGGGAGAAAAACGTGCTCTGGTTTATTGGCATTCCTTTAAACCAATCATAATCCTCATGGGCGATGCTAAGCTCTGCATGGAGCTGCTGCAAAATGGCCACGGGAAGAACTTGTTTTGGTGGAACGTGTACAGTGGTGCTCATAAGTTTACATGCCCATGCTTAAGTTGACTAAAAAGAAGAATAAAAAATCATGTTTTGGAAATTGATCTTAATGCCTTAATTAATAAATTATGTAAAATCCAACCTTTAAGGACACCAATTTTCTTTGTGAATGAATAATGTATTGTAAATAAATAAATGTTCTTCCTTAAAATACAGAGGGCATAAGTATACACCCCCCTATGTTAAATTCCCATAGAGCCAGGCACATTTTTTTTTTTAAAGGCCAGTTATTTCATGGAACAGGATACTATGCATCCTGATAAAGGTCTCTTGGCCTTTGGAATTAAAATAGCCCCATATCATCATATACACTTCACCATACATAGAGACTGGCATGGTTTTATTTCAGTTAGACTAATAGTCGGTTTGATTTGCATTGAGAGATGATTTTATGGAAAGTATCCCATGCCAAACTCTATGTATGGCAAAGGGTATGTGATGATGTGGGGGGCTATTTTATTTCCAAAGGCCAAGAGACCTTTATCAGGATGCATAGTAATCCATGAAATAACTGGCCTTTAAAAATAAAACTCTGCCTGCCTCTATGGGAATTTAACATAGGGGGGTGTATACTTATGCCCTCTGTATTTTAAGGAAGAAGATTTATTTATTTACAAAACATTATTCATTCACAAAGAAAATTGGTGTCCTTAAAGGTTGGATTTTACCTCATTTTTTAATTAAGGCATTAAGATAAATTTCTAAAACATGTTTTTTTTATTCCTCTTTTTAGTCAACTTAAGCATGGATATGTAAACTTAAGAGCACAACTGTACATTCAAAAGTTGTTTCAGTCGTTCAAGTGAAAACTCAGATTGGACAGATAGTCTAGCTAGCTGTCTGGATTTACCCTGCAGAGATCTGAGGAGCAGTAAACCATAGTCCTCAGAAATCCACCGGAGTTTAAAATTCCAACACAAAGAAAGAGGAAGGAAATGGACATCGGCAAAAAGACATGCACCCGGCGGAATTTCCTGCGGCACCTGAGCAATCCTGGAAGTGGAACGTCAAGGATATAGAGTACACCTACACTAAATCACGCGTGTAGCTGCCAGTAGCTCCTCACAGGACGTTGATTGGTCCGAAACCACGGTAATTCAACAAAAAATGCATTACTTGAAGCCTGAGAAGATGGATTTTTGCATGATCAAATCTATCATAATCCATGAATCCAGCACCCGTGCAACGTAACAATTTCAAGTCCATTCAGAATCATCACAAGTTTATAGTTTATGCTCTCTAATATGAAAAACCGATGATAACTATCCATATAATAGTTTTCTCTGAGTCTCAAATAAGCACTAATGAAATGTATTGTATGTTTCCTTGGCCTCTTTGGACTGTAGAGCTTTTTCTAATAGAGCTCTCAAATTAGCTATCTTTCCAAGAAAGCAGCAATTTTATCACAGTTACATTCCGACTTAACCATGACCATCATTCCCTCACAAAAGCTGCTTACGTGTGTTGCACATTAGTGTTGGCGACTTACTGCACATTTTTGTTCATAAAGGAAACATATGACAGAAAGATGGTTTGTTGTGTCAATGTTTTTCTAGCAGTGCATCTTTGCACTGTGTTTAAGGTAACACTAAAACAGAAAAATATTCCTTTGGCAACATCCACTCCAAGTTCCACAGTGGGGCCCAATGCTTGTCACACAGTGCCCTAACAAAATCTATGATGGGACAGTAATAGAGATTTCACCTGAGGTCTGTCTAGCACCTATGAACTATTTCAGCTCTGAAATCATCATATCTGTACACAAACTTAATATCCTCTGGCATTGTCAGCCCCAGGAAGTGTCTAAAAAAAGTGCATTTATATATATATATAAATCTTTAATGTTGGACAGTGAATGACATGCTCGCATTAAAACGTTGATGATTCAAAAGAAAGCAACGCAAAGCCTAAAATCCTCAGCGGCACAAATGGCCTTCTTTAGGAAAATTTCTTTATAGTTTCACTGCGTGGCTGTGGCTCAGTGGAAGAGCAGTTGTGTTCCAATTGGAAGGTTGGTGGTTTGATCCTTGGCCCTGCAGTCCTGTGTCAAAGTATTCTTGGGCATGAAACTGAACCTAGAATCGCCCCCTGATGCTGCGCTATGAAAGTGTGAATGTTTATCCACTGTTTTTGAGTTGTCAGTATGAAAAGTAGTAAATTAAACTTAATTAAAAGGCATTGACTGTGTCAGCGGGCTGTACAATTATACTGGTAGAGGGTATCTGATTAATGAACTGTGATTCTAGCTTCAAAGATTTCATCAGGACAATGAAATAGCAGGGCTATTTTTACATAGTCTGCCTGCGGGAAGCTTTTCATGAGCACATTGAAGGGATAACAATGCTGGTATTATACGTGACAATGAGTTTTTAATGCACCAAACAGATGGCTTCATTGGGGGAAAGCAACTGTCCACAGCTGATTTATCACGGCTGCAATCTCTGTGGCGAGAAAACTACAACCTAAAGAGAGTGTTTTTCTTTGTTTGAATCCAACACACACACCACACATCCAGGACAAATAATGTCCTGTATTTTCAAGGCACATCCTGCAGAGTAATATATCTGCATGAGCGTGTGAGTGTACTATTAAGTAGTGCTGTCAGTTAAACGCGTTATTAACAGCGAGGGCGCAAACCCATTTTAATGGTGTCAATTTTGTTATTGCGAGATTAATGTTCTTTTTGGCCTAGCAAACGTAGTTTTTTTTATGTGTTGTTGCAACAACTAGTAACGTTAGAAAAACTTCAACGCCACCCCAGATCTAGCTAGACAGGAAACAAAACAACAGGCACGCCGCACACACTTGTTTGGGCTTGTGAGCCGGCCAAAGAGTAGTAACGTTACATTTTGAGTGGATGGCGAGCGTGAGACGAAATGGACGCTAATAAGATTCTGGATGGAAAGTTTACTTTTTAAAAGTTGCCAAATGGTTCCATTGACAAGACCCAAAGTGATCTGTGTGTTTGGTTGTTGTGAACTGAGCTATCATCGCAGCACGTCCAGTCTGAAATACCACCTGATGGCCAAGCACACAGCTGATGCGAATCCTCCCCCCCCATTAAAGTATTTTTTTCACCCTTTTATTGATGGACAGTGTTACACTGTGTGAGAGATTATTTGCTCCAAGTGAGAATGTTACATGTGAAATTGAACACTACAGTAGGCTATATGCCAATGTTATTTTCAATAAAAAAAACATTTGCACAAAGCAAACTGATCAACTTTTTCATGTTAATAAGATCATTAAAATGAGAAAAAATAATAGCACAAAAAGAAATCAAGGCATTTAGAATAGATAGAAATGCTAGTTAACTATGACATTAATGCAAATATTTTAATCTTTGCTATTCTTTTACTAACTATTATTGGGTTAATCCATCAGTCTATTAGTAAATGATATGTCAGACATCTTGTCCATGAGTTCAAATAGTCAACTGTTTCTCCCTTCCTCAGCACATTAGAGGGTGCAAAGGTGCGGCATTCTGCAAAGTTAAAAGAAAGCAGGTTCATAGAAATACGTTTTTTAATTGATTTGGATACGTATTTTTCTGCCATTTTAAATGCACTTGTAGATAAATGACACTATGAAGGAGGCAGCTTTTTTTCTTTTTTTTTTTTTTAAGTGTTGGACATTGAAGTTAAGCTGTGAAGGCTGTAAGAAGATCAGTGGATCTTGAGCAGCTCCCTGTGGTTGATCTGATGACAACAGCCTGGGCAAAAAAAACTGAAGTGATTTGTGGAAAGGAGAGCTGCACTGTAGCCTGTCTTTTTGCTCTCACTGTTGTGTGGTAGTATGGAGTTGAGATGATTTCAATTTCATGCACTGCTGATCAATGCCATGGACGAGATGAAGGGATGTGTTCTTTGTCAAGATTTTGATGCAGTATGCACCTATGCGGAGGGGTGTTTTGCTATAACTGGCCTACGGTTACAACGATGAACTGGGGTCAGGTCAAGAGAGAGAGAGAGAGAGAGAGAGAGAGAGAGAGAGAGAGAGATATCAGCATCTTGATATTCCACAGCTGTGAGGTGGATGGATTATCTCAGCAAAGTGCTCAATAACACAGATTTGACAGATTTGTGAACAATATTTGAGAGAAATAAGCCTTTTGTGTACATAAAAAAGTGCTTTGAGTCTTTGAGTTCAGCTTATAAAAATGGGGTCAAAAACATAAGTGTTGAGTTTTTAATTTTGTTCAGTGTATACAGTATCTACTAAACTTTGTTATTTACAAAAATTATAACAAAATGGTAACAAATCAAGTATGTTGATCTGTTGTCTCTGACATATATCTTGCCTGTGAGTTTTGAAATTGTGTATGTTATGTATGGACTGGGTAAGATGCAAATTAATTTGCCCTTCTTGGGATTAATAAGTTGTCTGACTTTGATTTAGCATTAAACATGGCAAGAAAACTGGTGATTGCACAAGGAGACCATAGTGTAAATCTTAATTTTGCTTTCCACAGTTTTTAATCTTAACCAAATATGTGACGTCCCATCATTAGTTAGTTAATGGAAGGAAGCTAAAAGATGCAAAAAGTATAATTAAGTTTGTTTCTTAAATCATTCAGACATTGTGTCAAATAATTGTCCTTGAATTCAAACGTCCTGGGGAACAACTAGGTATAGGATGCCCACTATTATCATTTGGGATCATACCCACTAACATATCGCTATATAAGGTACTTTTTCCCTATAATTTTATGAAGATATTTTACTGTCATCATTGGTAGCTCAATGCATTCAGTGTATGGATTACAAAAATGACTACATCAATAATTGAAAGACACTTCCAGGAAAAATTGACATAACAATTCAGGTTGTAAAGCAATATGTTCTGATGGATTCTTCCCTTAAAAAAGACTTTAAATTATTCTTGCTATGTTTCAAAAGATTGATGGCAATTCAACTCAAGTGTGGGATAAAAGCAAACTCAAATCAAATGTTTACCACTGTGAATTACCCCCCTCGGGCCATTTTCAAGTGATCTGAAGTGAGTTTCTATACAGTACCAGAATAAACGGCTGCAAATGGCTTTTTATGATTCTCTAACTGTTGTTTCCAAATAAAGCAGTGGGGATACTTTAAGAGAATAGCAGAACACTTCAACAGTCTCCTGTGTATAAGATGGCAAAGACAAGGTAGATGAGCCACAACTACTACAAGTGACTGTTTTGACAGTGTCCCAAATATGTTTCAGGACTGTCTCTGGATGGTGGAAATGTGAGCTTTTAGTCTCAGATTTTCATGAAGGATAATTATGATTAACAAACAGACAGAGATTATTTTTTTTATGTTAACATGTACAACAAATTGAGCTCCCAATTCTCAAAGGAAAAAAAAATCTGTCAAAAAGTGGTATATTTTTCTTGCACTTTACAGTGGCCAACACAGCATACAGTAGTTTGTAAACAATGGCACCAGGAATTTTGAGCGGCCGTCTATATATATAGCCCATATATATATTCCTCATCGCAGCAGGCCAGGGTTTGACTCCGACCGGTGGCCCTTTGCTGCATGTCATTCCCCCTCTCTCTCCCCTTTCATATCTATTCTATCAGCTGTCCTGTCAAAAATAAAGGCTGAAAATGCCCAAAATTATCTTTAAAAAAAGAAAGAAATTGCAATGATGAACTCTGACACACAATTATATTTTGTTCCCTTGTCTCTCTCCATAACCTCAGTTTGCAGCAACATTCATGATAAACACATTCAACAAAAGGGGATGGCAACAGGTTATAACTACCTGTTAGAATTAGCTAACTGTTTTGGATATCCATTAAAGGGTTATTCTTGGAGACTATAAAAAGCTAAATAAGTAGAATTCCTCTCCAGCCAGTCAGAGCTACTAGTGCCACAACAATTAGAAGAGCCCTTGCGCGCTGCATTTACCTGTGCTACCGATCACTGTTCTGAAACAGTAAGCAATAGTAAGCAGTAAAGGAGGCAACTGCCTTTTACTTTGGACAACAAAATTGACAATCTTTAGTGGCCAAAACTACATAATTATCTTACTAAGGAAGAAAATACCAACATCAACATCAGCGTATTGGCTTTCTGATTAAATTCACACAGCGGGTAACAATGAAAATCCTTCCTGACTGTCTGATGCCATTGAGCAGCTGTGTGGAGGCTCACCACTTACATCAGACGTACACATTAGAAAAATGATATTTGACAAACCCATTTTTTGCCAGGCTTAATCCTATACATGCACATCGATATTTACAGAACATCTACATGTTCTGTAAGCACAATTTAAAGAATAGTGGGAGTTTGCGACTTTTAATACCCACAACATCTCGGCCCATAATGTGTCTTGTCTAGTAACATTGGAGATCCCTTGTCTTGCGCCTTGAGTCTGACTTGTGATGGAAGAACCTGCAATCGGCGTAACGTTTGTTGATGTCAATGGAAGAGAGAAGCTAGTGATGGTCATGCTCGAGCCTTCACGCACAGCCATAACTGTCTGGTGCTTGGTGCCTTTAGCATGGCTAGTTAGCGCTGCTTCTCCTATATTAGAGATGTCGATGATCTTTTAACATAGTCCACTTTTTACTTTATTTGGGTCTTGGACCTCCTCGAGCCATTTGTCCAAGTAAAACCAGGCATTGTTAAATTGGCACTTTTCCTGCTATTTGATTATTTGATTTCAGTCAACACCGACTTCCACACAGACTTCAACTCAGGCAGAATCGCAATATTAATAATAACTTAACGTTATGGCCCCAATGGAACGTTAAGGTTAAGATAACGTGAACATTTTTTTTATTAAAAACATTTTTTTTCATTAGTCACGTTTTATTATGCTGTGTTAAATAAAAAAATCTTATTTTTCCAATACTTTCTGGGTCTTTTTATTTTTCCAAAACCTCTCCAGGCCTGGAATTCATTTTTCAAATTCCATAACTTTTCCAGGTTTTGTTTTTTTTCAAACATATGAACCCTGATGGTTATCTGTAGATTTGATTGTACCTTTACATAACAATTCCTGAAAAGTCCAACATCAGCATTATGTATGAGAATGATTTTGCAGCATACACATGGTTCTTACTGAGTTAACTCTTACTGAACTGAAAATAATCTTGATAAACTTAAGAAATAGGGCCCTATTTCCCTTAAGCTACATAAGTGCAAATGCAAGAGTAAAAAGTACTGTAGCAACATTTGTGCCAACATGGTCCATAACACCGTCTACACAATTCACAGTAGACTGGATGGTACGTGTGTGTGTGTGTGTGTGTGTGTGTGTGTGTGTGTGTAGGCTCTCTGTCCCTTGGTGACCTCATTTTCTTTGTGGCTCAGTACGGCCCTGCCCCTTCCAGACAAAATCCATAATTTCTATTTGATGGTGCAGTCAAGCTGGGCTTTCTGGAGGACACTGCCTGAAATTGATGCGTCTCATTTCAGGTCTACTGAGGACGCCAATTACCCTTTGGAAACTCTTTGAGGATGCTGGTGCAACACTCACTTTCTATCCTCGCTCTGTTGTTTCTTTCTTGCTCGCTATTATTTTTCTACTGATTCCCTCCTCTCTTCTCACTGTCTTTCCCTGCCTATCTCAGTCTAAATGCTCCTTTCTGAATTTAGTGCATACTTCTGTGCCTCTTGCTTTTGTTGTTACTTCATTCCCAACCTCTGCTGTCACTCTCACTGTTGTGCATGTTTAAGGGTTTATGTTTGTTTCGCCCTACTTGGTCAGGTTTATTTTAATGGTTACACTGCTTGGTAATATAATAAGATAAGATAATACTTTATTCATCCCACAATGGGCAAATTCCCTTGTGACAGCAGCATTTTTCTACAGTAAAGAATAGGCCTGCGCTGTCTATATCATACTTAAATTTGGATCTGTATTTGGAATTCCAGCCACAGGACCCTAGATTGTGTTGCATCATGAGAAAAAAAGATAGTCCTTTTCAACTTTAACTTATTTGCTGCCTCTGAACATTAAAACCAGCTTTCTGCTGACGTGAACTTTCTGATTAGGCTTGCAGCATGTTGCTATTTCAGAGCATCATTACCACTCCAGTTAAATACAAATGATTACAATACAGCAACCATTTCTAAAGGAAATGTCTCTGTACAGTCAATACACATTGGATGGTTGAATGTTTTCCTGTTCAACTCAGGTTTAATTGGCTGGCACTATGCTTTGCTTGCTGTCACTGTGTGCTCCTCTAACTATTTATTCGTTTTTTTCCTCAATATTTATATGTTTAGATGGTCATTGTAATATTTGCCAAGTTTGTCAACCTGTTTAGAATGATTAATGGGGTGAAAAAATAAAACTTAAAATTAAATCAAATTACTTACCAGCAAAACTTGTTTCATGGTGCCCCTCCAGGTTTTGTCAACATTTGTGAAATGGCGTCCCTCTTCAGGCATCTGAGTAATGATGTCTGGGGAGCTGAATATAGGCTCAAGGTAGAGCCAAGTGGACTGCACCTTTAGCCATTCATCCAGGATCTCTTGGAGGAGAAGCAAATTGCCCTCCCATTCCCTACATGAGAAGATGAGTACATGTTAGAATAGACAAATATAATTAATATCACTTAACTAGGTTTTAACAATATAATTCTCCACTTTTTGTGAAAGGACAGGAATCCTAGAATGAGCCAATACAAATGATCACAGCTCAAATGTAAAAGATGTTTGGGAATCCTGGATGTGTATTAATATTATCTTGCATTTACTGCCAGGTATCCTCTGATCTGTAGTTAGTACACTCAGTATAGAAGGGTGGTTGGGATTGTCTCTCGGAGTAACTTGTACAATGTCCTGACAACCTGATTTCTTTATCCTCTCTGTGGTATCATTCTCTTCTACCAACAAAGCTAGATAGTGACATTATAAGGTTCTCATATGGTATTAAAAAAACTCATAAAATGTTTTGGGGGTGGCAATAGCTCAGTCCGTAGGGAGTTGGTTTGGGAACTGGAGGGTTACTGGTTCAAGTCCCCATATGGACCATAAACTACGGAGTGTGGATTGGTGGCTTGAGAGATGCCACTTCACCTCCTAGGCACTGCCAGGTGCTGTTGAACAAGGCAAGGGGGAGCACCCCCCCCCACAACCGCTCAGGGCGCTGGTCCAGCTGGCAGCTCACTCACTCTGACATCTCTCCATAGTGCATGTATAGGTCCTGAGCATGTGTGTGTATTTCAGGCCTGTGTGTTATTACTAATTTCCCCAATGGGTTTTAATGAACAAATTAAATGAAATTACAGTAGCTGCTTTAGCATCGTGTTAAATATAGCACAATACATGTTTTAAAGCCACAGGGAATCCTGTGTCAAACTGTGCCTTACAGCAACATAATATTGTAATAATCTCAGAAATTACAGAGGATGGAGAAAATTCATCATTTGCTGAACTCAAAGGCAGATTAAAAACGGAACAGTAATGAATGAATTATACAGTATGCTCAAACAAAACCGTTGTTTTTGACATTTCACAAAGAATATCTAAACTACAATTCTGAGACAGACAAACAATTTGTGTCTGTAGCTTGAGATAGCTTTTCATAAGATTTCATGTGTACTTATTAACATGAGCGAATTGCTGTTTAAAACAAGCAAAATCATTCAAATCGCCTTATCTCTTACCGTATCTCCATCTCAAATGGCTTAATGAAGGGTGAGCCCCTCATGGTCTGCGTCTTCACAATGTGATCGTCCAGCAGCATCTGCACTTCATCCACAGATGACAGGATGAAGGTGCCCGTCTCTCGGTAGGCCAGGAGGTTGAACTCCATGTCACTCCACTCACTGGCCATTTTCTCCATGGCCTTCTCTAGAGAGTACTCCTTGCTGGCCGCCTCACTGATGCCCTCAAAGCTGCTCAGGTGCTGTTCCAGGCGCATGGAAAGGAAGTTAGCCACACAGGCCTGGTCATCAGTTAGTTGCAGGGAGAATCCCGCCACCTCTGACATTTGATCCCAGTGGCGTTCACGCAGGCCCGGGTTGCACAGTACCTATGAAGGAGGGGTAGTACAAAAAACAGACATATACTAGTGGAAAGACTTTTTAATTTAAACTATTAGGATTCTGATGATTTATAAGTATGATTTGAAGTAAGTTATTTTTACTTCTATAGATATATATTTCTGTTAGGCTCTTACCTGCACCAAAGGAATGTGCTCCTTGAAGTCCTCCACCTTAGTCTTCATAGTGGTCGCTATGCCCAGGGCTTTGGGTACGTCACCAAAGCCTTTCTCCAGCTTGTACAGAGTGCGCCAGTAGTTACCAACATCCCCTTCTACCTACATGGGTGGAGTTTTAAATTACAAAGACACCAGGAAAAGGAATTAATAATTGTGAACTGGTGATATATATATATATATATATATATATATATATATATATATATATATATATATATAATGAAGAGATATAATAAAAACTGTCCATTATATCAAAAACAGTTTGTGTAACTACGACTACTACTGTACTATGATTTAGTAATTCACTATCCTGAATACAAATAGTCTTGTAAATATACAGTGCACACACACGCACACGCACACACACACGCACACGCACGCACACACACACTGCCGGTCAAAAGTTTGGGATTACTTACAAATTTCCATACCACTCCATTATAGACAGAATACCAGCTGATCTGAGTGGGGGGGCTGATCTTTAATGCAATATCTACATTGCCAATTATCAGCAACAATTCATCCAATGTTCCAAAGGCTCATTCTGTTTACTAATCTGATATCATTTTAAAAAACTAACTGAGAAAACATCGGAGAACCCTTTTGCAATTACGTTAGCACATAATGTAATCTGAAAACTACTGACCTGGTTAAAAAAACAATGCAACTGAGCTCAAGTCAAGGGGGGAGAGGGAGATTTTTTTTTTTATACACCGATTGAGGGATGTTTTTGCAACATAGATGACATTTTTATACTGGTGCTGCAGGTGTTCAGAGATCATGTCTTTATGCATATACCATATCCATAAAGTCTTTTGTGAATGCATTAGAACAGGCGTCCATGTGTAAATTAAAATCCCCCATCAGGATTAAATGAGGAGACATTGCATTCAAAGTAGTAACAACAGTTGAAAGTTCAGGAATAAACAAATTTGATGGTTTAGGTGGTCTGTACAATACTGCAATAATGGTGGGTGTGGGTCCTCTGAGTTTAACAGCTAGCAATTCAAAAGAGGTGTGACCAGGCACATAGAGTGGTGTCAGTTTCACATTCTCTCGATAGAGCAGTGCGAGACCACCTTCCCTCCCAGATGAGCGGGGTTTATAGATGTAAACAAATCCATGTGGGACTGCTTGGTTGAAGTCAAAGAAATCATTGCTCTGCTGCCACGTTTCAGTGAGACATAGAAAATCCAGTGTATGGTCTACAATGAAGTCGCTGACGAGAGAAGCCTTGTTGGTAAGGGATCTTATGAACAATCCAACTTTCAGTCAGTTTGATTGATGCACATCCGATCTCGGCAGACAGGCAAGCGCAATATGTGCGAGCCATGTAGATTTGGTTGCAACAATATCCTCGGTGGACGTACTTTGGGCGTCCGAGAATGTCGCGTTGGCACAGAAGCTCCACAGGAGGTACATAATTCCCCCATAGCCGGTAACTAACATAACTGGTGCATTTTGTAGTAGTTACAAAGGTACTACTGGTTGTCAGTAGACTTGACTACAGTAACAGTGTCTTTACAGTTTCTATACTACTTTTGGTTTATAAGGCACTGGATAATTTAGGGCCAAAATACTACATAATTGATCAGCTGCTACATTATAAAATGCAGACCTCTCAGGTTGTCTTGGACAGATATGCTTTCTGTCCCCAGAGGTAGAACTAATCATGGAGAAGCAGCTTTCCGTTTTTATGCACCACATAAGCCGCACCATCTCCCAGAAAATGGCAGGTCCACTTCAACTCTGTTCTTTTAAATCAAGCCTTACTGTTAGTATCAGTAGCAGTAGTCCCAGAGGTAACACTGACAGTTATAGCAGTAGTAATAACAGCTGAGTGAGGGAGGAATTGTTTTTCCTTAAAATGCAGTTAACACTACAGCAAAGGGCATTAAGCATACAGGTTTGTAAGAATCATTGGGGACACCTTTCCTCTCTTGTGATGGCACGTGTAATTAATAACACTGATAACCTGCTTCCCATTTAAATATAACTGCTCCAGAGTCTTAGCTTTATGGATGAAAGCTTACTGGCGTCGTTAGAACTGAGTCATCGTTAATCGGATTAGTATTACCTGTGAGTGCAGTTACACACTGCAATGTGACTACAGTGTATTTTGCTGCTTATTCCTTTTTATTCACTTCTTCCTCATTTTCATCTTTTTTTCCATATTGCCTTGTGTTTCTTTTATACAGCTTTAACACAGCTCTTTGAATTTCTTTGTTGTTGAAAGATCCTATTCACACAAAAAATTGTTTGGCTAGCAGCTGCTACACAGATCCTAATAAAAGTTGTCTAGCTTTAACACATCATTATAGACAGATACAGAGATGTCAATCAAACTGTGGCAGATGTGAACTTTTACACACTCATTAAGCGACAGCACATTTTACATAAATGCTATGTGGACAAAGCAAATTAAAGCAAAAGATTGATATGCCATATGATTGTTTCATGACATACAGTATGTTTAAAGAACAAAATCTATAATTGCGTGTGTAGGTATATGTGTGCGTCTTTCAGAGATTCAAAAAAATACAGAATTTCAAACAAAGCATTGTCTTCAGATCCCTCTGTTACTACTGAAAATCACAATCTCTCTATCTATGGGCACACCATGAGTTCACCAAGTCTAATAGAAGGTTCTTGTAACACATAAACCTAGCAACATCCAAGTATGCACAGTTCAGTACTTGAGCGGCACTGTAGCTATAATGCATATAAAATATGTCCCTGCTTAAAGTAAAGTGCTTCATGGTTGAAAAATTAAACTTTGACATAATGTACAACTTTACATCAAAGGAATTTTCAAATGATGGTACCTTGTCGGGGTTCACGCCCGTGAGCGGTCCATGGAGCCACTGCTCGTACTGTTTTAGGAAATCAGTGGCTGTCTCATAGAGGCGCAGGAAGGGTGTGAGCTTGTCCTGGATCTTCTTACGCTGTGGGTACTGGGAAACAGACCAGCCATAGGCTTCCTCCTCTAGATTGTACTCATTTATCTTTCCAGCGTGCCAGAAAGGTTGAAAGAGATGGAAGCATAGAGGGTCGAAAGAAAGAAAAAGAGACGTAAAAAGAAAAGATAGATGGATAAATAGATGAGTTTCAATGTTTGGATGACAAAAAACTCATAAAGCCTCTGACAACTCCTGTGGCAGTTAGTTCTACAGCCAATGCTGCCCTCTACAGGTTAAGTATTTTAAAGCACATACTGTACATCAACTTCAAATGCAATGCATTAATCCACTGTACAATGAATTTGTATATTTCAATCACAAGCATGTCTATCCATGAGCGCCAATTACATACAACACAACCTCTGCTCTTTTATGAAACAAGTCAAATATTATATTCAGCCTTGAATCATACTGCGGAAGCAGATCTTACATGCCAGTGTAAGGTGCCCTTGTACTTATACAAACAAAGACACTTTATGCTATAGGTTTTATCATAGTCTGGGTATCAGTATAACTTAACTTTGTCTTCGTGATTTATTACAATTTTGGCCTACTGTCACTCTCCATAGCTTTTATTAAACAGAGTTGTTGCTATAGATTATAAGTTGACCTATTTATTTCTCTACTCCTATACTTGTTAACATTGAAATCCTCATGTACCTTTTCCATGGCTAACTCCAGTTTAGCATTGAGGGCCTGGGCTTTCTTTAAGTACTTGCTAAGATCCGTCAGCTCACCAAAGGTGGTGAACTCCTCCACCTGTGTCCAGTAGCTCTCCAGGTCTTTCACAAAGCAGTCGCGGCACCTCTGGAATGCACACAGAGAAATGCCATTTGACGATCATTTTCATTTCACATTCACAATAATATTTTGGCTCAACAGTTCTGATGCAAAAAAAAAAATCCAGATTCCAGTCAACAGACCAATAGTTTGACAGATAGTAAAGTAGAGTAGAGACACAGACCTTAAGGCAACTCTGATATTGCTCTGTCTTTTCAGAAATTATATGTTTGTGTTCCTTAAAGATGGATGGCATACGCTCAAGCCACTGGATGGTGTTTGTGTTGAGTTCCATGTCCGATGGTGAGAGGGTGACAAAGTCCATCAGGAAACCCAATTGTGTGTTGGAGTCTGCCAATCTTTGCTCCAACAGAGGCATCTCTGTGGTCTCCACCTTATTCATGAAGGCCTGGATGGGAGTACAGGGCAACAACAAACTGGTATACTGTAGTACTTCAAAACCTATTATGCAATATAGTTAATACTTAGTATTAACTATAGTATTTAATTGCTGCCACTGCCACAGTCCAATAAATAGGTGTAAACAAACAGGTACAGTATTCAACTATTATTACTGACTGGATCCTTAATGTGTAATGCCATGCCTAGCTGCTTTGTGGATAGATGTGTGAGGGCCAATTGTATAGTAAAACCCTGCCGGTCTATGTGACAAGCATTTGGGTTAGTTACCTTAAGCTCCATCAGTTTCTGGGTGTCAGTTGGTGTGCTCAGTGCCTTCTCGGCAATATTTTTAAATTCATTACAGAGCCTGTGAGAGGAAGAACATTCATTTGGTGACACATACTAAGGGGGTACACAGTTAATTAATAACAATTTAATTATGGCACAGCCTTCAGATGCACCATTGGAATAGAGACTAATACAACACAAAAAGGGTACTTCTGTACATTCCCTTTGACCGGCACAATATTTAGCTTGAGGCACTTGGCGAGTGGCCAACTAAGTTTGGAACTCTGAAGCTTCTCTATGCAAATTTCAGCTGTATTTTTCAAACAGAAATCCCTGTCAAATTTTCTTTTTTGAGACTATAACTTGAAGCTAACTCTCTTGCATTTGACATTTTTTGCGTGGATGTGGAGAGAAAAAAAGTGAAAACTGCAAACCGACTGACTTCTTGTTGATTTCCTGGTGGTCCTGTAGCATCCGAGTAACCAGTTTCTGCTGGAGCTCCTGAGCACACTTAACAAGTGCGTGGACGAGCTTATGGGACTGAACCTCAAACATGCCCAGGCGTACCACCTGAAGCCCAAAGTACTGGTCAGCAACACAGTTAACATCACTCAGGAAATTACTTTATAAGCATAGACAGTTTTAGTCACGGAAAACTTTTAAGATTTCCGATTGTTTAAGTATCAGAATTTATTAAACAATCCATAGCTATCATTTGGAAATAAAGAGTAAAGAAAATAAAATGTGACAACTAAAAATGTATTGATTGATTGATTGATTGGTTAATTGTTTGATTAATTAAGAAACATTAGCAACCTCATTGCTGTCACTTCACATTCTACTTGTGTACTTTTATTTTACATTTTAAGTTTCTTTACACATCTGTTAAAAAAAATAAAATATAACTTTTATACCCATAAAATAGACTTTATTGTCCCCAAGGGACACTTTTTTATTCACAACACTGTACGTTATGGACAGCACTCTTACAGAATAATGGAAGTACACATACCTTATTTGATGTGTACTGGATCTGGTCAGCTAGCTGCTGGTAGTGAACTACCTCTACCATGATATCCTGAAAGGAGTGCTGCTCACTGAGGAACTGATCCACATCCTCCTCTGCCTGCCTGGATACCAGTGTGGCGTATTTATCAAACTCATGGATATACTCCTTGGGCCGGACACACTCAGCCCAGAACACACGGCGCACCTCCGCCTGCTGGGCCTCAAGGATCTCTGGTAGGATGATGGGCTTTAGGGTGCTTCCAAACTGAGAGCCTGGCTAGAAAGACATGACGTAGGGTATAAACCCAAGCTGTATTATGCAATGCAATGATTAGCTACTGTGATTTTAAAAATACAGAATAGGGCATCCAGACACGACTCCAGGAAAAACCAACAACTGCCAAAGTTAATGTCATTCACAATGTGTTATAGTAAGAACTAAGGCACTACTGATATATACAGATTTTCTGTTGTTTTAGAGAGGTTTGGATTAAACAGTCCGCTACAGTCTGTGGTGCAGGTGTGGTTATAATGTTGTCCACCATATTTATATCAATGAGGATCAGCCTCCAAAATGATCATAAAGATGATTCAACACATCTTTAAAACAACAAAAACTGAACATAGCAACCTTCATAAATGGGGGATTTATTACAGGGGTATTATACCACTTTCTTCTTACCCACTCCAAGTACAGCTTGGTTTCCACACGCGGCACCATGCTGATAGACCTGATCATGAGTTCATAGACGTTAAGAAGGGCCTCCTCATACAATTTAAGTGTGGGCTCAAATTTGATCTCCCTGTCCTCCAGGATCAGATGCAGCACAAAGCCTGGGTGCTCATAGGCTCGCTGTGACCGCTAAAATGATGGAGAGCAAATCAAAACAACGCAGATTAAAAGTGCAACTTTTAGTGTCCACCTGTTCATCTATGTCAAAATCCAAATCCAAACATTTATTAAGATGACTTTTTTTCCAGCCCCCTCTTCTAAAAATGATTGGCCTGAAGTTTAGAACACTTTCTCCTACCGGGTCTTGGGAAATTAGGCGTGTATAGTCCTTGATTGAGTCTATTGCAAGGTTCTGCAGCTGAGAGGTCATTAGTGCAGCAGCACAGTTGAAGAAAGACAGCAGTTTGGCCTTGTTCCTGGAGGTCGGCAACAGGTCATACTTGCTCCCCCGGTAGTAAATGTTGTGCAATTCAGGAAACCAACTGGTGTAGAAAACCACAAAATCAAATATAAGATTATATTCAGAGAATGTGTTAATGTGCATGCTCAAACTAGAGATGCAAATATCATATAGTCCAATAATTAAATAATAACTTGAAACGTTTTGATACTAATGGGGGAACTGGGGCATAGGAGACCACTGCAATAAGTAGCTTGTTGATTTGTAACAAAGTCAAAGTATAAATTAGGTAGGTATAATTAATAACATTAATGTATTCTTGAAGTGCCAAAAGTAAAAGTACTAATAATGCAGAATGGTCTTTATTTAAAATTTTATATACTGTATATACAGTATATATATACATACAGTATACAGTATATATACATCATATATACCTGTATATATATATATATATATATATATATATATATATATATATACTATAATATATATATATATATATATATATAATATATATATATATATATATATATATATATATATATATATATATATATATATATATAGTTGATTTAAAAATGGTATTAAAGTCCGCAAAGTATCTAGTACCTAAAAATGTCAGACAAATAAGTACTGCAAAATTGTGATTTACAATGCTTGAGTAAATGTAATTATTTACATTCCACCACTGCTGACTGTACTCTCAGGTTGAGTTATCATACAGAAATGATTATTAATATAGACATTCTGTGTGGCACCACCTCATCTTATTCAGATAAGGTCTGTAATAAGATATGCATAATTTAATAAGGTTGGGTAGATATACAGTACTTATTAATGTTGTGTTGTACAGCTGGAGTACTAATAAACAAGAAATGTGCAAGTATGCAAATCTAGGATTTACAAAAACCATTTGGGGGTTGTAGAGGAGACATGTATTTTCTGATGTAATAGCTTATGGCTGCCACTCCATATTACTGCAAAAGAATCCCTATTTTACAAATGGCCACTTAAAGATGTACCACAGAAATAGGATGCATCAATCATGAAATTACTATTGCCCTTCAATATTGATCGCTTCCTTCTTTGTACTCAAAAGTACTCCTGGTTGTTATTTACTGAGCACATGAGCACATTGGTGTTAAGATATGTGGACTCACGTTTTGAGGAGGATTTCTCTGGCATTTCCAACATGTCTGGTGACAATTTGCTGAAACACAGAGATCTCCATGGACTCAACTCTGTCGTGGAACTCCTCTACGTCTATCAGACGGAGATTTCTGAAAGCATATAATCAAGGAGGGTGAGATGATAGGCAAACATGGATCTAATACGGCACTTGTGTTTCTTTGTTCTTAAAAAAATCTGTCCATGTTTATGCCGCTTAGAGGTTTATACAAGGTGTAATGCAAATATGTTTATTATATGATGTGTAAATATCTTCAGCTTTGCTGTTATGTATACCATTAGTGTAAAAATATACCCACAGTTACAAAATTTGACTTACACAATTTAAAGTAACATTAAATAATGTATAATAGGTTGCCATAATGCATAATTAAGTTTATCGTCTTTACATTAAGTGGGTCACATATGTACTACCGTCTACTTGTCACATGCTGTAACTCTGACTTAAGTATTACAGATTTACAGATATTAAAAATATTCAAAATGTGTTGTTTTTGTCCTTAATATTAATTACCTGCAATTAAAAAAAAAAAGAAGTTTATCAAACTCACACAACGCATTCATTTGGATTTCAATTGTAGTAAAAAATGTATCATCGTGGAATACTTACTTGTAAAAGTCATGCCAAATGTACCACACATTAAGATTAGTGGGGTTGATAGAGTGAAGATTATCCCTCATCTTCTTTTGGGCATGGACAAAGGAAGTGTTCCATGTTTTTGGCACTGACTTCACCCTGACGGGGAAAGATAACAGAAAAATGTGTTTCATAATTCTAAAGGCTTTGAGTCACTGCTTATTAAAACTCAGGTTTTTCTTGTACAACACAAAACAAGGAATCTCTATGTGTCCTGGTCATAAGAGCCTTGCTAAATGCAAGATTCTCTGTCACATCCTGTGGACTTACTCAAGTCTGTGAGGGAGTAGATCTTTGGCTTTGTCCTCATCATTTTCCTCTGAATCTTTGAATGTGTATTTCACTGCAATCACAAAAAAAGAGAAAACAAACAATATTTTATTAAGTCATTCCTATGCATCACACATCAACCAGTGCCTAAATATGGTTGGGGTAACACTGTTAATACAATACTACTCATTCATAAAACTTTAAGTGTAATGACATACAGATTGCTGTCTTGACACTGAGCAGGTAGTCCTCCTTGATCTCATCCACCAGCAGTTCCATCGTTGTGCTCAGGCTCTTCAGGTGGTAGGGTATCATGTCTTGAATGTTCTCCAGCCAAGAGTCCATCAGAGGAGCCACATTCTCCAGGTCTATCCCGTTCTGGATGTAGTAGTTATATCTCTGACAGGACAGAATATTACAATCCATTTTCAGGAGCGACACTTCGAACAATTGTATTTTTTTGGTGGCAGTGCTGATTACAAAACAATGTGCATTGTTGTATTGCTTGGCCTTAGGAAAAGCAAGTACATTAACTATATCCATTATATAACAAAAAGGCTACCATATGTGTGTCTTGTAAAGATTGTGTAAAAGAATGATGGGCACAACGTCTTCATTATGGGCACATGCACAACAAAATTGGGCCTGTTATATAATATACTAAAAAGTGTCAAGTGTGAATTGCATTTCACCATTTCATAATCATTCTTCGCTTTAAATTTGGAAGAGCCACATAGTGGAGCGCTGCCATCCTCTTCCTCCTGCTGGCTAAAAAGAGAAACAAATTGGCAAAACGGGAGTCACAACAATTGCCTCTTTATTGTTATACACAGTATTTCCTATCCTAAGTGGTGTAATTTTGTCTCTAACTGATGTAGAGAATGATAGATATACTGATAGAAATGGCATGACAGACATATAATTAAGCTTTATAAAATATAGAGTAAGTCACCATATGAATTTAACAAGAGTTTCACGGAGATTCTTGCGCTTCTTAATGAGTTCTGTGCGGGAGCTGATGCAATGCTTGGCGGCCCCACTGATGTGCACTGCCTTTCTGCTCTGGAGCAGGTTCTGACCTCTGCCATAACTCTGTCTTGGTCTTCTGTCCGCCCCTTCACTGAGCCCATCTCCTGCAGCACACAGGGCAAACAGTTCAAACAGAAAAGCCAATGGTAACGCAACGAGTCCTTATAAAATACAGCAGTAGCTATAAGAGTTGGCATACAACTCTACTGTGTTTGAGTTAGCATTAGCTAGACCTATATTTTTTATCTAACTGAAAAATATGACCAACTCAAAAGTTTCAACTCACTTTTCACAGCTGCTACAGTTCCTTGAGATTTCTGCTTGAGTGGGGGATAGAGAGAAAATGAAGGTTTTGTGTCCATCCACGGCCTTTTTCTGTGGACCTGGACAATGAAGTGAAACATTAGCTAGGTTGGTGTTAACACAAATGTAAAAGTAATATAAGACACTAACCTTTTTTTTTTATTTTGTATTGTCAAGTGTTCATATTTGACTGTCTGAAAAAAGATAGCTTAGTGCCATGGTCAATGGTTAAGCTAACTAACTAACGTTAAGTGGCAAATACAGTTAATAACGTTGCAGTCAGATAAAAGTTGCACTGATAAAAAAACAAGGATAATTATTAATAATATTTGTTCTCTTGACTTACCTGTGGTGGATTTGGTGGTAAGAGTGTTAGACTATCAGGAATATTTTTTTTCTTCTTGGGTGAACTCATGTTGGGTCTTGTACAAAGTTAGAAGCTAACGCTGACACTAGCTCCTAACGAAACCCTTGTGTCGTTGCTACGGTCGTTGCTAGGGCAGCAACGGGGAACTCGCGTGAACACCTTAGCACCTGTGCTTTAAAAAAAAAAAAAATCTTTGCTGTTATTTATAGATAGAGATAGTCATAGATATAACGCTACAATATCAATAGTACCACAACATAAGCAAATTAATAACTGTCAGTATCTTATCAAACAGCGTAAAGAACAGTTAAAAACTGTTTGTCATGACTTGGGTAGGATGGGTAGGATGACGTTAACGGTTTGATTATTACGTCAGCTAACGTGGCTGCTCAACTACAGAACAAGGTTACCGCTTGGAATTTTACTAACAACATTTAATCTAATTTCCCTCATATGCTGTGCCTTAAAATTCACACTGTCATGATAACCCTGCTGCAGTATTTAATGTTGTGTAGAAAACTTCCACTCTCGGAGTTTCCATCTCCATGGGAAGTTTCAGCGCCCCTAGCAACACAATGTTTAGGTGCAGCAAGCCTAGTGATGGAATAGTCCATTGTGTTGTGAGCGTGGGGTGGGGGGACTGATGGTGATACAATAAGCGGACGGTAATGGCAGGTTGTAAATTGTTGAAAAGTATATACATAAATGTTAGAATAGAAAGATAATTGTATAGGAATATTCTATAAAAACTGTATCGGGTTTAGCGGTATACCCACTTGATAGACAGGGGCGGAATTGACTGTGGCCTTAAATAGGACTACTTGGGGTCGCGAGGTTGCAGGTAAGGGCTGGAGTCCTTACCTGCAAGGAGTGCAAGGTACCCCCGACTTTTCCAATGGAAAACGGTCCATATTCAAGGGCTTCCACATACATGCAACGCATAGAATGAATGTAATGGTGTGTAAATAAAGACAACCAGTCACTCTCACAAAAAAAATTTTAAGAGAAAAAACATTTATTTTCTACACCCTCATGTTGTCCCTGGGTCAAATTGACCCGTTTTCCTATATCAATGTTCTTTTTAATTACCCAAAGTAACATGAATAATTCCACACAATGCTCTTTGGCAAGTACAAATCTCTACTTTCATTAATTTTGGGGTGTCTTATTCAATTTTATAGCATTTGAAAAAAAATTGAAGTGGTTTTGAAACAGTATTGGGTAAAAGTTGACATATTCCAGTGATTTTCCATAACATACTGTACATTCCTTTAATTTTAGGTTAAATAATTCCTAATTTCTGCTTTTCTAACTCAAACATTAGGTATAATTTCCTTTAAATTAGGTTTATTGACCATACATTTCAAAAATAACTGTAAAACTAAAGTTAGTGTTGCGCAGTGTTTAAAATGTCAAAAAAGTGACAAACATTGAAAAAAACCATCATAAGTGTTGAAGAAATGGACAAAAGTGTAAGAAAAAGTTAAAAACATTGATAAAAAGCCTCAACAAAAGTGCTGATATCTCAATTTTGACGGGAAGACAACACAAGGGTTCAAGATGTTTATTTTGCTTTGAAAATGTTGAAAAAAAAAATGCCACAGTCATTTACAGTGCCAATTCAAAAACACCAGAAACTGTAAACTGGAAATACATTTTCCAACTGTGGAATAATTTAAAAGGACAACAAATTGAACAGTTACCATTAGACCAAATTCTTGGCCAACTTTTTACAATTAACAGCAGTCAACAATACATTCAGAATAGATGGCTACCACAGGTCAATGGCAGTCAAGATATAAGCCTCCAAATGGATTGTGAAAATAGTTCACTATGTAATAGGACGTGTTGCACCCCTTAATGAATAAGCATGGTTTTTCAAGTTAAATTCTACACACATGCAGAAAGCGATTTTATTAATACACTTTATGAAGCTTGTTTGTGAGAGTGTGAGAGTATTTTAAATGTTGAAATTGAACATTACTTAAATACCAGGTGATAAATCTGAAGGGTTAGGTATAAAATAAATCACTCCATCACTATTGTCAAGGTGCGCTTAAGCAAAGAACTATAAATATTTGGCATGTGCCTTGCTTGGATGCTGTTTCTCTTCTAATGAACTGACTTCTTTATTAGGACTGCTCAGTATTTGGCATCTTCCAGCTGTGAATATGTATATGTATATTAACATGTGCAACCCATCCTCAACAATGACTCCTGCATTGCAACAAACACACTTGCTTTTCCATTTATTTAAACTACTATGAAATATTACATAACTATTAATACACATATTAACACAAAAAAACAAAAAGAATAACTTTGGCTCAGCTCAACATAAAACCAACCCTCCCACAAAACATATCTACATTAAAGAAATGATCAAATTTCTTGATAAAGTATAAATACAAACATGTTCTGATGAATTAGGATACATTATATACTATGGAAAATAAATGCAAAGAAATTGCATTATTATTCAGAATTTTTGGGTGGTGCTTGTCAATACAAATAAGCTACATTAAGTTGGATCATAAAATGATACATTGCATTAGCTGGGATACCAAAAGCATGTTTATGCATGAATAAGCATGAATATTCCGTTATATCATGGGGGATATCTGTAAGTGGGACAAATGCATAACAATTAAAAAATTTATTTTAAGTAAGACCCTGAGTAGAGTGTTGTATGAAATATTACTATATGTGCCTGCAAGTGCACAGCCTTTGACATACAGTACCAAACATTTCCAGTATCTGAGATGGGTTAAGTGATGCCTTTGGAAAGCCCAACATGGCCACAATGATAAGGAAGACAAAGAAACATGCCGCTACCCAAGCATTTATCCGGGCCCGCATTTGGCCTTGCAGCTGCTTTGAAAACAGAAGTTCTACAGCTCTGCCCACTAGTTGAATTTCTTCAGCCCAGGCAGTGTGAGCTCATACCTTAAGAGGAAAGAGAAATTACATATTCATATCATTATTATTGAACCAAATAAGCCATGTTTCCCCCAATATGCAATATATGATTTCTATTGACCATAAAATGTACACCACAATGACATTACAAAGTATTGGAACCTCAATTCAGAATTCTTCAGCTAATGTTTACCCAAGTCATGGAAATAAAAAAAGAAAACTGGGCCCCGTACCATTCGGTGATGCCTTTGGCTATATCCAACTGTGAAAGATCTAGCAGCACCTGTGGACAGGAGCAGAACTGGAAAAGTCAGTCACTTATCCAGACTGAGTTGTAAAATGCAAAAGTATGACAACCACTGCAACCAAGACATTAGTTTTGCAATATATTTTATGTTTGAAATAAAAACTTTACAATGCACCATAATGAGCTTAAGTTGGAAATATGTGTCTCACCGACGACACCCGTTTATATCTTGTGAAATGAATGAACGAAAAAACAAACAAACAAACAGTCTATTGTAGTATTGCCCACCATGCCAATGTCCTTACTCTCCCGTGAGTGGAACATTTTGCCATTTTTAACTGCAATATCCAACTTCCTGGTTTGTGCTTCTTGAAGTGTAACATCAAATTCAAACCTGTGAAGAAAGACAAACGGCAGAAAGAGACACATTCCAGACACTGTCTCAACCTCTGAGCCTTAAAACATACAGCAGCTACAAAAATAGTTGTTTTCCCCCATACAGATGCATGATGTAGGATGAAGCTTACTTGTGATTGAATAGTGGATCGACTGTCTTCTTCTTGACTTGTGTCCTCTTGCGGTGAATCCAGGATTGGTCAGGGAGGAAATACAGGCGGACATAAGAGTCTGTGCCATTCTCGCTGAAGCGGAATAGGTTCCTGCAGGCAACATACATTTGAAGAGAAAATAATGTATTTGTTAATTACAGCAATTTCCTCTTTTGTTATGTTGTCAGTCACAGCATTTAAACCAAGGAAATACTACTGACTATTATATATAGTATTCTCAAAACAAAACTGTGGATGATGTTCCACTGAGAACTGAAAAAGAAATTATTCTCAGTTGATTTTCTCTTCATAATAGGCAAAAAAACGATCATATGATGGTGGCATCAACTGTTACGTTCAAAATAATAGCAATAACATCACTAACCTCATAAGTCATATTTTTTGGTAGAAGTGATATGTCTACATGGCAAATAATTTACTAGTAAGTGTTGTAGAGTCATAGAAAATCAACAGACCCAACAGGCATGCCATGCATGCTGCTCATTCTGTGTAACTGAATCTGTAATTGAAAGCGGGCATGTTTAAAACAATAGCAGTGTTGTGTTCAATTAGTGATTCTGTGAAGACACAGGTTAAGTTATGGCCCATATTTAAGGATGGAAGGAAGCAAATGTTGTGCATGTTGGTTATAGTGCATTTCACACTGAAATACTCAGCAAAATGGTCAACTACCATTCGAATGGATCTAAGAATAGCCAAGATGGAAAAGGCTCAACCAATGATCAACTCCAGGTAAATCAAAGAAGACTTAAAGTTACCTGTGAGTATTATTTTTAGTATTTATGATTATGATTTACGATTTATGATCAGAAGAAGGCTCTGTGAAGCAAAGCTATCAGCTAGAAGTCCCCCCGCAAAGTCCCATTGCTGAAAAAAAGACATGTACTGAATAGGTTGAAATTTGCCAAAGGACACATTGATTGGCCAAAGGAGAAATAGCGCAACATTGTGTGGACTGATGAGAACAAAATCAATCTTTTTGGGTCTATGGGCCCCAGACAGTTTGTCCAAACAACCTGTTAAAAAATTTTTTTTTATGTTATCTATCAGATACTGAAATGTGAGAAAGAGTAGAGCTTTGACTCTCTGGCAGGGCTGTAATTTAATTTTCCTAAGATTCCCCTGGGTTTAAAATAGGGTAAGATACGCGAATATTCCGTGTGTTTTTTTTATTTTTATTTTTTAATAGTTCTCATAGTCTGTATAATTCGATGAATATTGTATGGGCTGTGTAACACTATGTTTCACCAAATGTAATTCAATCTCTAATATGGCAGTATTTGGGCATGTAAAGAGATCATGTCACAGATATTCGTCACTGCACAGAAAACATTTTCAGTTTTATATTACATAACATTTATTTTACACAGTGGAAATTTGGGTTTTAATTTGGCTTGGGCAAAAACTGCTGCTGTGGTTTTGGCTCGAGTTTTGACAGAAACTATGGGGCGTCATGTAAGGTCAGGCGGGCCTGGTTTTTTGGGCCAATCATAGCTCTAGTTCTGGAATCTAAAATGTGTTCAGAGCTGAGCTCATAGGAATATTCCTGGTCAGTATTTCATTTCATTTATTTTATTTATAAAAAGGACAACGCATATTAATCAACTTATCAGTAAATCTGCCAGTGATGGCCAACAGGCTAATTTTCAACTGTAGTACTTTGCCCACATGTTTTGAGTCCAGAGCAAAATAAAACAGCACATTAGCATAGGTGAAAATGTACAGTACAATATTAGTACTGCTGTAGGGTAACAATAGTGAGGCTTGACCTCTCCGCTGTACCTGCAGGAAATAACCAAGACAACGAGTTTTTTTCTCAGGGCGGCATAGCGTACAGTCAGCTGGATCTCCCCAAATGAACCCTGGTGGTTCCTGATGGCCCTGTAGTAATAGAAAACATTTGTCAATGTCACTTTTATCACTTACCCTTGCATAAATCCATATAGTTAAGTTCACAAGAAATGACACTATAGGTCTGAAAAAGACATGTAGACACAGAACAACACTATAGACTCACTCTGGGTACGTGGCCCCTTCTGAAAGGTCGAAACGCGACGAAGCGATGGAGTTCTCTGACAGCATACTGTGGGAGTCATACCGACGCATGTTTGCCGAGGAAGCTAGGGAATTCTCTGACAGCAGGCTCTGTGAGTCATAACGGCGCATGTTTGCCGGGGAAGCGATGGAATTCTCCGCCAGCAGGTTCTGGGAGTCGTACCGACGCATGTGTGATGTGGAGCCGTTCTGGGTCTGAGCTGCCAAGGCCGGAGATGAGGTTTGGGCAGGGGGGTTGGTTTTGTGGGGAAGTGCTGAAGAGGAGGGTGTAGCGGCAGAGGGAGTGGATACAGGGGCGCTAGCTCCTTTGTTAGTCTGTGGTGTTTGTTGTTTGTCTTGTCGAGGAGGATTGACAGTAACCTTGGGTAGAGGCTTTTCCACAGCAAGAATCTGTTATGGGATTGAGGAAATGGCTAATGTCAGTGACACAATGTAAACACATCAATGTACAGTAATGGAACTCATATGAAAGTAGGGGTGTAAATCGTTCGTTTTATCACAATACGTGATTAGAACTATTTTTAGGACGATATATTATTTACTGATATCACAAAGTCTACCACAATACAATTTCAATTCAGTTCAGGGGCCTGCGACCAATATGTGACAATACAAAAGTCCATTTAATACAATCATTTACATTTAAAAATGCAACTGATTTGACACTTTTTTTTGACCATTTCATTTTTTTCCTAAGCTTTCCCAGACGTTTAAATTAAAGACAAGAAGAATAAATATAAAGTGGAATATTTCAAAATAAAGGAGCATCTTAAAGTTGACGAGATGTATCAATATTTTCACTCTGTATGGATAATATTGGATAATTGAGGATTGAAGCGATAAATATTGATCCACATCGATCGTATCGTCACACCCCTACTTGAAAGTTCTCATGATCCAGGTGTCGGTTAAAGCAACTGAATGATGTTTAAGTATGAAACTGAATCTTTGTACAGAATGTGTGATGTACTTGATCAGTCTGTGTATTATGAGAGTTTGTACTGTACGTACTACACTTGTGTGTTTGCCCTCCAACGTGTACTCACCCTGAGAGTGGCTTTCAGCTTGATCTGGCTGTTCACTCCGGAGCGCTCCAGCGGGAGGCGCTGGTCTATGGTCATGTCGGAGACGTTGAGGAGGCGAGCCAGGGGCAAGTGGAGAACACCGAGTGTAGTCTTCTTCTCCAACTCTTTGACCTGGAGCACGAGAACACAAATAAAGCTATTCAAGCAGTGATTGGAAAAAGGTTTTATATTTGTTATTTATATTTAATGTTTATATTTGAGAGACTGAAAATTTTATAATAATAATTTATACTGTTTACTGATCCACAGTGGAGAAATTACAATTTACACTCTGTTAGTAATCACTACACACAGGTCTGAAATACACACATGCTCAGGACCTATACATGCACAAATGGAGAGATGTCAAGGGCACCTGGCAGTGCCCAGGAGAAATAGCATCTCTCCAGCTACCAATCTGGACTTTGGTCCATACAGGGACTTGAACCGACAACCCTCCAACTCCCAACCCAACTCCCTACAGACAGCTACTACGGTAGCTGTCTGTTGTCAGTGAAACACATATTGACATATATAGTTTCATAGGGATAAATACAAATATAGACTAGTCTTGGAGGTCGGATCACTGTCCAGCCACATATTGTAGCATTTGCCAATTTGCAAATCAAAACAGACAAATGTGGGAGAAACCATCTGTATGGTTTGTGTGTAACATGAAATGACAAACCTGAACTATGAGCTGCTGTGTTTTGACATTATGCACAAAGAAGGTGAAGCCCTCCTCCCACGCCGGGTCTTTAGATGCATACGCAGGCTGTAAAAAGAGAAGACAGTAAGTAATAACTACAGCTGAATGCTTTCATTACTTTTCAGTTTGACAGGGATCTGCCTTCTTGTACAGTGCCAAATACTGTACACCAAAACAAGTGTAACAATTAAGAGATATTGTATTAATCTAATAACAAAAAATACATACATGTTACTCCTATGGTTTTAGACAGTCCAAGACAGTGCTAAAGTTTAGACAGTGCTAAAACTCAAATTTGGGATTTCATCAAGTATAAAGTGGTGAAACTTTTCCACAGACAATTAATGAAGATGTTATTGATGGCAGTGGAATGATCGGAGTATATGGGTACATGTTCTGTTTCTGAACTGAGAACACTATGGGTATAAAAAACAAGAAAACAAAATCAGTCTCCCATTCATGGTCTATGAAGCCGCTTTATACCTGATGACATCACAAGTTTGAGACTTACTTCTGTGGTTTCTGGCTTTAAAGAGAAAGTGGCTCTTGTTCACAAATATTGATTGAACTTTCCTAGTTTTTAAATGGTGTTATAATGTGGTAAAGTGAGAGCCGTACCTTGCTTTTCTTAATGTCTTTATCAATGGACATTTCCACAAAGGAGTTCGGCAAGGTAGTTCTCTTTTTAATGAGCTGAAAACAAAGGAAATATGGCAAGATGTTTTCATACACTGTTACAAAAACTAAGGAACAATGAGCAATATTAGTTAGCAACATCAGATGGGCCAGAATGACTCACCATTATCAACAATATATTTGCAGCTACTTGACACTTAATATCTTAACATCCTTTAGTGTTTGTTTCCCATATGACACAATTTGGCCGTTAAAATTCTGCTTTCACTTATTACAATAGGCCGCCAGCTACCAGCTCACCAGCTAACACTGGGAGTTGTCTACAAGCAGCCTGTTGCCTTCCAGGTTGGACAGGTAATGCATTCCACTCCCTAATATACTGCAGACACGCCACACCATCTGGGACACGTAGTGTACAACCAGAGATGGTAAAAGTACTCACTTCTCGTAGTCAAGAAGAAGTACAGATACTTGTACTGATTTAAGTTATTTACTCAAGTAAAAGTTACAAAGTACAGGCTTAAAAAAGTTATTTAAAGTTGCTTAAAGTATAAAAGTAGCCTTGCGAATCACAACCATTTTTTATGCAAAGCTACCTGGACCACACACGTTACTAGAGTGCACAGTGTGAAACTTTAGTGGACATGGAAAAAAGTCTTTTAATATGCCATTGCCTACATTCTATATGGATGTCTGCCAATAGGCCTAAAACATCACATGTAACATGATTATTGTAACAGAGACTGGGACGCCAGGTTAATAAGATTCTGACTGAGTAGCAAGATATGAATTCAGTTGTGATTCTGTGAGAAATCACAGATCCAGTTTCTCTTTTCATTTAAAGGAATCTACATGTATGTGTGTGTATGGCTTCTGGAAAAAAAAAATATGAATTACTAAATAGACAATTAAGAAGTTCCCCATACTTTAACAGTAACAACTAAAATTGCAGCGGTGTGTCACGTGCAACGTATTTTCCCATCCATTCGGTATAAATGACGCAAAACATAATAACGGTAACTCCACTGAAATTATTTGAAACTAAAGTAATGAGCCAATTTTGTAAAAATGAAAAATCTACTTGAGTACAGTTCCCATCTCTGTGTACAACAGATGTTTACGCTGGCAAAAGAAACAAAGAAATAAACTTTTGTTATTACTGAGACTGTCTACTTCTACTGACTGACTACTTTAGGCACTTACTGAGTAAATATTACAACCACATCACGACTGTTAGAATTATTTGCTCTTCTTCAGAATCTTTTGGAAAGGAATAAACCAACCCTGACTTAAGGCTGTCATTGCAGTTTTCCTTAACTATGTTTGATATGAATCATATACTACAGGTCAGGATAATTAAATCTAAGAATTCAGTTTTGCCTGTCACACTTCACTCCACCTTATTGCCACACAATGACCAGCAGAGGGCATTTAGGGGCTGCAACTGATAGTTCAAGTCAGGAGAGCCTGTATTGAGATAGATTTAACAGGTCTGGGTCAAAAAGTGCTCGTAAATAAGGCTCTCAATTTGTTATAATAATGTTATAATTATTAGATAGATGGGGTTATATCATAGGCATAAGTTTGAGTGGGTCAAATGTTTATCACAGAAACTGTAATATGTGACCTCAATGTCATTTATTGATTTATCCTATGAAGAAATCTTAAAATCCTGTAAGAAAGACATCAGCCTATATTTTAGATTTACAAAGGGGTCAAATGGGTATAGATATACTGATTGTTTAACTAAGTCCTGACCGCAAAAATGTGTGTTTACTAAGTTATCAACACTTTTCTGCATGTTTCTTTATGTTGGGTAAATCGCCTTGAACAGACCTCAGGTTAAAAGGAAGAAACCTAGCAACATGGACACCAGATGGTAACAACACACCCATATAAAATGACAGGCATGCACCAGACAAACAGGAAATACCAGCTACGCACTGGGACAGGTACACAGGAGCACTACTAGAGAATGTGACCTGACTAAAGTTTATGGCTGACATTAAAATCCCAAAGGACTGTCAATTGTAAGGCACTAAAGTAAAATAAAATGATAGATATCTGCCTGATTTATTAACCTTTAAGAATATGCATTGGCTTTTTATTTGGCACAGAAAACAACCCCTAACATGAAAGGCCTCAAGCATTCCATGCAGTCTATTTAGGCTGGGCTAGCTATGAAATAAAAAGGCTTAACTAAAGGAGATATGTTAAACTACAAGTGCCTTTCTTTCACATCATATGGGGAATGTCCAGCCATAAAACATTTGTACAAACAGGTTAGGTTGGAAGAAGATTTGGGCTTCTGCATATCAAACAGCCCTGGATTAATATTTATATTTGAGGAACAGTATGTGTCTCCTGGCATTCATTAGGCTGGTGTTATTAAATTAAATAAAAAAAAAAAATAAAAAAAAAATCACCCCTTTCAAAACTGATTTGATTTATTAGTAAGAACCACTTACATACAGTAAAACCACTATATGACTAATGTAATTTTGACCATTAGTGGACTGGTTCCTATAACATAAAGAAAAGAAAAAAAAGTAGTTTTTTCTATTCGCAACAATAAGGAAGCATGTTTTCATTAAGATTACATTTTGGTTTTTATACATACAGTACATGCCTAACGTTTGTCTTTATTGTACAGGTATGATGTGTATCTTTTGTCTTTGGTATGTTTTATGAGCATTTATCATCCTATTGTAACCTATTGTACTTTAGTGGTTAATGTTTACAAAAAAATCAATCAATCAAACTACAAACAAAAACAAAACTACTAACTACACACAATGTAAATGGGGCCTTTGGGTCTGGGGTCTCTAAGTTCCAGCCATGTTCTTTCTTGAAGCAACTACTAAAGTTAAAGCAGCTTACCCGAGCTTCCTTTGGATGCTTCCCGGGTTTCTGAAGCTCCGAGATCTCGCTGAGGTCTTTCTGGAGACAAACACAAGAGTACACATCAGCACATTTGTCTATCCATGTTTCATCAATCAGGGTTCTCACACCTTCTTAAACATCAAATTCAAGGAAACAATGTGGCACCAGCATGAGACACGTGTGCAGACAGCAGAACTTAGCTTATTTATTAACATAAAAAAATGTTAATTAAATTCTTTTCCTACACAAAATATATAAAGCCAAGCCCTTTCATTGACCCCATATCTATTTATGTCTAAATAATATATTATGTTTCAAAAACTTTCAAGGCCTTGATTTTTTACAATCAAATTCACAAACTGTCAAGGATTTAACGACAATATAATCATCTGTTCTCAACACCGGTCCCCATTAGAAGCCACTTACTGGTAGGTTTGAGCAATTGTCCAGATACACTGCAAGCATGGCACAAGCAAGGCCGTCTGTAGACTGGAAGAGAGCGATGGCAGAGAGCAATACATGATGTACACCAGTGACTGACTGCTGGCCCAATAACTCAAGTAAGTTGCACACAGGGTCAACCTACAGGTAAGATAGGCCCAATCCCAAAGTCCGGACTCACAGACTCACAGACTTTGGTGCTTGTTCTCGCAAAATTCCAAAGGGCTTAGGGTTGTCCCAATGTCGAATATCAAAGGGCGTGAGGGTTTGAGTACGCACTTACCGAGCCCTTTCCGTGAGTTTGCATCGACGCAGACTTCACCAAAGGGAATTACCCACAGTTCAAAGCGTTGTGACGTTAGTACCGCAGAGACCATTGGGAAATCTGGAATTTACAAAGGTAGACAACAGCACGACATAAGTCCACGGATCGGACCTGTTGTCCAGCTTGTAAAACAAGAGTTTGAAAAATGTTAAATAAGCCAGCCATCTCCTGTGCCTTGGCCGTGTGGAACAAACTTAAAATAAAAATACTATAGTGCTTTTAACGGCGTCAATTTTTTTTTTCCACGAAATTAACGTTCTTTTTGGCCTGGCAAACTTTGTAGTTTTTTTCACATGCTGTCTCAACAACTATTAACGTTAGAAAAATACTACACCTGATCTAGCTAGCTTGGAAACAAAACAGGCACGCCGTTTGGGCTTGCGAGCCGGCCAAAGAGTAGTAATGTTACGTTTTGAGAGGATGGCGAGCGCTGGCACGTTGATGCCAATAAGATTCTGGATGGAAAGTTTACTTTTTAAAAGTTGCCAAATGGTTCCATTGACAAGACCCAAAGTGATCTGTGTGTTTTGTCGTTGTGAACTGAGCTATCATCTCAGCACGTCCAGTCAGAAATACCACTTGATGGTCAAGCACACAGCTGATGTGAATTCTCCCCCCCTCATCAAAGTATTTTTTTCACCCTTTTATTGATGGACAGTGTTACATTGTGTGACAGATTATTGGCTCCAAGTGAGAATGTTACATGTGAAATTGACCACTACAGTAGGCTATATGCCAATGTTGTTTTCAATAAAAAAATATTTGCACAAAGCAAGCCGATCCACTTTTCCATGTTGATAAGATCATTAAAATGAGAAAAAAAAAAAAATAATGGGACAAAAAAATAATGGGACATCGCGATTAAATATTTTAATCGTTTGACAGCACTAATAAATACCCAAACCGCCAAGTGTCAGCAACATCTTTGTTATTAAACATCGCCAAGGTAACATGTGATCTCGTGAAGTGCCGTTCCAATCCCATTCATGCCTATTTGAACCCATGTGGCCTCACACACTAACTCACTTTGCACCTGAGATCAATTGAGTCTGTGAGTCTTTACTCATCAGTGCTCGCTTTGGGATTGGGCCATAGACACCCTTGTGGCCAGAAGATTGACACGTAGAATAACAGCTTAGTCATAGTGAATATAAATAGTAATGATAATTCAGATGGAAGAAATGTAAGCAACAATGAAGCTACCTCCCTCAGCAGGCTGGGGTCACACTTAAGGGAAAACCACTGGAGCTTGAGATGAACTTCTCCCTTCTGGATCCCTTCCAGAGTAAACCACTACAACAGCGAGAGAGATTTATCAACATGACATTCACACAAAGACTGCATTCAAATAGAAAACGGGGAAAATGGTTAGTAGGAAACTGTACCGTAATGTCCTTTAGTGCCGGTATTGTGCCAAGAATTGATCGTCCGCCAAAAAAATTATTGCTAGCTGCAGGAGTACCCTGTGCCTGGATTATAACCAATACTGGATTATAACCAATCTAGTCCTTTTTCCAGTCAAAAAGTTATTGCAGACCCTACTGTTGGTAGTCTATATCCACGCCGTTACACTTCCGGGATTGCTCCATTGCCACCACAAATTCCGCCGGATTTCACTCATTTAGGCTGGATGTCCATTGTCTTCCGCTTTCTTTGTGTTGGAATTCTAACCTCCGGGTCAACTTATAAGGACTATGGTTAACTGCTCCTCAGATCTCTGCAGGGTAAATCCAGACAGCTAGCTAGACTATCTGTCCAATCGGAGTTTTCTGTTGCACGACTAAAACAACAATTAACCGTACACATGTTCCACCAAAATAAAACCTGCCCAAAGCTATTTTGCAAAGGCACCGACATTGTTTCCGGGCATTAGCGCCACCCAGGACAATTGTGATTGGTTTAAAGAAATGCCAATAAACCAGAGCCTTTGAGCCGATTTCTCCCTTTGAGACTCCCTTTAACAAAAACAATAATTTTACATCGCAGGAAGTTGCTGGTCTACCACTGCCTTGATTGATTAGTTTTTTTGTGTTATTTTGTGATTTTCTTGTTTTAAAAAGGGATAGTTTGGATTCACCAAAGTCGCATATGACTAGTCTCGTATTGCGAGACTAGTCATATGCCAATTTATCGTATTGGCAATACGGGACTAACTGTTGGTGACTTTTAAACACTTAAAGTCTCCGAGGGATTGCAAGACTCGGGGATAGCTAGTTGGACGCGTGCACTAAATTATTTCAATAAACAAACAACAGGTAAATTCTACTTGACACAATACGTTCAAGAACTGTATGCTCGTCCAGTCTCAATCACCTGCACCTGTGCTGGAGAGCTCAGCTATATGGCTGCCCACGCACCACTCAGTGTCCAAGCATAATATTGACACATACAACACTGCATGGCTGTACATTTTCACTGAGAGGTTATTTATACTTCGAGAGATTCATGATTTCATTCATGAGGCTTACGTCTGATAGATTATAGCCCATCCAGTACTTTTAAACTGTTAAAATACCTTTTAAAAAGGGTCAATACATCCAGTAACATGCAGTTTTCCAAGTAAGTTGTGGACAGCTCTAACAGAATGCGCACGCTCTCACAGACGGCAACATTTTTTTAGAGTTTTTCCTATTACAGAGAAAACACTGTACTTATTAGGCACACATCAATTCATTCATTATTAAATATAGTTTTTCCACAATATGAAATAAAAGCTCACCTTATCCATTTCTACCTCCTTCTTCACCACTCCCAGATCAAGGTTATACCTAAGGTGATGATGAAAAATCATAACAATGGCGAGTGAAAACCTTATAGCAGTTGCGTACAGCTTTCCTCTCCAAAAAGTGTTTGTATAAGCTAATGTCCTGTATATTTACAATGAAGTCGCCATATTTTGTGTTGTTTAATGCCTATGTATGGTAGTAAGTAGTGCTTGAGAAAATCTTCCATATTTGAGAAACCCTCTATATAATAAGGTGAGTACAATACATGTGCCGTTATTAGATAGTTTTCTACCTTCCAAGGAAGTCGTCTTTATCGGTGTCCTCATCATAAAGCTCCATCTCCAACTCTTGCCCTGGGGCTTCATGGGCGACAAACTGCACACAGATAAAGGAAAGGTGAATGTCATTAAATGTCTTTCAGATGGGAAAGATCTGTGGCCCAGTTCAGCCTACGTACTGAGATTTTAACATTTAAATGTAAATGTGCTGTATTTATATATTTTCTAGTCTTAACGACTACTCAAAGCACTTTTACATCATACAGGATACATTCACCATTCACACACATTCATACACTGTGGCCGAGGCTGCCGTACAAGGTGCCACCTGCTCATCAGATAAACACTCACACACATTCACACTCCGATGCACAGCATCGGGGGCAACTCGGGGTTCAGTGTCTTGCCCAAGGACACTTCGACATGGGACTGCAGGGCCAGGGATTGAACCACCAACCTTCCAATTGGCAGGCAACCGCTCTACCACTGAGCCACAGCCGCCCCATGACATTAAAGGTCCCATGACATGGTGCCTTTTGGATGCTTTAATATAAGCCTTAGTGGTCCCCTAATACTGTATCTGAAGTCTTTTTTATATAGACCTTAGTGGTCCCCTAATACTGTATCTGAAGTCTCTTTTATATAGACCTTAGTGGTCCCCTAATACTGTATCTGAAGTCTTTTTTATATAGACCTTAGTGGTCCCCTAATACTGTATCTGAAGTCTCTTTTATATAGACCTTAGTGGTCCCCTAATACTGTATCTGAAGTTTCTTTTATATAGACCTTAGTGGTCTCCTAATACTGTATCTGAAGTCTCTTTTATATAGACCTTAGTGGTCCCCTAATACTGTATCTGAAGTCTCTTTTATATAGACCTTAGTGGTCCACTAATACTGTATCTGAAGTCTCTTTTATATAGACCTTAGTGGTCCCATAATACCATATCTGAAGTCTTGTTCCCGAAATGTAGCCTTGGTGCAGAATTACAGCCACTAGAGCCAATCCCACAATGAGCTTTCCTTAGGACGTGCCATTTCTGAGTCTGTAGCTATTGAAGAGGAGAGAGGGGGGGGCAAGGTGGAGGCTGGGGCTGTGGCCTTGACCAACTGCCACTTTGCTTGTTTGAAAGCCATGATGTCTCTCTCATGGTTGGCTACATTCTCTGGGCAAAGCAGAGAAAGGGGAGGTAACCTTGCCCCTTATGACCTCATAAGGAGCAAGATTCCAGATCAGCCCATCTGAGTATTCATTTTCTCAAAGGCAGAGCAGGATACCCAGGGCTCGGTTTACACCGATCAACATTTCTGGCCACTGGGGGATCATAGGCAGGCTGGGCGAACTCATATTAATGTTAAAAAACCTTATAAAGTGAAATTTTCATGCCATGGGACCTTTAAAGAAAGACTTCAGCAGATTGCACATAGAGAAGAGATACTAGATAATGAGCATTACACATGTAAAGCGCATTTAATACTGCTAAAAAGTAACGGAAGAAAATTGTGTCCTGCAGGAGACAACCTCAGCATTCAAGCTGTGAGTTGCCAACAGTGATTTAAATAGCTCTTTAATTTAATCTGCGACAGAGAGTATTTGTCTTTAGCTTTTCACATGCAAGGAATTTTATGAATGTAAATATGGTGCAAAATACGAGAGCTCAGTGCCTGGATAGCTCAGTTGGTAGAGCGGGCGCCCATATAGAGAGGTTTACTCCTCAACGCAGAGGGTCAAGGGTTTGACTCTGACCCGAGGCCCTTTGCTGCATGTTGTTCCCCCCCTCCCATCCCAAGCCCACAAAAATACTCCCGGCATGTCCCGATCACGTGACTGCCCGAGAGAAAGACTACCGGATCCTGTCCCGCTCCCATTTTGTTCCTTATGTTGTCTAAGCAAGTTATCAGACTCTGTTGCCCCCATACTCAAAAATGTTTGATAAGAACGTATTTGAGTCTGGAGAGAGACTGGATTAGTATCTTACCTTCTATCTGTTGTCTCCTCTGTCACTGATTTTTAAAATAGTATCCTGCATTGTTGTTGTTTGTGCACCTATTTCCATGTCTTACTCCATCCACATCATGAATGGACGCCACTCATCCGACTACTACCTAACTAGTATTAAGCTACACGCTTTTAAACAGTCAGATATCATCGACTACTACCTAACTAGTATTAAGCTACACGCTTTTAAACAGTCAGATATCATCCGACTACTACCTAACTAGTATTAAGCTACACGCTTTTAAACAGTCAAATATCATCCGACTACTACCTAACTAGTATTAAGCTACACGCTTTTAAACAGTCAAATATCATCCGACTACTACCTAACTAGTATTAAGCTACACGCTTTTAAACAGTCAGATATCATCCGACTACTACCTAACTAGTATTAAGCTACACGCTTTTAAACAGTCAGATATCATCCGACTACTACCTAACTAGTATTAAGCTACACGCTTTTAAAGTCAGATATCATCCGACTACTACCTAACTAGTATTAAGCTACATGCTTTTAAACAGTTAGATATCCCACCGCTTAGTTTCCCCAGTTGGCATAGCAACATTGCAGGAGTTTCAGTGTTGCCGGGTAGACCTGACAGGAATTCAGACAAACCAAAGATAGCAATCTATTACTGCATTTTGCAACCGAGTTAACCACACACATAGGCCTACTATAGCCTTGACTTCCCCTTGTCTCTATGACTCAATCACACTGTGTAGTTTCATATTAATAAATTTAATTTTTTTTCTAAAACAAAAAGCCTCACAAATTTTCCCGCTCTCGGCCGCTCCTGTTGTTTCAATGCTCTATACGTCCCTATCACGTTACCTACAGTGAGATTGACTACCGTACCACGGGACTCCCGCAGGAATCACATGACAAAAATTTTCATCCTCTAATGTGCTCTCACATCACCAAGTAGACAATCTGCACCTTCTTGGGATAAACCAAAAAAAAAAAAAAATGATGTTCATGCATTTTTAAGCTCATCCAGAAGCTTTGACAGGAATGTTACAAGGTATGTGTGTTACTTCTACTCTACCTCGTACACTTCGTTCCATATGGGGTTCAAAGTCTCTTTGATGGTCTTGCTTTTAAAATTCCGGTTGCCCACTCGAAGTATTGCATAGGGGTCTGATTTGCCTTTTATTAAACCCTTCATGTATGTGTCCATGGCCACCAGGTCTCTGGCCTCCAGCAAGTAGACCCTCACCACACCCTGAGGAGAAGACAGGGAGAGATTCAACCTATTGTTTCACATGAAAGAAAAACACAGAAAAATATGGACCTAGGGGAGAGCCGGGACAGTTGAAACACTTACACGTAATTTACAAAGCGGTCATATCTCACTGAAAGCTAATATTTTATCACTAGCAACCTACACGTGTCATCTGTCAAATACAGTTGCATTTTCAGCTTTGGACAAAACCGTTCAGGAGATATTACAGCAAAAGTGGGACGTGCGTAATGTTCGATCTGTCCCTCCTGGACGGGACAAAGGAAACAGCATGCGGGGACGAATGAAACATACAGTTTTAGCCATATAAACTTCTCATAACTTTCATATTTTAGTACATATCATGGATGGTAGGCCTACTTTCAAAAGGTGTTATTTTAGATAGATTGTTGCAGGGCTATACGTCTTTGTGAATGTCTGTTAACAACTCATTGCCGTCATTGTAAAGCGTGTATGAAGCGGTTATTGAAATATCATGCACTGTGGATGATTCTGCCATTCGTATAGAAAGAACAGTAGGTTTCTCCATTTATATCATGTTTCTATAGTGGAATATGTTGTTTCACTAGGTTTTTACGTGGGTAAGACCACTGCACATCCAAATAACGCCCCACAGCCGTCAGTCTCCATAGGATAACATGGGAAAACTCAACCCCCCTACCTGGCGGGCCCAAATATATTTTTCATCTTTCTAAAACTGCTTTTCCATGTCTCACCTCCATAAATTATTGTATAAATACAGATATTTTTGCATTTACTTAAAATCCATGGAGTTACAGCCCGGTCGAGGACAGTTGAAACAGCTGTTTCAACCGTCCCGACATATGCCATTACAGCCTGTTTTGCTTTTCATGTAAACAAGCATGCAATATGAAAGTCTGGGATTGTGGAGAACACTAAATGATCTACTGAATAAGCATGCAGTAAAACCTTTAAATAAAAAAAACAGTCATTAATAATAGAAAAAAAATGTAACCGCTGATGGAGTTTACTTTTGACCATCGAGACGTGTTCATTGGCTGTAACTCCGTGCTAAAAGGAAATAACAAGGAGACATTTGGCTGATAGAAGGAGGTTAACATGCTCTATGTTTTGAACTAAGGAAGTCTGTCTATCATCATTGCACTGGGAGAAAACTGGAATGTTTCATCCGTTCCGCGTCTCAATAGTCCTGGCTCTCCCCTACATATTAAAAATGTGATAAAGAGAAACCCATACTTGTCTAAACATCCAACTTTTAACAGTTTTATTTGTTTTTAGTAGGGAACTTGTATCCTAAAATGTACAATGATGTAGACCTACAGTGTTTTAAAATACAAGAGGATGCTGCAGGTGATAGGATGAAGATTAATCTGTAAAATGGATTGTACATCTTACATACTCGAGGGAGTGGGAACCTCATCTGATCAGTTTTGACCTGGTCAACGAGGGACACGCACATGCGGTTGGGCAACACCATGAGTGCGGAAATGGTGTCCACGATGGTCTGCTCCGACAAGGAACTGGAAGGGAACAGATGGGAGGGGGATCAATAAGATTCCAACACAGGGGGGTTGGTCATTATAACACATTTTCTGGGAAATCTAACCTGAATGCGGGGCTGTCCAAAAGGTTGGTCGTGCCAGTCCAGTTGATGTTTAGGGTCTTGGAAAAAGAAAACATGACTTAGAGTTTTAAACTTGGCAAATGACAGCTTAATTGAGGACAATAAGGTCATGAATAGATCACTTACAGGGCGGCGCATGAAAAAATAGGTGACTCCTCCCACCAGTGGTGCTTGACCAATAAGAGGTTGCAAAATGACTCTCAGCATCCCATTGAGCTGGAAGATTCAGGACAGTTTTTACAAGCCTAAACACACTAAACACATATACAAAGCAGTAGGCATGGAGTGTTGTTCGGATGTGTTGAGAGTATCCCTCTCAGCTCTTCAGTTTGGGGATCCTAGTGTACACAGGTTGGAGGAAACTAAGGCACTCAAGAGGGTGAAAGCCTCTCGAGTGCCTTTTTATATTTTCTCGGCCAAATAATGAAAGCATGCCAATGCGTTTTGGAAAATGTTTGGACTTGTCCAAGAAAATGGCTTTTTTTAAAAATTGAACCTCTCAAGTGCCTCAGCTTCCTCCAACCTTTTTCCTAAAAACATCCGATAAAGATAAATGTAATTCAGAGAATGCAGAAAAAAAATGAGCTGCCCACTTTAAGTCCTTTGATACCAGCTGTGACTGGCGGCTTCACTGTGGCGTTGATGTTCACGTCACTGTCATAACTGCAAAGTAAACAATGCTGGTGAGAAGCAAAATTAGTGGGACTCTTGTTCAGAGCTTACAGTCTCGGAACAGAAAACACATCTGACACCAAATTACAAGACAGAAGCAGTTCTGAAGTGAGAAATGTGGCTGACCAACCTTATATGCAAGTCCAGGACCACTTCCCTTTGATCCACCTCATCTGTGTATGCTCTCATTCCAGTGATCTTGAGAGGCTGGAAATTGGGAAACAAATTAAAAGGGACGTCCTCTTCTATCTTTATTGAGACACTGCACTTTTATGTGTAACTGGGTCAGTTCTACCTCTAAATCCCATCGGTGTGCTTTGCTTTATAAAAAATGTAGCCAGTAAAAGATTTGGTTACTGTTTGATGTCATGAGGATTTAAATGGCTTTAATTATGGAGTATGGAGGACAAATGTAAACTTACTATGTTTCCGAAGTGGATCTTCGTAAAAGTGAACATTTTGAGCGCAGGGTTGGAGAGCCTGATAGCCGGCTGGATATTATTTCTAAGGAGCTTGTCCATGTACATCCCAAAGAAAGGCCAGGCCTGCTCCAACACCTGAAGATGCAGAGCAGAACAAAGCCGAGCAGGTGTAAACCCCTTGATACAACACCTTAAGCAAACAGCACGTATAATTGCACTTGCACTTTTAAATAAAGGGAATACTTGAAGGCAATATGCATCAAACTAGGGCTACTTAAACTTTGTCAACATCTGTTTTAAGGATACATTAGTGTGTTGCTGTTGACCTCATCAGAAAAGAAAACTATCATATAGTGGATAGGGAAGCAGTAAAACATAAAACCTTTATTTTAAACCTATATTTAGAATAATTTCACCGTTTTATCTTGCCATCAGACAGCCCTTTCCGGCGGGGAAGTGAAGCCGTTGTGTCCACCTATGCTCTCTTCAAAACCACCAGACTCCCTTGACAAAAACAGTAATTTTACCTTGTGGAACATGGGAGTTGCTTGTCTACCTCTGCCTTGATCAATTAGTTCATTTATATTGTAGAGTCTATATCCACAAGGTTCCACTTCCGGGATTGTTCAGGTGCCGCCGGAAATTTAGCCGGATGTCCTTCTTTTCGGCCGGATGTCTGTCACCTTCCGCTTTCTTTGTGTTGGCATTCTAACCTCCGGGTAAACTTATGAGGACTTTGGCTAACTGCTCCTCAGATCTCTGCAGGGTAAATCCAGACAGCTAGCTAGACTATCTGTCCAATCGGAGTTTTCTGTTGCGCGACTAAAAATACTTTTGAACGTACACATGTTCCACCAAAACAAGTTCCTTCTTGAGGCTATTTTGCAGAGGCGCTGTTATTGTGTCCGGGGCTTAGCGTCAAAAATGTGAATGAATGTTTTTGTCTAAGGGAGTCTGGCGGCTTTGAAGAGAGCATAGATAACGGCTTCATAAAGCACTAAACAGCTTCTAAATATAGTCAGTACTCCTGTCTGCTTTTCCAAAGCCGGGGTGTGCTGACCGCCATCCACCGTAGGTAATACAGACCGAGCACTTAAAAAAATAAAAACCATCCCTTTAACACCCTGTGCACCCCAAATACCTTTGCATTTTTGTGTACATTGAATGCATTCCAATGCAGACCATAAGCCCTGTATAGTGATTGCACAGTTAGTGCTGTTGAAATCAAAAGCACCAACTTCATTCAGCAGGTTCCAGAAATCAAAAAGTTGTAGGAAGATAACTTTATTTTGATACTGTACCTTGTTAACCCAGCCAACTTTCTCAATCTCAGGAAATTGGACCTTTAAGAAAGAAAAACATGATAGTGAAGTTAGAAGTTGGCTTGTAATTATTTTTCCCATACCCAGAATACAACATACAGCAGTGGCATGCATGATGGTAGTGATGGAAGACAAAAATCCTGTCAGTAATAATTAATTATCTTTCATGCAAATTCTTTATTTTTTGACAAATCTTTTTTTAAGTTACTCACATGGTTCAACATATGTACATGCACAACTGAACGAATATAAAAGTTAACCCCATTGTAGTTGTTGTTGTAGTTAATCATGCAAATTCTTCTAAGATGGCTTATGAGTTAAAGGTCCCATGGCATGAAAATTTCACTTTATGAGGTGTTTTAACATGAATATGCATTCTCCCAGCCTGCCTATGGTCCCCCAGTCGCTAAGAAATAGAGCCCTGGGTATCCTGCTCTGCTTTTGAGAAAATGAAAGCTCAGATGGGCTGATCTGGAATCTTGCTCCTTATGAGGTCATAAGGGTAATGTTACCCCCCCTTTCTCTGCTTTGCCCGCCCAGAGAATTCGGCCCACACATGAGAGAGACATCATGGCTTTCAAACGAGCAAAGTAGCAGTTGGTCAAGGACACCCCCAGCTTCCATCTTGCCCCCCCCCCCTCAAAAGCTACCAACTCAGAAATGGCACATACTAAGGAAAGATCAATGTAGGGCTGGCTCTAGTGGCTGTAATTCTGCACCAAGGTTGAATTTTGGTAAAGAGACTTCTGATACAGTATTAGGGGACCACTAAGGTCTATATGAAAGACACTTCAGATACAGTATTAGGGGACCACTAAGGCCTATATAAAAGAGACTTCAGATACAGTATTAGGGGACCACTAAGGTCTATATGAAAGACACTTCAGATACAGTATTAGGGGACCACTAAGGCCTATATAAGAGACTTCAGATACAGTATTAGGGGACCACTAAGGTCTATATGAAAGACACTTCAGATACAGTATTAGGGGACCACTAAGGCCTATATAAGAGACTTCAGATACAGTATTAGGGGACCACTAAGGTCTATATAAGAGACTTCAGATACAGTATTAGGGGACCACTAAGGTCTATATGAAAGCATCCAAAGAGCACCATGTCATGGGACCTTTAAATTAGTCAACATGAATCAAATGAGAGAATAATCAAATGCCTAAAAATGATATATTATATAAATATTCTGGACATGTTACCAAAGCTTCTTTGCAGCATCAACACAATGGACTGTAACAGAGGTTTGGAATCATGTTCTAAAAAAGAGCAACTGAGCATATATCCAAATAAAGTACCATCAGTGACTTCTGCCTAAGATGCTAACAAGGGAAAGCTTACCCAAAACTCACAAGAACATATAAACATGTAAAAAAACTATAAATGGGGTTCAATAACATCCATTGATTTAACAGAAATGTGCATATTTTAAAATTAAACCCTGCATTGTATGGTTCAAAACCTGTTTTGTGACACGCACCCGCACACACACGCACACACACACACATTAAAAAAAATCCTGAAACTAGTCCTACTGTAGGACATGTCACTCTCTGTTGCCTTGACATCACTACACTTCATTTGCATGACATGGCAGACTGGGGCTGAACCGGGCTGAACCTCCCATACAAGCCACCCAAATTTTGTTATTTGGCAGGAGGTTTCGTCTCTCTACACACCACCACACCCAATCAACCAGTGACTCATCATGGGAACTAAGAAGGTTGCAATCGTGAGAGGGATTCTTCCAATATCACTCAGAGGAATGTTATATACACAATAGATTACTTTTTAGTTAGTGTCTTGCAGCTCAACACTGTACAAAATGCTCTGTTACAACTCCTGCATTGACAATATTACTTAAGTATGTAAGTGTCATCAGGAAAATGTACTTAGTATTAAAAGTAAAGAAAAATCCTAACATTTTAGAAACTAGAAACGATCAAAGCAGTTTTGTGTTTAATGGTCTCATCATTTCAGCCAGACTTGTAAGCCATTACATTGTTGGGTAGTTTAATTTAGAATAAAACATTGTTTTTATTTAATGTGTTTTGTGTGCAGAAATCTTCATTTGTAAAGTAACTAAAGCTGTCAGATTAATGTAGGCCTAGTGGTGTAACGAGTATATTTCTCTCTGAAATGTAGCCGAGTAAAAGTGGAAAGTTGTCCTAGCAAGAAAAGAAAAGACCTGGAAGTAAATAAGTAGCCTACCTAAAATGTGTACTTAAGTACAGTAGCCTTAAGTACATGTTATATTCCACTACTGCACATGTACTGCCTTGATTGACCCATAAAAACACTTCAAATCAGTGACTCCAAAAACAGCAGACACAGGTTTGGTCTTTCTTCAATGACTGGAAAGTTGCTGAGTCCCATCACTGCCTGGATGCTGAACTTCAGTGCCCTTAAGCAAGGCAGTTCTCACCTATAGCCCCTGCAAAGCTGCTCAGTGACAAACAGTAGACATTTGTCAGCCTAGCACATATTAGCACAATACATACCCATGTTGCCATTTGTAAGGCACTTGCTAGCTCCTTGTTGATCACATGTGTTTCATTGTCCGCAAAGTCGATGGCGGTTCCGATTCGGGTGTCTTTCCACTGGCGGTTTTTCTTCCACCAAGTGGCCAGCACCATACACAGAATCACCCAGCTGATACTGAGGCCCAGGTATCCTGTCAGATACACGGGGTAGAAGACGAGCATGGCTTTGCCAAAGTACATCAGGAACTCCATCAGGATGCGGTTGACAGCGGAGGAGTTGAGCTGCTCTGTGCTGTCGTGGATCGACAGGCTTTCCCCGAGCCCCGCTCCCACGCCCGGGTCCATCTGCCCGGCGGATGCCATTGGGTCGGACTCCCGCTGGATACTGGTTCCTCAAGTCCAAAGGAGTTTAATTTCGGTTCAGATTAATTTCGGTTCACCTTTGCATGGCTTTCTAAAGGGAAGCAAAACAGGGGAACCAGGCTTTTGCACGCTCGCTCCATACGTGCAGTAGCGAAATGAGTTGTGACAGTCCTAAAACTTCCGTGTTTGAAATTTCCAAAAGGCAGGTAGGGTAGGCACACCTGTGGCCGTGGGTGGGGAGTGCGATCAACAAAAAACAATTCCACCCTAAAAATGAATGCAAAAAAACTATCGTATATTATAGGGGCCTGTTTGTATTTTGTGTGTTTGCTTTGCTTTTATAGCTTACATTTTACTGATGTATGCCTGATCTCTGTTTCAATAAAACGCCTAAAAGGAACATCTTGTCTACATTCTATCGATGCCTCCTGGTGGCCACAACCTTTTAAAGACCAGCCAAATATATAGTCCTCCCCAATCACCAAAACAATTACATTTGCAGGGTATAATGAATTTTATTCTGTGAACGTCTGCAATTTTTTTTTAATATGAGTTTGTTACCGTAAATGTCTTTGTGGCTGCGCCAATCTTCAATTAACCATCGTCATAGATATCAGCAGTAGCCTAGTGTCATTTCTGTTATCTGCGAAGCCCAAAGTCTTGACCTTTTACTATCTGGGTAACGAGACAATCAGTACATCCATGCATCCATGGAGATAAAAGTCAGAGGGAAATGGTGCAGTAAGACCTACAGATGGAGCCAGAGTCCAGCATAGAACCCAGCCTCATTTTAATAAGCTGTGTAACAGTAAGTCTGTGATTTCCTGGCCTGTCTGTATACTACTGCCTCACACAGGAGGAACAATAGTCATGCATGCTTTGTTTATGAAAATGCAGCTCTTAAACTTTAAAATTCCAAGACCTAGAAAGCTGACCTCAAGCAAGTGCTTAAAAAAGTGTGGACATAAAAGATCCTGATAGAGGTGATACACCTGAAGATATCATTTCAAAGTATAGCATTCTAAGGAAACTCTTTTTTTGCTGATTTGTTTTATATTCCCTTGGTAAATGTTATTATACAAGAAAACTACTTATTGCCCAGTAATAAATGATAAACTAAATTGCTTTCAGAGTTAAAAATGAACCACGATTAAACATTAGGTGATGTTGGAAATATTCTGTAAATGAACAGGTGGGTTAGTCTTATATGTAAAGCAATGGTACAATAGTTACAAAACGTGTTATGCCGGCTTTATTCTTTATTATTAATGTATGTGTTTAGGTTGTATTTGTTCCTGTACAGTATGGAAATTGCTAATTTTCTTTTAAAAATATACTGTATATATTCAATTGGTTATATAAAACTAGAAAAAAATAGTTAAAACAACGGTAATGGGCAGGGTTTTACATAGATACAAAGATATGCAAATAATAGGTTGGTTAGAATAAAGAAATAAGAATGAGTTTTGACGTTTGAACACAAATACATAGACTAAATATATAGAAAACAATCAACACAGTGTGCTTGTATTAACTTTTATTTGTACATGCTTGTTTACTGGGACAGCGGTAAACTTTCAATTTTGCTTTCAAAACCAAAAGTGATTGTTAACCTGAGACCCACTTGCATACGCAGACGAGTTCTTATTATCCCATGATTTCCTGGAACAGAGCAGGTACTTTCCAGCAGCCTCGCACATACCACTAACAGTGTAAAATGTTCAGTCAAATTACACCGTGCATAACATATAGGCAAAAATGTGTTTCAACAACCCTCTTATTGTCCTTTCATTCTTTGACTTGTTGCTTAACTATTCTGTAGTATGATAGATATATGTTTAAGGCACTAAATCCCACTATTAATACCTACCTAACTGACCATGGGATCATTACAGGTTGCTTGTAAACTAAATTATATAACAGAAGTATAAACCAAATGTCAAAAAAAGAAAAACATGAATTAGCTGATGATTCATAGCAAACACTTATTTATGTTAGGTGTATGTAAGGCAGTGTCAAATGTAAGGCATTTGTATTAAGTTAAGTCTCAGTGCATGGCTGTCACTTAAATGTAATTAAATATTCAGGATAAGCGTGGTTGTCATGGAAGATAACAAACATGGTGGGTCTGGTCTTGTTGTCCACGACACTGTCGTACTTCTGAACGGAATTGGGGGTCTTGGCCGGCGGCTCGATCATGTGTTGTTGTCCGAAGGTGAAATCCCCGGTTAGCACTCGACAGAGGTACATGCACTTCTCCCCAGTTTGATTTGGCTTGGAGTAGGTGTCTGAGGCAGAGTAACTAGCATTGACAGCAAAGTATGTGCCATTGCCATAACAGGCAGCTGAAAATGCAAAATGATAAGTTAATCTGTGAGGTAGTTTCATTTTCTTATTCTTTATTTTGTCAAAGTAAATATTCAGAAATAACAACTGTAGTATTCTGAACATCCATTAAAATTAAACTGGGACGGTAACTTCTTTCTAAATTTCTTTCTAAATATAAGTTTCTTGTAATTGTTCTAAAGCAACTGAGGTACAGTATGACCAAACCGATTCTAAAATACTACTATTACTACTAATAAATACTACTAGGAAAGGGCTGTGTCACACAGGACTTATTACAGAATGAGGACATTTTCAGACAAAAAAATGTCATGTTTTCAACTTAAACTTCTCACCGTTTTTTCCTGCGTAACTCCGGTTGAAGCCGTGCTCGTTGATGTAGCCCACCGTGCTGTGGCAGGTACCATGGAAGAGACGTTTCTCGTTGTTCTGATGATTGTTTCTCCGGTCCATGTCACGCTTCTTGATCTGTAGGCTCTTCCATAATACAGGGTTCTGGATCCTCTCGATCTAAGGAAGAGTACATTATTAAGTGTCTGAGTTTATGTCTATTACATTATCTGCTTGTCCTGTATAATGGGTTTTTAATATAAAAAAATAGATGCATTTTTAATGTCAATGTCAATGTATTTACATAGCATGTATAAAAACGACTGGGTTGACCAAAGTGGTCCAAAAGGTAAAAACAACAATAATTCAACAATTGAATACAGAGTGCCTCACAAGGTGTATTAATTCCACCTGACCGGTCATTTGATGTAGATTTGAAAAATAAAACACAAATAATTACATACACTGAGTCCATGGTAAATGCAGTCTACCTTAATAACGTTTTGTTTGCATGTAGCCTGGAACAGATTCAGAACTTCATTGTGCTCCGTCGTCCCGGCAGCGATGGGGACAGCATGACACGAGACGTTGGCTGGCATTACGTCCCAGTACTCAGGCATGTCTTCATCTAGTGGCATAATAAACTTTCATTTTTTGCAACAACTTATTATATATTCTTTTTTTCAAACAAATAATAATATACAGTGCCTTGCGAAAGTATTCGGCCCCCTTGAACTTTTCAACCTTTCGACACATTTCAGGCTTCAAACATAAAGATATAACATTTTTATTTTTTGTGAAGAATCACCAACAAGTGGGACACAATTGTAAAAAAAAAGCAAATAAAAAACTGAAAAGTTGTGCGTGCAAAATTATTCGGCCCCTTTACTTTCAGTGCAGCAAACTCACTCCAGAAGTTCAGCGAGGATCTCTGAATGATCCAATGTTGTCCTAAATGACTGATGGTGATAAATAGAATCCACCTGTGTGTAATCAAGTCTCTGTATAAATGCACCTGCTCTGTGATAGTCTCAGGGTTCTGTTGAAAGCGCAGAGAGCATCATGAAGACCAAGGAACACACCAGGCAGGTCTGTAATACTGTTGTGGAGAAGTTTAAAGCCGGATTTGGATACAAAAAGATTTCCCAAGCTTTAAACATCCCAAGGAGCACTGTGCAAGCGATCATTTTGAAATGGAAGGAGTATCAGACCACTGCAAATCTACCAAGACCTGGCCGTCCCTCTAAACTTTCAGCTCAGACAAGGAGAAGACTGATCAGAGATGCAGCCAAGAGGCCATGATCACTCTGGATGAACTGCAGAGAACTACAGCTGAGGTGGGAGAGTCTGTCCATAGGACAACAATCAGTTGTACACTGCACAAATCTGGCCTTTATGGAAGAGTGGCAAGAAGAAGGCCATTTCTCGAAGATATCCATAAAAAGTCTTATCGTCTAAAGTTTGATTTTTTTGGCCACAATGCAAAACGATATGTTTGGCGTAAAAGCCACTTCACAATTGTGTCCCACTTGTTGGTGATTCTTCACAAAAAATAAAATTTTTTCCATATCTTTATGTTTGAAGCCTGAAATGTGTCAAAAGGTTGAAAAGTTCAAGGGGGAATGTCAGAATAAACTTTAGAGACATACCCCAAGTGACTTGCAGGCACTGTATATAATTAATATATATATATACAGTGTTCACTCATTTCTGGTTGAATTATTCTGTCTGGTCCCCCTGTGTTATTGTGGATGTTAGGCAGGACACAGAAGCACGGTTGCAACAAATAACATGTTTCTACTTATCAGAGGATACAGGTTAGATACCTTTTACTTTGTCAATGCGCTTTATCTGCAGGGTGCGTCCCTGGTTATCAGTGGCTGGTCCCTTTGGCATGGTGACGGTGTAGTCTTGACCCTGGACTGTAACTTTTACATTCGACAGCTGATTTTCCAATGCTTGCTCAAGCTTGAAGTTGTCCATTGAATTAAAGCTCTGAAACGGTTGCCCCTGCTGCATGTACTGCCATTCCACCACTGTGTCCGCCAGCTCTACTTTCTTCATCAGCTCCTCCTCATCTCTCGCCACCCTCAGCATCCTGTGGATCTCATGGCTGGCTTTGAGCACGTCCTTGCTGAGCCCCTCGATGGTGACTGAGACTTGGGCCATCTTGCTCTCAATCTTTATTGCCACGCCCATGGTCTTCTGGATGTCAACAATGTGCTGGCGGTCCACATCAGAGAAGCTATGTATGGCGTTGTCTTGAATGCACATGGTGTCTTGCTCGTTGGATAATAGGTCGTTGATCCACTTCTTGGCTGAGTCTACTTTAGCCTGTGACTCACCGCAGATGTGGAAGGCAGCAGGGTCCACTTTCAGAGCCTCAATTACAAAATCACCCTTTTTCTGTGACTTGTCATCACTTCCACTAATGAATATCGCTGCAAGATCAAATTCCAAGATCAAAATCAGAAAGTAACATATAAAAGTGATAATGGACTGAAGAATATGAACACCAAAATGATTCTCTGCATTGTTCTTACATTTGATTTTGGAGCCGATGGATCCCCAGAACCCTCCTGTACCTTTCGGGTCAGTGGCTTCTCTTTGTTGCATACTGTTGCAGAACTCTTTTAGCATGGGTGGCTGGAAAATAACTATCCGAATTGTCTTCAGGGGGCCGGATGGGTATTGGCTCAAAACATCAACCACTGCATCCAACATAGCATCTGCCACTTGTCTTGCCTGAACATTGCCTTGACCTGAAATGGTACAGCATTAATTACTTTTGCTACTATTTGTGTGTCAAGCCCCAAAAGGCACTATCCAAATAAAAAAAGACATTGAAGAAGCTGTAATTTCTGAGCTTTATACTGTACATGTACACACGTCCCTCAACCAAGAAAGATTTAAAGATATACATGAAGACTTGACAAATGATAAACGCCACATCCTGCATAGATCTCACCTGTGCCAATTGCAGGAAAGGAGACAGAAGTGTGTGAGTTTTTCACACACATTTGTAGTGCATCTTTCACAACCTTGTTGATTTTTATTGGGTCTGTCTGTCCAGCTAGGTGGAGGATCTTCTTACACTTGAGGTTGCCTGCCTGGGTTATTATCATGCCTGTGTTGGGCTGGGCACCTAAAGTGTAGACAGTGGATTTGAATGCCTTTGAACCTTGACGTGTGTGTGTGTGTGTGTGTGTATGTGTGTGTGTTGTTTAGGCCATACTCAGTTATGATTACAGAATTGGATTAATAATTAACTCTTTATCCATGTCATTAAAGTACCAAGCAAGCAGATTACTATACTGTGTTAGGTGTCTCCCTTTAAATAAATGTTTCCTTACTGAGGTTTTGGCATTCTGCATCAACAGCCTGACCAGCTGCATCCATAATGGCCTTTGATACTCCTAGAAGAAAGAAAGACAAAGACAATAGTGTATAGAAAATCAATAAATAATAATATATAGATAGACAGATAGATACTTTATTCATCCCAAAGGAAATTTTAAGGAATATATATATATGGAAATTTTAGAGTATTTATTTATTTATATATATGTTGGATTGTAGTGGATAGTACTTTTTAAGGCATCATACCTCTCGTACTCTACACTTCATGTACTTATTTATTTTAAATCTAAAAAGACTCTGAAATTGTTTTTGCATTGTTGAAACAAGGCTAAGCTATCATTTACCTGACTTAAGAGAGAAGGATTCATTTGTGGAGTTGACGATGACATCAGTGGTCTCCTTGGTTATGTCTCCCGTGACAACCTGTACGGCCACACTTCCCATTTTGGTCTCATGCATTCCTGAGCTCGAGACAACTTTAGAGAAGGGACCTTGAGACAGTAGACATAGGAAAAGAATTAACAGTGGTGCAAAAGCCCCTTAAATAACGCTTTTTAACACAAACCCTATTGAGTATTGTTGAAATTACAAATTAGTTTATCAACAAAAAATGCATAACTTTATTATTACTGAATTATTTCAATCAATTAATTAAAAAAAATATTTCTTCCAGTTACAGCTTTATAAATGCTAAGATCTGCCTGCTATTCTGCATATCATTACAAAATAAGTATGTTTTTGTTCGGTGTATTCAGTCAGTGTTTCAGTCAATAATTATATGTTATTTTCCTTACACTTTCTAAATACAGCATTATATTATAATTGCACGTTAAAATGTTGCAAAAATGTCGCCTACCTGTACTTTGTGGGGAAGTCGTGGGCAACGGACCAACTGAAGCACTGGGGAACCTCTTCGTAAATTCATCACTAAAAACCTGGAGGCAGAAGCACGGAGACCACGGCACAACAGAAGAAACACTGAAATGGCTGGCTCTTTGTTAACAGTGGTGTAGGAGTGAGTTATTATTAATGGTTCATACTTTTATGGTTGCCATTTATGGTGGGCATTTTTCAATGCATGCCCCGGTCCCTTACTGACACACAACACAATAAGGTTATGTCTCTCAATTATTATCCTACAATAATAATTTAAGTCTTGTGCCATCATTGTTTTGTGCATTATTTCTTTTGTATTTGAGTGCTTACAGGCAAATTAACCAAGAGTAAAATATTTAAATTATAATTTTAAATGAAGCTAATGTCAAACCTTATTTGAGTACTAGGGACATAGAAGTACTACAAAGCTTGTTTTTCTTTCCTTACCTGGATAGTCCGTGCATCTTGTGAGTATAGGATGATCACGACCTTCTTCAAGTGCTTAGGTTTTTTCTTACTGCTAAACGCTAAGATTTCGTCCAACATCAATGATGCTGCAAGGTCTTTTGGGAAACCCAAGTTTCCAGTGCCGATGGCAGGGAAAGATATGGAGGTCAGACCACCCTCCTCTGCCTTGCCCAGGCAACCCTTGTAAATGCCACTCAAGGTCTGGAAAGCAAAACATAAATGCTATTAATATCTAGGTAAAATGTATCAAAACAACCCCTGCAACAAAGATATGACTTATGGCCCCAAACAGAGCAGACAATACAACTGAAGGCAATCCGTGTTACACAAGTTAGCTAGACTATGTTTTACTATAATGACATGCAGAGAAAGGTAAGAGAAAGAATGTGTAGATCTGAGGTATACATTCCATTTTTTTTTTTAGACCTTTCATCAAATTCCGATCATAAATATATAGAAAATATACATGATGTAACACGTTACCTTGTCAGCTGTGCCTTGTCCCTTGTCCCAATGAGGTGCAACTACATGAAAGACCTTCTTGCTCTTCAGCTTGCAGCCATCAGTGACAATGATCTCACCGACATTTCCAGTGTCGTTATTTGCATTTATCAACTGCTGAAGTTTGGGTCCAGCCATATTTAGGATGGCACTGGAAACTGCCCCTCTGTTCAGTGCAAGATCTTCAAATACAGTATTCACAGTCACCTCCGTCTAAGAATGTGTAAACAAAATGTTATCAGTTGCATGTTCTTCCTTTTACAACATCTTTATTTTTAGATGACAGTAATGGAAGAGTCAAGAATCAGGGCTGTACGAATCTGAAAATAATCATTCAAGCCCTATAAGACTACATTCAATAATGGGGATACTTAAGGGCTAGAGGATATAGTCAGTAGTTAATGTTACACACTCTAAGTAGGTAGTCCCTCTGCAAGAATGTTTCACTCTTAAATCAATTGTTGGAAATTTAAATTACCGTGGCATTCTCGATATTTCCTTTAGTGAGAGTGATGTCCAAGCCTTCTTTGGTCTGCACTTGACCCAAGCAGTTTGGGTCAGAGCCAGCATGTTTCACAGGGGACAACTTGGTGGTCTTGATGGTCTTGGTGGGTGGAGCTTTTTGAGAAAGACTGACACCATGATTTCCAAACTCCTGTCTGACAGCTGCCTCCATAGCCTTAACAGTGTTGTCGTCATTGTTCACCAAATGGATCTTCTTCAGGGCGTTGTCGTCGTACTCATCACAGTGTTCTTTCACTGCTTTGACAATGGTGTCTGCACACAAATTGATAGGAAAGCCTAGGTTCCTGCTGATGGCGGGCAAAGCCACAGAGATGCAGCCGTGCTTTTCTGCAAGTTTTAAGCTTTCCTTAACAGTTCTTTTCAACTGAGCCACAGGCTTCTGGGGATGGGCTGAATCAAACTGGGGTCCCACTGCATGGATGACTTTTTTGCAGCAAAGCTGCCCGCCTGCACCAGTTATGACACTATCTCCAGGCTTAAGCTGTCCATTCGAGTTAATTATTTTATCACATATATCCTGCAACTGAGGGCCAGCAGCATTAAGAAGTGCTAGTGAAAGACCTCCCTTATGTTGCAAGTCCTGATTAGAAGCATTGACAACTGCGTGCACAGGGTAGCTGCACATATCTGCCTTGCAAACGGCTATTTCCACTCCATCAGGTGTCTGAAGCTGATACACAGGCTTAGGTACGTGTCTGTGGTCCAAGTCGACCTGTCCACCCATAGTCTCATCAACCAGCTGGACCAGGCAGCCAGTATCATTAAAGAGTGAGGAAACATACATGGCTTCTTTATCCTGAAAGAACTTCTTCACTCCAGGCATGGGGACTTTTAATCTTTCAAAGAACACAGAAGATACCAGGTTTTCCACCAAGGTCTTGCACTCTGTGACATCAACTCTAGAACCTCTGAGACAGATGGCCTCCTTTTGGTAAGACACCACAACGTTTTCTGCCACTTGCTCTAACCAAGATGTTTCATGTTTTTTAATGTATTCAACTATGGCGTTGGCCTTGACCACAACACTTTCTTCAACTTGAGCATTCTGAGTCAAGAAGTCATCAAGTTCACTGCTAACTGTTATGACCCTATCCTTGTGGCCAGACACTACCACTTGTTGCCCAGTAGTGTTGATTTTAATTCTTCTGCATGACTTATCGTCAGCATTCTCTAATTGATTGACCAGTTCCTTCCACTCTGGCTTCTCCAGGACATTAATGTCTTCAACATCAGTGTATTGAGATATTAGCAGCCTCCCCAGGTGGTCTGCAGCATCTTTCAGATCTCTGTCAGAAGAAGCAAGGAGCTGCACATTGTGTGCACTTATCTCAAATGCAGCATTTATTCCATTGGATATAAGGAGGTCATTTGTAAGCTCTTCTTGTTCTTCATCCTTCAACAAGTCAAGCACATAGTTATCTATTTCTAAATTCTGTCGTTTTAAGGCAATCCTTGCATCATATATGACTTTGCTTGCTGCACAAATCTCATCGTTAAAGCCAGTTATTATCAAATCCGGACTCTCTTTCCTAAATGACATTTTGAGTTCCGGGTACACTTGTAGCAGCTTGTCCTGAAGACCGTCGTGAGACAGGATGTGGAAAATTGACGGCGACACTTTGACCTCATGGGTCACGCTCATTGTCTCCCTCCTCACCCTTTTGGCAATCTTGTTTACAAGTTCACAAAGAGTTTGCTCTAGTCTGTTGACATCAGCCACAAGACCAACCACTGATAAGACACCACCAACTTTATCAGGCACCACAACCACATCCTCATTCAGAAGCATCTCTCTGATCTTCTCCTCACACTCTTCCCATACACTCTCTGGCTCTGGCTGAAGCTTCAGGGATTTGAATTTTGACAGAGCTTTTGTAAAAGCTGACTTTACAGTATCTCTCCACTCTTTGATGATGGCTTTGGCATTCATTTCCTGTAGTAGTGAAGATATGGGGTTCAGGCACACAGTAGATTCGGTGAGGTTTACACTGCAGAAGTCTTTTGCCAATTGACTATGAATGCTCTCTGCTGCTGATTGATTGTCATTTAGGTATCTCCAGACAGCGTTGTCAATGGGTTCCAAGACAGCAGCAGGGAGTTTTAGTGAGGGCTTATCTTTTCCATAAAGGGCCGTTCCCAAAGATATATAAAATGGATACACTTTGATCTCTTTCTGCTTGATGTGATGCTTCTTCTTCATGATTTTCTGAACAGCTATGGGTGGGAAAATTCCAATCAATTATTACATTGTCGAATTTGCTAGAAATCTTATACAAAGTGGCAATTTCTGATGACATACAGTACAATATTTAATGTTTATTGTAATTTGCATTACCTTTAAGGTCTGTAAAGATGATAAAAACAGTCTGCTCTGCTTCATTAAGCACGACTTTTTCCACATCCCCACCTGCATCCTCAAAATAAAGGCGGAGTAGATCTTCACTAATGTTTTGTATGTCTTCAACTACAACTTTCTTTGTGAGTTCAAGAGGCCGGACTGATAGTCCCTTCTTAGCGAACGTCCTGTTTTCAGGGCATCTTTTCACAAAATCAGCATTTTCTGTGAGATAGTGATAAAAAGGTAAGGTAGTTAGGCAATAACACTTTTAAAAACACAAAAAATAAACAGCGCTTTGTGCTTTCTTAGCAAAAAGCATCAGCCTTGTGGGGACCTTTCTATAAAAGGAGTCAAGTTTTTATGAGCTGGTCCACATTTTGTTCGTATCTCAAGTGATTCATATTTTTCTCTGAATCATGCAGGCCTAATTGACAGCCAGCAGCAGTAATGAGCCAAGGAACGTAACAATGAGCCAACAAATGCAGAGACAAAGACGATTGCTAGCCTGCAAACGTAATTATTAAAAAACATAGCTTTGCAAATATTTGAAGAGAGGAACTATTTATATCAAATTTGTTTCAAGATACAACGATTCACACACACAAGCCTGTAAAATGATTACATAATTGTACATCTTTTTACACAATTGCCGTTTCTTTTTTAACCGCAGTTAATTGATAACATTAGCTAGGGTCTTGAGGCTTATGACTGGAAATTGTTGACTTTGTTTAGATGTGCAAAATTGTATTTATATATAAGTCATTATTGGTCGGACTATATATTTTTATTATTTCAAATTTTAGTTGTTGGCTCGCTCAAACACGTTCATAGCAACAGAAATGACAAGGGGGGATACAGTTAGTAAAAATGTTTTATGATAATAACGAGGCATGGTTATCTTTATAGGCTGTTTACTTAAGTTATTACATTATGTGGGTCATCACATAACAGGGATATAACAAAAAGATGTATCCCGGAATGCATTCAAAACATTTATTTGTTATAAAAAAGTAATAAATTAATTAATATTTTTAAATTTGACTGATTATATTGTTACTTGCAATTATTTCTGAGACAATTAATTGGACAGCCAAATTTGGAATTGTTAAAGCTCCATTCACACAATGCATTTTGGTGAAAAACACTGAATTTAAACATAACTTTATTTACCAGGAAAATAATTTCAAATAACTTTAATTGGTTAGCGGTAATTTCATAAATTTACATCAATTTGTCAGGTTCTATTGCATTGCTGATCAATAAGTGTATATTCTGGCATATACATGGCACGTGTGTTTTCTGCTGGCAAACAAGAGGAATTTTATATTGGTTACTAGTATTTACAATGAGGACACCTCTATGTTCTTCATCTGTGCTGCTGCAGAATGTCATGGTTGTGGGATTCATTTGTAATAATTGACTTTATTGTTATGCAAGGTCATGTTAGCTAGGTCTATTAATGTATGTCATAAAGTCATGTTTTCTCATGCAATTTCTTTTTGCAGCAGCAGCTGTTTTGTGTTATTTCCTAATGAGGATGAGGGCTGCTGAATATTATACAAGTGCATCTGTGATTGTCTCTAAAATGAAAACCTCAACATAAGGTTATCTTTTTGGAAGAACTATTGTATGATCACACACACACACACACACACACACACACACACACACACACACACACACACACACACACACACACACACACATTACCTTTTCCACTCTGGAATGTAACCACAGCAGAGGCGATGCCAGGAATGACTTCCAAAGTGAAGCTTTGGCTGGCAGATGGAGAGTCAGGATCCTTTAAAATATTCTCCACCAGCATCTCCAAGAACTCCTGGTTCAACTTCTCTGGAATATTTTCTAAAACAGCCAAAGTGGAGCATAGCTCTTCGTCTGCGGTCTCATCTTCTCCGCCTTTCGCCTTTGAGTGAACAGCTGCAGGTGTGCCATTATCGGTGCTCACTTGCTTGTTGATCACAGCAACATCCGCTGTTAATGAGACATGAAGGTTAAGTGACTGAACACACAGTTCTTAATGAGGTGAGATCATTTTACACTAAATACCAGCCAACCATGAAGGCAATCTCTATTTGTGTTTATTCCAAGTGTTTCTCCACGTTCAATTTATTTAGGTGGCCACTCATTCATTATTTTTTCAAAATATGAAGTGTCGCCTACTAAGTTATTGCAAGATTTATTTTACAGCCCCTTCTGCTTCCCTCCTGTGTCAGGTGCCTGCCTGATAATATAATCTTGCTTTTCAGTGTTGATAAATATACATAGCTTCTGAAAAAAAAAATGTGATGCCTATCTTAACCCACACTGTACAAATATCCAAATGTCATAAAGCACAGTACTTGTGTTTTTGCATTTCAGTATAGCCCATGGACCCTTAATATTAATGGATAAAGCATCTGGTTCGGCAAAGTACTGCAAAAGAGGAAGTGCCTTAAACCTGCATTCTATCTGAATTCCAGCAGGGAGCAATACAAAACACACTATAATTGAGTAATTTAAAAAAGGTGAATAAGAGTGAGAAAGACCGGGAAAAAATAAGTTGAGAACCATACATAGGGAATCAAAATTGAAACTAACTGTATTTGTGCTTATGTAATATACTTGTGTGAAAATCTGTGGCTAAGTTAACAAGTGCCAAAATGGTTCAAAAGAGTTTTTTAATGCATGATTAGAAATCATCAGACTTTTTTTTTTTTAAGTTGATTAACAGCAATAGTTAACAAGCTGTCATTAACAACAATCAAACCTGGAAGTCAAACAAAAAGCTACAATGAAAATAGGTGTATGTAAAGATGGTGGCTTATTAAGTTTGGAAGGAAACGATAATTGGTCTGGCAAACTCCCAGGTACTGTAAAGAAGTTTTTTTCAGGGAAATAAAATAAATTTCACCCTCTGCATTTCTTTAGATGCTGGCTTGTGATGTCTGTTTTCTTGGCTTTTATTTCATTATTACCTGAAAAATACATGGTTAAATTTGCTACTGCTGATGTATTGTGCAACAATGTGTGTCTGTGTCAAACTGTACTTACTAATCTTAGAGACTACTAATTGAGAAGACATTTCTTTCTGAGTTGAGGAGTGCCTTCCTGTTTTCACGTCAGTATGTTTGAATGGTGGGACGCAAAATGATCACAGAAAAGTGTTTGTTTAGTGCTGGTTATATCCAGATATATTTATAAAGATAACAGTGGTTAATAATTGAAACTAACTTTTTGCTCAGTACATACACAGCCAAATGATTAACTTGTTATTAGTAGACTATATCTTACCTTTGGATAAAACTGACTGCTGTATTTTAGTATTAAAACTACCATAAATACCAATAATCACATCGGCTACTACATGAGTAGATGTGGATGTATGTTTAGTGAATCTGTTCACGAAACAATCGCATATCCAAAATAAATCAATATTGATGTTTAATCTGATCTAAGAATACTCACTGTTACAAAGTAAGATACATTTGTGTTAAAGAGTACTTACATGTCTTGTTAAGTCGGTCGGATGGAGATTCCTGTATAGGATTGGAAAGGTATAAAAATGAATCCCGTTTTTTAAATGTATAAATGGCATCTCATGCAACCAGTTTCCCATGGCACAATGACCTAAATGTCAGCTCTGATTTGAAAAGGAATGAGTTTTTTTTTTGTCAGGGAGTTAAGATCCTTCCCAAGTTGTTTGTGCTTCTGGTTTGGACCTCTAAGACACCCAAACAGCAAGAACTGATAACATTATAAATCTCAGAATGTGTCACCATCTTAAGTGTATGATTAATCACATGACTACAGTGAAATGGAAGCCGTACAAGGAACTATTCTCTTTTACTGCTTGCCTCCCACTTATAACAGCCCCTGATCAGATTCAGGGAAGGGAATGATCGCGCCAGACAGGAACATAGACTGTTAATACACAGTCTATGGTCAGGAATGATATATCATTGCTTATTAATTTGAGAACAGGAAGTGAATGTTATAGGAAACGATGGCAGATTTAACTTGCTTCGTGACCTCCCTTTCCCATGGAGGCTCTTTTAACACCCAAATGACAACATAGTCTGCTCAGGTGGGGCCTAAAACACCTTTTTTGTACACTGACCTGCGTTGTTGTTGTCTCATCGGTAGGTAAATGAACTGTCAACTTTAACACGCCTTTATCCAAACTAATCTGATGTTCTTCTTTCCCCAAAACATTTCGCTGGTCTGTGGAAAAAAAAACATTCAACCACTCTCAGTAAAGAAATCGATGTATAATAGTAGTATCTAAACTACGTTTTAGACAAAGTAAAGGTAATTAAGCTACGGTCTAGTTTATCAGGTCAAACTTACCCTCCTCTCTGCGGAAGCGCAACACCGCTGTGCTGCTGCCATTTTCATACTCAACTTCACAGTCGCCACCGTTAGATTTCTTACTTTGAAAATATTTGACTAATTTGTTTTTTAGCCTTGGTATGTTGTTTTCTTCGAGCCGCACGAGCACAGCATACGAATATGCGTCTGCCATCGTCGCTGGTCCAACAACCTCTGTCCTGCTTTACTTTCAGTTTTGTTTCTTAAGAAATGAAACGGTAACTTGTGTTTTTGACATCGTCGTCGAGGGTTGCCATGAAGTGTTGACCTAGAATGTACTGCAGCTAAAGACAGGACACAAGTAGCCTATTATTGATTGAAAACAACCCGTCAAATTAAATCAGCACCTTAACATTAACACCGCACCCTGTACTGTTTCGCTTTCTGCATTTCCTCGGTACTTTCCAGCGTGGTGGGTGAGTATCTTAATATCACAGCAACACTTCCGTTGGTCTTTTAAATTTGTTGAAATTAATATAAGTGTACAAATACGCGTTGCACTTAAAGTGTGGACTTAAACCTAGCTAACGCTAGCACAAAGCAGTTTGTTTTGTTGTTTCGTCAACACCGAATCAGCTCGCCCGCTCGCGCTGATATACAAAAAAAATGGCGGTTTATTATACGTATCTAAACCAAAAAAGGTTACAGTATGTAGTATTCTAACCTCTGTCTAAACTATTTTGAAAAGTCATAAAAATGTTTAAACGGTGAGACGAATACATAATAGTATGTGTCTTTTGCACCTTTTTGTAGCGCGGTGTTCATATAGGCTGTAAAAAATAAGAACTTGATGTCAATATAATGCAAAGCAAACTAGATTTTTAAGTGCAGTGCAATGAGAGCAACTCAAGTGAGACAATACAGGACATCAGAAAACATTATTTTGTTGTTGTTTCGTTTTCTCTTTCTAGTTTACAAATTTGACATTTTACAAAAACAATAAAACACTATCTTTCTTGTATACTAATTGCCAAGCAGTATAACAAGCATGTTAGTGCGTATATTTCTATTCTGTTCATGGGAACACCTTTTTGCTCTTGTCTTTTTGAGACAGCTGAGTAATAAGTGGGATAACCTTGGTTACTGTCACTGTCCCCCTCTACTGGAGGGACAGGAAAACAGCACTCACGGTATATCTGTCTGGCTTATTCTGTATCTGCGTCTTAGTAAATTATTTTCCACATCAACAGTGCTCTTCAAGAGTGTGTGTCTGCAGACCTTCACTGTGGAGTCTCCACTCCAATTCATAGTAAAATATTTCAGACCTGAAAACACTGTCAATATCAGGGAATTAAGTTGTGTATTAAATATTCAAATTATCACATATACGTCCACAAAACTATGATACAGTTCACTTTGCATTGGTGGATTCCTGGTGCTTGGGCAACAGCTAACACAGCTTCATCAGCAAATGAAGATGTGATTCCCAGCCGGTCTAATATAAGCTCCACACTAGGGGTTTGTGGAGCGCTGCGTCCCTTCCATTGGCTGTGTGGCTTAGTTGTGTTTGATTTAGAGTCCTCTTGAAACGCTGTAATTATCATGTTTCATTGGCTAGTGACCGTGCCATTTGCACATTTTGCACACAAAAAAAATACACCATAGTATCTATCGCAGTATTTTCAGTGGCAATACCGTATCGATACACAGACGCCAAGTATCTATCTCTATCTATCTTTTATTTGTCTGCTTGACAATCCCATTTTGCAGCAATAAAACTGAAGTGATATGAACAAACAGAGAAATGTATCTTTTTAGATGAAACAGATGTTGACAAAGTTTCCTTTTGTGGACATCATTTGAAATTGGGAAAAATTAGAAGTTGGAAAAAAGGTTAGAAATGGCAAAATATCTCATAAAATTTCAATATATTTAAAATCGCAATAATATGGTATTGTGGCATAACATTCAGGATGATACGGTATCTTGAGGCGTCTGGTGATCCCCCCCCACCCTAATGTTTGTGCAGGTCAGCGCTCGGGTCCAGAAAAGTTGTGTCCAGTTCTCTTTTTATGACAGTTAGTTGAAATAAACCTTGTGTTGTAAGAAAACTTGTTTAATTTGTTAAATCTATTTTAATGCGTTTTCCCGTAACTTGTGTAATTTTACATGTTTAAAAAATATAAAATATTGATATTGCAACATTCATAATCAATATCACATTTTGTCAATATGTCTATGGTGTGGTGCATAATAACCAATAATCAAATCATTTATGCAGATTTTATTAAATGAAGTCTATGCTGCTCTTCCAGTTTGACTGGTAATCCTATTTTGTGCCGCACCTGCTGTTACTGTTGAAACATTTTAAAGACACTGACATCATTTCTCTTCCACCAGTTCTTTCTTTCATATTCAGCTGAATGTATTTATTGAGCATGTAAAGACATTATCAGTCATTGAGTTGTCTTTTTTGTCTTGATTCACATTAAAAGTGATGTATCAAATATATCAACCACATACTGGTGTCATTTTAAGATTTACTCACAGTGTTTTTCAATAGCTTTGTTTAGGAACCATGGCCAGTAAATTAGATATTCCTCTAAATGGACCTTCGGTCAACATTGTGAGACGATGTGGATCTGCTCTGAGTGACGTCCTTCAAAGCAAATTTGGATGTGTGGCCACCATTGATGGTGTGGATTTTGAAAGAGGTCCGAGCACTGTGCAGCAGAGAGGGCCACCCGTCGCCCCAGAGAAAAGGTTTACTGTGACGCTACGTGGAGGTGTTCAGGTGTCTGTGTTGAAGGCCGATCTCACCAGTTTCCCGGTGGATGCTGTTGTGAATGCTGCTAATGACCAGCTTCGGCATTATGGTGGCCTTGCTCTAGCTCTGTCCACTGCTGGGGGTGGACAAATCCAAAAAGACAGTGACGATTACATTAGCAAGTACGGTTGGTTGAAAACAGGAGATGCAATTATCCTTGATGCTGGGTCCCTACCATGCAAGAAGATAATCCATGCTGTGGGCCCATGTCTATCAGTACATTACACTAAGTCAGAGGTTTCGAGGGCTGAATGGCTGTTGGTGAGGGCCATTGAGAGCATTCTTGACAGAGTTAAGGAAAATTGTCTGCAGTCCGTGGCTATTCCAGCTATAAGCTCCGGTTTGTTCAACTACCCCCTGCCAGACTGTGCAAACACCATAGTGAAAACTGTGAAACGCTACTATGAAGGATCTCGCTCTTCAACACATCTTCCTAAAGATATCTTCCTTGTAAACCATGACGAGCCTACGGTCAAAGAAATGGAGAGGGCCTGCCTTCAGATATTAACCAACAGCAGAACCAGAGGTGATGCCAAAACCTCGACACTGACTGTCCAGTTAGGAAAGGTCCACCTGACACTGAAGAGGGGCAAAATTGAGGAACAGCAGGTAATAATCTGTAATTTTCTTTGTTAATTTGTAAATTATTTACCTATTTTATACTGTACAATATGGCTGAATGTGTAAACAAATAATTCTATTTATTTTTTCACATTTTCAGGAATATTTACTAATACGCTTTTACTACTCTTTTATTCACAAACATGCACTAAGCAACAACAATAACTGCATTGAACCAACTGGTCAGCATGCAGTTACTGTATCTTATTAGCTTCTCCATTGTTTGAGGAAAGGAAAAATATTAAAGTCACAGTATGTACCTATCACAATCTGCATGTTTTGCATTTTCATGTACCAACTATGTTTTTTTTAATTTATTTTTCAGACAGATGTCATTGTAAACACTACATCATCAGATCGAGACTTGAGCATTGGTCAAATCTCCAATGCTTTATTGCAGAAAGCTGGTTATGGAATGCAAAAAGAAATTAGGAATGCCCCTCTGCAACAATATATCATCACCACAAAACCCTACAATCTGCTCTGTAAAGAGGTGTATCACACTTGTTGCACTAATAAAGGGGAAAACGCAGCGCAGCAGGTACAGTACAAGTTTAACTGTTATGGTGCTTTTAAGTGAACTGATAGTTATGTTCATAGTCTGATATATCCTAAACTGTAAATAAATGAAATATGTTACATCTCAAAAACATATTCTATCTCCTAGTGAATTTGTTCAGATTTGTCTTGATTAAAAGTGGACAAATTTCAAGTGTCATTAAAGGGCGCAGATGATTATGGAAAATAGTACTAAAAGGCTGTTAAGAATCATAACTATCTTACTATATACAAAGTGTTCAGCAGCTTGAATTTGTCTGTCCACTGATTCATTTCTTACAGACTCTTTACAAATCAGTATTGGACTGCTTATGGTTGGCAGCTGCAACTAAGCACAAGTCCATCTCCTTTCCTGCCATCGGCACCGGAGCCCTCGGGTTCGGTAAAAAAGAAGTTGCCCAGATCATGTCAGATGCAGTGGCCGGCTTCGCCCAAATGTTTTCAGAGAAGATGGAAGTTCACTTTGTCATATTTCCTTCTGACAATGACACATTTAAGGTTGTATTGCAAAAATACTTTCCTGATATTATATTACCGTAAATGTGAACTCTGTAATGTTTTAGTTAAATATCATCGTAATATGTGTTAGGTGGAAAGTGTTTGTTTTTACTGTAGTGTAAGACACTCCCTGCACCTGCTGAGAACTGTTGATCCGGTCACACAAGTTTAGGTGCCAATACTGAAATGCAATATATATTTTGGGAATGTGTCTCAAACAAAATGGATAAATACATTTATATGTATTAATGACCTACTGTTTTTAGGCTTTTGATGAACAAATGGGATATCTCCAGCAAAAAGCATCTCATCCAGACTTTACACACGGTAACACAATAACTGAGTTCTCACTCATGTACACACGTTTTTTGATGCAAATGCTTATGGAACGCCATTTACAATTTGAAGCATAGCAGAACAGAACACTGTTTTTGATTTAAGAAACAAACTAAATCTACATTGTCCTTGTAGTGACATCTACTGTATGTCAGCATATGATTTCTCTTTATTGCAAAGGTTGCTATAGAAACCAGTACAGCTAATATAGGATAGTTATTGTTAAAAGGACCAGCATAGTGGAAATGCATGTTTGACCAAACCTATTGCAGAAATGATTAAACAAAATAAGGATTTGTAATTGCAGCAGTGGACGTGATGTCTTCCCAGCCAGCATTTAAGTCCAGAGATGACTTCCGTGGCAAAAGAGCTCTCCCTCAACAGATCAGCCTGATCGGCCCCTCTGATGAAACAACACGTGAGGCTGAGCGATGGCTCAATGGCCTTCTCTTCCAAACCTTTGAGACTGTTGTTATCCGCAACAACTTCATCCAGCACTTTGGCCAGAAAGAACATCTGCAACTATCCCGTCTAATCAAAGAAGGGGTTTCCATTGAGGAGTCCTTTGAGAACGGTCGTGCTGGCATAACTGTAAAGGGGAATTCAACTGAAGATGTCGTAGTTGCTGGGCTGCAGGTGGAGGCCATGCTGTGCAGCGTCCAGAAGGAGTTTGTCACAGAAGAAGAAAATGCCATGCTTTGTGCTGTGTCAACCAAAGATGTGTCCTTTGAAAGAAAGACAGTTGCCCGCTCAAGCCCAGAGTTCTCAGAGAGATTATCTGCATTCAAAAAGTATTGGTGGCTGCATATATTGAAGGTACAGTATATGTAAATACAACATGCTTGGTGGTGTTGTGGGAAACTATGAAGCGTTGTCATTTAGTACATGTCACAATTAGGTTGTTAATGCCGCCATATGGTTTCATGTATTTGACTTAATCATGCTACACAGGCAGCTTCAAAGTCTTTGTACTAACTTTAAATACTGTTAATTGTAATTATCTACAAGTGTCTTATTTTAAAATCAATGTGTGACCAATGAAATATTTTATTTTTAGGTGGACAAAGTGGAGAACCCTACACTGAAAGTGCTCTTTGACCTCAAGAAAAACCAGCTCCACTGCTCCATCACACAAAAAATGTTTCAATGCATACCTGCACAGTTCTGTGGGCTGGTTAGCCACATTGGATTCCATGCAGAGTACGCACCACCCGATGGTATGAGAATGCGACTTCCTAGGAATAGCATTTGATAGTGCAAACAAATTATTTCTGTTAAATGATCATTTTCTAGGTTTTTTTTAAATTAGAATGAGACTTACAGATAGAGAACATTGTTAGAAAAGGAAAAATAGCAAAAACAATACAGCTTTTTTATATATATTTTTTGTATCTTCCTCTCAATATAGAGCCAGCATATGGAGAGGGCATTTACTTTGCCGGCACAGTGGAGAAGGCCATGGAAGTGTGGAAGGAGCAAAAGGAGGAGTATCTGTACTTTGTGGAGGCTGAGGTGCTGATAGGAAACTCCACCCCTGGTAAACCTGGGCTCATTCTGCCACCTGCTGTGGGGACAGATCCACTAGTCCTGCACGACAGTGTGAGTGGAGGACCTGATATCTCGGTCATATTTAGCGGTTATCAAGCTCTACCCACGTACATTATCACCTGTAAGATAGTCTGAAGAGTGATTTCTTCCCTGTTTCCTCTGGGTTTATCGTGTTGTTTGGAACAAATACAAGTGTAGCAATGTTAACCGTACTAGAGGAAACTGGACAATAGGAAGTTAAGATTCTTCTGAAAACAAGCTGATGTACATTCTTGATTCATGTAATTGCTATTAGAATAAAAATTTTGCATTACTTCTTAAAATCATATAATGGAGGCCATAACTACAATATTAGCTTATATTCAGCTCGACTAAGATGTCATTCGTTTTGAGCATCGGTATCTTATCTTTTTTCATTACTTGTTTGTTTCTTTTTGGGTGACCAGATTAAATTTATAGCAACAATAGCATACTTTTGCTACTGGATGAGCACTTTTTAGTGGCACCACATGATACCATATATGCAAACATTGTATACATAGATAGACATAAAAATGATTTTATTTTGTTAAGAGGACAACTAATACAACCCTTCATATAACGGGCAAACATGGAAAGCTTTGGCTACAAGAACCTGATTGTAAAATAATTGTAAATTGTTCATAAAACTATCAAAGTCAACATGGAAATTGTGATGAAGGCCATTGGGGCAGCTGGTTATCTGATACTGATATCAAAATTAAAGAATGTTAAACAAAAAAATCAATGAATTCGTTTTTTTTGTTGAAAGAATTTAGCAACTGACATCTAATTAAATCACAACACAACTTGAATAATATGGAAACATGACATGCCTTTTAATACTAAATAAATAAATATAATAAAATAACCTTAGCCTTTAGCTGCATTAAGCAGTCATCAGTTGACAACTTCCACAGTTGTCATGGAGACCTTGGTGGACTTTTAAGTTCATTCTTTTGTTCAAACCTGATTATGGTTTTGTGTTTTCACTGTATTTTATGATTGCTCTATAAGTAAATGCCTCTTTTCTCAAAATAAAAGTATTTGAGATACATTGGAAACATTTTCAACTTTTAATTTCTGACCATGACTAGAAAAAATGTTTAGGTTAAATTCGGTATCACCACAACATCTGGCCTTTACATAAAAAAGAGACTAATAATTTGACAGCATAACAGAATTCCACACATCTCTGAGAATGACAGAGTCTCCAAAATAGGTCTGGATATCAGTGACTTGCTTCAGCTGTCTATATGATTTATTACTGGCAATAATGTCACTACCTAATGATTGTCTATGAAACTTCAGTGTTTCAATTGTATACAGTGTACCCTAGAATGTTTGACACATCTTCAGCAGTCTCCCAAAAGCTAATTACATACTACTGTAATACCAACTGGCTAGAGCCACTACAGAAAGATCAACATGGGACTGACCAGTGATCACTTCTGAGAATGGAAGGAAGAATCTTGTGGCCTGCATATCCTCCTGCTGCGCAATATTGAAAAATACAAGAAAGCGAGCCTAAAGAGCAGGGAGATTAGGTAGAGTCTGGGGTTTACTGCTTATCTGTAAAGGGGGTGGTTGTTTTCTCCAAAATGACAACGGGTGCAGTACATCTCGGAATCAAGACAATGTCAGTCCTACCCACTATGACCTAAGTGAACACCAGCTGCAAAATGTCAACAACCACAGGGTAAACCGAGCCAGACTGAGTCAAATAAATATGACACATCTGGCCTCTAATGCTGATAACATTACTCAAATTGATAGCATTTATATCAATCTACAGTACCAGTTGACAACTCAAAGTTTTCAGTGTGAAGTTGCATTTTAAAACCGTGAATCCCTTTTTGAGGCTGAAATGTCTAGCTGCAACATCTTTTGTGAAACTGCCCAGACTGCAGGTCCTGTCTTCAACCCTTGCTATACTATATTAATTATAGAACAACCCTTACAGGACCAATATATGGCCACCAAAATATAGGAGCGCATATTTCTGTCAATTGGTCCCCGACTCCAACTCTACTCTACACTCTGCCTCTATTTCACATAGATACAAAGTCACACGTATGAACCACATCACTGCTTTCATACAAATGTAAACACATACAGTCACTCTGTGCATTCAGCTATCTCTGTGCCATCCACGAGCAGCGTGTGAATGATCCCGTCTCGTCTCGTCCCGCTGCTCACAGCCTTCACGCAGCAGTTGTGGTCTCCAAGTGTGAAGTGGGTTTCTGTGCCGTCATCCACAAACTCCCCCTGCAGGTGCAAATCAGACAAAGTGTGGCCAAAGAAAAGCAATCGGTCAGTTCCACATTGTCGGCTCTGGAGCTGCTGTGTATGCAGATGTCTGTAAAACCCCAGGATGTTGGAGGCTTTCTACCCATAGAAGTAATGTTTATCGTGCTAGGGTTTCTGACTTCAGGAGACATGCATTCTCAACTGTTGATTTGGATTTCCATTGACACCACAATTAAAATAGGATGTTTTAAATTCACTGGTGTATCTTTTATTGCATTACAAACCAGTAGCAGGTACTGTTGTTGTACTTACTGCAGTCTCAATGTTTTGTCCATTACACCAAACGTCCATGGTGTCTTTCTCTGCAATCACAATTAGAATCAGAAAAAGGTTTATTGTCACAGTAAGTTACACTTACGGGGGAATTCGCTTTGGTGATTAATGGATACATAAACATACAGTATTAAACATGAATATGAAATCATAATTACAGAAACAAATATATACAAATAACTGTTTAAGATAAGACATTAAAGAAGTTAAATAGACACTGAATCAATGAAACATACTACTGTTAGGCAATAAAAAGCATTTGATGTGACTACCAGTTAAAAGTTGCTGAACAAGTCCCAGGGTGTGTACAGCCATGTTAGCGATTTGTTTCTAATGCTGTCAGAATGTTGAGAATGAATGAGTTCATGTGATCATCAGCTGGTGTTTCAGGAAAGAGAACAATGCCAACCCCTGGTTGGTATCTGTTCAGTGGAACAGATACCAACCAGGACTTTACTGTTGAGATGTATGGACATTTATTGCCAACATCCAAGTTGTTTTGGGCATCATGGAAGTCGAATGAATGTAAAATCAATGTGAGCCTCAAAACTAAATAATGGACTCAAATCTAATGACTGTTGATAGTCCCCAGTGGATTTCCTTAGCAAGTTTTGTCTTTTAAGCTTTTTTGAGAGGTATTTATGATTTAGATGCAGATATGGTAATAATAATGGTACAAAATGATGCAAAAATTGATTTTTTTTATTTATCGAAAAATGTCACTTTTTTGAGGAAGAATCCCTAAACCCCCCACCAAATATGTGCACCCAGGTCTTCCATAAACCTAGCTAGGAAAAACACGTGTTTATGGCATTCTAATGAACATCACTTCTTATGTGTTGTGCATACTTCAGGTGGAATGCATCCTAATCTACTGTAAGCAGGATACTATGAGGATATAAAATGGATTAACTAAGATGCCAGAGTTGGCTGAAGATGGTTTAGGGCTTAAAGCTGTTAAAGACCTTAACTTTAGCTCTGACATAATTGTTAGTGGGTAGTTCTGAAGGGGCAGAAGCCACACTTTGCTAAATTACAATCCAATTTCTATCCTGATTGATAAAGTGAACCAACAAATGAACCCATATACTATACTGTAAGGTATATCATCATCATAAGCAATGACATAATAACTAGATGATGAGGACAGTGGGTGTATAATGTACAAACACAAGCAAGGCTCTCACCCAGGACCACCCTGCAGTCAGTGCCGTCCAAGTTGAGAACCCAGGTGCTAGTGACCTTTGATCTGTTCTCCATGTACTTCTTCAAGCTCTTCCCGTTAATCTCTAAGGTGTACTCATAGGCAAAACCACTGACTGCATCAATGTTGATGGTTGCTTTGGTCTCTGATTTGCCCACATTGAATGCCTCCTTCCCCACAAGTTTGAACATCCAGTCCCGTCTCAGTATCTCCTGCAGTGTGATGTGAAATCAAAACATTAACAGCTGACCTTGTAATGAGAAGCTATCCTTCATAAAATGGGTCATAATTAAATACTACATTCCTAAAGAGCATGATCCATACCTTTCCATCAACGTAGATGACCCTTTTACCGGTGGTCGTGCCATGTTCAAACTCTATCCTGTGGACGCCATCGCTCAGTGCCACCTCCCACACACCTGCAAGATCATTCGTCATCCTGACGTTACCGTCTTCAGACCCTGCTGGATGGACAACAAAACAACTAACGTTACAAAAATGTCAAGGTAAATGCATGACTAGCTAACGTCAACCCCTGTTTACCTAGTTGGCTACCTAACGTGAGCTAAGCTAACTGAGCTGACGTTAGCTAGCAAATAACAAAGACGTGAAACCTAATCATATTTTTAGTGCAGGTATAAGTGTATCTCCACCTGTAAGGCCAGCCTATATTAACGTTATCTAAATACCGTAACTGGAGCGCATTTTACTAAATAGTAACATTAGTTTACTCGTCATAGACGAAGGCTGACGATAACGTGGTAAGTTTTCTTTGTTTGTTGCATTCCGACTTCCGTGTCAGGGTTTCTCCTTCACAATTATAGCTACAGGACGCAGTATTGAAATAACTGAATACTTTTTGTGTTAAAAACAAATTAGTTGGCTCTCGTCTTGTGTGAGGTTTTACATCCGCAGTACTACCATTAACATTAGCCAACCATGTATGTGGCAAATATTCAACAGAGTATAATGGATATTTTACAAAGCCAGGTTATAGGTTTTTCTGTCGTGCATACGGCATACACATACGGCTATGGGCATACAGACAGGCTCCAAATTAATATTTTCTCATATCAAAGTTTCAACTAAATAATAAATACAAAAGAATAATAGTAAATAATAAGGCATATTTTCTCTTCAGCAAGACTCATAAGACAGTTACAAACGATGGGCCCTCCTTAAGCTTTACAAAGCACTTAAACATTAAGTTTCAAAAATATAATAAAAAAGGAGAAGGTTCTGGTTTTCTGTTCACTATCAAAAGTAGCTGGCCTCAATACACTAGGACTTTATTTTGAAAAGAAAACGGAAGCATTAGCTGCGCCAGTCAAGCTTTATGACATCTTTTCAGTAGCTCAGACCGCTAATGTTACCTTGTTTGCTATAAGAGGATAACCTCAGACATGCGCTCTGAATATAAACCTTCACTGTAGCTAAATCTCGATTACCTTAATGCTGCTGAAGTAAGCGCTCTAGCTCACTGGTTAACAGAAATGATCAGCAGGCCACTTTATTCACAGCTAGCTAGCTAGCTAGTTAGCTCCTGCAGAGCGTCAACAGGCGAGCTGTGACTGTGTTGTTACTATGGTAACATGATATCCTCCTACGTACAGGCTAGACCACGCCTATTGGGAAAAGGCTTTTTAAAAATGTCATTCATGTGTTGTGTGTTGTAATATATGTGTAAACCAGGGTTCAAAATTATCCTTTTTGTCTATCAGCAAATGGCTAGTAAATGTTCAAATTGTATAGACACTCAATAAATCACCATTGTTTATGGCTGGTGAGTGATGCAAATCTTACATATTTTACCAGCATTTGGCTGGTGCTAATTTTGGACCCTGGTGGTAGCCGTACTATACGCTGTATAAAAAAAGTTGTAGCAAGAAAAAGAAGGCATTCATGAAACCTGAGCCAGGGTGACCAACTGTCCACAACCAGCTGGAGTGAGATTCTGATTCTTAAAGAAGGTACAGTGCCTTGCGAAAGTATTCGGTCCCCTTGAACTTTTCAACCTTTTGACACATTTCAGGCTTCAAACATAAAGATATAAAATGTTTATTTTTTGTGAAGAATCACCAACAAGTGGGACACAATTGTGAAGTGGAACGAAATCTATTGGATATTTTAAACTTTTTTAGCAAATAAAAAACTGAAAAGTGGTGCGTGCAAAATTATTCGGCCCCTTTACTTTCAGTGCAGCAAACTCACTCCAGAAGTTCAGCGAGGATCTCTGAATGATCCAATGTTGTCCTAAATGACTGATGGTGATAAATAGAATCCACCTGTGTGTGATCAAGTCTCTGTATAAATGCACCTGCTCTGTGATAGTCTCAGGGTTCTGTTGAAAGCGCAGAGAGCATCATGAAGACCAAGGAACACACCAGGCAGGTCCGTAATACTGTTGTGGAGAAGTTTAAAGCCGGATTTGGATACAAAAAGATTTCCCATGCTTTAAACATCCCAAGGAGCACTGTGCAAGCGATCATTTTGAAATGGAAGGAGTATCAGACCACTGCAAATCTACCAAGACCTGGCCGTCCCCTCTAAACTTTCAGCTCAGACAAGGAGAAGACTGATCAGAGATGCAGCCAAGAGGCCCATAATCACTCTGGATGAACTGCAGAGAACTACAGCTGAGGTGGGAGAGTCTGTCCATAGGACAACAATCAGTCGTACACTGCACAAATCTGGCCTTTATGGAAGAGTGGCAAGAAGAAGGCCATTTCTCGAAGATATCCATAAAAAGTCTTGTCTAAAGTTTGCCACAAGCCACCTGGGAGACACACCAAACATGTGGAAGAAGGTGCTCTGGTCAGATGAAACCAAAATCAAACTTTTTGCCCACAATGCAAAAAGATATGTTTGGCGTAAAAGCAACACAGCTCATCACCCTCAACACACCATCCCCACTGTCAAACATGGTGGTGGCAGCATCATGGTTTGGGCCTGCTTTTCTTCAGCAGGGACAGGGAAGATGGTTAAAATTGAGGGGAAGATGGATGCAGCCAAATACAGGACCATTCTGGATGAAAACCTGTTGGAGTCTGCAAAAGACCTGAAACTGGGATGGAGATTTATCTTCCAACAAGACAATGATCCCAAACATACAGCAAAATCTACAAAGGAATGGTTCACAAATAAACGTATCCAGGTGTTAGAATGGCCAAGTCAAAGTCCAGACCTGAATCCAATCGAGAATCTGTGGAAAGAGCTGAAAACTGCTGTTCACAAACGCTCTCCATCCAACCTCACTGAGCTCAAGCTGTTTTACAAGGAAGAATGGGCAAGAATGTCAGTCTCTCGATGTGCAAAACTGATAGAGACATACCCCAAGTGACTTGCAGCTGTAATCGCAGCAAAAGGTGGCTCTACAAAGTATTAACGCAAGGGGGCCCAATAATTTTGCACGCACCACTTTTCAGTTTTTTATTTGCTAAAAAAGTTTAAAATATCCAATAGATTTCGTTCCACTTCACAATTGTGTCCCACTTGTTGGTGATTCTTCACAAAAAATAAAAATGTTATATCTTTATGTTTGAAGCCTGAAATGTGTCAAAAGGTTGAAAAGTTCAAGGGGGCCGAATACTTTCGCAAGGCACTGTAGCCTAGCCTACAACATTTCAGGTGGAGAAACCCCAGTGTCAGTTTATCATTCTACTCCAACATTTCATGGGGAAATAATGTACTTTCTATTTCACTACATTGACCCACTGGTAGGAAAAAGCAGGTCTTGTTAAAATTAGCTTTAGCTTGACCAGCTTTAGCTTTACAGCAGTAAACTGCTACTGTAGGCTACCCTAGCATTAATGCATCAGAAATAATCCACTAATATATTGAGTATTTTATTTGAAATTTTAGTATTTTCACATGGCAAAATGACATCCTTCAAACGGGCGTGTGAATACTTGCTCCAGTACTGTTTGCCCTCACTGGTGTTTTCATTCTGACCTCTGTTCAGGTCAATGGTTCAGTGACTGAATGATTTGGTGGAAAACGGCTCCATCTTCTGGCAGAAGGGCCTTATGTCTAATGATATGGAATGGATTAGTCTGAGTACTCGGAGGGAAAGTTGAGTGATAGATTATAAACCATGTGGCGACCTCTATCTCACCCAGTAGAGTCCTTGGTAGCGGCCCAGGTTCAGAGTCAGATTTGATTTGACTTGATTATCTGACCCCGTGGCCCTTTGCTGCATGTCGTCCCTCCTCTCTCTCCCCTTTCCTTTCTTCAAGCTGTCTTGTCAAATAAAGGCCATACAAAACCCCCAAAAATATCTTTAAAAAAACAACACACATGCAACATCACAGGGCTGACTCGGGTATCAAACCACTGTATTACTCTTTTTTTCCTTTTTTTAAATGAACCTGATATGGTTTTGTAGTCAGAAGATCCGTTAAGAAGCATTCATTCTGTTTTGTTGTTCACTATTAGAGGCTGTAAGATCACAGGGTCATAGAAAGAGTGGCAATGCATTTTTGACATTTGTTGTAATTGATAACAGTAATATTGTGATCCAATGATAATACAAAATAGAACACCTTGACAGACAACATAAAAAAGCATATATTAAATAGGTGACATGACTTGTCAAATAAGAGAAAAATGTGCAGAGTATATTTGCTGAATACTGTACTTCCTCTATATGGTTCTTCTTTTGATCAGATATAAAGCAGACGTGTGAAACATTTTGAGATTATCTCCTCTTCTCACTTTCTTTGTCCAGAGCAAAGACTTCTAATGGGAAAATTTAATAAAAACATACTGGCCAGTCTCTGAGTGTATTTAAGCCATGAGCCATTAGTATTCCCAGTTATTTCACATCATAAAACAGTTATTCAACACATTATTCATACATCGACTCACAGACACAACTGTCACTGAGTTAACAGTCTGTGTGTGTTTTTGCCTTGTTTTCTTATTATTCAGTTCTTTTAATAACTGTTTCCTTTCTATTTGGCATGGCTAGTGAGCCAGGTTGTGATGTGGTAAATACTAGTTTGGTGACAATTAATTTTGTTAGTGCATATAATAGCCTAAATTAATATTACACAACACCAACTGCATTCCGTTATGCAATCCTTTGGTGTGCAATGACAATACAGTAACCTTAATCTATGACATTCAGCAGTACACCAGTACACAAACAGGACAGGAACATGGCCAGCATAAGAAAGCAGTGGATAGAGTAACAGTAAAAGGTTTCTAACCAATAAACTTCACAGTGAGTTGATGACCCAAACCGAAACATGGTTACAATATCTTACTTTCAACTCTGTACCTATTGCTCGGAGAGAACTGTCAAAAATCGGACCTTATACACTTGTTTCCTGCTCCTCAGTACTAAAATGTAATACACAGATGAATGAAATAACAAAGTGCCACACAACTTGACTGAGGAAAGACCATGCGTGGTTTTGGATTTAAGGATTTATTTTAACTCAAGTATACATTTCATTTGCTTGTAATATTTGCACTACTTGTGTACTTTTGCACTATAAAAGCCATTTTCTCATAAAAGCTCAATGCTATACATAAGCTAAATGGGAATTTGTAAGTACACTGCACATACATGTTGGGTTATATATGTTAGAAAATGCATTTTAGACAAACATAAAAAAAACAGAAGTATTAGAAATCATTCAGAATAGTCTAATGCGTTAACAGAAACAACTGAGAATAATAGGATGATACCAGAATAATTCCTATAATTAGGCAATGATCATTCTAACCCCTCCATGTAATTTGTTTTCCAAACATGGCAGCTCCACAAGTTCTCATGAAGACACTTTCTCTGTTTTTTTCTTTATCAGCCACAGGGCTTCCCACACAGGTATGCAAATGTGTGTGCACACACACACACAGACACATATACACACAAACACGGTACTCATTCCAAACAGATAAAGTATATCTTACTAGAAAACAGTTGCAAGCCCATGAGCATTTTAAGATTACAGCATTGATTCTAAAGAACCATGTTACCATGTTGTAACCATGTTTCCTGCACCAGCAGTTTGTACAGGCCTTATGTTGGCCAATGAAAAGCATTCATCAAAGAGACAGACAGCACTTGTTTTTGAAAACAGAAAGCTGATTTCACCACTTCTTCCTGTTTGAAAGATAGAGACCTCTGATTAAAAGAAAAAAATAGTTTTTACTACTGTCTGGAGTGAGGAGAAAAAAAAAACAGGTTCACAGTATTTCTATAAAGATTGCAAAAATAAGATGACTCTCCAGTGACATCCGTGTCTCAGAATCAAAAACACAAGAAAATGACATTAATATAAGGACAAAGAAGGGTTGTCTTACTATGGAAAAAGCACAAGCTTTTTAAAACATACAAAAACAATACAAATTCAATAATTGCACCAGGATGGCACACCATCAAAGTATCAGTAGCTGCACATCTTTCTCATCCACTACTTTGATGGCTTGACAACTGATTTACCAGTATATTTTTGAGGTTGAGCACTTGAGTCCAAAAATTGTTATACTCAATAATTACCCTTCAAAAAAGGTTATATCACTTAGCATCAAATGACATTAAGGCAAGATTTTTTTATTTTTTCTATTTATTTTTTCTGCAAATACTCTCTTAAGCTATCGTGGACATATTTGGATTGTGACAGGATCCTAAAGCAGACATCCAGCTGAAGTTTTGAAGCGACTATTCCATTTTTAGTTTAGTACCATACATGTGAACCATGCACAACCTTAGTAATATTTGTTCAGAAACTGGGGATGACATGTTTTAAAGAAATAGTTTGACATTTTTGGGAAATATGTTTGTTCACTTTCTTTGCAGAGAGTTATTTGTGAATGTCTGTCTATTCAACATAAGGCTACAGCCACTCGCAAGTAGCATAGTTTAGCTATGCATAAAGACTGAAAACAGGAAGAAACAGCTAGCCTGACTCCTGAAATTACACAGCAAGTAGCTGTTTTTTTACATGTTTTTTTTTTACATGGTAGCAGAGGTGATTCTAGATCTGATGCTCCCTACACTGTTAACTGATCCCTTCCTGTAAGCCACCAGGAGCCTCTTGCTGATGATCCCGTGTTTGTAAAGAGCTAAGAGCAGCTGGTTACGGAACTTCTCCCCAATGAAGGCGTACAGCACTGGATTCACTGCACAGTGTACAAAGGCCAACAGTTGGGTCACATCTAGCACCATTTCCACTGTATAGCGAGTTTCACATGTCTCCACTGGAATTGTTCCACCTCGTATGAGTGAGTCAATCAGGACAGTGATGTTATAAGGCAGCCAGCACAGAATGAATGCTGACACCACTGCCAAGATGACGCGTATGGCCTTTTGCTTTTGTTGATTGCGTGCATGGAACAGCGTCACCAGGATCCAGCCATAACAGACAGCCATCAACACCAGTGGCAAAAAAAAGCCCACAATGTGGCGCATGACACGCAGGCCAACACGCCAGCGGTCAATGCTTTCACCGGTTAGGTTTTCATAGCAAATGGTTCGGTCCAGGTCTTCAGCATGCATGCTCTCCCTCTGAATCGCCACGGGTAAGGACAGCACTCCAGCCACCAGCCACACCACACTGCACACCACTTTCACTAACAGATGGTGGGAGGTCAGGACACGTGTTGCTCTCACAATGGCAAAGTGGCGGTCAACACTGATGCACACCAGCAAGAAGACACCACTGTATACCGATGCCTCCTGGAAGCCCGACAGAAGTTTGCACAGGAAGTTGCCGAAGATCCAACCAGAGTGAGCGTTGACGGCCCAGAATGGGAGGGTAAGACAGAAGACAAGGTCTGCCATCGCCAGGTGCATCAAGTAGATATCTGTGCTGGCTCTACCTTTCTTCATAGAACACACCACATAGACAACTACACTGTTGCCCAACAGGCTGAGGACAAACACAACCATGAAGGTGATCATCAGGCCCAAACTATTAAATCCAGGAGGAGTTACACTGCAAGGAGCAGATAGTTCATTTTCATACGAAGAATCATTGTAAATGGAACCCAAGTAACTTAGATCAAGGGTAACTCCCTCTGCTATGAGCTGCAAAATAAAAACAAAATCATTACAGTAAGTCAAGTAGCAGTATAAGAAGTTCCTGACAGTTCAGTGTTCCCATAGTTGCACACTAGAGAACATAAAAGTACAGTTGAAGCTGCACTACGCACTAGGTAATGATTATCAGCCTAAATCCCAGAGTGGGGTGCCATCTGACCAAAATTGACATGGTTACGTTTACGTTTCTTAGTCACCTAATTTATTAGCTGTAGCAGTATTTCATGGTCGCTTGTGGGGTATCTTCTCCATACATTATCTGAATGAAACACAAGTAACCTACTTCTTAAAGGAATAGTTTGACATTTTGAGAAATGCGCTCAAATCACTTTCTTGACAATAGTAAGATGTTACCTTTGACCAGAGCAACGGCTGGTCATGTGTCGACCGGTCTCATCTAACTCTAAGAAAGTGAATAATGTAAAACATTTCCACTTTTTATTTTAAAGAAGAAATGTAAATACAATTTCCTGACTAACTGGTGTATGAAATTACTTAATGCAGCTTTAATAGTTAAACATTTGACAAAATGTACTTATAAAACTTTAACATTGCCCTGTTAGCCATTTGAAACCACCAAACCAACCTCAATTGCAATTGCGAATAATTAACATAAGTTTAATATATCACAATTTAAGATGTGCATAGAATTGTATAACATATATTTACCATACAATTACACTAAAAGGCAAAACAAACCATTTCTTAGCCTTGCATGTATTTCTTTTTAATAATATAATTATTATAAAGGTGTTCTTATCATAATTATAAATATATATTTTTTTTTATGAATTTGAATGACAATTCAATACCCCAACAACAACCTGAAAATAACACAAATTCAGAGAGTTTACCTGTTTTTCCCCATCTTGTTGATTGGTTAGAACCAAATACTTCATGACACAAATGATCAGAAGTTGTAGCTTCATCACTCCTTTCTTGTTGCACAAAGGTTAACAAGAATAAAGCTGTTTGGCAAGAAGTGTTGTCTTTACTCTCAGGACTGTTGTAACTTGTGTGTGTGTGTGTGTGCGGACGCTAGTGGTGGTGGTATTGCTTATTCTCTATTAGCAAATTGAAGGGAAGTAAACTATAGATATTATCTGCCCCACGACAGCCAATAGGTTGTCTTCTCTGAAAACCTACTGTTTGTCAGTTAGATGTTGGATGTTGATAAGATGAACCTGCTGAGTAAAGCTGACAACGTAACCGCAAACAACATTGATTGGATGGTGTTTAAAATTGTTCTTTATTCTTTTATTCTAAAAAATACCCATGTTGCTACCATAGTCACAGGGCACAACACATTGACTACAGACCAATCTCAAACCTGTTCTTCCTCAGAAAAATACTAGAAAACATTGAATAAAAACATTTGGAAAATAGTATTTCTGCAGAATACGTGATGTGTTTTAGTCTGGTTTTAGATGTAACATCACACTAAAACAGCCTCATCAGAGAAATCTGTGATCTCAAGATCAAGGTTTGAGTTTTCCATTTGTATTATGTATTGCCTTGCATCGCTGCTGCCATTGGCCTGTCAAGGTAACCATCTGAGAAGCCATCATTGGAAACTGTTTGGAAATGGACAGGCACTTAAAATAATACCTGGCAGGTGATTGGATAAACCATCTGTCTATCATATCTGTGTCATAACATGATTGTTGTTTGTAACGACTGGTGGTGTCATGGTTGGGGTCCAGCTGGCCGTGAGTATTTTTCCCTGCACTTTTCTCCTGTCCTGTTTTCTGTTTTTTTTCCTCTTCCTCCCCCTCACCTGTCCGAAGCCAGCTGATTGCCTACACCTGCCGCCAGTCTACCAGCAGCAATCATCTCCTCCACACCTGCCCGCATCCGCTCCCGCCAAGCACACCTGCCTGCAATCCTCATCAGCCACAGTATATCTACCCCGGTCCTGCTTTCATTCTTCACCTGATCGTTGCTTCAGCTACTCGGTGATACTTCGACAGTTCCTGACCTTAGAGCTTTCTCTGTATTTTCCATGTACTTACCTTTCCCGTGTTTCCCTTTCAGTTATCCTCTCCCTCCGGTCAGCTGGCTTCGGACCCCGGACCCTCTCCCTCGGCGCCCCCTCTCCATCCAGCTCCTCGTGTCAACATCCCCATCAACCACCCATCCCCAGCGCTCCCTCCTCTCCTCGGCTTCTCCTAGTGACTGCGTCTCCTCCTGGCTCCCCAGCCTTGGCTCCTCGGTCCCCCGCCGCTTCCCTCGGTTCCTGTTACCTCACCAGCCCTCCGGCCTACTGCCTCAGCGTCCCACGTCTGCCTCATTGCTCCCCTCAATCTCCCTCTCTCTCTCTCCCCCATTTGCAATAAACCTGTTCTTTGTGAGCCGAGCGATTGAGTCTGTCCTTCTGTCCCGTCACAGAACGATCAGCTCTATCATGGACTCAGCCGGCTCACCTCCACCTCCCGAACCTTCGCCTTCTCCCAGGGATCTGTCCTATGCCGTAGCCTCCCAGGGGACGCTCCTCGGCCAGCACGCTTCCGCGCTCGCAGCCGTCGCCGAGACCCTCCGCGCCCTGACCGAGGAGGTCCACCGTTTGGGTAGGCTGCTTCCGCCTCCGGGCGACCCTCTCCCCCCTAACAACCTCATGCCGTCTGCTCCTCCCGTTCACGCTCCACCAGTTGATTTGGTTCCGTCACCTCCCTTAGAAACACCTGTGGCCACACCTGATAAATTTTCCGGGGTTATGGGAACGTGCGAGGGGTTCCTAGTACAGTGCTCCCTTGTGTTTAGCAGACAGCCATTAACATTCCATTCCGACGAGGCTAGGGTGTGTTACGTGGCCGGGTTACTCCGCGACCGCGCTCTCTCCTGGTATACCGCCGTGAGACAAGGCAGGCCCGATCTCCTCTCCTCGTTTCCTGCTTTCGAGGAGGAGATGAGGAGGGTGTTTGATCATCCTGTGAGAGGCCTTGAGCGGAGCTCTCGCCTTATGTCTCTCCGGCAGGGGGACCGTAGTGTCGCGGAGTTCTCGGTTGATTTCCGCATCCTGGCCGCCGACTCGGGGTGGAACAACCAGGCCCTCCGTAGTGCGTTCCTGGCTGGACTCAGTGACAGGCTTAAGGACCTGTTGGCCACCAGGGACGAGCCGGAGGACCTGGACGGTCTGGTTAGTGCGGCTATCAATTTGGATAACCGCATCCGGGAGAGGGAGCCCAGTAAGCACACATACGTCGGCACGACGTCTGCAAATGATCGCTTCATCTGCAATTGATCGCGGGTCATTTGGAAGCATCGTAAATTGAGCGTCTGGACGTCGTATTATGATGGGAATCTATACATCGCAGCAACGTATTAAATATGTCTTTTAAAATGTATTACAAGTTCCTCAGTTGTTCGCGGGTCATTTGGATGCATCGTTAATTGAGCGTCAGTACGTCGTATTACGATGGAAATCTATACATCGCAGCAACGTATTAAATATGTCTTTTAGATGTATTACAAGTTCCTCAGTTGTTCGCGGGTCATTTGGACGCATCGTTTAGTGAGCGTCTGGACGTCGTATTATGATGGGAATCTATACATCGCAGCAACGTATTAAATATGTATTTTATATGTATTACAAGTTCCTCAGTTGTTCGCATGGCCTTTTGGAAGCATCGTTTATTGAGCGTCTAGACGTCGTATTATGATGGGAATCTATACATCGCAGCAACGTATTAAAATATGTCGGTAAAATGTAGCCTATTACAGGTTCCTCAGTTGTTCGCGGGTCATTTGGAAGCATCGTAAATTGAGCGTCTGGACGTCGTATTATGATGGGAATCTATACATCGCAGCAACGTATTAAATATGTCGGTAAAATGTATTACAGGTTCCTCAGTTGTTCGCGGGTCATTTGGAAGCATCGTTTATTGAGCGTCTGGACGTCTTTACGTTGCACACACTGTTGATGTGATGGACAGTAAATCTGAATACTGCCCAGCAACATATTCGCGCCACAGTCGACAAAGGAAGGAAAAAAGTTGCCAGTCTACGAAGGGTTGGGAGGGACGACTGCTTCGTTGCTGTTAAACTCCATGGTAAGGACTATTTCATCTTAACGTAGTTAACGTTAGCTAAAACAATATTTTGACGCTTTCGCATGTGGAAGTTGGTGTTCATCTGACAAATAACAAGATATTTTAGCTACTAGCGTTAGCTATGTTAGCTACGCCATGTCATGGTTTAGCTAAAGTAACTTTAAAGCCTTAAGATCAGGCTAACATCGCACTAGCCGCCCTTTTCACGTTCAATTAAAATACCCGTGTTCTAGCTGGCTAGCTAAATGTAGCTACTAATTTGGCTAGCTAGCTAGCTAACCAACCATAAGGTTAACGTTAACGTAACACAGGCCATTAACGTTAGCTAACGTTAACGTTAGGCATAATTGAACGTTACCCGATATCCGTTAACGTTGATGCTAGCGTTATCTAGTTAACCGTAACCGAGTGTCATACCTCAGTCATACTTTGCTTGTATCGGTTACTTTTCTTTTGTTGGCTTAAATGGAACTGTAACCTCAACTGGGAACATAAAGCTGAAGACTTTACTGAAGGTAAATTCGGAATATAGCGTTAGCTAATCTGTCAACTAGCTAGCTAGCTAACGTTAAATCTTGTTTTTAAAAGGTAAAGTTTAGGGGGCGGCTAATTGCATGCTAACGGTCGTACATATACGTTGTGATTATAAGGTTTTATTTTTACCCTGCTTATCACCAAATGGCACTATCTAGCTATGTTAAACAGTTTTTGGTTAGTTTCTGTACACTTGGCATGAACGTTAAATCTGTTTAACAATTTATTTAAAAAACGGTTTAAAAACGGTTCAGAGTGCCAACGGTCATAAAATACCAGTTATTAGATGGTGACCGTTTTACGTTTTGTTGAAGCTAAATTGACCATAAACCTAACTAGGACAACACGCGTTCGATGGACATATTGAAACTCATTTGACTGAGATCAATACAATCATCAATATCAATTAATTTGATTGTTACTTTTCCGTTTCATGTTTAGCAGTTAAAGTAAGGGTAACTTTGGTAAACTGTTGGTTGTTGTGTGTTTGCTTGTTTCACTAGTTATCCCTCATTAGATAAGTGGTAATTGCTAAGAATATCCACCATCTTCTACAAAATGTCAGGAATACACCGTGTTCATTGCAAAACAATAGTTTGCAATACTAAAAATACTGCATCCTCACAAAAGAGCATTATTTGTTGATAACTTTCACATAGTGTGTCAGTTTTTATGTTGGCATTATGTATAGTGGAAGATCAGGAGACCTGGGCAGGAGTTGTGAGAGAAGGCAATGAACAGATGAAGGACATCATACCACAATAATGTGTGTGGGTATGTGTGTATAAACCTGATCAACAAATAAAAAGTCATGTTGTCATATTAGGTTTTTGTATGATGTAATCCGAATCTATCTAGTTTTCCAAACATGCAGTGAAGAAGTGATACCACACATCCTTCCTGCTGCTGTCAGACTTTATAATCAACACTGCTCCAAGTAGACCACACGCACCCTATGTGACAATTTACTCATGTGCAACATCTATCTACGCCTTATTATGCAATATCAATAACTTCTGCAATACTGTGAATACGGTGTTATTAAACGTTCTGTCTGTGTCCTTAACTGTTAACTGCTTTATTCATGCATTTTTACTGGCCCGCGTTGTCATTGCACTTTCCCTTTGATGCAGTATCACTGAAAATGTCCCCAATGTGGGATTAATTAAGGATTTTATCTTATTTAAAATGTTTTATATATGTTAGTATTTTTCAGATCTCTCAACTGCCATGATGACCAAGAGCACATGTGAGACATGCAGAGAGCTGCCATATTCCCAGTCATTACTTTGCCAAATCATCTGTGGTAAGTTTACAAAAATCTTAATTGAAAATGGAAGTAGGAAGTAAAGAGAGGGCAGCATAAAATGGAACCTTTGGTGTCGAAAGTAAATACTTTTTAAATCATTGTGATTACCATGAAACCTTGATGTTAGCCCTTTTAGAGAGTATTACGGCATATTTTATGGGACAATGTATAACAAATTTAAAGCTTAGATTTAAAAGCTTTCATTTAGAAAGTGATCTAAAGACATATTGTCAGAATGGCGCTTTAACAGTGGTTGAGGCTAGATGGGATACAGCTACGGTGACAAAACAACAGTTAAAATTAGGTACCAAAACGAGTAGTTCAGTTCAGGAAACAGATTGGGATTTGAATTAAAACTCTAGAAAAAGCGGGAACGTGTTTTCCTGGGTGAAAGTATAACAAATATGTCATTATATTAGTCTAGATTTAGCAGAATTTTTGCGTAACTTTTGGCCGTAGCTGTATTCTTTCTACCGTAAACAGCCCACCTGTTGTGGATCTTGAACTTCATCCAAAATGAAACTGCACAAACTGCAGCTCCCCCTACTGACCAAATGGCCTTACTGTTCAATTATATTAAAAGGCTGAATTGGAGCTTCTGAGGAAAAGTTTGCAGAGAATTTAACTGTTAACAACATTTGGTTTGCCATATTCTACTTGATGAAACTGGTCTTCTATTCACATCTGCAAAAAAAAGACTTGCGTTATTACTCAACCACTTCCTAAAAACAAAGCGAGAAGAAACAAATTAAATTAAAAAAATACTTCCATGCATTAAAAGATACATCTTTAAATAACGCACTTAACCCAAATCTTTTGTTTTTGCCACAGCTGCAGCACAGAGGAATCCTACTTTCCTGAGTCCGAAGCCGAGTAGACCATCAAGGACCCCCCCTCCCCCGACCGGCAACAGACTGGAGAAGAGGCTGGAGCAGAGACACCCTTTTTTTTAGCTACTGAAATAATTGACATTATGATACACAGTGGACAATATAGTGTGATAATTAGTTTTTCTTCTCCAACATGTACACACTGCTGTTGTGAAGCAGGGATACACAGCTCACGAGTGTGTAGTCAAAAGAGAAAATATTGTATATTTCAAGGACTCCTACAGATTAAGAAAAATAATTGCTCAATTGCTCAGTGTCTTTGGGTTCAAATAACATTATCATGATCCCATTGGCATCCAAAAATGGATAAATTGACTTTTTAGCTTAACTGATTCTGATTGGGTATCACCTGGAACACAGCCAATAATCGAGACACAACCACAAAACGAGAGAAAACAACTTAAAGGCCTGTTCACACCGGGACCCCATTTCGCATTGCCCCAGCGTTTGCCTAAGGGGAGTGACTAAACAAAAAACACTGGTTTAATGAGTGTGCACACCGACCTTAAAACGCGGCAGCAAAAAGATTTTTAAAAATATAGCCTTGATTTTTTTTGGTTTGGCGCGTCAAAAAACTATCACCAATGCCCTTTTGCTCAGTGTCTTGTGCTTCTGAAGTTAACTAAAACACAACTTGGCGGCGCTCAACACAAAAGGTCTTACAGCACACAAAAGTGAAGACATACGCCACCGTCATCAAAAAAATGATGTCCAAAATTGCTGCTGGTCTCCTTGGTTTCGAACATAAAGAGCTATATCTGATTTAGAAGAAATGTTCTAAATACTTGCTTCTTCTTCTCTGCTCTTCTTCTGAGTTGCAAGGGTATCAAAGTAGCAAAGTTGCTCCACATCTTCCACCCTATGTGCGGGGGGTATTTCTGTTTACATTAAAAGCGCCATCTAGTGACAGATAATGAATTTGCATGTTCATTCGGTCATCGTCACAAAACGCTTGGGTTGAACACAAAAAATTGCGTAAAACGCTGACGAATAACGCCCGGCGATGTAAATACGGGCCTGCATTGCACACCTTGAAACGTTCATGCCCCAGCTCTTTGCCTAAGGGGGAGGCTTACAGTGGCAGACTTAAAAAAACACTGGTTTAAGCTTGTAATAGTGTTTTTGTACATTAGTCCTTAGTATAGACAAAAGTAGGATATTATCTCAAAATATAGCTACATGATCATTTTTTCGTATTTTCAGAATAGCTTTTAATGTGTTAAGGCCTGCACCGGGGCGATGTTTTCATACTTAACAAAGGGCGTCAATGAGAGTGTGCACACCGACGAAAATCGCCATATACGTGTGTCATTTTTAAAAACGCCTCGGGTTAAATGGTTTGACGCTGAAAACGTCAAAAACTATCCGACCAATGAAATCGGCCCTTTTGCTCACGTGTCTTGTGCTTCTGAAGTTACAGTAAAACACAACTTGGCGGCGCTAAGCACAAAACGGTCTTACCGACACACAAACTTTAAGAAGACATATCGCCACCGTCATCACTGCCATAAGACGAGGAAGAGGCAAAGCACGATGTCCAAAATAAATGTTGAGCTGCTGGTCTCCTTGGTTTCGAACATAAAGAGCTATATCTGATTTAGAAGAAATGTTCTAAATACTTGCTCTCTTCTTCTCTCTGCTCTTCTTCTGAGTTGCAAGCGCCTCAGAAGCGCGCAGGCCACCCTATGTACGGGGGGTTTTCTGTTTTACATTAAGCGCCATCTAGTGACAGATAATGAATTTGCATGTTCATTCGTTCATCTTCAGCGAAAATCGCTTGGGTGTGAACACAAAAAACGCGTCGAAAAACGCTGACGAATAACGCCCGCCGATATTCGTCCCGTGTGTACGGGCCTTTAGTGTGCTGTTTTCTATAATAATTTGAACTATGTAAATTTTTGGAGTACCCTTAAAAGTGCTTCATAAATAAAATGTATTATAAGTAATTGTGTATGACTTATCTATTACTTTAGTAATTCATGTAATTTAGTAAAGATATTTAAAAAGTAATTTCGTTGACCTATACTGACCAGTTCTGTTAAATGGGTTAATGCACATCTTCCTGACATCTATTCTCATTATAACACATGTCAGGAAAATGTGCCTGAGATTGTGTTGGGACGATGTATTATATACGTTAGAACGATGTATTTGAGCCTGCATTTGTACGACGTATTATATACGTTAGAACGATGTAAATGAGCCTGCATATGTACGACGTATTATATACGTAGAACGATGTAAATGAGCCTGCATATGTGCGACGTATTATATACGTTAGAACGATGTAAATGAGCCTGCATATGTACGACGTGTTATATACGTTAGAACGATGTAAATGAGCCTGCATATGTACGACGTATTATATACGTTAGAAACGATGTAAATGAGCCTGCATCTGTACGACGGCAGTTAAATGTTAAAACCTGCAATGAGCCTGCATCTGTACGATGTATGGCATACGTTAGAACGATGTAAATGATCCTGCATCTGTACGACGTATTATATACGTTAAAACGATGTAAATGAGCCTGCATCTGTACGATGTATGGCATACGTTAAAACGATGTATATATATGTACGTCGCGGAAAGAGCGGCTGCATGTCGCAGAAACGTATAGCAGGGACGTCGTGCCAGTGAGCAAACGACCAAACTACTACATATCCCCGCCGTATTTTGATTACATCGCCAATACGTCGTGGAGACGTATGTGTGCTTACTGGGAGAGAGAGCGCAACACGCGCAGCTCCACGTCTACCCGGTCTGGTCTGCCTCCGTCCAGGGTCTCTGTTCCCTCGCCTCCCCCAGCCCCGTTCCATCGCTCCTCCGCCCTTGCCCATCACCCCGCCTGCTGCCGAGCCCATGCAATTAGGTAAGGTCCGGTTGTCCCCAGAGGAACGGGACAGACTGTCTGGTCTTTGCTTGTATTGCGGCGTCTCCGGCCATTTCCTACATCCTGTCCCATTCGGCCAAAAAGCCGGCCCGCCAGTAGCGGTGGGTGCTCTTAAACGGGCCGAGAAGGAGACCCCGTTTTGTTGGAGGTCTCCCCTGTCCTGGGGGGGACGTCACCGTTCCTCTGGGGGCGCTTGTCGACTCCGGTGCCGACGAGAGCCTTCTCGACATCAACCTCGCTCGGCAGTTAGGTATCCCTCACATCCCTCTTGACGCCCCCCTCCGCGCCACTAGCCTCAATGGTCAGCACCTCGCCACCATCACACACCGCACTCCCCCGCTCTCACTCCTCACCTCGGGTAACCATCGAGAATCACTGTCCCTCCACCTTATCTACTCCCGTCGTTCTCGGTCTCCCCTGGCTCGCCGCGCACAACCCCAATGTGGACTGGGCGCGGGGAAAAATCAGGAATTGGAGCACAGCGTGTCATTCTTCCTGTTTATTGTCAGCACCCGCCCCCGGTAGTCTGTCTGCCGCTGAGAGGCATCCCGATCCTCCTGACCTGTCCCTGGTCCCTGCTGAGTACCACGACTTGGCCTTGGTGTTCAGCAGGGACCAGGCCATGTCTTTGCCCCCCCACCGTCCCTATGACTGCTCCATAGCCCTCCTCCCGGACGCTCCCCTGCCTTCGGGCCGCTTGTTTAAACTGTCTGGTCCGGAGAGAGAAGCTATGGAGCAGTATATTAAGGAGTCCCTCGCTGCGGGCATTATCCGCCCGTCTTCGTCGCCACTTGGTGCGGGCTTCTTTTTCGTGGCCAAAAAAGAAGGTACCCTCCGTGCCTGCATAGACTACCGGGGGCTCAACGCCATTACTGTACGAAATAAATATCCTTTGCCCCTTATGGATTCGGTACATGACTCCCTCTCCCGGTCCACTATCTTTACCAAGTTGGATCTCAGAAATGCTTACCATTTGGTCCGGATCCGGGAGGGGGACGAATGGAAAACCGCGTTTAACACCCCCTTGGGTCATTATGAATACCTTGTCATGCCTTTTGGGCTTACCAACGCCCCCGCTGTGTTCCAAGCTCTTGTTAACAATGTGTTACGCGATTTTCTGCACCGCTTCGTTTTTGTCTATCTTGACGATATTCTGATTTTTTTTTTTTTTTCCCGCGACCCAGTCCAACACACAGAGCACGTCCGGTTGGTGCTGCAGCGGCTTCTGGAGAACAGACTGTTCGTCAAAGCGGAGAAATGTGAGTTTAGTGTCCCTTCGGTCCAGTTCCTTGGTTTTGTGATCGAATGTGGTAGGTTGAGGGCCGACCCCGCCAAGATCAAAGCCGTTGTTGACTGGCCCATACCCACATCCATGAGACAGCTACAACGCTTCCTAGGGTTTGCTAACTTCTATAGGCGGTTTATCCGCAACTACAGCGCTGTAGCTGCCCCCCTTACCCGCCTCACTTCACCTTCTGTCCCCTTCGTCTGGTCTCCAGAGGCCGCTGCAGCCTTTTCCCGTCTCAAATCCTTGTTCACCTCTGCCCCTGTCCTCACCAATCCCGACCCATCCCTCCAATTCGTCGTGGAGGTGGACGCCTCGGACGCTGGGGTGGGGGCCACATTGTCCCAACGCTCACCTGCTGACCAGAAGCTCCATCCCTGCGCCTTCTACTCCAAACGTCTAACCCCCACCGAACGCAACTACTGCGTGGGTGACCGGGAGTTGCTGGCGGTCAAACTAGCCCTCGAAGAATGGAGACACTGGTTGGAGGGAGCCCAACAGCCATTCCTAGTATGGACAGATCACAAGAACCTCTCGTACATACACACCGCCCAAAGACTCAACTCCCGCCAGGCTAGGTGGGCCCTGTTTTTCAACAGTTTTCACTTTACTCTGTCCTACCGTCCAGGCTCCCGCAATACCAAACCAGACGCCCTGTCCCGCTGTCACTCCCCCGACGATCCTGAACCTGCGCTGGACTTCATCCTCCCTCGCTCCTGCGTTGTGGCCTCCCTGGCCTGGGAAGTGGAATCCGCCGTTCGTCGAGCCCAGTCCACTGACCCCGACCCCGGTACCGGTCCCGCCGGTCGCCTCTACGTCCCCCCTAGTGCCCGTTCCCAGGTCCTGCAGTGGGCACACGCCTCCCGCTTCAGCTGCCATCCCGGCGCCGCGAGGACCCTGTTCCTGCTCTGTCAGCGATTCTGGTGGGATTCGGCGGAGAGGGACTGCCGGGACTTTGTGGCTGCCTGTGAGGTGTGTGCCCGCGCCAAGCCGTCCCATCAACCGCCCGCCGGTCTGCTCCGTCCACTTCCTATCCCCGGTCGGCCCTGGTCCCACATCGCCTTGGATTTCGTCACCGGACTGCCTGCCTCTCAAGGTAACATTTTCGTCTTGACCGTGGTGGACCGTTTTTCCAAAGCTGCTCACTTTGTTCCTCTGCCTAAGCTGCCCTCTGCATTGGAAACAGCCAATCTGTTGGTCCACCACGTGTTCCGGCTCCACGGCATCCCCCTGGATATCGTCTCCGACCGGGGACCCCAGTTCACGTCTCGGGTGTGGAAGGCCTTCTGTCACGCCCTGGGAGCCACCGTCAGTCTATCATCCGGTTACCATCCCCAGACTAACGGGCAGACCGAGCGGGCCAACCAGGACTTGGGAGCGGCTCTCCGATGTGTGGCGTACCGTGTCCCCTCCTCGTGGAGTCACCATCTTCCCTGGATTGAGTACGCACACAACTCACTGCCCAGCGCTGCCACAGGGATGTCTCCCTTCATGTGTGCCCTCGGATATCAGCCCCCGCTCTTTCCGACCCTGGAGGAGGAGGTGGCTGTTCCTTCGGTGCAGGCCCATCTCCGCCGGTGCCGACGGGTGTGGAGAGAAGCCAGAGCTGCCCTTCAACGGACTACATCACGTAACAAGCGCCTGGCCGATCGCCACCGACGACCTGCCCCTGCTTACCAGCCCGGGCAAAAGGTATGGCTGTCCTCCCAAGACCTTCCTTTGCAAACCTCCTCCAGAAAACTCACGCCCCGGTTCATGGGGCCCTACGAGGTGGAGACTGTCCCGAACCCCACGACGGTGAGGCTCAAGCTGCCTCCTCACCTGAAAATCCACCCCGTGTTCCATGTGTCCCGAATCAAGCCTGTGTCCACCGGCTCCTTCTCCATCCCTGTGGCAGCCCCTCCTCCGCCCCCACGGATTATTGACGGCCACCCGGCCTACACGGTACGCCGCCTGCTGGACGTGCGACGTAGGGGCCGGGGCTACCGCTATCTCGTGGACTGGGCCGGCTACGGTCCGGAGGAACGTTCCTGGATCCCGACCAGCCAAATCCTGGACAGGTCTCTGCTGCGGGACTTCTACAGGGCCCACCCGGACAAGCCTGGCGGTCCGCCTGGGGGCGTCCGTTGAGGGGGGGGGTACTGTCATGGTTGGGGTCCAGCTGGCCGTGAGTATTTTTCCCTGCACTTTTCTCCTGTCCTGTTTTCTGTTTTTTTTCCTCTTCCTCCCCCTCACCTGTCCGAAGCCAGCTGATTGCCTACACCTGCCGCCAGTCTACCAGCAGCAATCATCTCCTCCACACCTGCCCGTCGTCATCCTCTCCCGCCAAGCACACCTGCCTGCAATCCTCATCAGCCACAGTATATCTACCCCGGTCCTGCTTTCATTCTTCACCTGATCGTTGCTTCAGCTACTCGGTGATACTTCGACAGTTCCTGACCTTAGAGCTTTCTCTGTATTTTCCATGTACTTACCTTTCCCGTGTTTCCCTTTCAGTTATCCTCTCCCTCCGGTCAGCTGGCTTCGGGACCCCGGACCCTCTCCCTCGGCGCCCCCTCTCCATCCAGCTCCTCGTGTCAACATCCCCATCAACCACCCATCCCCAGCGCTCCCTCCTCTCCTCGGCTTCTCCTAGTGACTGCGTCTCCTCCTGGCTCCCCAGCCTTGGCTCCTCGGTCCCCCGCCGCTTCCCTCGGTTCCTGTTACCTCACCAGCCCTCCGGCCTACTGCCTCAGCGTCCCACGTCTGCCTCATTGCTCCCCTCAATCTCTCTCTCTCTCTCTCTCTCTCTCTCTCTCCCCCATTTGCAATAAACCTGTTCTTTGTGAGCCGAGCGATTGAGTCTGTCCTTCTGTCCCGTCACAGGTGGCGCACATTTGTTGTTTGTATGGTCGGAAATTAACGCATGGCATCTGTGTAAAAGCGTGTCTTTGTAATAAGAATTGTCAATGAATTACTTATAGTCCAAGAGTTTCAAACTTACATTGGATATGACATCTATCTGTTTATTTAGAGAAAACAAAAGTAATCAAACAAAATAACTACTCTTCTTTTAATTGTTATCCTACACTTAACCACGGTCAAATAACTGTGACTTTGCTGTGCGCAACACAGCTGAACCAATTAGGCCACATTTAAATAAACCTTTACACCTCCAGCATCACACGCTGGTCAACCAATGAAATGGCTCGACTATTGCTTATTATTGCATGTGATGACTATATACAATACAGCTTTTCAAAAACATGTCTAGAAAGGTGTATGCACTGAGGATTAACACTTTGTATTAAATGTGTGAGTAGCAGCATAAAGTAAGGGATTAAACCACGTCTGGGACGTACTGGAATAAGAATAAGAAAAACAAAAAAGTTTGGGGTTTTATTACAACCTTATGGGAGTGCAACAGTAAATAAATTGCTGAAGAAAAGCAGATTATATTTGAAATAATCATCAACAACTTTGGCTAGTCATGCATAGAACTGAGAAAAAAGATCTCCAGCTGGAAAGTTAACATTAGAGTTAACCAGTAGGCAGTGCCCACCACAGATGTTAAGCTAAGTTCGGCTGACATCACTAAAAGGAAATTAAAAGGAAATGTTTTCTAATATAACCCTGCCTGTCCATTTAAAGACAGTCTTTTTTCCATTTGTCGGCCCACAGGCTGCTCTAATCAGCAAATTGCAGCCTGAAGGATTGGACAGAGGTCAAATGTCATTCCTTCTCCCTCAGCCATTCCATGTGCTCTAATTGACCAATACGTACAGTATTTAAAAAGTTGACACAACCAAGAAAGCAGTTGAACCTACTTTACAAATTTACACCGCAAGTAGTCAAAATAATGAATCTAAATTGTTCCTAGTGGAAGTGACAGTAGTCCTTGGTGACATAAATGGTTAAACTTATGAGACACTTTCTGAAGCATTAAACCTCATGGTCTAAGGATGGTTTTCCTCATGGGACATATTAGCTCTAGAGAAATGTTACACCTCTGCAAGACGTGGACACATGGCTGTGTAAGGCCCGGTGCAGACAAGGCCTCTCTTTGTTCCATATAACCCTTGAGTTCCCAGGCAATCCCCGTCCAAAAATAATAAATAATAAACTATTTATAACTACTAACTACTGTAGCCAATTACTTTTGTAATTTTGTATGCTACCTTCCAGCTAACAAACAGCAGTTATACTGTGGGGGTAAATGAGATTCTTAGGCTAAAAAGTCATCACCTTCAGCTAGCATTCCAATGACTCCTATTAATTTTGGCGTCACTTTGACAGTGAATAACTTTACATCTGTAGCATTTAAAGACTCCATTTGTCCATTGATTATTTCTAAAGAAACACGACAATGGATAAAAGGCTCCATTACCTTGTATCTCACGGTATGGCCTCTGTAGCAGCTGTTTGTTTTTTTAAATAGGCTAACGATTGCACCATAACCACGCAACTTTATGTTGCACAATAGAGTATTTACAGTATAGAATGGGAGAGGCTCTTAGGCAACGGGGGAGGACATGGAGGCATGCAGTCAAGGGAGAAGCCCATAGAGTGTCCATGAAAGAAAATATTTCAGCAACGTTTTGATGGATTGGAAATACTTCGATATGTGGCAAGTGAATTCATGTGAAGTAACATTTATCCACGAACAAACAGATTTCTCATGGCACAGCTGCCAGAAAACTTTCAGACAGGTTGCTCACGTCACATGTACGTCGTCAAGCTCAGTTGGAGGCTGCGCAGTAACACTCACCGGAAAAGAGCTTCTAATTCACTTTGACTGTCTATGCTCTTAGGCCACAACAAATGGAGACACCATGATGAAGTTGACAAAAAAATTTGATTTATTTAAACAAAATCAAACCCAATTAGACTAATTCAAAGGATTAACATGTGGTTGTCAGTATGTGTGTGTAAGTGTGGTTGAGCAATAGATGTGAGTGAGTGAGTGAGTGTGAAGAGCAGACAAAGCATGCAGATAAACTAAAGCAACATCACCAAAATAAACCAACAGATAAGAAGGGAGAGCCAGGCCTAAATAACCCGGGAACACTAAGGTGTTCCAGGTTACAGCCGGTTACAACAATCCACCTGCAGAGTCAACAGAGAGACATGTGAATCACACAGCAAACAAGACACAGCAGGGGTCATCACAAGACAGTTGGCATCTAGCTGGAGGTGAACATAGTGGAGCATTACTCCTTGCTAGGCAAAGCTCGGCTGTATCTCAGCTCACTGATCACATCCCACAGCCTGCCCTCAAGCAGATACATCTCTTCAGTCCTTTGGCAGACAGATTTTTCAGTTTTCAGCTGCCAACAACTGGAATGAATGACAAAAAACCCCTGAAACTTTAACCCTTAATCTACTCGCTGACTTTAAAGTACTGCTGTCTGGGTTTTTGTCCGACCGCTGCGTGTGTTAACTCTCCTCCATCCACACAGTGGCACATTCTTACCTGCACTGCTGTCATTAGGCTATTTTTTATTACTTGTTTAATGCTTTTTGTACATTCCCATTTGCACAAACTGTATACAGATTCTGTACTACACTCAGCATTTACATTTGTCCTGGATTTATTTAGTGTTGTATTTTTATTTAATTTGTAACTCTGTTGTCCCGCGTGTGTTATGCCGTGTCTTGGCCAGGTCGTCGTTGCAAATGAGAATTTGTTCTCAGTTGGCTTACCTGATTAAAAAATAAAAAAAAGAATATCAACCAAAAGAGATATTTCCATCATTAGATAGTGAGGACCAAAACAGACCTAAAAGGGACAGTGATAATTTAGGCTACACTCACATTTGCCAAGTGACCAGAAACATGACTGCAACGCCAATGCTACTAAGTGTCGGCCGTGTAAACTAGGTAACTTTTTACATTAGCAATATTTGATATTGTGCCAATGTTTTATGCACAACTTGTTTCTGTTGCCCCCAAGTGGCCCAAAAAGATAAAAAACGTTATTGTGAGTTATTTTTAAAGTAGTATCTGTTTAGTGAACTTCATGACTAGGCCTGTTGTAGCAGAGCTGATATGATTACAAATGCCAATAGAATTTTGACTGCTGATGTTGTACCTTGCCTTTATTCCAGTTCACTCCACTTTCCTTGTGTACACCATCCATTTAAAAGGGAGTTGACCTGGCATTTAAATTCTGAGTGACTTTAAACCAGTTCATCAGGGAAGTGATTTTAACTGTTTAAATAGCCAACATTGCAAACAGCTGTGTTGGGTAAAGCTGCTGTTTCTAATTAGTGGCACTGACATAATTATATTCATCATGTTCAAAGGTGAAGGATTTAGTGAAGAGAAACAAAGAAAAAAATATCTTTGTAAGTGTGTAAGTGATGTTAGTGGTGCGTTTATGCATTTATGATTCAAGTAATATTGCCATTTTTTTTTAATTAGTGTTTTTCTGCAAGACAGTCATAATACAAATGTACTATATTAATGCTCAATTGTCTGTGTCTCAGGAGCTGCTGTTGCATTCTAAAGCGGAGCAAGTGCATGTTGTCTGTTACACATCAATATCAGTGATAGGTGTGCCAGGCTCAAAGCTCCGATGGTGTGGCATTCAAGGTCTTGTTTCAGACTGTCCTGCTATTTCAACACCTTAATTTACAGTTCAAAAGAAAATCCAGCACACAGACCTGCCTATTTGCCTTATGAGCTGTCAGTTTAAATTGGGACCACCCAGACAACCCTCCCATCTACCCAGCCTGCTCTGTTTGCTTTTGTTTTTGTATGCTTGATGGCTGGAGATTAGGTTGTGGACACACCACTGAGAGCTCCTGTCTATTTTAATGGGTGTTGAGTTGGATGAGAAAACAGTAGCCAGTATACACTCTGGCTTGTCAGAAGAGATCTTTATTGTTATGTCAGTGACACGTTTAGCCTGCGCTACCCGACTTTTCTAATGGAGGTCAGCAGATGTATTTTAGTAATTCAATATTGCAATGCTGTCTTTTATATTTAGTTCTTTCCATTTCTTATCTGGTATTAGTGCACAAGTGCAGCTAAAAAGTAGTATTTAATTTGTTTTGATCAGAATCAATTTTATAGGCTAAGTGTGCTTTTGCATACAGGGTTTTTGACCCACCATTCAGCAGATTCTAGTTCTTGCTCATATCAATCAAAGCTGAAAAAAGAGTAGCCTACACATAGCACTCAAAAACAGAAAAAATAGTCATTAAATTAGAATAATAAATAGAGTAATTTGAGTATGTGAGAGAAGCCAGTCTGTTACTGGGCTACAAGTATGTCTCTTTACGAAGTGTACATTATATTCTTCACTGTCAGTCTCTGGACTGGGACACAGGACTGACTATAATAGCTCTACGAAGGGAAAGGGGCCATTTACAAAGTCTCATCTTTAATTAACAAGTGTCTGTTATTGATGCATGCTGAGATGGCCAGTGGGAGAAAGCTGTTCCTGTCTCTGGTGGTTTTGGTGGACATTGCTCTGTAGCGCTTGCCAGCTGGCAGGGGGGGGGGGGGGTTTGATGATTCTTCTTAAAAACTGTGATTTCTAGTTCATAAACTATGCTTGACATCTTGTATTGTACAGCACATTTTAAGGACATTTATAAGGAGAGGTCCATTTAACAAAAAAATGACCTCTGGATCATTGAAAATATAAGAACTCTGACTCAGCACTTACACCAATATCCCTGCAGTGTAAAAGAATCAGTCACATCCCTCTTTCTCTTCTTTTTAATAAACAGGAACCAGCTAGGAACTGCGTAACACTGGCTTTACTAGAAACCTAGCCTGCCTAGTGCATTACAATTTCATGGCTGAGCCTGTTGTTTATTTTGTTTTTCTCTTCAACAATATGTCCTCTTAATAATTAGTTTACAAAACTTGTTTCATGGAACTATATCGATGTTAATTGTGCATTCCAAGGACCATTCTTCTTATTTACTAATGAACCAACTTAACTTTCTTCCTTCCTTTTCTTTTAAGTTTCACGGCCAATTTGAAAAGTATCTGTGTTGCACACGACTCACAATTTCACATTTCTTGGGATTCATATACAAAACAAAAGTGTTACTATAACAGACCCTGCACAGTTTTATGACATATAGCTCTGCTTCAGCGTTGTCTTCTCCGGGAAAAAAAAGATGAATCCAATTGTTATGAATCTGTTCCATTCCATTCTGTGAAAAAAAAAACGCTAAACAAAGCCTCTCTTATTTATTTAAACTGATATCATAAATTTGTATTGTAAATTGTAACACTGTTTTTCTTTCTGAAGATGTATCTGCATGAACAAACATTGAATCAATCCTCCTTTCCTCTGGTGCCTCTTCCTTATGTTTCTACTCTCACGTCATTAAAGTGAATGAAGAAATTGTTAGAAAATGTATATAATATTCTTCTGTCTTTTATTAATTCAGAACATTATGAACTAAACCCCGAGCACTCGTAACTGCTGCCAATCATGATCAGGTTTCATAACACCAATAATGAGGGCTAAGATGAGTATCCTGTTCTACTCATCCATTCAGACTGTATTGGAGAACAGCAAAATTGGGCAACAAAAGGGAGTTTATAAAGTAAGCATACAGCCAGAGCAACACCTCTTCACCAGAGAGGCAGCCAATACACAAAAGAACAGCTTGTAAAGAATAAAAGGTGTCTGTATGGACTGGGGGGAAGAGGGGACTGAGTACCCAGGTTCTTCATGCCCTGGCCCAAAAAGATGCTAGAATGAATGGCTGTGGATGCGGGGAGGAGCCCATAGAAAACACCTTTGTACACAGTGTTTTGCTACGCCCCTGCTGTTACCTTACAGTATGTTTAACCCTTGTGAACTAGCTTCAACTTCATTGACCAAGTTTGCTGACACAGGCAAGGAATTTCACTTACTGGGGATGTAAAAGGCCGAATCACAGTGAGTCAGCATTCTGGGTTTTCGAATACTGTGCCTATTTTTTTTGCAATGCTTTATTTCCTTATGCCCTCTCAGTTAAGTGCCTTTTTATGTTGCCTCGACAATATCTGTGTTCTAATCAATTCTTTTTTCCCTGTTTTATCATCTACAGGAGTATTATCATGTTGGGAGTTTTTTTTAAAGTTTTTTAACTACAGCTAATAACAGTTATAAGTAATTCAAATTACTTTTTGCATGCTTTTCCAATCTCTGTGCTATCTATTTACTTATAATGTTCCAGTTTCACTATTTTCACTATACTCGTGTCAGTTTTGGGAAAGCAAAAGGATCAACTGTGTGGACTGAGGATATGGTTTTATACTTATGATGACATCGGATGGTCTTATTTTAGAATCCAAACTCGTTTGCATTCAATAGAAGATGTTTCTATTGGTCTTTACCAATAGAGCCAGAGGCAAACCACAGCACATATTCCCAAACCAAGTTCAACCGCCATGCCATTTTGATATTTTCAAGCATTTATGTCTCTCTTAAAATAACAGGCCTGTTCTCTCACAGAGCAAAAAGTAACCATGGAATTGTTATGCCAACCCACCCACTGTTGGTGTGTGTGTGTGTGTGTGTGTGTGTGTGTGTGTGTGTGTGTGTGTGCGTGTGCATGTGTGTGTGCGTGTGTGTGTGTGTGTGTGTGTGTGTGCCTGAAACAGAAAGAAGGCTGTGTGTTGGAGTGGCTGAGAAAAGCTCAAGCTATCTGGCGTTCTATAACAAAGTGACCCTCTTTCCAATATGTAAGCCCTTGAGATTTTGGCCCCCAAAAGTACACTTTTTGGGTTTTCTTCACAAGCGACCAGTTCAGGTGACCCTAAATGCAAACCCAACAGTGTTTAAAAAATAACAAACTGTCCCAATTTCTTTTTTTGTGTCTTGTTATGTGACACAAGGAAACTCCATTTCAATCGTGTAAAGAGTTGGAATGATGTGTAAGGATGAATGACTGATGAATGACTGTACCCTCTGTCTTTCAAACAATCCAATATCAGGTTCTAGGAACAATGATAAAATGGATTTTGTAAAAAATAAAAGGTGTCTGTGTCTTAAAGGTTACCAGACGTATCATGTTACAGAAAAACAGCTCAACCTCCCGGGTGCCCCTACCCAAACTAATCAAAAGCAAGCAGGTTTGATTTTGAGTGAAGGGAGGAGTGTCAGTGTTTGAAAACGGTTTGGACTGAAAGCTATTCACTGTGTGAAGGTTGAGTTTGTAAATGTGTAATTGACCCCAGCAACCACAATTAAGACATTGCACGCATCTAGAGATAATCACGCTGGGTGCGGCTATGTGTGGACAACTCCAGTGAACCGAGTGCACATCGGTCTGACTGGTCACAAGAAATGTTAGGTCTCTCAATAAGAGGAAAATATTCCTTATGCCTGTGATAAAGCACATTGTGTTTCACAATGATTGTGATATTGACAAAGCACCAAAGTTACCCACGTGGCCATTAGGCAACATTTCAATGGGCCAGAGAACACAGAGAAAGAAAAAGCCCATCTGACAAAGACCAACATTCATTCAGTGACCTGGAAACTGTATACTTCATCCAGTGGAACCAGTTTACCCCCCCTTCTTCATAAAGACAAATATTGACCTTTTATTGGAGGTAGAGCATCACACGACACAGCAGGCGGAATAAATGTGCAGGACTTACAGTGACATGCTATTATTTACACAGTTTCAACAGCATACTGATAGACAGAAGGTTACGCACATAAAATATAGAGACTCTCCTCCCCCGAAAAACACACCCAACATAAGCTGGCGGTAGTAATTTGATGGAAGGAAGCAAAGGAGCAAAGGAGGAATTGAGGTGAAGAAGTATAAGAGAACCAAATTCCACGTAATGAAGCACTAGTTAATGAAATGTCATATTTGTATTAGAGAGTAGAAATAAACAACCTATATAAGCGTATGGTTTGGAGGACTTACTGCAAATATAGCATGTTTTCCCTAATTATTATAAGCACTCAGTGAATGCGGTATTTGGTGACTTAACAACAGCATTTGCTTGCAATGATCGTGTGTTTCATCACTTTGCATACAATACCTGTTTACCAATGGACTGTTGATGAGACATGTCCTCATTGTTAGGGTTGTTATTGCATATAACACCCATATCTTTGTCCATCTGGTTCTACAATTACTTGAACATTGAGTACAACCCTGCCTTCTCCTCTCTGACTCACACACACACACACACACACACACACACACACACCCCCCCCTAAAAAAAAAGACTTGTTTTGTTACAGCCCTAGGCTTTTCTTATGAAACTCACAGGTTCATGTTTCTTGGAACATTATAGAAGACATACTGTATAATAGTCTTTAAACACTATTAAGTGTGAATAAAAAACAAACAGTTGGTTAGGTTTCAAAAAAGATGATGGTTTGGATTAAAATAAGTATGTTTGTTAACTTAACTTATGTAGCCTACATTAGTTTAGTTAAGTAGATAACATTTACATTACTTACAGTAAATACAGTAAGTCAATACAGTAAGGCAACGGTCTCCTGGGAGAAAGTTCTGCTAGTTTGACCCATTCATCCGTCCACTCCGACCTTCCCCTTACATGGGCTTTCACAGACTTTGATTTAGCATTCCTGATATGTCAAAACAAACGTAATTTGAGCTTTTGTACCTTTTCCTTGAAACATAATTGGGAATGCAGTTTCGCTGCAGACAGGCCTGCGCAGGAAGATGGCAGAAAACTAACCAGAATAATTGAGAATTTGTTTTGCATCTTACTGCAAGAATGGTAAAAGTAATGGGTGGAACATGCTGAATATGCCAGGAAGGAAACCTCCCTGTTAGCCCAGAGTGGAGTGCATGATTGGCTTATAGCATGTGAGAGTCATGGATTTTAATTATTTGTTGGACTGTTAAACATGGGTGGGAAAGAGTAAGACCAGTTCACAATGTGTAATGCATGTTTTAAATGTTTGTCAGAAGTTTAACTAAGTACATATTGTAACCCAAACCTCTTTGGGACTCTTCCAGTGTCCAGAAAACATAGATCCGCCAACTCCTATGTTTATGTAGCGAAAGTGCCCAAGAGCTAGTTGCTAACCATGCTAGCTAAAAGGTCCTGCTGCGACTATACATAACATTACTAATGTAATACTGACACAGTGTCTTGTGCTCTTAACATGTTCAGAAGCACTAAAATTACTTTTTTAGGCTAATGTTATCCGTGTTTAGGGAGTTTCTGCTTTTAACACGTACCTGTTGACGGTTTAGGATACACACAGAGCTAGCATATTACTGCTACTAGCTTCTGTTTCTCACTGAAGTTGGCATGAAGAGGATTTTGGAAGCAGTAGACAGATATTTGCGTTCTTCCATGGCTCTTTTGAGTCTTACACTTAAACCTTACAGCTGTTCGGTGGCTTGACTGGAAAAAAAGAAGTGGAAAATAAAGTCTTTTGGAGGCGGACACAGCTGTTGTGTATACCATAAATCTGCCACTATGTTTTTATGAACAACCATCCCCAACCCCTCTTTTGTCAGACACAAGTGAAAAGTCACCACACACATAAATAGAAGGATGAATTTATTCAAACAGTCTGGACCCACTTTGTTAGTCAGCTGGTGAGACGCAGTTTGCTTTAGTTGCTCAGACATTCTGAACTCTTTGTCATCCTTCATGTTTTGGTCCTTGAGCCAAACCACTAGACCCTCCCTTGGTTGGTGACGCAACATTTTAGAATGTTTCTGATGTGCTCTTAGTTCAACCCAAAGCTAATCTTTCCAGTTCAGCGTATGCTTTCATCACAAAGTGGACAACATTCACACACCTTTACACTGAATTAATGTGATTACACAATAGTCATAATCATTTGACAGCTGTTTTTTTTTAATGCCGATTAGAGAAAGAAGATATACTGTGTGAATTCCTCAGAGAAATAAGTGTTCTTCACATTATGAGACTAAATCTTAAAGTCAACTCAACTTTAACTAAATCTTGCTCCTCATTAATCACATTTAGACAATAACTTTCAGTAAATGACTAACTGGAAATCTAAACCCAGTTTGATGTATGCACTGGGCTGTGTGCCCTCATGTACCGTACTAGGGAATATGACTACATTTTAGAGGGTGATGACAAATCATATTTTGCCAATACATTTTCAATATGCTCACTGATAATGAGAGTTAGCTCCAAGTGTATAAAAAAATTAGAGATTTTTTTTTTTAAAGAAATTACTTTCTACCAGACTCCCAGGCACCAAAGACTTTAAATATAAGTATTTTAATGTTGCACTACATCATGTCATTCTATAAAATAAATCTCCTAGAAAAGCTGAAGACCCAGATGGTTTTGACTATATCCCAACCATTTTGACCTCACTGAATTGCCTTCAGCCTCGAACTTATAAAGCTACTTATTGAGGAAAATTTTGCGATGCCAATTTTAAATTCCCGTTTATGCTAAATAGATTGTTAAAATCTCAAACAATGGTGAAATCTGATTAAAGAGGAAATTTCATATGAATCACACATTTATAAAAAATGCTGACTTAAAACTGGAAAGTCCATTGCTATTGATTGACTGCCAATATTCATGTCACAACAGTAACATAATTCACGTCATTGGAGTAAAGTGTAATTCTCACTTCCCACTGGATATCCAGAAGTTTATATCATAAGCTTAGATGAGGTCATTCTCTTATTCCAGCAGCCAATGGGAAGCAAGGTTCATTCAAAAATTTAAATTTAAGGCTATCAGCGCTAGGCCTAAGTGTTTGTGGGCAGTTTTTCCAGTCAGAGTATAAAATGTTTGTAAGGTTTATTTAAAAAGAGCAAAGTCAGAAGTATTTTTATGTCACCCTTACACAATGGGCCCACAACAGGCTACAGATGTTGTAAAGAACCCGAATCCTACAAACCTACATGTCACTGTCACATTGCCCTTGCTTGTATGGTCATAAAGATTAAGTTTTTTACCCAAGATGTCTTCCTAAGAACTTTGCTTTGTTTATCTCATCTGTAAACTATTTCTGCTTGACAAAATTATCCTTACACGAGGTCTAGGCATACTTTTCTTAAGCTTTCAACTATACTGTATCTACTACTGCTGAGGTCAAGAATGAACTGTCTTGCTTGTATTTTCACTGTCGCACTGTTGCTTGCTCTGGAGGAAACTACTAGAATGTTGGGTCCTTGTAAATTCTGGAGTGTGGTCTAGACCTACTCTATCTGTAAAGTGTCTCGAGAACACTTGTTATGAGTTGATACTATAAATAAAATTGAAATTGAAAATTGAAATATTTTCAGTTTATGGATCATCATTTTGTATTCAAGCAGCTTGTAAAATAAATGTTACCTCAGCAATTCAAGTTAATGACTTTTCACAAATGCCTTTTAATGCCCTTATTTGTGACCTGGCCTTCAGAATTTTCCTTTAACAGGCAGGAGGAAATGCAAATGATGAGTCAATTGCATAGGCTTCCTCTCTTTGCCCCATTCTCTTATTTCCACATAGTAAGGAACAATAGATAATGGGGAGCTACCAGACCCGTTACTGTATTTGTGTAAACTGCAACATGCTATTTAGTATTGAAATTTTAGAAATTCCTATATTTGTGTCTTCTGTTATGCTGCCATAGCCAATCAGCCAATGGATTCAATGGATTTAGTAACCACTCATATCCTCCGATGGTTAGGTAGCACTGTTCCCACAAGGATGATACACAGTACACTTTGCATAAGCAAGTCAATTACTTTCAACCCTGGCTGAAAGTAATTTTGACCTTAAAGAAGGGTATGTGCCAACATACTTTCAATAAGTCTAACTTTGACCTAGTGCGTAAACTGTGGCGTAACCAAGAAGCTGTGAGACCCGAAAACTTCTCATTTCATGACATCACCACTCAGACATGAGAGGGCAGGGCCTGATGGAATAAACACATGTGCAGGACAATAACCATGCTCAAGCTGCTACTCTCAAGTGTGAGGACATATTACTCTTCATCCAAACGCATGTTTTGAAACTTAATAGCTTTCGTTATTCCATCAGTTACTTGGACATGGATTTGAAACATGAAAAAAAAAAAAAGGTCAAGCCAACTGTGTGTGAGATGATTGATAAATGAAAAAGACCTGAAACTGATATAAAAGACAATTAAGGATTTTCAAATAAACTTAAATTTGCATTTAAATTGAAATTATTCCGTTCTAAAGTGATACTGAATTTTAGCCTTTACTTTGTATTTTCATGACTCCAAACACACAAATCACCCCTCCCTCTGCAGCGTCTTACTGCTGCTTTGATAGATCATCTCATTTTCCTGTCATCCAGAGGAGAGGTGCTGTACATGCTGAATCAATGGTGATCTTAGCAGTTTTACCCAGCCCATAATTCCTCTTTGTCCAACTTTACTCCAAGACTTGCCAATATGGCTGCCAACACTTTTACGGCTCTTTGGCACAGTCATGCTGACATCACCAGAGTAGCTTGTTTATGACAAAGAGTCCGAAGCGTTTTCATAGTCTGAATTGAGGGCAATTACTTTTAGAATTTACCAATTCTTTTATGCTTAGTCCTTCGACAAGCTAATAAGATGACATTTCTTGAAGACAGAGAACACTCTGTATAGAAATAAAACATAGGTAGAATGTTTTTTTGACAAGACACAAGAATGGGTGTCAGAAATGGAAAGAACTAGGGAGACGAGCTTGAGAACAAAGTTACAAAACCTCCAAACTAGATGTAGGCAACTGAAGGTCCTGACGCACCAAACCCGATGGCTGACTGTTGGCATCACATGGGGCTTATTTTCTCCGGAAATTCAAAGCCAGACTGTCATGGCGGCTTGTTCAGAATACAATCTCATACTTTACTAAAATAGTTTACCAAAATGTTTTTAGCAAGAAATAGACCATGCAGTTGTTGAATCTGTTTTTCATCAGATTTTAAGAGACTCTAGTCACGCTCATCCCTCTCGCCAATCAGATTGGTCATTTGAGTCCGACTGCCGGCAGTGCCGGCCTTCCAACCAAGCGTGTCAGGTCAGCCAAAATGAAGGCCGGCGGCCCCTCCGACGGAGAATGGCACTGAACACACCGACCAGACTTGAGTCACCGACCTCGCCAGACTGTCTGACAGCCGATTATTGGGTTGGTGTGTCAGGGCCTTGCGTTACACAAGGAATTCTTTCAGACATAGAGATAGCTACGTGCGTGGGAGTCTGTACTCCCACACAGTTTGTGGTGTAAAGCAGGATTTTTTTCCAATACCTTTGTATGGAACTATTTCAATATTTGTAAGCAAGTCATTTTCCAAAATTCAAGTTAAACATGTCACAATGAATTTTGATGTGTTGCAAGCAGGAGGGGCATGGGGGCAGCGGGGCACAGAGGCCACCCTCAATAACCACATTCCCTGTGCCTTGAAGGGTTTCCTTTTTTTCCTTTTAAAACACTGCCTTTGCTCTTCGGCCTCAAGGATGTTTACGCCAAGGCATCAAAGATTGCCCCTTTATAACTTAAAACTCTGTTGATTTAAGAAGATTTAGGACAGCTGAAAACACAGTCGCCCCTGTCAGAACGTGGACTGAAAGGATAAGGTTCGGTTGAGTACATAAATTACGATCCAGAAAGTCCAGAGTGTGAAGGCTTATCAGATGATAAAACACAGCACTGCAACAGTTTGTAATAGTCTAAGATAGGATTTTACAAGTCTGGAAAAGGTCATCATGGCAACAATTGTAAATGTAAACTGTAGAAAAACAACGTCCGTGTTAGAAAGTAATCAATCAAGACGATTTGTCACTGCAGCGCGCTGCTGGATGACATCATGTTTTTCCCACCAAAAGTCTGCTTTGGCACATCCGCTGCACCACCGGATTCGCCGCATTCAAATAAATTTCATGCAGGGCTTAACTAGCTAAACTCAGCTTCAGAGTTGAAGGACAAATAAATTAAGCCTTTGTTCTATGTTAAAATGCATTTGCAAAATTTAGTAAAGCTGATATGTTGCTTCAACAGCTTAAGTTAACTAAATTGAGTGGATATCTTACAAAGTTACCCCTACCCACAACAACTGTTTATCTCAATGTGCTCCTCCAAAATCACATAACATGCATTTTCCCCAGATGATTTTTGTGGAAAATGTGTGCTGGATTTAGATGGAAACCTGGATTTAGATGGTAAATCTAAACATGGTGCTACCGGTGACTTTTAGAGTGTTAGAATTAACTAACTTCGTGTTCGTTGAATCTCTGAGGAAGGAGGCTGAGGGTCAAATTGGAAGGTTATCACAAAGATTTATTAAACAAAAATGATAAGTCAAGGCACAAGAATTACGCTGCAGCGGGCTGAAACAGTTGCTCTACCCGAAAGTTTCACATCTGTTTTCGCCCCGAAATCTCGTCTCCCCCCCACCTATATTCCTTCTACTCCAGGGGGTTCTCTTCCACCTTGTGAGTAAAGTCCCTCCTTATTGGCTCTTTGTTGCCATGGTCACAAGTAGGACAAGTCTGGTTGGTTTTCTTCGCTGTCCAATTAGGAAGGACATGCCCTAACTTCGTCCATTTGGGGTCGTTTTCCCACACAGATCAAACGGTAATTATCATGTTAGTGAGAAGATCTAACATAATACAGTGAATCAGCATTCCAATGTCTTAGCCTAGTCTTGAGACACCAGGTGGTTGGAGACAGATGGTTACTTCCCTTTTTGTGAAGCAATTACAATGAACAGTATCTGTCTATATGTTAATAGTCTTTTGTTCCAAACCATAAGGACAGAGACAGAGAGGAAGGAGAGAGGGGGTAGGTGAGGACACAAAAGGGTCCTCTTGATCTTCCTTTCTTTAGGACAAACAATGGTACGCCCACACCTCACAAATACAGAATTAGATCCCATCTTTTCAACCCAACTGCAGCATACATCTTTAATACATTATAACATGTATTATTACATAGTGATGAAACATTTAAGCTTTATTTTATTCAACAGTCCCTCCTTTTTCACACCTTACTTGGTGTGAAACCTACTATAGACAAAATAAAGTCTTGTACACAAACATACAAATTATTAATAGGAAAAAATGTAAACAATAATGACAAAAGTAAAGAATACTTCATGGTAGATGGCTAACTCAGGATGTAGACAATTATACAAAAGATTCATTTCCTTCTTCGACCTCGTTATCTGACTCCTCAACTTCTATCCAAGGTGCTTTTCTTAGCAGAAACTGTCCCTCCTTTTCCTTAGTTTAAGGCTGTGGTTATGAGCCTATTTGCTAAAGTTCTAATGCAGGGAATGCAACAACATCCACATAACACACATTATTGCTATTGACATGTTGATGCTGTGGAAGAAAACTTTGTACTCTCCAAACATGTAGTTGGAGATTTCAAATGGTGTCTCTACACGACTGTTCTCAGCAAACTCTTCACTTAAAGTGGTGAGTCCTTGTAATGCCCGTGTGACTGAGCCATCTGGTGCCGTGTTATTGGGAATATTTGTGCAGCATGTAGTTTTGAAACTTTTTCAGACTCCTCTCTTTTCCGCCAATATGTCAAGAGCAATTCTATTTTGATATGTCATCAGGGTGGTTTTGTCTAACTGTTCATGTAGGCTTCTCACAGCATCTCTGGAGTAATTGACAAAGCGTTGTTGATTGTAGGCCAGAGGAAAATAGATTCTAAACCTGCCAAAATTTGATTCCTTGCTTTGAATTCATCAGAAACCCCTCGAGGTACCCCTAAACTGTCAATCTATATTGTTGAAAACAATGTCTTGAATTACATAAACACAAAAATACAACAGAAAATGTAAACATCAGCTGCAAAAGTTGTAAGAAACAAACATGATTTTACAAACAATTCATTTTCTTTGACTCTGACCTCATCTGACTCCTTATCTTGTAAAAATTTTATTTTCTTTGACTCAACTGTAGCTGCCATGGCTGATTCTACTCAGTGATTAGTGACTAACTTTAGAAACAAAAACAAACAAATCAGAAGATATTAAAAGTCTTTGACCAGGTGAAAAAACAATGGGAACTTAAATCATTTAACAGGAAGGAGAACAACAACAACAAAAATCTAAGGAAGGAAAAAAAAAAAAATCTTTAAATCTCTAAATCAAATAGCATGTCAACACAAACACATATAATCTGCACACGCAACCTTACACCTAATCTCAATTTTGTAATGCAATCAGATGGTTTGAAATCTCTCTTAATGGCAAATCTGGGAAATTATTCTGAAGTCCAGATTTTTGAAAGTTCTTGTTCACTGTCGTCTAATCTGGAAACAAAATCTCTGGGGACAAAATATCAGACTGTTGCTGGTTTATTATTAGGCTGCAGTATGTCACTGCAGCAAGCCATGGCGCTTTTCCCATTTCCGCTTGGCTGCCGCTGCTGTAATGAAGGATTGGCTGAATTCGGATTCTTTACCGGTTGGATGGAAGGTGTCTGAATGCACCCTCCTTATATCAACACCCTCCTTTTCCCTCCTTTTCTGAAACATCATTTGTTTCAGAAACATCCAGAACGGAAAGATGATGGCGCTATGCTTAGCGTGGCCCTGAGTGGAACTCATCACCTCCTTTTCTGACACCTGGTGTGGATGTCATCGCAGATCTAACTGGGGAAACATGGGAATGGAGTAGCTGGGTGTGCCTCTACTCCAGCACCTGAGGATGATTTGGTCAGCAGAAGTCAGCATCAGGAAGAAGACTCCAGTCTCTCTCTCTATGCTGGCAGTGTCAGGAGCCACCGCAGGAAATCAGCAACAGCGACGCTCCATGCTCTCCGTCCGTGTCTGGTCAGATCTTTGTTGGTCCCCTGCTGGGCTGTTGATCTCATGCTGTGTGGGGTGTCCTTCACTGCAGCACTGGTAGTCCTAGTCAACAGCACCCAGAATGAACTTGTTCCACCTGGATCTGGATTTCTTGAACAGCTGAAACCATCAGGGCGGACCAGTTTCTGCTTTCACCTGTGAATAAATGGTTTTGACAGACTTTTTGCTTTTCAAAAGTCATATTAGTGTTTCATTCTGGGAGGAAATAACTGTGATATGAGTTTGTCTTTGATCTGTCCATTAATTTCTCATGGAGGGAGAAATGTTTTCCTTGGTCTCTGTGTTTTCCAAAATCCTTAACACAATGGGCAAAAACTTCAGTCCAAAACACAAAAAATATAAAATTACCCGTCCAAAAATCATCAGTCCATTGAAAATATACTTACATACCATCAATCACATATATTCAAAGAATAAAAACCACTGCAATTTTCCACTATAAAATTCCCAAAATCTCTCAAGATGGTTGGGCTGTTGATTGATTCTTTCTATTGAAATTTCAAAATTTTGACAAATTGCTATTTTTTGAGCAAATTAATGTCATTATTAGTCTTGCATCACGTTTTTGTGCTACAACACTCTTTGAAGAAGATTGTTTTAACATTCTGTGTGGCCAGCACAGAAGTTAAGCAAATCTTACATTTTTCCTTTTTATAAACTGTTTTACAAACTAGGGAGAAAAAATAAACATCAAACCAAAGAAAAAACAGCAGAAAATTTACTGTCTTGACTAAAAAACGCGATTCCACCTCTACAGAAAATCAAAAGTTTGAGTGAAAGAAAATAAATAAAATAAACTTAAATCATGGGAAACAAAGTTCAGAATGAATATAAATGCAATGAACGCAAAAAATGTTGAAAACCTCTTATTTATCATTTCAAGTCAAAAAACAATCCAATTGAGTCAAAATTCCAAATATGCATTATCCATTTAAAACCCTAATAAGCTATAATTCCTCTCTGGCACATTTTCTTCTAATGTCCAGTTGCTTAAGGCAGTTCAATTTATTTTCCCACCACTTTTCAGTTGACCTTACTGGAATGCTTAATTTGACTTGTAATGAGCTTTATCAATTCATTCAGACACAATATTACTCATAACACCAAACCAAAAGAATAAAAAGAAACAGATGAATCCAAAATAAAAAATGCACTTATCAATTACAAACATTTGAGGACATCACACGATGCTAAATGTCACCATGATTCTTTGATGACCGTGACGATTCACCATGAAGACTGTCTGAGTAGATATGCATTGCTTTGTCTGCATCAAGGTGTGAAAACGAGGTGTGAAAACCCCCTGTCCCTCCTTTTCAGTCCTTCATTAACACAGGAGACAATAAGTGAGGTTTTGAAAGAGCGAATTAACACTTCATCAGGGAACAGGAAATAGGATTTTAAAGTTAAACAAGAGTAAGGTATTCACAATCTTTGTCCATATAGGACAACACCAAACATGAAATAGAAGATGTAATCAAATGAAACTAATTATTTTAAATGTTCAATGTTTGACACATTTTCATACATTTTCAACTGCCAGCTGCTCATTATGCATTTTCTTGAGGAACTCCAATAACTCTTTACAATGTCCCACATCAACTATTCACACTTTTACAGCAGTTCCTCACAACACATCGAGCCAGCCATTCTGTGAATCATTTCAATATGGACACATTCATAAAGGTAATCTCATCAGAAATTGAACTTGAAGCTCAGTTTCAGCTTATTCAACAAATAATTCTTCTTAAAAATGTAGAGGTAATCTATTGGGGTGTTTAAAAGTAACATTTTCTAAAACAGATGAGGCCTTTTCCTTTTTGACTTTGTAGCCTGCGTTGGCGAGGAGCATCAGTAAATCTGTTGTACCTTTTAGACAAGCTTGTGTTGTTGGGCTTGCCAACAATAAGTCATCAACATATTCAAATCAGGACAGTTCTTTGTTCTAATCTTCCCTCAATGCTTGGTTGAAAACCCTGGGCTGTGTTTGTATCCTTGTGGCATGCGGTTGTAGGTATACTGCTGTCCTTTGTAGGTGCAGGCAGAAGAATGCATTTGATAGATCAATGACACTGAAATGGGTGGGATTCAGATTCTGTAAAGTAACATAGTGATCTGTGACGGGAATGTTTTCAGTAGTGGTAGCTAGGTTGATTTGTCATCATGCTTCTCCCTCTTCCTCCTCTTGTATTTAATGATCCTCTTCCTCTCTGTGAGCCATAAGGCATGGGGGCTGGTGGACCCGCAGAAGGGCAGTCTTTGACCCAGTGTGTTAGTTCTCCACACTTGTAGCATCCGTTGAATCGTGGTCTGTTTCTACTGCGTCCTCTTAGGGGTGGTCCTTGGTATTGTATGGGGTATTGTTGTGGCACGGCTTCTACTGGGGGGGGTCTTCATGGCTGCAGCTACAGCCTTTGCAACTGCATCTTGTATGTCTCCTGCAACTGATCTCATTATCATTTGTTTTCCAAGTTTATTTTTCTTCTTTTTAGTTTTCTGTCTGTACTTTGGTTCTGTGCTGGCTTCAATTTTTTCAAAGATCTTGTTCTTCCAGTCCTCTGTATTTTTGTATGGGGATGGCTGTAGGGGCTGTCTGTCTATCATTTTGCTCATAGTCTGTCCCTGATTTTAATTTATTTCATTATTATTTTTAAAATAAAAACAATTAAAGTACAAATCTAAGAGTGAAGAGGTAAAAATGAATGAAAACAGAAATAAACAAATTGTGAAGTAAAGCTATTGGGGTGTTTCTAAAAATGAAAATCTAACCTATGTGTGGGTATTATTAAAAATAGTACTATGTGGAAAAAATGAAATAAATAAGAACCCAGGAATTTTAACAAGGCTTTCCAGGTTAAGAAGTGGAAAGGAAATAAAAACACTAATTTATGTAAGTAACTTTGTTCTTGATGACTCTTGCCTCTGTAATTTTATCCAATTTGATTTTGTAATGCTCACAAGGATAAAGATTATACGTAAAAATGCAATCAAGGTGATTCACTTAGGCCCTTTCCTTCTCTGCTACACAATATCAAAATGTAACTGATACAAAGTGTTTTCCCCTCCCCTTTGCCACAGAGTAAAACTCAAAGTTCTGTTTGTTTCCAACTTAATTCACCTCTTAAGGAGCCAAGCTTCTACCATTTCTGGCGGACACTCATGAGGGGTGAATGTTTTCTTTCAACTAGAACTTTCTGTTAAGTTTTTTCAGTTAAAAATAAAAAATCCACCCAACAATCCCCGGACACTACAGGATAGGCGTCAATGAACGCTTTTTCCTGCTTAAAATCACACTGCTTAGAACATTCACGCTCCCAATTCAACAAACATACAATAAATTATGTACAGTCAATATCAGCACAGCTGGAGCCGCCTTCTGCAAGCTCCCGGTAACACAGCTACAGTTTATCACCAAACGCACATCCCACCACCACATAAATGTATTTACATTAAGCGTCTCTGTACAATTCCTAAGTGTATCTTTTACACAATTTGACTATATTTATCAAATCATTTCCTATTCTTACTATGGTCACGAGGAAATAACTGAGGGACCCCTCATGGTTCTCAGCCCAGCCGCCGCATAGGTGAGCGCTCCAGGCCAGATCCCTCACAGTAGACTGGCTTTAAGAGACTTTGTTTTTTCCTCCGTGCCCCACAGAGACTAAAACTCTGTCGCCGTCTGGTCTTTTTATTTAAAATTTATCACGGTTCTAACCTGGTCCTCTTTCATGAACATTTTACAAATTTTTCTTGTGACCCCGGTCGACTCCTTTCACGAACACATAAATCTTAAATTTAACAGGTCCAACTAGGTCGGCTCTATTCCGATCACATAAACCAAACGTTTATACAAGTTCACCCGGTCGACTCTTTTTCACGATCACTTTAAATTTAAGATTTAACAGAATTCACCGGCCGACTTAACGGACTTCTAAATCAGTGCACATGACTCAAACGCTCATATCCTCTGGTCTCTCTCCCCTTTGAAGCTTCACACATAAATACAGACAGTTTGACAAACAAACAATTGCTTTGACTTATCACTTTCAATTGGCTACTTTCAATTGAGTATTACTTTTAAATTACTTTTCCATTTCTAACAGACTTACGAGTTGATGGTTGCTGAGTCTCTCATGCCTAATATTTCCTACATAAACTATGCCAAGTTATGATGAAACAGGTCTGGCTTACCTTTTTAATTCATGGGCCCGCATGAGAGATTCAGCACCACCGACTCCAGTCTTTGAGTTTTCTCCGTCCTTTTCTCAGAGATATCACCAGTCCGGGGTCACCAATTGTTAGAATTAACTAACTTCGTGTTCGTTGAATCTCTGAGGAAGGAGGCTGAGGGTCAAATTGGAAGGTTATCACAAAGATTTATTAAACAAAAATGATAAGTCAAGGCACAAGAATTACGCTGCAGCGGGCTGAAACAGTTGCTCTACCCGAAAGTTTCACATCTGTTTTTCGCCCCGAAATCTCGTCTCCCCCCCACCTATATTCCTTCTACTCCAGGGGCGGTTCTCTTCCACCTTGTGAGTAAAGTCCCTCCTTATTGGCTCTTTGTTGCCATGGTCACAAGTAGGACAAGTCTGGTTGGTTTTCTTCGCTGTCCAATTAGGAAGGACATGCCCTAACTTCGTCCATTTGGGGTCGTTTTCCCACACAGATCAAACGGTAATTATCATGTTAGTGAGAAGATCTAACATAATACAGTGAATCAGCATTCCAATGTCTTAAGGCCCGTACACACCGGGACGAATATCGCCGGGCGTTATTCGTCAGCGTTTTTCGACGCGTTTTTTGTGTTCACACCCAAGCGATTTTCGCTGACGATGAGCCGAATGAACATGCAAATTCATTATCTGTCACTAGATGGCGCTTAATGTAAAACAGAAATACCCCCGTACATAGGGTGGCGCTGCGCAACTTTGCGCTTCTGATACTCGCTTGCAACTCAGAAGAAGAGCAGAGAAGAAGAGAGCAAGTATTTAGAACATTTCTTCTAAATCAGATATAGCTCTTTATGTTCCGAAACCAACGAGACCAGCAGCTCAACATTTATTTTGGACATCGTGCTTTGCCTCTTCCTCGTCTTGTGGCTATGGTGATGACGGTGGCGTATGTCTTCTTCGTTTGTGTGCTCGGTAAGACCGTTTTGTGCTTGAGCACCCCCAAGTTGTGTTTTAAGGCCTGTTCACACCGGGACGAATTTCGCGCGCGATATTCGCTGACGTTTAACGCGTCGTGACTAAACAAAGGGCGTCAATGAGAGTGTGCACACCGACGCGAAAAACGCCACGCGTAAAAGCGTCATTTTTTAAAAAACGCCTCGGGTTCGTTTTTTTGGTTTGACGCGCCGCGTCAAAAACTATCCGACCAATGAAATCGGCCCTTTTGCTCACGTGTCTTGTGCTTCTGAAGTTACACTAAAACACAACTTGGCGGCGCTCAAGCACAAAACGGTCTTACCGAGCACACCAACGAAGAAGACATACGCCACCGTCATCACTGCCACAAGACGAGGAAGAGGCAAAGCACGATGTCCAAAATAAATGTTGAGCTGCTGGTCTCCTTGTTTCGGAACATAAAGAGCTATATGATAAGCAATGTTCTAAATACTTGCTCTCTTCTTCTCTGCTCTTCTTCTGAGTTGCAAGCGAGTATCAGAAGCGCAAAGTTGCGCAGCGCCACCCTATGTACGGGGGTATTTATGTTTTACATTAAGCGCCATCTAGTGACAGATAATGAATTTGCATGTTCATTCGGCTCATCGTCAGCGAAAATCGCTTGGGTGTGAACACAAAAAACGCGTCGAAAAACGCTGACGAATAACGGCCGGCGATATTCGTCCCGGTGTGTACGGGCCTTAACGCGTCGTGACTAAACAAAGGGCGTCAATGAGAGTGTGCACACCGACGCGAAAAACGCGACGCGTAAAAGCGTCATTTTTAAAAAACGCCTCGGGTTCGTTTTTTTGGTTTGACGCGCCGCGTCAAAAACTATCCGACCAATGAAATCGGCCCTTTTGCTCACGTGTCTTGTGCTTCTGAAGTTACAGTAAAACACAACTTGGGGGTGCTCAAGCACAAAACGGTCTTACCGAGAACACAAACGAAGAAGACATATATACGCCACCGTCATCACTGCCACAAGACGAGGAAGAGGCAAAGCACGATGTCCAAAATAAATGTTGAGCTGCTGGTCTCGTTGGTTTCGGAACATAAAGAGCTATATCTGATTTAGAAGAAATGTTCTAAATACTTGCTCTCTTCTTCTCTGCTCTTCTTCTGAGTTGCAAGCGAGTATCAGAAGCGCAAAGTTGCGCAGCGCCACCCTATGTACGGGGGTGTTTCTGTTTACATTAAGCGCCATCTAGTGACAGATAATGAATTTGCATGTTCATTCGGCTCATCGTCAGCGAAAATCGCTTGGGTGTGAACACAAAAAACGCGTCGAAAAACGCTGACGAATAACGCCCGGCGATATTCGTCCCGGTGTGTACGGGCCTTTACTGTAACTTCAGAAGCACAAGACACGTGAGCAAAAGGGCCGATTTCATTGGTCGGATAGTTTTTGACGCGGCGCGTCAAACCAAAAAAACGAACCCGAGGCGTTTTTTAAAAAATGACGCTTTTACGCGTCGCGTTTTTCGCGTCGGTGTGCACACTCTCATTGACGCCCTTTGTTTAGTCACGACGCGTTAAACGTCGGCGAATATCGCGCGCGAAATTCGTCCCGGTGTGAACAGGCCTTTAGCCTAGTCTTGAGACACCAGGTGGTTGGAGACAGATGGTTACTTCCCTTTTGTGAAGCAATTACAATGAACAGTATCTGTCTATATGTTAATAGTCTTTTGTTCCAAACCATAAGGACAGAGACAGAGAGGAAGGAGAGAGGGGGTAGGTGAGGACACAAAAGGGTCCTCTTGATCTTCCTTTCTTTAGGACAAACAATGGTACGCCCACACCTCACAAATACAGAATTAGATCCCATCTTTTCAACCCAACTGCAGCATACATCTTTAATACATTATAACATGTATTATTACATAGTGATGAAACATTTAAGCTTTATTTTATTCAACAAGAGCCAACAATGTCAATATGTTAAGTTCAAACGAAGACAAAATTAAATTTGAATCAAGGTTCAACTCATTAAAATGCAATCATGTGGTTGCAAATGCACAAATTCTTTGAGTTTGATCTGAGAGCTAGCTTGTATTTTCCTGTAACCCTTGCCTCTTACCATTAACAGACAAATGGCACTGAAGCCACCTGTTTTGTTAAGAAGACAAACAAAAGCTGTTGTTTCAGGACAAAAAAACCCAGGACAAGATAATCATCTCTGGCTCCCGCCAATCACTACACCCAACCCCCGATACCCTCACCACCACCATCTGCTACGGGGGTAGGGCTGTCTGTTTCCATAGTAACTCCTGCACCCCTCCTCCCTATAAGCACTGAGGTGTCTTTTGTGTGTCTTGCACATGTGCAGTCTGTTCCAATTGTATCCCATCCATGCAACTGAGGGACGTAACAGATACAAGGGCTTTCAAACCAGAATGTCCAGTAGTGTTTTTCCACCATCATAACAAAGATCACACATTAGATGCCTTTGGGAATTACAGCACTGGAAAGAGTTGAGTCATTGTTGGGAGCATCAGTCCCCCTCCCCCATGCAAAACAGGGTAGCCTTGCAAATTAAGCCCACCCACCCCCTTTTACACCTTGTCTTATCACCGTGTCCGCCTCTAAGGTCTGTCCCAGGAAGGAAGAGCAAGCAGTAAACCGGCAAGGAACGAGCAGTAAACAAAAAAAGAAAAAGTGAAAGACTGCACTGTAGAAAGAATTCATCCTGTTACTGAGAGATAAGTAAGTAACAGGACAAAGGCACTATTTCAAAATAACTTAAAAGTTAAACTTAAAAAAAACACATCAGCCCTAACTTTGTCAATCAGCCATAATCTTTACTTCCGTGGTAGCAATCATTGAATATTATATGATATTAGGTATCTTTGAAATTAAGCTCCTCACACATTTGATTTGATTTATTTAATTGCCTTAAGAATTCCTTACACAAGAAAAGGCATCCAATATAATCGAGGATAAAAACACAATAAAGTCCAGGACATATTTCCATTGTGGTAGCACCATATTTAGATTACGTGTATACATTGTAAACTATCTGGTACAGTCAGTAGATAGTATACACACAGGACTTCTGGATGAAGAGTAAATGTCCAACTTTCAAGGCCGGACATTATAACCATGGAAATTGTCCATACTGTTTTAATTCTGTTGTGACATAGGCCTTTGTGAGATCATATTGGCCAAAACTCATCTCTATCACTGACAAGTCCAGTCCTTCCATATCTGTTAAACTGTGGGGTTGAGTTAAACTGAGTCATTTGGATCTGAGGAAGAACCGTATTAGGAACTATTTGGGAAACACAGACTCCTAAACAACACACAGATGGAAAGCATTAGTCCTACTGGCAGGAAATTCAACTCCCTTCTTGTACTGGGAAATAAAATGTAACAATGTGGTCTAGGTTTACTGCTGGATTTGATTCAGAGTCCAGTGAATTATTGCCTAAAACCTTACAGGTGCGGGTAGATTTGCCACCTGAACATTACCTGTATCTTTCGGATTAATGGTCCCATTTGCATGCATGATCGAGCATAGGAACGAAGAAATAAGTAGCTGCAGAAGTGGAAACTATTACTAATTACTAATAATACAGCCAGGCTGCAAGAGAAAGGAATTCCTTTCTGGCTCACAGCGAAAACACGGCTGGTCATTTTTCTAAAGTCATCTTGGATGGTTGCCATGGTTAAACTTGTGCTAATGTCATCTAATAAAATGAGCTTTGTCCACTTTCCTGGATGTGTTGGCAGGGTGCTTGCCTCAAGAATGCAAGATGCAAGTTTTTGTTTTTTTTTACAATTAAAACAAGCAAGAGCATGCAGCAAGCATTTCTGCTAACTCAAACACCCTAAAGTAACTGAGCATTTGTGGGCTTGTGTTATTCATCTACCATGCAAAGATGGTGTTAATATAGAGAGAAAGGGAATCCTTTCACAGAATGTGTGTAACATGGTGAACCACACTGCGTATTTTTTTTCAGCTCTTTCTGGCAAAAGAGCTGACAACAACTGTCTTTAGAGGGACAATATGGCTCCTCTAGAACTTGCACAAGGGCACAAAACCAGTTGCTGATGCTTCCATTAAGTTTGTGTGTGTGTGTGTGTGTGTGTGTGTGTGTGTGTGTGTGTGTGTGTGTGTTTGGTAAGAAAGCAAACATCACAAGGGGATGATTCACAGTGGGTTAGGTTTGAAACGAACAAGAGGGCAAGTCTTGAGCAAAGCCCTTTCTCCTTTTAGGAAATGTTGCAACATCATTTCTGTGGAGCTGTCACCGGATGCAGCATTTGTCAGTTAGTCAAAGGTCAGAAAGACCAAAGAGTACAGGCAATTTCTTTTGTGGTAACAGAGACGTAAATAGTATAGGGAATATTGAGTAAAGGAAGTAAAAAACAATTAGGGTTAGACCATATCCACACCATTGTGTATTAATTATAAAATGCTATTTGTTTGTAAAAAGCTTTGACACCCACACTTTAACACCGCAACAATAGAAGAATGTTTAAATCTGCTCTTTTGGGTAATCAGAGGCAGCTTTAAATGGACTGTACCTGACATTCAGAACATTATTTATAGCACCAACAAATATTTGCTTTGAAAAGATATAGTGGAGTGATGGCATCTAGAGCAGAGAATTAAGTCACACTCCAGTCTAGCCGCATTTGTATGTTAGTGCATGTGGCCATAAAAAAAACAAAAAAAATATTTCACATACAGTATAGGGAAATAGTCACTGAGAACCATGAGGGGGTGATCCCAGTCGGCTGCTTTTTTCAGGATTATTGTATGTCATACATCAGCATTTGCACAAAGATCAGTTCCCCCATCAACTCGTCAATGCCAAAGAGCTGTTTTCATTCTCTCATGTTTCTGAAAAGATTGTTTTTTAGTTTTGTCCACTTAATGCATTGGGAGCTGGAGAAACACAAATGTGTTTTCTAGTAGTGTGTGCAATAGTGGCTTTATTTTAAACTTTCCAACCATCTAAATCCATACTTTGTCAATTTACAGTACATTAGTCATAACGTATCCTAACATGGATAGCACCACTCCCATTGGAATGTGGCACTTCTGAGTAGACTACCCTGTTCTGAAAATGACCATTAATCCATACACCATGTCTCAACATGAAGGATGTGAAAAACAGCCTTGGGTTCAAGAGGCCTATTGCTGTACATTGGGAACAACACTGTCTTGTATATATACAATTCTAACTTTGTGGTGTTTTACACCTATGTGTGTTAATAAGCGAGTGTTGATGTTCAGAATATGTTCAAGAATAACTGTATCTTAATACACATGCACAGGCCTACATACAAATATAATTAGCAACAAGAAAAAAAAAGAAAAAGTTCAGCTCATGGTCTGAAGGGACCACAAGGCTGGGCTGCTCAGTCTCCAGATTATCTTTCTCTATCATTTGAGCTATGGTTTGCCACCCCCATTACACCCTATGCATAAAAACCTGCTTGTGGTTCACAATAGAGCTTTGCTGCTCCCCCTGAGAAGGGGGAAGGGCATTGCATTCCTCTACTGACCTCCTGTTTGCAGCAGATATTAAACAATATCTGTGCTTTTACCGGTTATCAAAAAGACAAGACAAAGTAAACCAGTCCCCTATTCATGCAGCCCATTAGCAACAAGCAATATGTGAGAGTAGAGTAGATCTGCTTTGTCTGCGTTTTTGCTTGGAGGTGGGTAAGCAATGAAGACTGGCATTTCAGGAGATCCGGGCATTACAATGCAATCATTCAATTTGAGTCACTACCTCGGGAGACTGATGCGGACTGGATGCCTGCAATATTCAATCTGGGGTAACCACACATATATCGTTAAAGTCACTTCTCTGTGGAAAGTGCCGTGTAAGCCTACTGGAAATTCAATTGCTTAAAGGAAATCTCATCTTTGATTGAGTGTTAGGTTAATAATATACTGCAGATGGTAGATGCCACTTTTTTCTCTTTGAATAGCAAGTCCACATAGTGCTGATTTAAGACAACTGACTATTCCCTTTGGGATTGATGACAATGCATGGTCCAGAACCCTTCAAGTATTGTGGGACATAACTCTCGGCTCAAAATACAATCAACACTTTTGTCTTCTATTAATAAGCATTTAGATGTAGCTTCAAACAGATGCTAAGGAGGGGCTGAGGAAACACAAGGTGCTGCCCTTGCCAAAGAAAGTGTGACATTGGACAAAGGGGCCTCCTGATGGCAACAACTTCCCAACATCTGTAAAAGCAGGAAGCAGCCCATGCACTCACTATACCAGCTGGCTGTATGTTGTTCCACATCCCAAAAGAAGCAATGGTGACATAGCTGCAGATGATCAGACCACACAAACTGTTGTGTGACTGATGCTACCTACCTTCACCTGCTGCTCTAAGCACTGTGGGCAGATCATGCAGATAACACATTGGCAGGTCATAACATGAAGCTCCATTAAACAACATTTATGTCATTCGTGTTGGTAACAACTAAAATAGGTTACTACATGTTTTAACACGTAGCCTATTTCAAGGTGGCACAGTGTCTCTGAAATGAAACAACGCTATTTAGCCTATATATATTTGACACTAAATAGCTTATATTAGGCTACTTTTTGAGGTCTTCTAGTGTCTCAGATTGCAGTGACTCGGGAGTTATGTTCTCAGCCTCTGTGTCCAGGGTAAAGTTCTGGGCGAAAGACGAAGCGAGGATTGCATCAGGAATGCTGGCAGTTGATCGTTTTCCTCCACTCTGCGCAGACAGGGGGGAGCCCGTTGAAAGTGGGAGGAGAAAAAAAGGGGGGGTGATTTGGGAATATTCTTTGTCCTCACCCCGCAGTAGGCTACAACGCACAACTGGAGAAGGACACGGGCTCCTCACAAAAAAGAAAAAGAACCGGATGGCTTGATATTAGAACGGGAGGGCTTTAGTACAATAAAGAGAAAAAACTAAGCTCCTGAAATAAGCGACAACTTCGAGGAGCCGTCGGACTCCCCAAATCACTACCGAAGGTAAGATAACACGCAAACAAATCGCGATAGCTTACTTCAGACGCGGCAACAGCATCTATGTAGCTGCTTAGCTTTTGTTATAGTGCTAAAGTTAGATATTTTACTTCAGGGGAAGAACTGTGAGTTGCTTTTAAGGGTTCTAGCGTGATTTCGGCGTTTTAATAACCCGTGTCAAAAAAGCCAGGGTCGGCAAATGTATTGTTGTAACGCTAACTTAACGTTTAGTTCCCGCGGACAGGCTGGCAGGACGCAGCGCCAGTTAAATCATCCAAGTTGGTTGCAGTATGCGGAATAATGTGATTTATGACACATTGGCGCAGCATTTGTTATTGGCACCGCATGCCATGTAGTTCTGCTGGTATGCAGAACATTTGGCCATATTTATTGGGCATTAGCCTACTATATCGACTGGATTTGGTGATGGAGGAACGTGCAGGGACCGTGTCCCCCCACCCGTGCCCCCCACCACCCGTCTTAAAAATATCATGATATGGAGAATAGCCAATGTTTTTTCTTTTAAACTTACAGCACTAATTTAGTCACTAGTTGACTTTGTCCAAACAATGTGGCGCAGCTGTGTACACCGTTAGCTTAATTATCCATCGATGTGTGGCTGCAGTGCTGTGGAAGCATGTGGAGCAGCGCGAGGACGTTTCCCAGATAGCCACGCGGAGGTTTTTTTTTTTTCTCGGTGCAAATTGGATGAATTTAGTTTTTCATTTGATATTTTTCAAATATACTGCTATATCATAGCTAGGCCTATCCCTAATTTTCCCTGCTTTTATTTCTTATGTCTAATGCAGACGTAACAACTTGTGTAAACAGTAATGGGGTTTTATGGCTCCTGGTGAGACGAAGGGTGGATTAGTGTATTCGTCCCTAGTCCAGTGGAAGTCACTCCCTAGTTTGACACACATTCTGGGCATTTTTAGGAGCTTTTCCCCCGTAAGCTCGGGGCCTCATAGCTTTAGGGCTTTGGGAAAAGGGAGGGATAACCAAAACTAGCCTCCCAGATGTGAGAGCCACAATAGCCCCTCTGTTCTGCAGGGCTCGGTCAGTGTTGAGGCTGCTGTTTTATTTTGGTCCTGCTTAGAAATGGACTGACTTCTTTGAAGTGCCTCAGTAGATGACCAATGGAATTGACATGTGATGAAGTAAGAGAATAAAGAAACGTGACATAATTGGGACGTTTTTTTGTGGGCGGTATCGCATAGACACAAACTATCATCTTTTTGGAAAAACTCAAGCTTTAAGATATCCCCATTAACTCTTAAAAGTTAAGTTTAAAATGTGTTTTACACAGTAATTTAGAGTGGGACTGATACATTCACATGTCTGTGGTGACTTATTGCAAGCATATATATAGGCCTATTGTCTAGTAAGTGACAATGCAATAATACAAATCTTTAACTACATATAGTAAGTTATTTTTGGTGTCTGGTGTGGTTAAGTGGATGTTGTGAGACCAAACACAGTATACACACCCTCTCAGACAGACAGTGATGAAATATGATCGTAGCCAAGTGTATAATCTATCACTTTCATCACACTGTTCTGTGAAACTACACACATGCTGTTGCAGTTCCTCTGACACACATAACCCATCCAAGGTGTGTGCCAGCCTCAACGACACTAGGCAATGGAAATGACAACAGCTGTCTCTGTGTTTTTTTTTTTTTTTTTTTTTTTGAAGCATATTTGACACACATTCTCTCACAGATGCTGACATGTGAGGCTGTGGTCTTTCCTTGGGCATGGATGTCAGCTCTGCCAGCAGCTTGGAACAACTTGTAACCGTTAACCTAGATAACAAGCAACAAAGTGTGCTTTTGATGTCTATTGCTTTCATGTCTCTTATAGCCTATAGTGTAATGTAGCTAACATTTCAGGTCAAATTATAGCCAACAAAAAAAACACAATACATTATGGTCACCCACAAACTTTGATTTCACCACAATAGTTAGGTTGGTGCTAAATATTCCTCTGTATGCATTTTCAATTTGAAACCACATGCCCCTACTGAATTTAGGCAGTTATCTTGATGTAAAAACCCGGGGTTAAAGTCATCATAAGTTGAGGTGTAACTGCAGGAAGCAGCGGCATGCAGGCAACACTGCAGAAAGCCAAGAAGGATCATGACAACGGTAGTCTTTTGGTGCTTTTCCATTGCGTGGTATCTACTCTACTCGCCTCGACTCTACCCGCATTTTTTGGTTTTCCATTACGAAAAAAAGTCCCTGGGACCTGCTACCAGGTACTTTTTTTCGTACTACCTCAGTCGAGGTTCTAAGCGAGCTGATGCGATACTAAAAGGTGACGTGGAAACCTGCAGACTGCTGGTTGGTCGGATCGCTGCGTTGTTAGCAGACCAGAGTGGAGTGTGTGTCCAGAACAAACGGGACATTTAAAAAAAAAAATCTAGCTGACAGATTATCTACTCTCTGCACTATTCTCACTTTAACTGTTCAATATTAAGGGCTATATATTAGGGGATTTATGTTGTTTCCAATATTGCACACTGTTACTTTAAAAAAAACAAGACAATATATCAAAGAAAAGTTTTTATTTAGCTCTTCAAGTAGCGCATCAAACCCTCCCGTCCATCCGGTCTTCTTCCCCCTGCACCCTGTGACAGTGTCCCCCCCCCCCCGCTCTGCTGTCCCAGATGCATCCCAGTCGTTGTCATAAGCCATGACCTCATAAAAGATTATACCAAGCCCAGCAGGTCAGAACCAGAGATTTCACCCGTCGGACATCGCCCACCAGACGGTCTGCGGCGGCGGTTTTGCAAAGCGTTAATGCTCTGAAACACAAACGGTACACAGCAGACATATTTTGGTGTGTAATCATGGTTGCTAAAGTTCATGTACTTTATATAGCGTATAGTAAATACTGATCGGGGTCCCTAACACATGCAAATGTTAAACTTAACTTACCCTTTCGTGTCGCCGAACAACAGTCATGTCGACGTCTGAACACCGTCGGAATTCCCAAACTCCTGTTTTTTTAGCGGTGATTTTAGTTGCTTCCTTTAGCTTCTTTTGAAACAAAACACTGGCGAGTAGCCGACGTGCTGTTGTGAATCACGTTGAAAATTACGTCATCACGCGTAGCTATGGTAACCAGCCACGCTGAGGCGTTACTCAATCTGCAATGGAAAACCGACCGAAAATGGGCCGAACCGAGTAAAGGCGAGTCAAACCGTGTCGAGCCGAGTTGTTACCATCAATGGAAAAACGCCATTAGTGTGCAGTAAGCAAACGTCATAAAATCAGTGAGTAAACATCTATGTATGGGACATATGTGGAGGAATTTCACGGCATACTGACACTACTGTTGAAGATAGCAGAGGCCTGACACACTCTTATTAATGATCTATAAGGGCTTTCAGTGCTAGTTAATTAGATTGTTGGACAGTACATGGTTTCTTTTTCCCCTCATTTGATGTTTTTCAGTCCAACATTTCTTTTTAATCAAAACTGCAAATTGACAAATTAAAAGTGCTATATAAGTTTTAGACACACACACAGTCTGATCAATGAATGCTGTGTGGACTAGCCAGAGCCTCCTCCGCAGCGGTGTGGAGGAAGGTCGGGTGGGGGTGGTGATCAGCATAGTATTGCAATATTTTCAGTGGCAATATTGTATCGATACAAAGGCGCCATGTATTGACTTTTTATTATATATGTGTTTGTCAGTTTGTCTGCTTGACAATCCCATTTTGCAGCAATAAAATTAAAGTGATATGAACAAACAAATGTATCTTTTTAGATGAAACAGATGTTGACAAAGTTTCCTTTTGGGGACATCATTTGAAATTGGAAAAAATTAGAAGTTGGAAAAAGGGTTATAAGTTGTAATATATTGCAATATGTTTTAAAAACGCAATAATATCGTATCGTGGCATAAGTATTGTGGTGATATCGTATCGAGGGGCGTCTGGTGGTTCCCACCCCCACTAGGTAGGACGCAGAGTAATTTAACGTCAGCTGTTATCTTATTGGTTGCACTTTCGAAAGCTCAGCGGCGACTAGGTTTAAGTTGAAATAATTTAAACTTTGAACACAATGCAAATCTGAGCAGTATGCAATGCTGGGTGCCGCAGCACATAGTTGGGCAGCACCGAGCTCCCCCGTAGGAAATGAATGGAATGGTCCGGGCAAAGCGGTTTTGGTGCCTATCATGTGTAGGCGGCATACGTCCTGGGAGTGACTGAAGGTGTCCAGTCCTTCTCCACACTATGCTTCCACAGGTACTACAGAGCCCACTGGGTTTATGGGTTTTAGGTTGATGAGTTGAAGAATAAAAGTAGGTTTTGTAACTATGGAAATGCCTGTCACATTTCAGACTATATTTGTTTGACTCCATATTGCAAGTAGCTGCCCTTGAAACTGAGGGAACACTAAATCTTAAATTTAACATTAACAGCTGTCTAAAATGTATAGGTATCTGGTGTCGCTATGTGGTTAATAATTTTCCGTGATGCATTATGGGTGAGGTTAAAACATGATCTTGAACCTGCAGATGTTCAGAATTGTTATTGGAATGTCCTGGGACTTTTATTTCTCTATAATTGACAGCTGGTGATCAAATTGGTTATCCCATTTCCATCTTTTTTATTCTGATTCAGCTACTTCCTTTTAGAAAGATTGTCACTTTACATTTTGGCTTGCAACAAAATTTAGAATTTCAAGAATAACTAAACATGGGATTTAGATTTGAGTGGACAATCTTGTAGATTGTCATTGCGTAGATTTTCCATAACTTTGTCTATAGGGTCTACTTGATAAAGTGTTGTTACTTTAGGTTTTAGGATCCCTGTCCTTTCCTGAGGCACTGACCAGGCAGGGATAATAAAGAGATTACAAGATGCTACCACACTACTCACTGTAGAACACTAATGTCACAGCCCATCCCGTGCTACCGAGATACGGCCACTGCAGAGTTTTAATAGAGGGACCATTCAGATTCCAACTTTTGTGATTTCACATGCATATGATATTATTTAACTGCAGCAGCAAAAAACATTCTAAACAGGCCTTAAAGCAGAAAGTTTGTTGGTCTGTGACAACATGCACCTTGTGATATGAATTCAAGATGTGAAAGTCTTAAAATGAGAGATGGAATGATATAAGCCACAAAATCACAAAGACACTGTAGCTTATGTACTTGGCCCAAGCCTGGTAGTTTATAGTAGTGGTAGTAATTACTCAGCAGAAGTTATGAGGTTGGTCACAGATGGTGTGAAACCACAGAAGCTCTTAATTGCCTTTTTTTTTAAATATTTTTTTGTTACTATCAGCCCCTTTACTATGTTTTGACATTCTTTAGAGCAGGGGTTGGTTAACTGAGAGACGGAGCAGGGACATACTACACATATTGTTTAATATAAAGTTGCTTATTAAACTGGGCCTACAATAACGTGTTGCGCGGCCCAAGGCCATTATACCTTTTTTTTCTTTTTTTTTCCCTTAGCTATTAAAATAATTGTTGGCATGATTTTATAAATCATCTTTTAATGTTACACATTGGTTACCTGTGGTACAGTGAATCCTTAGGATTAACTGGATCTGTGTGACTACCTATATGCCAGTAAGCCTATCATCAGGGGGGGTCTTTTATTTGCTAATGTTAGAATTATGTTAAAACATTTTAATTTGAAAAACTGACAATTTGGAGGCCCCCCCTGCAGTAACTCTGAGGACCCCCTAGGGATCTCTAGGAATCTGGTATTAAACCATGGCTAGACATTTCACACCTTTGGTTCTGTAAGAATTTCTGAGTTTCAGAATCTCTGAAGAAGAAGAAACTTGGGTCCAAAGGAAGATTTAACAGAGATTTATTAATAACCACGATGAGACAAAGCACAATGAATTAACGATGCAGTGGGCTAGAAATGGTCGTTTCACCCAAAAGTTCTACATCTACAGAATATTCCCAGAATTCCCATCTCTGTCCCTACTATATTCCTCTTGCCCCAGGGGCAGTTACTTTTCACCCTCATAAGTAAAATCCATCCTTATTGGCTCTTCGTTGGCATGGTGACACGTAGGACGTGTCTCGTTGGCTCCTCCGCTGTCCGATGAGGAAGAACATGCTCTAAACTCTGCTCCTTTGGGGTCATCTTCGGTCACAGATCAAAAGGTTCTTATGTAGATGACAAATCTTGACAAAAATACAGGAATCCCCATTCTGTTATCTCAGCCCAGTCTAAGACACCGGGGCTGGAGACAGAAGGTTACTTCCTGCTGTGTAGCAGAAGTTGTTAAAAACAAAACAAGAGACCTACTCCTCACAGAGTGAGAATTACCACAGCATGATATGGAGTTTAAACCTTAATAGTCATTAACTTAAGTCATATTTGAATACATAAAAACATTAAAATACATAACAGTATCATTTTTAAACTTTAACTCAACAGTTCCAACTTTGAATGTTTTGTTTCTGAACACTACAGCTCATAACGAGTTTAATCTTTAATGTGATATGCCTCAAGCGCCACTCGACTGACAGGATTTCACTTGATTCTTTAGTTAGTAGTCTGGTGGTGGTTGTTGTTGCATGATATGTTCATATGTTCATAGCATCAGGATCTTTTCCTGAACACGCGCTTTGTGATTGGTTTGGGAAGGCTCAGCTGTACCACAGTAACCCAATAGCTCCATCTTGTGGCTACCTGGTTCAAGAACACAGGGTAGCAATATGAGCAATGGTGAAATGTGATGTACCAAAATGAATAACTCAATTAATTTATGTAATTCAATCATTATATTGGATTTTAATGAAAAAATGTTGCATTGTCATTCTAATATCTTAAATATCTGTCATTCCTAATAAGTTGTTTGCTAACAATCATATCAGTGAAATGCTGTCCTTCATAAGACTTGGGCATATTGATTTGTGTTGTGAATATTGATTTTGTAGTTAAACCTGCAGTTAAATATTAGTTTGGATAATGTTTTAATCTTTTGTTTTTTGTAATGACGTGTATACTATCACATGGGAAACTGATGTTGGGTAACTACATATACATAATGTGAATAGTTTTTTAAAATTGAAAATCGCTTTTGAATCATTGATTTTCATAAGCCTAAAAATCGTGACATTTTCTGAATCATGCGCCCCTACTAAATCATCTTGTCATCCCCCACCCCCTCCTTTTCTACACAGGTTAGAGAGCTTCCCTTCTGCTGCAGTGGCAAAATGAGCTGGAGTTTCCTTACACGCCTGTTGGACGAGATTTCCAACCACTCAACCTTTGTGGGCAAAATCTGGCTCACCCTCCTCATCGTCTTTCGCATCGTGCTGACTGCTGTCGGGGGGCGAGTCAATCTACTATGATGAACAGAGTAAGTTTGTGTGTAACACACAGCAACCCGGTTGCGAGAACGTGTGCTACGATGCGTTTGCTCCGCTGTCACACATTCGCTTCTGGGTGTTTCAGGTGATTATGATCACCACCCCCACCATCATGTACCTTGGGTTCGCTATGCATAAGATTGCCCGCATGGAGGACGATGACTACCGGCCGCGGGGCAGGAAGAGGATGCCGATAGTGAGCCGCGGTGCCAACCGGGATTATGAGGAAGCGGAGGATAATGGGGAGGAGGACCCCATGATCCTGGAAGAGATTGAGCCAGAAAAAGAAAAGGAAGTCACGGAGAAGCCCAGCAAAAAGCACGACGGACGCCGTCGCATCAAGCGTGATGGCCTGATGAAGGTCTACGTGTTTCAGCTGCTGTCACGTGCCATCTTTGAGGCCTCATTCCTTTTTGGACAGTACATCCTTTATGGGCTGGAGGTGGTCCCGTCGTATGTATGCACGCGCTCCCCTTGCCCGCACACGGTGGATTGCTTTGTCTCGCGCCCCACAGAGAAAACCATCTTCCTGCTCATTATGTATGCCGTCAGCGCCCTGTGTCTGCTCTTCACCATGTTGGAGATCCTTCACCTCGGCTTCAGTGGTATCCGGGACTGCTTTGCACACCGCGGCCTAAGCCTCCCACCCCCCGCCACCCAGCTCTGTCCAGCCAGAGGTCCTCCATCAGCCGCCAGCCATCTGCACCTCCAGGCTACCACACGGCTCTGAAGAAGGACCCGTCGGGGAAAATGGGCTTCAGGGACAACCTGGGAGACTCGGGCCTCGAGTCGTTTGGAGACGAGGCTTCATCGCGGGAGCTGGAGAGGCTGCGAAGACACCTGAAACTGGCTCAGCAGCACCTGGACCTGGCGTACCAAAATGAGGAGAGCAGCCCATCGCGCAGCAGCAGCCCAGAGTCCAACGGAACCGCAGTTGAGCAGAATAGATTAAACTTTGCCCAGGAGAAGCAGAGCAGTACATGTGAGAAAGGTGAGGTCTCCAACCTATTCATCCTCTTTATAATTTTTTTCATTTTTATTTTAGTCTTTTTTTCTTTCTTTTTAAATTTGTATCGATCAATATGAAATGCTTTACTGATGCCATCTCTCTGTTCACAGGTCTTCGTGCGTAGGTTCTCATAAGACCACCTGACACAAGACTCAAATTTACATCAGTGACATCAGGATCAGTGAGAGGACATAAGAGTCTCTCTCTCTGTCTTTCTGTCTCTCTGTCTGTCTCTCTCTCTCTCTCTCTGTCTGTCTGTCTGTCTGTCTGTGTACCTTGCTTGAGGTGGATGAAGTCAGCCCAAGCCTTCCTGTGTTAGGGCCAGTTGTGGTGGGACAAAGAGGAGAGCGGTCGTCTCAACCAGCAATACTTGAGACGCCTGTCTGAAGATCCAAAGTGCTTACAAACTACCGTTGTGCAGCAAGAACGGTTAAGGTTATCATGTACTTCTCCCTCAGGGCAACTGATAACTGTAATGTTTTTTTTATATATATCTTTTTTTTATTACGGGAGAGTTTGTCCTGAATGCATCTCAAGTTGGCCTTAGATCTAAACTAGTTTTTATGGCATTTTGTAAAGGTATGACCAAGCCTGTTGTAGTGCAAAGAACATGTTTATACCGTTAAAAAAAAAAAAAGGTTACTTGGTGAGGAAGTGACTCTCTGAGTGGGTGAGATGCAAAACAAAGGTTAATGGACAAGGCACCACTCCAAAAAAAAAAGAAAACCGGTACTGGAGTTGTCGTCATGCTGATGAAGACATTTGTTAATTTTTATACAAAGGTTTCTCTCAAGTGTGTCACTATTTGTTTTTTTTAGTATTTTATAAATAGTTATTTGACAATGTTGGCACTGCACCAGTCAACATTCCCGAGCCTGGTGCTTCGATGGTAACTGGAACACACTTGGGGTGCCTCTGTCCAAAGGAATAACAAACCTGGGTAATGCTTGAAAATTGTGTAACTTTTGATATTGTCTTGTATTGTTTAAACATGTATTTGATATGGTTCTTTATTTTTGTATTTTTATTTTTATTAAGAAGAGGCTACTGTCAATGTGGCAGACATGAATTTATTTTAACACAACACTCAGTCTGCTGTCTTAGTTTCCTGAAGCTTGTGCATGTACGTGCATTCTTTAAGTTCAACTGTTGAGTTATTAAAAAAATCAATAACCTGCAACTTAATATTTACGTGTCTCAGACCAGCAATCATTTCCTTTCCGTACAAACTGATATTCTGATATTTTTTTTTTTCGTTTTTGGATTATTGCTGTTCCAGAAACTCAATGAGGGTTGTAAAAAAACATAATCATTTCAATGCCTTGAACACGCTCTGAGATGCCATCTTTTGTATGCTGAATCACGCCCACAGTGCCAATTAGTGTCAACTCAAATATTGTCATCTCAAGTTATTTTGGAACAATGCTTTTTGTACTTTTTCTACTTTTTGTACTGATAGTTCTTTGTGGTTAGTTTTTAAAATAAATTTTTTCAACAAAACACTTTTCAAGGGGTTTGAGTCTGTTTTATTATAACTATAAATTCAACCTACATGCTAAGCATAGGTTCAGTTGTAATGGTTAGGGATTTAGAAAATAGAACATAATGCTTTGTTCATTTTACTTATTTTATCCGGAAAAATTAAGGTCTCAGATTTTGCAATTCAGCCACAATTAACACTAATTATTCAGAAGCTACGCTTTGAAATTAGCAGAAAAAGGTTACCCCTACAAAAACACAATCCATTTGCAGTATCAATTTGTCAAATTTAATATTTTACATTGAACTTCAATGGGAATTAGTTATAAAAGACATTTGTTTTATGATTATCTTGTCAGATAATCATATTTTTGGCATCAAACAATCTGAAGCATATGTCAAAGTTCTTTAAATATAATGACACAATATAATTTTTTTTTTCTTTTAGGGTGGTTAAAGATTTAAAGTTTTAAATCTCTGTGTGTAGGTGGAAATGACAGTATCTGGATGTTAAAAATTAAACTATAGGTGGCAGTAGTTAATCTCTACAGTGGTAACGTTAAACCCCTGGTGCAGTTTGACCTGCAGCTTCTGAGAACACAGCAATAAGGATTAGGAGACCATTTTGTTCCAGTATGTCATGTATGGTGCAATAGATTTGGTTTTATAATGCAAGTACAAATGTCTATAAGATACGGTATCTAACAGCACTTCTCAGCACCTCTTCTCAAATAGTTTAAGAACTATCTGAAAACATCTGTCATAGACAGGTGTCAAAGTATGTATGCATGGATGGGGAAAAGGTGCTATTATTTCTCATATTGGTGTTAAAGTTGTAGGCCCAGAACAAAATGTTTTATGTTATGTCATTGAAGGTAAGCATGTGGCTGCATTAAGTTTCATATTCAGCTTTATCAAAGTGGTAGACTATCTCACTGGTGGACCAGCTGCTATAACCAGATCATAGTTGGTATTTTTACTTCATAAATGACTTACTTGTGTTTAACGTTGTGAAGGCAGGATGGAGTGCTACCATAAACGAAGGGCAGATCTTGTTTGATTCAATGTGGTTCACAGTTACAGCTGCTCAATTTCAGCAGTAAATGAAATAACGTGGATCACGAGCAAATTGTATCATTTTCTAATCATAAACAGACTTGAGATCAGCAGTAACATATTGATGTTATGATGAATGAAAAATATAAGACATTTGTTGAATACTGCTTAACTCTATTATCATGAAGGCAGTTTTGTAAAATGGTGTTTATATGAATATGCAGCTTAGACAGTGTACTTTATGTTACACTTCCATTACAACTCTTGATATTTTCAATTAGAATTTCCACTCCACTTCCACATTCCATCAATATCTTCTCCTAAAGTTAAAAGTTAAATATTTTTATTTTTTTTTGCCTTATAAAGGAAAAAAGATAAACAAATAGCTCCCAACGCTGCAACGGCCAGTAGAGCAAATGTGGTGGTAAGTCCGATCTCGGCATCACTGGTAGAGAGCTTCATACCCAGGAAGCTCACGGTGTTGGGAGGGGGTGTGATCGGTGCACTAGTTGCTGTAGGAAAGACAAAGGTTGTCTTATTAGCAGTAGTAACTGTAAATCTAAACCATATTTGTTATACACATTCTAAATGTGAGAACAGAAAACCTAGTCTACAAAATCTGTGGGGGAAATGCTTATTTTCTTTCTTGCTAAGAGTTAGATGAAGATCAAAAGCACACTCATGTCTGTCTGTTTAACATGAAGCTACAGACAGCAGACGGTTAGCTTTAGTTTAGCATAAAGACTGAGAGCACGAGGAAGCAGCTAGCCTGGCTCTGTTCAAAGGGAACAAAATCAACCTACCACCACCTCTAAAGCTCAGGGATTAACACATTATATATCTTGTTTAAGAAGATGACAACAAGACTCTTGACTAAGAAATAGTCTAGGATTTTGTACAGACCAAAAAGATACAACATTGTAATTAGTGAGCTTTAAAGGGGATGGTTACTTTTGGACAAAGCCAGGCTAGCTGTTTAAGCCTGCTTTCAGTCTTTTAGCTTAGCTTTAGCTAACTCTGTACCGGCTCCAACTCTATACTTAAAGTGATGGTTGGGAGTAATTTCACCCTAGGGTCCTTTGCACCATGACCTTGAGCCAAACAACCGTCCAGAAGCTTTTTTCACCTGGGTCAAACATTGGGCAAGTTAGCATTATCAGATGATTAGTTTAGTGCAGGCGCTTTTGGAACCAAGTGTGTATCTCATAAATTCCCCCACTAATAATGCCCAAAATGATACCAAACGTATACAATAGTACAAATAGGTTATTTACTCATACAACAATGGATTGGGAAGTTTGTAAGTACACCGGGAGTTTATTTAAATAACACTTGCCTGCTGGCTTCTGCTAGCGCTAGCGACAGTAAGACGAGTGTTTAGGGACGTCTACAAAAAACACTGAAAAAAGATACAACAACCATATTTATTAATTTAATCATTAAATAGCTTAGTGTCTCCAAACTTACCTCAATTATAACTTGTCTCCTGCTAGTTGTACTGCAGCAATAAAATAAAAAATAGTAGTAGAAGTAGGTAGGTAGGTATTTCAGGCATTCTTAGTGGTGTAATTTACGAGATATACACTTGGTTCCAATAGCGCCTGCAATAAGCTAACCAGCTGATAACGCTAACTCGCCCATTGTTCGACCCAGTTGAAAATAAATTCTGGGGGGTTGTTTGGCTCAAGGTCGTGGTGCAAAGGACCCTAGGGTAAAATTACTTAGAATCGTCACTTTAACAGACAGATATGAGAGTGGTATTCTCTCATCTAACTCTAAAATGTTGCACTGTTCCTTTAGGTCTTAACAAAATTAGGCTTACTGCAGTAACTCCTACCGGCTTTCAAGTAACTGGGTCAGTATTTCACAATACATTTTAGGTTCTGTACACAGTAGGCCAATGGTTTTCAAAGTGGGGTCCGGGGACTCCCAGGCGTCCTTGACGGGGTATACATTTTTTCCCCTATAATTCTATACATAAGTAACACAATGACAGAATGTATGACTATTTTGGTAATGGCTGTCATACACTTTCTGTGATAAAACAATCTTCACAATCTTATCAAATTGGGGGTGATATAATTTGTGAAAGGGTTTGGGAACCACTGCTGTACATTACATCATCGATTTACATGATTGATTGGATGCGGATCTTAGTTCCAACTGTCAGTTTATGAGTATATCAACTTACGTTCGGGCACAGAGTTCAAGCACTCATGGGGTCCCATGGCTGGGTCGGGGAATCCGTTGCAGTTGATGATGGTGGAGTAGAGGGCGACAGAAGTCTTGGCAACTCGGGGCAGTTTAGGATTTGAGTGATTGACGTAGAAAAGGCCAAATCTCTCCGAAAAGCCAGTGGCCCACTCTAGGTTGTCCATCAGTGACCAAGCTGTGTAACCACCGATATCCACGTTATCTAGCAAGTATGCTGGGAGGAGAAAATGAACACCTTTAGGAATGCAAAATTATTGTTTTATATACAAGAAATTCAGTATCTTGCTGTTAAACATGAAAATCTTTTGGTGAAACAGAAGGATTACCATGGACCAAACTGCATCCACTACTTAGAGATACTTTTATGAGATTTTGTCAATGATCTATATTAGAAATATACAATGGAAGTTGTGGTTTGATACCTTTCAGCACCTGGTTGATGTATTTTTCAAAGTAGTAGCTCCTATGAATATCATTAAGATCAATAGGTCCCCGCTCTGAAATGCCATTTTCTGTGATGATAATACGTGGATTTCCATACTCCTTCTTAATGAAGTTTAATATCCGTCGGAATCCAAATGGAGAGACCTTCAGCCAGGATGAGCCTGAATCCTGCCAGGTACGATCAGCTATTGTTCCTGCACCCCTAAGAAGATCCAATCAGTGACTTTAATTTTTTTCTTTAAGATCTACATCTTCAGCATATCACTTTGTGATCATGTATGACTTGCTTACCTGTCAGCATCATAGTGCTGAAGGTTTCCATAGTTCACAGGGAATGCCAAGACAGTGGTGTAATGGTTGAACCCAAAATAATCATAGGTACCCTTAATCCTCTTAATTTCCTCAGGAGTGAACTCAGGCAGCCTGGAGAGATTGAATCAAACTAATTCAATTTACCTGATAAATGCAAAATAATTTTCCATATTTTGTTTTTATAATACCGAGATTTAGAAAGCCCAGCAGCTAAGCTTCGCTCTCGAATGATTGTCTTCATCATGTTGCTGTAGTCTCCATTAAAAACAGGGTGGGCAAACCAGCCAATGTAGAACTGAGCAAGGAGACACACAACAGCTGTTAGAGATTTACATATTAAAAAATGTGTGTATAAAAGAAGAGTCTGCAAACAATAAGTTGTGTAAAAGTTTTTCTGTTTTTGTTTTTGTCGTACCTGCACCACACGTCTTGCAGCATCAATGTCCTCCTGCTTATAGGGATTTCTGGGTTCTGACCAGTCAGAGTTGATGGTGATAGAGATAATTCCTTTCTGTTTGGCCCGGTACATGTCATTGTAGAGATGCCAGGCCTCAGCGTGAGCTTTAAGTAGGTTGTGACCCACAATGTAGGGCAGAGTGCCTGGTCGGAAACTGATGCCTGGGCACACACAAGGAGACTTATTATTATGCTAGTTTGTTTAGCTATATGCTTTTTGTCATTGTGGTTTACAAAGGTAAAATTAAGGATTGTTGTATGGAATAAATGCTGTTTTCTCACTCCATGACCATGCAATACTGTTTTGATGACATTCTTCTTTTACCCTGTAGGAGTGTGAGATGAATAGCATTATGTAAAAGCAAACCTGGGGCAGCTGCTCCATAGCCATGGCCTATATTGGCTACATTGTATGGCTCATTAATAGTGACCCAAAATTTCACTTTATGGCCAAGACGGCTAAAGATGAGGTCAGCATAATCCCTGAATTTGACAACAATAGTCTCATTCTCCCAGCCACCAACATCCTGCAGAGCTTGTGGAAGGTCCCAGTGGTAGAGAGTGATCTGACAAAGGGAAAAGCCGTTATGGTTTAGCAAATTAAGCAACTTTCCGTTTCAAATAATTGTTTGTGATGCTGGTAAGAATTACACATACATGGGGTTGGATGTTTGCTACGAGCAATGCATCCACCAATCTGTGGTAGTAGTTGAGTCCAGCCTCATTAATGTGCTTGGTGGTGCCATCGGGAAGCACCCTCGGCCATGATATAGAGAAACGATAATGGGTCACCTTAAGTTGCTTCAATATAGCAACATCCTCTTCTACTTTATTGTAGCTGTCGCAGGCTATGTCACCATTGTCATCATTGTACACTCGGAGAGGAGTGTGAGCAAACTTGTCCCAGATGCTAAGTCCTTTTCCATCTGCTCTCCATCCCCCTTCAATCTGGAAAGAGTAAATTTAAAACAGAGACTTAAATAGAAAACAACAGAGTAAGGAATGTATTTGCTTTAATGAAGGGGCTTCATCAAAACAGTTACCTGGTATGATGCCGTTGCAGTACTCCATATAAAGTCTTTGTGGAAATGTCCATAAAGTTGCTTCTCATCATCAGGTATAGGGAAACCATTGTCCTTTATGACTTGGTAGTAGAAATGAGCTGAGTACTTGGGTGTTCTTGGCCGGTTTGGATTAGTGAAGTCCACATGGTGCAGCCCAAATCCAATTTTGTACCCATTGAGCCACTCAAAAGAATCCATTAAAGACGTTGCTATGTATCCTTTCAACTTCACGCCATCAAGCTCATAGGCTGTTAATAAAACATACACACACAAATAAATGACCAAGACTAAAAATCAAAACATGGCAATAATAATATTTAAATTAGCTAATGTATGTATGTCAGTGCACCTTTCAGAGCCTCATCAACATAGGTTTTGTAATAAAATACTCTGGCAGAGTCATCCCAAGTCGTCTTTGAGTCTGTTGCAACTCCATTTTCAGTTATGTAAATTTCTGGATCTCCATACTCCTCTTTAATCCAGTTGAGGAGTCTTCTCAAGCCCCATGCTACAGCTCTCTGGTTACTGATGGCAGTAGTTGGTGAATCACCTTCCTCAGCTTCTGACAAGTCCCGGTCATATTCATAAGATTGAGGTGCAAGCCTCAATGTAGCATGACTTACTTTCTTTGTAGTGTAATGATTTACACAAAACACATCAGCAGTTCCTTTGATGAAGCTTTTTTCTTCTTCAGTGAAGGAAGGCAGTCTTGTTTCTGTAAGACCCTGGAGTTCACTTTTGTTTCCAACTTGCCACTTCATTGCATCAGGATAGTCACCATTCTTGAAAATGGGGTGTGCAAACCAGCCCAGTTGGAATTGCAGAGCGCGGTCAGCAGCCACCACTTCACGGGGAACATGCACATCTTTAGGTTCAATCCAATCAGCATTGAGGGCAATAGATACTAGACCGCCTTGGGATTTGCGATACTTATCATCGTATGTGTGGTAAGCTTTGGCGTGTGCTTTTATAAGGTTGTGTGCAACTCTGTATGGTGCAATTCCTGGATTCTTAACATTTGGTGGGAACTGTCCAAGTCCATATCCTGACCATGCAATTGTGTGAGGCTGGTTGAAGGTCATCCAAAATTTCACTCTGTTGCCAAAGGTGGCAAAGCAGAAGTCACAAAAGTCGTTAAATTTATTAATCATCTCTACATTGTCCCAGCCACCGAGGTCTTGTAAAGCTTGAGGAAGGTCCCAGTGGTAGATTGTCACCATGGGAGTGATGTTGTATTCTAAGAGGCCATCAATGATTCTATTGTAGTAGTCAACACCTTTCTGGTTCAGGGACGTGCGCTGACCATCAGGAAAGATCCTGGACCAGGACAAAGAGAATCTGTAAGACTTTACCCTCAGAGCTCGCAGCATGTAGAAGTCTTCATCCAGTCTGTGGTAGCTGTCACTGGCCACATCTCCATTAGCAAGAATACTGCCAGGTTTTTGGGTGAATGTATCCCAGATGCTGGGCCCCTTCCCATCAGCATTCCAGCCACCTTCAATCTGGTAAGCAGAAGATGATACTCCCCAACTGAATCCTTGTGCGAAAGTGCCGTAGTGGTACAGCTTTCTCTGGAAGTTAGACTGTTGTGAGAATTTCTCCCAGACAACCTTTGATTTAGATGGAACCTCTGAGGGTGGTAAAGCAGTTGCCTGGCGTGTAAGTTGTATCTCTGCCCCTTTAAAAACATCCCCTTTTAGTGACCCAAATCCGTTTCGCTTGATGACCTCAGAGTAGAAATATGCCGATTGTTTTGGGGTTCTTGGTCTGTCTGCATCTTCAAAATTTACACGGTGAAGACCAAATCTTTGGCTGTAGCCTTGTTTTCCCTCAAATCCATCCATGAGTGACTGCACTGTGAATTGCTGCACATCCACTCCATCTAAGAAAATTGCTACAAAATGGACAGACACAACAGCACATTAACGTTGAAAATAATTCAAAATTGTATAAGAGGTGGTTTTCTTCAGAGAAATTCTGTACACTGACCTTTTAGGGCCTCATTGATGTAACTCTTCATGTACTCTATCCTATTGGTGTCATTGAGAGTGTCTCCATTGTACTCAGTAGGCATACCATTCCCAGTAATGTGGATGGGCACTTTGGTAACATTCAAGTATTCAGTAGAAATGTAGTTTAGAAGCCTTCTAAGTCCCCAAGGTGCAGAATAGATCCAGTCAGAAGCTGTAGATGACCATGATGGGTTCACATGTGCCTGGAAGTCGCCTACTCCCTGAGGACCAGGGGTGCAGCCACCAACACTGTTGTTGACCAACCGGGAGGTAAAGTGGTTTAACCCTAAAAAGTCAGCTGTTCCACGTATCCTCTGGCTCTCTTCAGTAGTGAAAACTGGAAGTCTTACAGGCTCAGAGAGGGGACACTCATTTCTTTTCTGTTCAATCTGAGTCTTGAGTGTTGCAGGATAATCTCCATTTACAAAGATGGGATGTGCAAACCAGCCTAGCATGAACTGCAGGTAGCGATCTGCAGCTGCCATGTCTTCAGGTCTGGAAGGTTCCATGGGCTCAGCCCAGTCAGAGTTCAATGCAATGCCTACCTTCCCTCCTTGTGTCTTCCTGTACTTGTCATTGTAGACGTGAAAGGCCTCAGCATGGGACTTGAGCATATTGTGAGTGACCTGCAAAGAAAAAAGTAATAATGACATTAGTACATGTAGAACGGCTGTGCATTAACATGTCTTTTATATAAATACTCTCACCTGATACGAGGCAACCACATAGTCTTTTACTCCAGGGGGGATGCTCACCAATGCCATACCCAGCATGGCTCACCACCCAGGGGCTACTGAATGTGTTCCAGGTCTTGACCCTGTCTCCAAACCTGGAGAAGCAAAAGTCTGCGTAGTCCTTGAAGGCTTCAACAATGGAAACGTTGGTCCATCCACCGTAGTCCTGGAGTGCCTGGGGTAGATCCCAGTGGTATAGAGTGACAACAGGTTGTATGTCCGACTCAATGAGAGCATTGATCAACTTGTCATAGTAGTGCGTCCCTTTCTCTGATTGGCTGCCCCGGTGTCCTGAGGGGAAAATACGGGCCCAGGAGATCGAAAACTGGTAGGTGTTGACATGAAGACCTCGCAGGAGGTAGACATCATAATCTACCTTGTGGTAACTGTCACAAGCTACATCAGTTGTCTGATTTTCAAAGGCTTGGCCGTCATGACCAAAACGGTCCCAAATGGTCTCTCCCTTGCCATCTTCTACCCAGCCTCCCTCAACCTTGAAGGATTCACTAGAGGTGGCCCATTGGAAGCCAGAAGGGAATGATTCATTGAGGAAAAGATCTCGTTCTGTTGTGGACTGGGCCCCAAACTTATTCCACACATTCTGATAACTGTTTCTAAATGTTTTAATTCCATTGTAGTGTGAAATGTCATGACTATTGGAAAATAGAGGGACATAAAACAATGTAAACATACAAGTAACAAACTGTCATTACGGTCCATATTAAACTGTACATTTCACCAAGATAAACAGTTACCTGGTTGGGTAGTCCTCCACTTCCAGCATACCCAACATATCCATTATGTCACATCCCACAATATTCAGGTCCTTATTGTTTAATAAGGCTGTGATGAGTAAAAGACAGAGTTACTGACAGTTCTATGATCAACATTAATGGCATATGCAAAAGTAAAAAGTCACATTCCTTTTTGATATATATTAAAAAGGGCCTGCAGCAATGCTAGCGGCTCTGTTAGGCTGTACTTAACATGATGCTTAGCAGGTATAGTGACCATTTTCATACAAAAAACTGGCATGCTCAACTCCATAGTCTTAGGAGCCTAATGTGTGCCTACCCCAAAATCATACATGGCAAATGAAGTTGCCACTTACATGTAAGTATATAATAATTGTACATGTGTTAACAGTGTACAGCAGAAGGAAACAGACAGTTAGGATTTCCACAGCGTTTTAGCATTAGTGACCATGATCTCCATCTTAGTTTAGCGTGCTAGCATTTGCTAATTAGCATTAAACAGCTTAGGCTTATGGGAATGTCATTAGTTTGCCAGGTATTTGGTCATAAACAAAATTATTTAAAATACAGTAAGTAAGAAGGAAAGTAAACATTGATTGATCTTAAAATAGCGCTAGCTAAAAAGTTAAAACCAAAGTTATTGCAATGAATCTGGAGGGAGACATGCAAATCTGTACCAAATATCATGTCAATCCATCCAATAGTGTCACTCAAACCCCAAATGTAAACCGCACAACGACGGTAGAGAATCACCATTGTCAGTAGACCCATCCTCTGGGCACTGTGAAGTTTTATACAAAATGTAATGTAAATCTAAGCAATAGTTGTTGAGTTATTTCAGTTTTAACCAAAGTGATGCACTGACTGACATGGCCATCCCTAGAGCCATACTGCTAGCACGGCTAAAATTCTTGACATGAGTTATTAGTAGTTGACATCATTAATTAATTTGCAACAAACACTTAATAATTTAGGCACTTTAATCCCTACAGTCTTTATCTAATCAATCCATGTTTAGAATATTCTTGCCACAGTCAAGTGGAAATGAGTGATCAAACAATATGTATTGCCTGCTAAACACATTACATTGTGTTGTATGCATTAACTTAAAATTAGAAAGCAAGTCCAGCTGTGCCATGGATGGGATTTTCCTTGTAAAGCTTTACTGGACCATGAAGAAAACAATTTACACTGATCACTGCCGTATGATAACACTTCTAATAACACTGCCATGATTATTGTACTGTAAAAGTTTATGATATTGAAATTTACAACAGGCTAGCGTTAATGTGTCTTGTCAGTAAAACACAGAGGATTATGTTGAAAATATCCTACAAATTTTACAGAGTTTATGATGATAATAATAATAATTAATACTCAACAGTAGAAGAACCAAATGCACATTTATGAATTTAAAAAGAATGACCTTTGAATGCAGACTTTGTTTAATTTCATGTGTATTGTTCCTGTTGTAATATTTTAGATTGTTTCACAAAGCACAAAAGTGATAGTAGTTTATTAGTAAATGATAAGTAGTGTAAATTGTTGTTTCATGAAAGTTACCTTGAACGAAATTGCCAAGAAGCTGGTATTCATTGTATTGACAACCATGAACAGTCATCTTGTATATCAGGACAGGCAAGTCCCCACTGGACATCTACAACAAAACATGCGTGTGGCTGCAGTGGGATACAAAATATGAAATGCAACGTGAAAAGAAACACCCTTGAATGTAAACTGTACCTGTAAGCTGCTCAGCTCCTTTGCAAAGTTTGATGCAGACGCACAGTTATATTCGATGTGCACTGACAAGAAGTCCATCTGTTCAAAATAAAAGATACAGCATAGTATGCACTCATGTCTTTTGATGAAATACAAAGTGCTTGTTTAAGTTGTATGGCCATAGTGCCAACATTGATTAACAATATGCTAATGTTGGCCAAAGGTTTTGTTGTTTTGAGATGGATGTGAGTCAGAGTAAAGATACAGGCACAAGCTGCTGACACATATCTTTGAACACTTGTTATCAAAGAGTTAAGATAAGGAGAGATATGTAACATTTTGAACAGCTGACAATACACTTTGTAGAAGGCTGAATCAAGTAGAAAATAAGGCACCACCGGGACCTTGCGAAGAAGAGACCATCACTTCTAGATCTGAACTAAGAGGATGCTTGATAGCTACCAAGAAGTCAAAAAAAACCTTCATACATGAAGAACTGCGTGAACAACTATTCAAGAGTTAGTTGTCTACACACGTCTTGTTTGCAAGGCAATGTGATTTAAATGAAGGACCAAGTTGTATATTTAAGTGTATTGCTTAATACAACATATATATATATTTTTTATTATTATTACATGTGGAATTATAACAGCCACAAATATAATGGCAAAGTGTCCCTTAAATACAATATTGAAAATGACTAACTATTTCTATTCATGTTGATTTACTGTTTTTCAAATGGTTTTCATTCAGAGCCTAAAAGCAGTAGCACTTACATTTAATAATATATAAATGATAAAAAGAAAAAAAGACATTTGAAAGATACATATACATGAGAGACCAGAAGAAGCAGCAGCTTACTGTAGTGGAATCTTTGATCTGGGGAAGGATTTCAACGTCATTAGCTCTCAACCCGATTGACAAGCGTCTCCCTGTGAATGTGCATAAAGACACTCTTAGCACAATGTATCTTAAGACCTTAACATAAGCCAAACAAAGTTTGTGACAAAGCACAAGTTTAAAATAAAAATAATAAATTAACGATGATTGAATTCCATTTAGCTGCTCAGTTTCAGGTTCCTGGTATTGTGTGTGCTGGCAACACTCTGGCAAAGCGGGACTACACTGAACGTGAGTAGTGAGACAAGTGAATAGAAGCGAGCCATCATTATTGTTATTAGTAACACCTGTGCTTTTCCGACTATGATTTCCTACAAATCTGCATGCATTCTTAGCTTCTTTTTTTAATCTCACCTGGATTGTTTATTGTGTATTTATGACACAAGTAATCTGTGTCATAAATAATAGGGGGAAGGATTATCAGAATAAAGATTATCAGTTGGTCATAAAGTCATTTTTTTTTACAAGTTACTTCTCAAGACACATTGAAAATACCATATATAAGTCAATGTAGTAATGGAGACATATTTTTGGAGAATTAAGAGTGACAAGAAATAATTTCCTGCAAACAGAAGCTAAATCAATCAATCAATCAATCAATAACAATTTTTCATCTCCTCCTTATTTTGTGAGTCTTACTTACCTTTGTCAGGAAACCGTTGATGGTAGAGCTGGTAAATGTTCTTGTTGAGCTGGAGGATATTTTGCAAAGGACCGAGAGCACCTAAAGGCTGCCCATCATGCCAAACATCATCTAAGTCACTAAAGGTCACCCATGAGTGCACCAGCGCTCCAAACTCCTGGAAGGCAAACTCTGCATACTGCTGAAACATCTTTCCCAGCTCCTGGCTCTCCCAGCCTCCATACCTTGATCTCAGAGTGTCTGGCACTGTGGATCCATGAAGGACGACCAGAGGCTGAAGGCCCACCTCCAGCAGCTGTTTGAGCAGGGTCTGGTAACAGGTAACCACAGCCTGCTGCGGTTGGCTGGGGAGGCCTGTAGGCAGGAGTTGAGCCCATGAGAGCGGCACTTTGAAGCTGGTCAGCCCTCTGTCCTGGAGATACTTAAAGTACTGTCTAGAGCCTGGAGGTATGGGATGACTGCAGTCAAATGCATCATTCACTGCACTTCCTGAGCTTCTCACCAGCTGGTTTGTCAGAGGCCCCGCAACAAGCATGAAGTCCTCCTTTCCATTCAGCTCACTGCTCCGGCACACATACAGACAAAAAACATACAAGGAAGCAACCCACATTGGGTGCTTCATTGTGGCTTGAAATGGATGAACTGATATTATCAACGGATAGCCAAGCTCTTTTAAAGCAATTATGTTTTAGTCTTATTGCATTGTTACACAATGTGCAAATTAGTGTTTTATTGCAGATGTGTGATACGGTCAGAAAGACTCTGGACTCGCACATGGCAAGTGATAAAAAACTGCATCCCGCTCTTGTACTCATGTTTGAAGACCATGAAATGTGTAGTTCCAACATGCTTTTTAAAAATGGTTAATAGCATGACAGTAAAATTTGAGCAAGAATACAAAGGCTGTTAATTTAGTGTAAGAAATACATCTTAGAGGCCAAAGTATATCTTCAAAATAATGAGTTGTGATTAGGAAGAACCTACAGGTGCCCTTTTGAATTCTTTTTACACTTCAACAAACCTAAGGTTGGAAATGCTAAGGGAGATGAATTCACAGAATAGTATCTGTCCTTGCTGGTATCTCTCGTACCAGCAATGTTTCTCTTCTTAACTTCAGAAAAACACAAGTATGCTATCACAGTGTCCATCATAAACTACAATCAACAGACGCTCTTGGGGGTTATTAAACTCAACTTCTTGGGTTGCAAGATCATGGCTGATCAAATCTCTGATAGGTTAAAGATACCCACCTTTGAATTCAGAGACTTTTGGGATATGGAAGTTCAGCTTTTTGTGTCACAAAGGCTGGCCATAATTACAGTTATAATAATAATATACGAATAATAAATTATATTTCCCTTGCTTTTGTTTGCATGTTGCCCATGGTTTTTAATTTACATAGTTAATAAATGAGCTGGATTCAGTTACATTATACATGCATGTCTTATGCTCACGCAAGCACAATATTACAATTTTGTTTTTAAGAGAGAATGCATAAATTTAAAAAATATGCCATGAATATATATGTCAGGTTAATGTGATCTTAAACCCCATGCATTGCCAGGATGATTATGTATGGTTTAATTCTCAACCATGGGGCTTAATGGTGTTACAATTTTCAAACATTTTATATACAATATATATACAGTATATATGACTATTTTTTATCAAGTTAATGGTTCTACATATGATATAGAATGTCATATATAGAACTATTAACTTGATGAAATTTAAATACATAACTCTATTGCTTTTATTTATTGTTAAGCTTTAGCTAAGCACTGTAATTGACCTTTCAATTTCTGTTCCATGTGCACTTCATCTCCATCTTCTTCTTTAGTGCTTGGGCTCTTGAGCAGAGATGTTCTACCACTTGTGTTTCCATTTCGTCAGATCACTGATGAAGATCACTGAAGTTTACAGGCAACTTAATACCCCTTTGAATAACTTTGAATAACTATGAAGTTAGGGTCAACAAGTCATCAGAACAGATAGGTAATATACTGTATGTTGTGGACTTTTGGTTCCAATTGAAGCTTAGAGTTTAGAATGTCATTAAACCTACAACATTGGTAGTTATTATTCAGCACCAGCAGCACCGCCCTGAATATTGTGTAACATGAGTACAAGTGCTCCAATGCGTCAGTAATAACCGCTGACTCCTGCATTTCCAGTTGTTATGATAACAACCTTGGACAGATACAGTACATGTTTCAACCCTGAACCACTATTATTAACAGACAGGAAATACTGGCTAAATTGTTACTCATTACTTCAAAATAGATATTACATAACATGTGGCTGTCTGAAAGCGACTTAAAAAAAAGAACATTTATATTACTTTCTACTATATCCCAAATTAGTGATCTATTACTACTCAGGATGAAGTTAAAAAGGAGCCAAGCAGTTGTTTCTTGTTGTTACACGTCCTGCAATGCCCTGTTACATCCTGCTACACTCTGGGGGGCCCTGCTACGTCCTGCTACGTCCTGCTATGTCCTGCTACGTCCTGCTATGTCCTTCTACGTCCTGCTACATCCTGCTACGTCCTGCTATGTCCTGCTGTGCCTTGTAATGCCGTGCAGTGTCCTGCTATGTCATGAACTACTACAAACTACTATTTTCTAGTCACTGTTCCGTTATCTTTTATTGTGACTGTTATTACCATTATTCATCACACCCCCAACCGGTCGTCAGACAACGCCTACCAAAAGCCTGGGTCTGTCCCAGGTTTCTTCCTAAAAGGGAGTTTTTCCTCTCCACTGTCGCGCTGTTGCTCTAGAGGGAACTACTAGAATTGTTGGGTCCTTGTAAATTATAGAGTGTGGTCTACACTAACTCTATCTGTAAAGTGTCTCAAGATATTTTGTTATGGATTGATACTATAAATAAAATTGAATTGAATTGAAATTCTTTGGGCCAATGCAATTTACACAAGACTAGTGAACAGAATGCATAATTTAAATTGAAAATAAAGAGGGGAAATGGATTCTTCTATTTTTTAAATTACAACTTTTTTATTTTTATTTACTGTATATACAGTGAGGAAAATAAGTATTTGAACACCCTGCTATTTTGCAAGTTCTCCCCCTTAGAAATTATGGAGGGGTCTGAAATTGTCATCGTAGGTGCATGTCCACTGCGAGAGACATAATCTAAAAAAAAATAATCCAGAAATCACAATGTATGATTTTTTAAACTATTTATTTGTATGATACAGCTGCAAATAAGTATTTGAACACCTGACTATCAGCTACAATTCTGACCCTCAAAGACCTGTTAGTCTGCCTTCAAAATGTCCACCTCCACTCCATTTATTATCCTAAATTAGATGCACCTGTTTGAGGTTGTTAGCTGCATAAAGACACCTGTCCACCCCATACAATCAGTAAGAATCCAACTACTAACATGGCCAAGACCAAAGAGCTGTCCAAAGACACTAGAGACAAAATTGTACACCTCCACAAGGCTGGAAAGGGCTACGGGGAAAAAGCAGCTTGGGGAAAAAAGGTCCACTGTTGGAGCAATCATTAGAAAATGGAAGAAGCTCACCTCGTGGGGTCTCAATGATCCTAAGAATGGTGAGAAATCAGCCTAGAACTACACGGGAGGAGCTGGTCAATGACCTGAAAAGAGCTGGGTCCACCGTTTCCAAGGTTACTGTTGGTAATACACTAAGACGTCATGGTTTGAAATCATGCATGGCACGGAAGGTTCCCCTGCTTAAACCAGCACATGTCAAGGCCTGTCTTAAGTTTGCCAATGACCATTTGGATGATCCAGAGGAGTCATGGGAGAAAGTCATGTGGTCAGATGAGACCAAAATAGAACTTTTTGGTCATAATTCCACCTACCGTGTTTGGAGGAAGAAGAATGATGAGTACCATCCCAAGAACACCACCCCTACTGTGTTTCTCAGCCCAGAAACCTGACTGATCTAGAGAAGCTCTGTGTGGAGGAGTGAGCCAAAATCCCTTCTGCAGTGTGTCAAACCTGGTGAAAAACTACAGGAAACGTTTGACCTCTGTATTTGCAAACAAAGGCTACTGTACCAAATATTAACATTGATTTTCTCAGGTGTTCAAATACTTATTTGCAGCTGTATCATACAAATAAATAGTTTAAAAAATCACACATTGTGTTATCTTGATTTTTTTAATTTATTATGTCTCTCACAGTGGACATACACCTACGATGACAATTTCAGACCCCTCCATGATTTCTAAGTGGGAGAACTTGCAAAATAGCAGGGTGTTCAAATACTTATTTTCCTCACTGTATGTATTTTTTTAAGAAAATGTTTCGGGCAATTTAGCTTTTAATAGACAGGACAGCTGTAGACAGGAAAAGGGGGAGAGAGAAGGGGAAGACATGCAGCAAATGGCCACAGGTCGGACTTGAATCCTGAGCCGCAGCGTTGAGTCTCTGCATATGGGCACCTGCTCGACCAGGTGAGCTCCCCGGGCACCCCATTTTCGTTTATATTTTAATAAGGTTTTAGGCCCTGTCAACACCAACACAGGTATTTTCACTGAAACTGAATTGTGAAACTCTGGTCTGACTGAAAGTTCAAGCTTTTAAACAGCACTATAGGTTAGTCATCCGATGGCTCACACTCAGACAATATGTTGTTATTGGGGAAACTTCTCTGTCTGTTTTTGATTAGTGTGTATGGCTGCATGATGATCAACATCAGGCCATGTTTCTTGCAGGTCACATGACCACTGAAAATTTGAAATGCCTCAATGGCAAACCCTTTGAAGAGGCAGTGTTGAACACATTTGACTGCAGTCATCCCATACCTCCAGGCTCTAGACAGTACTTTAAGTATCTCCAGGACAGAGGGCTGACCAGTTTCAAAGTGCCGCTCTCATGGGCTCAACTCCTGCCTACAGGCCTCCCCAGCCAACCGCAGCAGGCTGTGGTTACCTGTTACCAGACCCTGCTGAAACAGCTGCTGGAGGTGGGCCTTCAGCCTCTGGTCGTCCTTCATGGATCCACAGTGCCAGACACTCTGAGATCAAGGTATGGAGGCTGGGAGAGCCAGGAGCTGGGAAAGATGTTTCAGCAGTATGCAGAGTTTGTGTTTGGAGAGTTTGAAGAGCTGGCTGATTCTGGGTGACACTTAGCAGATTGGAAAAGCTGAGAGATGCAAAACACTCTTGATGCACACACCAGTATTTAACCTAGGAGAGGTAGGAGATCATTTTATTGCATTATGTGCCGAGCCATGGATAATACTGTATAATCAGAGAGCTGAAGATTAATCCTTTCTTGTAGAAAACATGTAGCTTCTATGGAATCAGTGATTCCATAATTAGAAAAAAGATGACTATCTGGTCAATCATAATGCAAATGTACTAATTTCTAACCTAGTATACCTTAAATGTTTATTAATTGCCAGCATTAATTACTAAAATAAGGTAGCTGCAAATGTTTTTGGATAGTTTTTATAAGGAAGTATAATGACTTTTTGGTCTTCTTTGGTTTTCAGGTAATATGAATAAGAACAGGGCTTTTTGTAATTAAAAAAAAAAAAATCAGGTCAGAATAAGAAGCAAAGTAGAGTTACTTTGGCTTATAATCATATTTTGGAAGTGTTCTTTATTATCTTCTGTTATAGTTATCCAGCTTTATTAGATACCATTATATTATTATTTTATGGTTTGGGGTGTTACTTTGTTTTTTGTTTTTTTGGTCCTCTCTTGTCTTGTCTCCTCGTGTTTGTGTCTTGTGTTTCTGTTCCATTATGTGTTCCCCTGTGAGTGTCTGTCTGTAGGTTCGGTTTCCTGCTTTATTTTGAAGTTTTTGTCTCGTCCTGTCTTTAGTTTTACTTCCTGTGTCTTCCCGCTCTTGTGATTACCTTATGTTTTCCACCTGCTTCCCTGCCCTCTTGTCACCTGCCAGTTACCTTGTTACCTTGTGTGCTTAATGTCTGTGCTTCTCTATCTCTTGTCAGATCGTTTGGTCAGTCTGCGTGTCATTCATGTGGCGTTCCTGTCGGTACAGTTGACATTTTACATCCCTGTGATCCATCTTCCCAGTGTCTTTGTTCCTGTTTTTGGCGTTCTTTATTTTCTCCTTGGACTCTTTGATATTTTTGATATTTGGATTTTTGGACCTTGTTTTTGTATAATTGCATCCCTGTTCTTGTTTGGACTTTTTTGCTATTAAACTCCCTGCAAATGACTCTCCTGCCTTCTTTCCTGTCTCTGCATTTGGGTCCTCACTTCCCCATACCACAACACTTATTTACAGTAATTATGGCAGTGCTTGATGAGATAATGTTTTCCATATCCGTTTACCACACCAAAGGTCATGATAAGGGATTGGAAAGGAGAATGTAATAACATGTCAGGAAAAGTTCAGCTTCATGTTGTCTTCATCGCTACAACTAAGTAAAAAGATATTTTGGGTCATTTTCGCTTTATTCTGATCAGAGCTTTATACCAATTTGCGTATGGACGTTTGCTGATTGCCACAGGTGCAGAAAGAAAGCAAAAGGCCCAAGATGTATTTAGGATTTAAATAAATAAATAGTATAACATTTTAGGAACATAAAAAAATTTTATTTTTAAATTTAAGATTTTTGGATGGTGAAATTTTAAAGGCTGTGAACTCTAATAGGTAATGACAACCATTTCTGTTCCTTTACTTCTTGCTATACTGAAATCAATCTGTAAATATTGGATTCAACTGTGTGCCCCCTGGTTTGTCAATGGAATATATGATATATAAAGACCATACCTGTGAGGTATTCTCTCTCACTCTATTCAGTGAATGACCTCTGGATGGCGCCAGAAAACCATTTTCTACACGGACACTTGACAGTTGCTGCAATACAGTTTCATTTATAAATATAAATATCCAACTGAAGTTAATTAAAGCTATAGGCTAAAGACGGGTATGCATTGAAGACAAATTAAGAAAACAAAATAGAGATCATGTTCAGCTATTTAGCAGTGTCTAGTGTATCATGCAACATTTTGCTCTTTTACTACCATTTTGATCAAAGGGAAGTAAAGTATTCAAGATCCTGATAACTTTAAAGATACAAACATACATTGTTGGGTTTGTGAGGACCAACTCTTGGCCTATAACCTGACTCATTCTGATGCAATGCTTACAGAATTTCCCAATGGGACTGATAAAGCATTTCATTAAAATCTATTTCATAGGTACATCCTCAGGCTCCACTTAGTTGAATTTGTAAAAAAGAAAATTGCCTTGCTTGAGGGCATCTCAGTAGGAGTTATATATTCTTTTTTTGCCTAAACATTTCCCAGTACTGGTCTGGGATTGGAAACCATCGAGTCTCAGAACACAAGACCACATCTCTAGGCTTTCCACCAATCAGGCTTGAAAACCATAACAGCCTGGAGGAGCCAGTCAGTCATGTTTCTCCCACTCAACAACATGATCTACACAAACAGCTCTTCTCCGTCAAGAGGCTCGCTGGGCAACAACGCACTCCTCCACACGGTGACCCGCCATCTCAACAGGATGTACGCAATAATGCACGCTGGGTGTCTGTTGTGCATGCTCTCCACTGCTTGCGCCTCAACAGCTCTGATCAACAAGGGGTCTGTTCAATATCTGAAACCCCAGAGTCTTTCAGGATTGGGTATGAGTCAGGCCAGAGGAAAACACATTCGCTCATAGTATCATGAAATGTTTTTAGGTCAAGTGGATTAACTGGCGTAATATGTAATGACTTGCACATGTAGGAGTGCCTGCCGATCTGTGGGTTGTGCACACTCATATACGTTACTGACAAGACTCAGGAAGTGTAATTGTTATTATATAATTGCACTCAGTATGTGCAGTATATAAAACATGACAGGCTGCATGCAGAGTATCAACATTAACTCAATCATTTTTTCATCATTAAAATCCAGCAGCATTACATAACAATTTGCACGTGTGAAAGTATGTGTGTCTGTACGTAAAGACTATTCACACCCAGACTATTCGCAGGCTATTCTTTATTTGCGACACAATCATCTGCATTTCGAAATGTCAAGTCAAGTCATCTTCATGTATGTATCAAGCACATTCAAAACAACAGAAGTTGACCCAAAGTGCCTTCCAGTCAAGGCAGATGGTTTAAGAAACATTACAGAGAGAAAAGGTACATAACAAGCAACAATACACAATGTAATACAAAACAACTGACATGATAAGCCAAAGTCAAGTAAAGAAAAGGAAGTTAGGAGAGAATGAATCAAATCAACAATAGATTAAAAAAACAGTAGAGGGAATTGAAAATACGTCATGATGGGAATTGGCAGAAGCCAAGCAGCCTTAAGCGGAACTGAAAGGGAGTGAAAAAAGGTAGGGATTTAAATTTGAGTTCAAATTTTCAATTGTGGAACATGACTTAATGTAGGAGGAGAGGCTGTTCCTGAGCCTGGGAGCAGCAACCGAAAAAGCAAAGTCACCTTTGGGTTTGAGACAAGAGAACTGAGAGGAGTTGTTTGGAGGAAGAATATGGAGTTAGCAGGTCAGTAATCTATTGTGGAGCTCATCTATTTAAGGCTTTAAAAAAAAAAGTAAAAAAAAAGAACGTTTCACTGGTAACCAACACAGGTGATCTAGAACAGGAGTGGAGTGATGTGTTGAACCAAAAAGAAAGAAATGGCAAAACACTTTTTCTAATAAGGAACATCAGTCATATGCAGTTAATTATGAAGTGCTTTTCATAATTAAAGTTCAGGGACAACCATTGAGTGAGAAGCTGAACACCCCTAGAGTCCAAATAGAAAGTAGCTCATGTTTTCAGTCTGGTAAAAAAACAGAAACTGACAAAACCTTTGGTCTTACAGTACATTACAGTCCTTAGATAAACCACGATACACTCATAGCCTCTGAAAATAACTATTTTGTATCATACATCTTATATATGTGATATTATGCCTTTGGCCCTTCAAGACACTTGTTGTACTGTGTCCATGGCAATCTCATGTGCACAGACAAACAAACACAGGCAATATTCTCCACATCTGCTGCTCTGCACCGACTCTCCATGGTATTGGCACAAAGATGAGACTTGATGCTCCGCTGTTGTTTTAATCAAATGCTTGCTGGGTGGAAGTCTCCCCTTTGTGTCATGGAGGCAGAGTGATGGTGATTGCAAACTGCTGCATGCCATCCTTGCTCCCTAGTAGGCCCTGATGGAACAGTTAAACTCGTCGAGAGTTTTTCAAAGCAAAGGAAAATAGTTAGAACTTCAATCTAAAGTGTCTGTTATTGCTATACATTCTGGCTGTGTGTGATGGGCACTTACATTTTGATTTAGAGTTTTTTGCAACACAGATTTTAAGGTTACAGTTAAACAAAACAGGAATAGAAAATAATCATGAATGTTCAACTATTGCACAAAATGTTCTGTCAATCATTTTTACCTTCAGTTCAGTGAATCAAAACATAAACCAAACTTGTCCTAATATGCACAACTTACTGCTTTGTCCCAAGGTGTAACAATGAGTATGACTCCAATCATTGCATTTGAGTTGTGACAAAAAGCCCAAACCATCTGTAAATAATTAGTTATAAATGGTTGTTGGGTGTTGTTGTGTCTGCTTCCCGTGGCAACCTTTAGATGTTAAAATCCAGGTTGGTGAAAAGCTGTGTGTTACTTTTACGAGTCTAATTAGTAAAGCACATGTTCTCTCTCTCTCCCTCTCTCTCTCTCTCTCTCTCTCTCTCTCTCTCTCTCTCTCTCTCTCTCTCTCACACACACACACACACACACACACACGTAAAGGAAACTGAGTTGAAGCCTTAAATGTTGTCTTTTGTAAAGCTAGACTACTAAATCAGCAAGCCTGATATAATGGCCAATATCAGTTTAGCACAAGTAAAAGAAAAATACATATATACAGTATATACAGTATACTGTTTATATGTATTTTTCTTTTTTTTAAGAACATTTTTGGGCCATTTCAGGCTTGATAATTGTCTCTATCAATTCCTGAGGGAAATATCTGACCTTTTAGCTGTCAAATGCTTCACTATGTATACCAGCTAGTCAATGACTGTGGCTGCCTGCTGTTTGGTGTTTGGATGTCGGCAGGTAGGGAGCAGTGGGTTTATTCGACTGTTTTTGCAGAAAACAGCCACCTTCTTGAGGCCAAAGATGACACTATAAGAGCAGCAAGAGTACACCAGAAAAGAAAACTTTGGGACCAGGCAGCTAAACAATGAGCTCAGTGAAGACATGGGGAGCTGCAGATTTGGGTGATAACTTCCCCTGTCAGATTGTCATATTCACATTGTTTTCCCATTTGATACGTTGTTATCATAAAAATATTGATTGTAGTCACTTTAAGATCCTTACTCAGGGCTATAGTCTTAGTTTTATTCTAAATTGTTGTAAAGCTCAGAATGTCCTGTAAATGTACAGTACGTGTTAGTTTGAAAGAAGACCTCACTGACAGTCCCGACACAATTCAGAAAACAGGATATCATCATCTTTGCACGTAAAGACATCTGCCACCCAGATGTGAATTGTTTGGCTGCTAAATCAAACTATAAAAAAGTATGCACGTCAACACTACTTAAACAGGCCTGCTGTCAAACTACTAAAGACAAGCTTTTAGTTATCATAAGGAAATAAAATACACATCATCAGGTAACAGGCTGGTATTAAGTTTGAAGCTGTTATAAAGCCAGTTAGAGACCACTGCTGTGTTAGGAGTAAAATCTCCTGAGGGAATCCTGCTAACCCAGTTTGACATCACCCTATGTTTTTTATTGAGATCATTATCACAAATATTACCTTTGACAGAATCAATTTCCTTGTTTTGTGCTCTGTGGTGCCATATCGGCTAAATGTTGCATTCTTCCTCCGCGATTCCCACTTCACTGGTCCCCGCACGAAATAAAGCAGGAATGGAAACTGGAGCAGGAAATTGAAAAGAGGGGTCCTGTTGTGTTGTGGAAACCGCTGTGCCTACTTCTATTTCCTCTGAACATGCCAGTCTCGTGCACTCACCAGATGTACGTGTGCACTGTCTAATAATGCTCAAAGTCCTTGAGGGGAAAATTCTGGCCAGACGTGTAATGCAATATTACCCATAACACTATCGCTGATTCATTTTTATTGTTAGGGCACTGACATGGAGGTGGTATGCCATTTGGCATCCTCGGCCCGTCTTGGCTCATTCTTCATGCAGCCTGGTTGGCTGGAGCACTTCAAAGGACATGTGGCAGGATGGCACACCACAGCTGGCATACAGCTTGGTTTGTCTGTGTGGCTTCCAGGTTGCTCACTAATGTTCACTGAGTGCCAAAGCCAGTTTAGAGTCTTTGCTGATTATAACACTTCATTTTTTAGAGGTGAAAAGAGAAATGGGAGTTACTAGAGTTTGTTTTTATTACAGTCTTCTTTTTCTGTATTAGCATGCCAAGGGAGACAGACATTATTTGAGAACAGACGAGACCAGACACAAACACAGTATTGCAAATAATCCACTTTCAACAATTTTGATTCTCTAAAAAATTCCTTCTGGGATAACAAATTTTGCTTCAACAGCACATATGTATTAAGGTAAGATAAAACTTGTTACAGCAGCTCAAGAGTAAAAAAACAAAGGGAAAAAGGCAATTGGTAAAAATGCAAATAAAGTAAATATGTCCATGATGGATAATTGCTGAGGATAACATTGAAATACAAGACAACCTTCACAGATTTATGTAAGGCAATTATGTAACAGTCCATGACTGTACAGTTCTGACAAGATCATTGCAAAGTCATGTGTATCCCCGCTCACAGAATGGATTTGATCGTCCTCATTTGGCAGGTTGGATTGTTTGAAAACTCTAATGAGGTCTGGCTGTCTGGTGTGCCATCGCTCTACGGGAAACAATTAGCAACAGCCTCACCGTGACAGGAAGTAGTCTGCCATTCTTCTACTGAGCCTGCTCACCCTGCTGAGTCGAACCTGTGCTACTGACTCCTTACTCAAAAACAAACAAACAATGAGGAACTTTCAGGATCATCACGGGTCAAACTCAATATCACTAAGGGCCACATTGGAAAATGAGAATCACATCAAGGGCCAGACATGTATAGTTTATTGACATGCTTTTAATTAATCAAAAAAGTAAAATATCTTTGACTGTATCGTTGGATGTCTCATATTGTCTTCTGACTTACAGTTTGCTCGACATAAATTCCTAAAAAAGTCTGTAAAAATGTCCCTAAGCCATCAAGAAAGAAAGCGCCCTTAAGGGCAGAAAAAGCAACAAAAACTTTGAAAAAGAACGTTGAAAAATAGAAAATTCACAGAAAAAGCCAAAAAACTAGGCAGGCCAAAATTTTTGTGAACCAAAATTGATAGGCCTATGCAGGCTATATCTACTGTAATTCTGCGAGGCTTCAAGTTTGACACGTGTGACGTAGAAGATTGATTTATTTCGGTTCTAGGACAGTTGGCTATAAAGGTGTATATATTGTAGCATATCCTGCGTGTATCCAGGGTACAAGCGGCCGAAATGGGTTTCCTCAGGAGGGGGGCTGGCGTCTCCCTTAGATATAGGTTGAGAAGGTCAGTCATCCGAGAGGAGCTCGGAGTAGAGCCGCTGCTCCTTCGCGTCAGAGGGAGCCAGTTGAGGTGGTTGGGACATCTGGTAAGGATTCCTCCTGGGTGCCTCCCTAGGGAGGTGTTCCAGGCACGTCTAGCTGGGAGGAGGCCTCGGGGAAGACCCAGGACAAGGTGGAGGGATTATATCTCCAACCTGGCCTGGGAACGCCTCGGGATCCCCCAGTCGGAGCTGGTTGATGTGGCTCGGGAAAGGGAAGTTTGGGGTTCCCTGCTGGAGCTGCTGCCCCCGCAACCCGATACCAGATAAGCGGATGAAGGATGAATAGATGGATGGACATCCTGTGTGTCCCCAAACACAGGTCACCTGGCCACACCTGAGAAGTGGAAGTTAAAATCAAGCACTCCTTCATGGGAAGACCCCGCCCCTTCAGGTGAAATCAATGCCCTTAATTAGAGTCTATATGTACTCTTTTCCACATAACCATGATGTCAGAGTCTTGTCAGTTGATTTGCCTAAATATTGTTTTGATTGTCATTGATGCACACAGGTTATGTTTGTATTTATTGTTAAACCCTCTGAGCACCCTCAAATTAATCCAAATGAGTCACTGACTGTGACTCATATGCCATTCACTGCCTGCACAAGCATGTTCAGATTTTCAGTATTTAACCAAGCTGTGGTACCGGCTGCAGCAATGGTCCCAGTTGGGGACTGAACATTTCAAAACAGGCTTATGACAACCAGGCCACAAACTGCCTTCTCAGAGGGAACCATTACTGTCCTCAGGTCCATTTCTGGATTCCAGTATGAGGAACTGTCTCTGAATGTAAAGGGACAAATGAATGCTTTATTGGCTGACATTTACAGAAAGCAGAACAGCCATAACACAGCAATATTCACACTAAGCGCAGATTCTTTCAGTGAAACTTCTAAATAACTTCAATCACCACTATCTCTTCCTAAAACTATTCAGCTGTTAAGAGGCATTCACATGGCCACGAAACTCATGATCCAATCACAGCACTACATCCTGCTTTAAATGTCTGCTTTAAATGTCTTCACACTTGCAATCAACTGTCTGCCATCACTGTAACGATACACTACCTTTTTAAGCCTTGAAGTCTGACCTTAAATGTTGCAGGTACATGTTTATGGAGTTAATGTTCTGTATGAGTATGAGGTAAACTGAAGGTGTAGGGCATAAGTCTGTAGAATGCCCTCAGAAATGACTTGTCTTTAGGTCAAAAAACAATGTTTTATAATGGGATCTTTTTGACTTTCACGTCAACTTTGATTTTGATGAAAGTGTTTTTGTTTTTCCTTTACTTAATTTATTTTTGTAACGCTATTTTGCCTCTGCGGCCTTACTTGGGTTAACAAATATCCCAACTTCACGTCATCTCGGACTCATCTTGAGTGTTTTTCCACTTGCATTACTAGCTACATCTACCCTTTTAAAATATTTTTAGCAAGTTGAATCTCTGTACATTTCATATTATGCTTATGTACAATAAATCTTTGCATGTCTGCAACAAAATCTCTCCTGACTGAATTGGTGGCATGGCGCTAGGGATGGCATTATCTGTCCGTTGGTTGGTTCACCACTTTGGTCCAGGCTGACATACCTCAAGCAGTATTGAAGGATTTCCATGAACTATCCGACAAAGATATTCATGCAACTCTAGGTTCAGTCCTACAGATTGTGATAATCTCATGCCTTTCCTTGAGGTTGAGGTGTTTGGCTTTTGATCAAATCTTATGGACAAATTACTATCAAAATTGGTGCAAACATTCGTGTCCAACTCGGGAAGAATTGTAATACATTCGGTTACCTGACCTTGTCATCTTGCAAAGCTCCACAATCTGATTAAAATGTCCTTTTGCCCAGTACTTTGGTTTTTGCTAGCTGTGTTTCATGCTTAGTTATGTTTGCTAAAACTGCTAATTGAAAGATGTTAGCATGCTAACATGCCGAACAGAAATGGGATTTCATTGTGAGCATATTAGCTTGGTGACATAAGTATTGTACGTCCCAGTCACTACCATGGCAGTGGACTTGCTTTTACGGTGAGTAATGGAAAACGTGATGTAGTGCCGTGAGCAGCAGGAATGGCAGTAAACGTATTCCTTAGTGATGGTAGTGATTACACAGAGCTAACTGGGTCAGCTGCACACGTCTGACAAATCAAACTTCCTGTTGTAGCAGGGGTTCAACCTCGCTGTCAATAAGCCAGTTCTCTACTTAATTGCTATTCTTGATTTGAAAACACAATTAAAATGTTTCAAGGGGCTCTATATTAAAAGTACTATCAGGGAACAAAGGCAATAAATGAGTTTAAATTTCACCGGGGAACATGGTAATTAGAGTGAGGGGTACGCTTGCCCTGGCGGATTTCACTGTTGACTGGAGTGCTCTGTAAAATTCCCTGTAGGGGTGCGCTGTCGTTCCTGTGTACTGAAGTGAGCGCATACTTTATTCAGAAATGGAGTCTAATAGAATTACATCTGTAAAAATGGCCCATTTGTATTTATTTACACACAATAGTGTGATTCTATTAAAATCACACTATTGTCTATATATTCTATCCAGTTTAAAGTATCTTTGTTTTCCTTTCACCCACATGCTGTCAACAGACAGTTTCTTGTGTGTAAGGGGAATTTAAATTGCCTTTAGTTTAATTATGTAACACAATACAAATGTGTATGTTAAATATGTGCCCACGTTTAGTAGTGTATGTGATTAACTGAAGAGATGAATCATGCAGGATCTCGTATTCAAATTTCATCCTCTTAAGAAAATCAGGCACTGATTTGCAGTCACATCTTGTGGGGTTTGTAGGTTTTTATGGATGTAGGAGATTCTCTTGACTTTAATGAAAAAGGTTTAGTGTAAAAATGAGAGAACACTGACTGTGAGCGTTTGCCATAATATGCATATCTAAAAGACGGCATACCAGAACTCAGCTTCTATTTCTGTATAGTCTCCAGTGCAGGAATTCAAAGAAATGTATTGACTTGAGCCATCAGTGTTCTGAAACACAGCATACCTTCAACAGGCGAGAGTATTACACATTATACTGTAAATAGTGAGGAATGAGAGAAGACTTCCACCTCCTCTGGTCATCAACAGAAGACAAATGTTTTCACAGGAGCTATCTTCATTAATGATGTGGTGCAAATAGATCTGCAAAGTTATTGCTTGATTTTAATTGCATTTTATTTTGAAGGCTCTGTCAAATGTATTGTAATGGGATAATTACTGCCTATGACAAGGCACAATAAATGTGGGTATTATGAAAAAATATTCACAATTTTCTAATAAACTAATTTTGCCTAATCTGTCCTGTAACAAAACCAGCACAATGTGATTTTTATTTAGTGGTTTTAAGTGTACGGCCCAAGTTATGTTCTAGATGATAATTTGCTGTTACCATAGTAATACTCCCCAAAACTGGTGTGAAGATTGCACTGTGGTGAAAATAAAGCGTCTTTCCCACGTTGCTGTCATTCCTTGAACTCTCTTTCTGTGCGCTAATGTGCATGGTGGTGTTGGTGGATTATGTTTATCACACTGTAACAGGACTTTCACTCTGCTGCAGGAAGTGTACTTCTCTACACCTTCTGAGCAGCATTATTTTGAACAAGCATTCAGTGTGGAACATATTCTCCGAAACTTAGACATACAAAAAGTGTTGCATTTCTTGTTTCGGCTTCTGCGTCTGTATTCAGAACCTATGGGGACCGAAGTTTGCTGAAAGGGATTATTCAACTCCAGAAACAAGTCTACACCTAATCCACTCAAATAACACATTTCATCTTGTGTTAAACTCTAAAGCCAAAACTAATGAAAAACATCAGATAAAGGACTGAGTGAAAGTGAAAAGAAAACTGTTCTGGCTTTTGCTATAAATCTCAGAAGGATTATTTTGCTATATGAATGTGCCATTGAATTGAGCATCTGTGGGGCTGGATGAAATAACCAAGTCAGCGATGTATTATTATCATGGGGGGGGGGGTCTGGGAGAAGAGTAGGATTAGAGATTGTAGGATGGAATGATTTGCATCTCACTTAGTTACCAAAAGCATCATGACAGATACAGGGGAATGTCAAAAATACAAACACATAAAAGAGGAATATTGCGTCATGCCAAGGACTATAGCAAGACTATTGGTGTGGAAACCAAGTGGGGAATGTGGGGCCGAAAACCTGTACACGTCCATGGTCATGCTACAATACTCTGCACTGAAAAATTGAGGCTAAGAGGAAGTAGAAAGACAAAGGGAAAAAAAGCCACATAGGGAACATACAATGGGGAGACGGTATATACGCACAGCAGACGCAATAACAGTCATCTGGGGGGATCCTCGGTGTCAGGAGGAGACCCACAAGGGATCACTGAAGCCATGCACAGCTGAACTATTGCCAACGTGCCTGGCTTGGCTTAACAGGATTGGCTGCCGTGTTGTGGCTTGGATACCATTAATTTGTCTTATCCACTTACTGCACCTTAAACTGTGGAGGAAGGATAAACAGCAAGCTGTTGCTATCTGGTTATCCATGCATTGCATTCTATTCTGTTCTAGTTTAGTCCTGAATTGTAACAATCTCTCATGGCACAGTATGGAAAAGGCATTTTTTAAAAGGAAAGGAGCCAAAATTATTCAACTTGAAAAAACAAAACAATGAACATTTTAAATTGTCAAAGATGTAGCAACTTTACTTCCCCTTGATAAATGAATTCCTTGATGAGTTTTCACTATCTTCTTTAAGCTTAGGGTTTTCATTTGACAGCTGAAATGACAAAAGAACAAATTACAGCCTGCACACCTGCTTCACATCCCCCATCTTGGGTCAGAAATCTTGTTTTCTCACTCAAAATCACTTGTGTCTGAAAGAAACCTGTCTCTGTGCTGGACCATTGGGCCAAATCATTGAGCTTTCATTACAGGACTGAAACCCCGGGCCTTAATTAAGTTAATTGGATGTACAAACACACGCCTTGTTTGTTAGCCTTTTCCCTTCTTGTGTGGGTGGCTGAAATCTTGAAATTAAATAAGATAGTGGAAAAGAGGAACATTATTAGATTATTCCAAACTGGTTACAAGAAAAACTCTATTGTCTTACAGCAGTTTACTGCAGTACCAACAACTTCCCCACTTATCATGGTTGCCACATCTACCCTCTGCTCCTCTGTCCCACTTTAAATTGCATTAACCTGTAGTGTTCAAATGTGCCAACGTTAGCTTATCTCCTAAAAGATAATGCTGTGCTCTCTGGAGAATGCTCAGCTATCATGGGTTTGGAAGAATTGATCCTCCCATCATAACTTGCAGGAAATCCCTCCTGTGCTGTCAAAGCAATATTACAATAAAGGCATACAGTGGGTATTTCCTGCAGATCTTGGTTGACTCAAATGGAATTACCAGTCGTGTTTGGAAGAAAAACAGCTAGATTTGGTGAAGCAGGTGTTTTAAAAGGCCCGTATTATCAGTTCTGGAGGGTTATTGACAGCTTTTGGGGCTACAAGCTGCTCCTGTTAGTAGAGAGGTATTAGTTGTGGCTTATCAGTATTAGTGCAATGAAGACAAAATACATGTTGTTTTTACTGACTTGCTTTTATTCTTTTAATGATATTCTGCACCATCTGCTAAAGATTTAAACTCAATCTCTGTGTGGATTAGTTATTCTGTGTTTCCCGTTGAGTAGAGAGTGTTAAGGGTCCCTTGTGTAATTCCACAGGTGCAGCAGATTCCAGTTGTCTGTAAAATCCTCACTGACCTCTCCGCTCCACTTTGATTCACTGACTCCATTTTAAGCCTTTTATGATGTGTCCTTCAAAAACCAAAGGAGTGCATGGACACTCAAGAATGCACTTTGATTTGAATATTTAGATGAATTATTAATGAAAGCTACCTATGTGTTATATTTTGTTGCTCTCTCCCTTAAAAGTTTGATGTGAAATCCTTTCTACTTCACTCTGCAAATGGCCACACATTACCAAGAAAATCTTAACTTTAACATTGTACTGTACATTCTAGTCACGAATAGCCTAAAATGCATTAGTTTCTTGTCTTATTTAGAGTACCATTAGTACCAAAAATAAATGACACAAATTAGTAAAATTAACCCATCTCACACTGTTTTCAGAGACATTCATTTCTCACTATAAACCAGTCAGCCACTGGCAGTAAATTGACAAGTAAATGAAAAAAAATAAAATGTAAGTATTGCAAATGATAGCAAAAAAGTACTATTGTGAACACTGTGACTCATTCTGGTTTATGTTAACATCATTATGCTGAATTAAAACAACATTACACAGCATAGCTCTGTCAATCACATTCTCTTTTGTCATAGTATTTAGGTTTTTCTATCGTCTCTAATTCCAGTGAGCTAAACTTTCCAATAACAGCCTTTATTTTCTGTCTTTCTTCTGACGGGTGTCACACATCCCGACTAGGGACTGTGTTGAAAAGACGAGTGTCAACACAGGTGACAAAAAGTCTCTCTTGACACATATTTTTTGTCAGACAAACTCTAAGAAAAATAAGTCACTTTTGTTATACATTGTTATTATACATTATTTTATTATGCCAGATTTTGCGATTCTGAGACTTTATAAAAAGGTTTATAAAAACTTTATTTTCTGTGTGTCTACAGCCACGCTAGTGACTGTGTAAAGGCCGATTTATGCTGCGTAAAATCAACGCTGTGGTCTGCGCTGTAGCCTGACGGATGACAATGTCAATGTCATCAGCTGTGTGCTTGGCCATCAGGTGGTATTTCAGACTGGACGTGCTGAGATGATAGCTCAGTTCACAACGACAAAACACACAGATCACTTTGGGTCTTGTCAGTGGAACCATTTGGCAACTTTTAAAAAGTAAACTTTCCATCCAGAATCTTATTGGCGTCCATTTCCGTCTCACTCGCCATCCACTCAAAATGTAACGTTACTACTCTTTGGCCGGCTCACAAGCCCAAACAAGTGTGTGCGGCTTGCCTGTTTTGTTAGATCGGGTGGGTGTTGTAGTTTTTCTAACAATACTAGTGGTTGCAACAGCATGTGTAAAAAAACTACAAAGTCTGCAAGGCCAAAAAGAACGTTAATCTCACGATAAAAAAATTGACACCGTTAAAATAATGCGGTCAACTGACAGCACTAGTAACTACACGTCATAGCGACGCACGTCGCTTGGCCGTGGCTTGGTAGCAGTGCGTTTCCCCCGACTCATTTCCTGGTTCTCCTTCTCCATAAACAACAAAAAATCAAGGAGAGGGTTAACTTTTCCTGCTACAGATTTCCCACGGTGGTCACAAAGCACAAGGGGAGACACTTCTCTCATTATGACTCTAGAGTCACTACTTCTTCGAAGCTAATCGCGTCACTCTCTCACTTGCTCTACACACACTCCTTCCCCCCCACCAGCCCTGCTATTCTATTAAAAAGATCTACACATACACCAAGGCCCAAGTATAAACTTCAAGCCATATACGCAGGCCATGGAAAAAGCTCTGCATGGAGCCTGTGCAGTATGAGACTGTAGGCCTACTTTGAGCTGAATGGTCACATTGGAACACAGGGATGCTCCCAATGAAAATGCTAGCATGTTGATGAGCAGGTATAATGTTTACTATGTTTACCATCTTAATTCAGCATGTGTTTGATAATTAGCACTAAACACATCTCTCAATCTGTTGCATGGTGGAGAGGAGGTGTGGCTCAGGCTGTAGCTGTTAAAGCTGTTTGACAACCTATAGGATGAAATGTTTTCATACATGTTTGCATTATATGTACCATTTTGTCATATGGAATGTCTATATTATAATTTTTTGTCTATTCTGTACTCAGGACATCTGTTGCATTTCTTTCCTGGGAGAGGGATCCCGTCCATCGCAATGTTTCTTGCCCAGATGACCCAGGAATCGTTGATCAAGCCCCGGCTGGCATCCCAGCAGCAACAAGCCACGATCCTCCCCTTTTTATCCAAAACTGGTGGCTTTCTCGGCGGATTCAGGGATTTGATTTATTATTTATCTCAAACAAAGTAAAATGTTGTAAAAAAAAAAAAGAAAAGAAGTAAAACCACAAAATTAAAACACAATCAGAATTTACCAAAGACCAAAAATTAAAAAGAATAAGTTTGAGAAGGAGCAACCTTATTAGGCCCTGCCCATACTTTACACAACATCATATTATGATGGAGCATACTGTATGTCCCCCCTCTTGCTGCTCCGTTGATTCCAAGTCCAGTCAGAGCTTTGCAGAGCGAGTGGCCAAGTGGACCCCCGGCAGCCCATCACTATAAATGTGATACCTTTTAACTGGTTTTGAACTGATTTGAACTGTTTCCTAGATACTGTTTTCCATTTGTATTAGTCATATTCTGCACTTTATGTTTGAAACAAAGGTTAAACACACAGTATCTCCTTCAGGCCACTCCTGTTTCTGGAATTAGTCAAACACAGAGTTCCCCTCTGTTTATGTGTTACCCCGTTCCCTCTCCTCAGCCCATCTGTCAGCAAATCCGTGAAGATCAGTAATACCCTTTCCCACCAAGATTAGAGTGTATATTCAGTTTAGTTTTTTCATTTATATATATATATATATATATATGTGTGTATATATACATATATACAGTACATGTTTGTATATAGAGAGATATGTGTATATATACAGAGGGACATATATATATGTGTATCTATACATATACAGTATATACATATATATATAGAGAGATAGATATATGTGTATATATATACATATATATACTGCATATGTATATACTGTGTATGTACATGTATATGTGTATATGTTTTTACTGTAAATATACAGTGAATATATATATATATGTGAATATATATATATATATATATATATATATATATATATATATATATATATATATATATATACTGTATATATAATGCTGTGTGCTAATGGTTAATGGACAAGAAAATGGGGTCCTTATAAAATCTTTTGTAAATGCCCTGAGTGTGGGTCATATATCATATTGCATCACATGTAAGCCAAATCTGCCTCCATTAAAGCAAATAAACTATGGATGCATCCCATTTCACACTGCCACAGAGTTTAAGAGAATACTTATTATGTTATCAGTGGTATCCTTTTAGAGGATAGTGTGGCCGTGTTGAGTTGTCCCCTCTATGTTCAAATCAGCTTTCTCCACTTACTATCATGGACAGGCCTGTTTGAGTGGATACTTATTAAGCTGTTGGTGTTTTCTTTAGAGAACGTCTCCACTGAGTTGAGTTGTTCCATTTCTTTTTAGATGAACCCCCACTATTAAGATGCCAGTGTTTACATCATTTGTGGCAGCATCATGTGTCCTTTCAAACCTGGCATTTATATAATCCACGGTTGTACAGTACATGCTTTGGATCACTGAATTTGCGCACATACGGTACACTGCTGGATATCAGTGATGGATACAGTTACCACATAACTGCATTTATTTGTCACTTTGTGCATTAGCCATGTTCTCTCTGTTGCTTTCACTCTCTAGTCCAGACATGATGTACATATAGAATGGCTTTGCTGGAAATTGTGAAAAGAAATCTTTATTATCTCCTGTCCAATCCCCACAATCAACTCCAGAGATTAATCCTGGATAATGGATGCTGTCGATTTTTAAAGGGATGACGAAAAGAAATTCACAACTCTGTTTTCTATTTCATCCATCTATAATTTGTTTAATTGTTTTAGCTGTATTGTGTCATTTTTGTTTCAAGGTAACACCTGCCAGTGAGGTCTTTGCTACTTGTTTAAGCTGAATGATATACAGTATGTTACTACCCCAATGCTGACAATAGATAACATTCGGGGAGATGTGTGTGACTTGATAATGAAAGGCTCTCTTCACAGACTGTGGTACTGTTAGTTCAAAATCTTTCATATAGCAGGGGAATACAGTTTTATTCAGACAGACAGTATGAGAAAATAAATGTTTTTGAACATTAAAGCATGTAAACATGTTCTAGTTTTTGTTGAGCTCAACTGGCTCCCTGTTGAGTCTCGTGCTACTTGTTGTGTCTTATTACTAAGGTAAAGGACACACATAATATTTTCACTCGTATAAAATTAAGACAGTGTTAAGGAAAGGAACCTTTGCCTATATAGGAGCCGGTCAGTGAAACAAGTTAGACCGGCAAATTAAAGTCATTTCCAGCATGAACTCTTTCAAAAAGATCAAAAAAGCATCTTCTCTTTCAAAAATGCTTTTATGCTAAGTCTTTGATTATCACACACTCTGTAAGTGTCTTGTCTTGTCCTGATGTTATGTGTTGAGGACCACAATGGAAATAAGTCCTAGACTTTATTGTGTTTTTATCTTCGATTGTATTTGATGTCTTTTCATGTGTAAGGCATTCTTGATACAATTAAATAAATCAAATCAAAATAGTATACCCAAAATACAAATATGAACCTGAAAATTAGCCTTATATGGGACCTTTAAAATATATGGTGAATAAATTACAATGTATGTATATGTTAAATAAAATCTTGTTTTGGTATATTGTGTAGAACTCTATATTGGGGCCTAGGCTTGTGATTATGGTCACAATAGCTGACATATTTTGTGCTACCTTCAGCTTTGCCACACCAACTGAAACTGAAATAATGCATCATGGATATTCAACTAAAAAACCAGGAAATGGAAATACGTATTTATTTTACTACTTTTTAATGAGCCTGAGCCAGCTATTGTGTTATGGGACTGTTGGGAAAGCTTGCTTACATGAAAGACCTGCTTCAGCTTCTCGGAGGAAGGTCACACCTAGGTTTCTCTTCTTAGTATGGAAGAATTGAAAGAGATTAATGTAGAGGAATACAATGTAGATGTCGGTGTCAGGTTTTCACCACACTGTAAATCACACCAACATCTACATTGTATTCCTCTACAGAGGAAATGTGTGGTAGCTAAAGCAAAACTAATGGTAACTAGAGACAATCTTGTGATGGAATCACACCAGTCATGCCACCAAATTGAGCCAGTGGCATGAAGAGGAACGGGCCAATGGTCCCTTTCGCTCTTCCTACTCTCCTTACTTTCGACACTCTTGCTTGGGCCACACCTATCTTTGAAATTAGCCTTTATTTTGATCTCAACTCAACTGCACACCTGTAAAGTTGTGTGACTGTGTCTGGCATGGTTATTGGGCCAGGGCGTTCAGTGGGTGGGCTTAGGCCCATCCCCTACTTTCTACCCCTTAACTTCTGGCGTCCTTGCTCGGGACACAACCATCTTCGAACTTGGCCTTCATTTTGATCTTAAGAACACTCCTGAATCACTGCCGTATTATTTTTTGCAAAATCTAGTCGCAGACATAAAGAAATACTGTATATCACTTGTCAAAGTACACAAACACACACACACGCACGCACGCCTACACACGCATGAGCACATTTAAAAAATATGACTGCTCATGAGAAGCACATTTAAGGGGTGTTAAGTGAAACAACACAGTTTAAGCTGTCTATGAGCTAGCGGGGATGAATCCTGCATTTCCGTGAGTCAGTTCTAGTCAATAAATGAATATGAATTTTATCATAATCTTGATTCTAACAGGTTTTCCGGTTTATTTTCTGAACCAACAGTGACGCAAAGCCACCACCATAAGCAAACATGTTATGCTTCAAATAACAAATACAAGTCTCACTCTCACACTCATAAGTCTATTCAATTTAATTTCACGTCACTTATTTACTTACATTGCAATATTTCTTCTACTATGGCCACCTCACTTTACTTTACTTACTTTAAAATACTTTATATATAATGCCACTTTACATTCCTTCAGTACTTTTTGCACATTATCCATTGTTTCCCTGTTTGTTTCCTTGTTGGTTTGCTTTTGGAAATACTGCTGCTGTCACAAGGGAATTTCCCCATTGTGGGATGAATAAAGTATTATCTAATCCAACATTTCTCAAATGGAAAATCTACCGTTGCTTTATGTCTCTCCACCTAAGTATTAAGTAAACCAACTGCTGAATGCGACAAGTTGACACATGTTCTCTGCAGTTGTTACAAGTCATTCTTGAAAAGATTGCCTGGAAATCACCAGGTGAAATAGAATAAGGTGATACAGACTGAGGCTCCGCAAGGAAGCAAATGACAAAATTCCCTCACAAGAAGATGAGCTATGCAGATTTGTGATGATAAATCTCTATGATGATATGTGTGTATTATATGTTGGGTGTTTCAGGCTCGGAGTCTACCTAGATCTTTGTGGCTTGCATATGAAGTTTTATAATGACCTTTAGTTTTATGGAATTACTTTTACCCTATGTTCATACAATATATTTAATCTAAAGGAGCTAGAAACAAATGTTCTTAATCAGCTTCTTAAGTAGTGAGGTTTACAGTACATGATCAGACATGTTCTTTTTTTTCCCAATGTTGCAGTTGTTTTGGTTGTTTAACACGAGACACTTGTCAAAGCTGGAAGTGGGTGGAGTTTAGCTGGAAAAGGTGATGTAGGTTACCTTTGGCAACAATCAGAGCTGAGCAATATTTGAATTGTATGACATTTAGGGACTTGTTTGCTTATGTTGCATTCACAAAACGTCAGCAGAATGGGATGGACAAGAAAACGTCCAGTTATTCCGACTTATTCACACATCACCAGATGGGGTTAATGCCCCCCCCACTGCTAGCTTTGTAGTCACATTAATGCTTAAATTAGCTTTTTTGTTGTGTTACATATCTGTAGCGGGTAGGTATCCCGTGAAACTGGGTACAAACAAACAGTGTAAAGCTAACGGTGAGCAATGTTGCCAGCAGTTTGTTGACACTTCTTAAGTTATTTATTTCACTTGGAATTAAAAGCACGGCTGCTTGAAATTACGTTCTGATTAATAGGATATAAAAAGTTTTTGACTGCTGAAGTTTTAACCTAGAATAGCTAAGGATTTCTGAATGTTGTTACTTATTTAGTCATGTGTATTCAGTGTTGCGGAAATACTAAAGATTGATAGCAAGGTTTCAGGGGCTTTAAAACTGTATTGTAGGCGTAATTTTAAACTTACTGTTGAGTTCCACAGACAAACATATGATCACATTTTATTAATTTATTACAATAGAAGATGAATAAAATGTAGGCCTACATATTGTGTAGTAGCATATCACTATGCATTATGTGTCTATGGAATTTAGGAAATTGTAAAGAAGAGGAAAAAATAGGTAGAATAAATTCAAAATACTGAGCATCAGCAGCACAGGCCTACTGGAATACCAAATGAATGGTATAGTCATAACATTGGCAAAAAAATACAGGAACTCACATTCTAATGATTACATGGGTAACATAATACAGTTACTCACTGTTGAGTTTCAAGAAACAAGACAATATATTTATGGTGGTAAAGCAGCATCCCCTAAACTGACACAAATTAGTCTACAGACCCCCAGATTTTGTCCCAGGTTCCCCATTTGTCTATTTGTTTTAAGTATTTTTATTACAGAAAGTGTATGCAAGCCATTATAGTCATAGATTCTGTCATTGTGTTACGTATGGATGGAATTACAGTAAAAATATAGTGTTCCCCTTTTTGTTGTGGACCCCCTGGAAACATCTCAAAGACCACTAGGGTCCCTGGACCACACTTTGGAAACCCTAAACATAAGAGGCCCATATTTATTAAACATTTAAGCCTCGGCGTGACTCATTGCTGATTTGGAAGAAGTAAGACACACCGGTGTGGCATATTGTCTGCTTCAACCACATGGAAAGCAAAATGACAGACTTCATTCATGCATCCACTCTCATTGACATTACTTTCCTCTCAGCTGTCAGTCATCCTGTCCTGAAGACCCCGCCTCCTACGGAAATACAGGAGGTCGTCCCGACACGTGATTGATTCAGTATGGCGGAGCTGGTGTAATTTTTACAGTACCGACGGGTCCTAAAACCCTGCCCGTGGATGCTCCTGCAGACTGGAGGGGATATAGCCATTTGCCCCCAGGGGTGCCGAATTCAGGTAGGCGTTAGTGTTTATTTTCTGTCTTTGTAAAAGACAAGTAAACTGTCTTCTCCTTGGCTTGGACGTTCAACCATGTCTCAAAAAGTATGTTTATGTTGTAACGTTAGGTGTCTGCGCTTTTCCTCCTCGGAGTCAAACTCACTTAGCCTACTCCTATTCTTCTGCACTTTACTTTTTATTTTCGTATCTTTGGCTAATTTATATTCAGCAGAAGGAAAGTGTTTCTAGACATTGTGGTGCATTACTACACATTTGGAGTGGTTTAAAAACAACTGTCGACTCGTGTTGTGCAACACCGCGCCACTGCTCCGCTCGATTTCACTAGGACTTTAATCCCACTGTTAAGCTAGCTATATTGTTTCAAACTCGTCTGAAACAGGCTTTCATGTCGGAAAAGTGACGTTCGTGGACAGCGAACCATAGGCTACTATTCTCTCCCCCCCCCAATTAAACAACTTTTCACTTTCCTTTTATGAATGGTGCTGCTGCACAGCTCCATACGTTGTCATATTTTCCTCCCAAGTGTAAGTGAGGTTAGTGTAAAGAGTTAACAGATGTATTGGGGAATTGTATCACTAGTTCCAGTTCTTTGTTTACCAGTAAGGTACGTCACACGTTGACCTGTAACCTACTAGCGCAGTAAAAGGTTGTCTCCTAGTATCTCGTACCTAGTATCTAGTCATCTCTGCTCCAAATTGATCCTCCAACGTCACACACTTTAGATAACAGTCAGTACCGGTTTGCGCGCGCGTGTGAGAGAGAGAAAAAAAAGGAGAAAGCACAATTTGTGCTGATTGAGGTTATTTTTTGGGCTTTTCCACCTTTAATTTTGGAAAGATAGTTAGGTGGTAAAGGGGAAATTGTCACAGGCCGGATTCGAACCCTGAACTTCTGCGTCGAGGAATAGACCACTCAGTGCATGTGCACCTACTCTACCACTGAACCAACCTGGCCATCATGGAGGTTTCTGCTGAGGTTGAACCGCCGCTGCCACAGCTTTGGTGTAAACTTGTGTCTTCATGAAGTGTAAACACAAGAAAGCAGCAGCAGGGCAACGCTGAAGTTAGTTTCCAGTTCTCAGCTTCAGTTGTAGAGAACGTTACTATTACCACTCAACGTTAGACATCCTTGTTAAAGCCTTACAGCTGTTTAAGCCTACTTTCAGATTTGTGAAACTGTTATTTTATTTTAAAATTAAAGCCTTGACTAGCCCCTAAAACAGTCTCCACTAACTGTTTAAAACAATATTGTTTTTTTTTTGATTTAAACCTGGTCCTGGTCTGATTTCACAAATGTAATAACGGTGTTCACAAATCTGTTCTAAACAGTCTTTAGGGTTACTAGATTTGGCATGTCTAGTATTGTTTTTTTTATCTGGACCTCTGATAAATAAAACATTGTCCTTTTTCTTTTGTCATAAATAAAAATAGTCACTAAATCTGAAACGGAAGTAAAGGTTTGTAAATCATCATCATCAAATTTGCGGACGACACTACAGTGATTGGTCTCATAAGAAACAATGATGAGACTGCCTATAGGGAAGAGATCAAGCACCTGGCCACATGGTGCACTGAAAATAACCAGCTCCTCAACACCACCAAAACCAAGGAGCTCATCGTGGACTTCAGAAAAGAGTCAGGAGGCACGCACGACACCATCCACATCAATGGAATGGCTGTTGAGCGTGTCTCCAGTTTCAAGTTTCTGGGGATCCACATCTCGGCGGACATGTCCTGGTCAACCAACACCTCCTGCCTGGTCAAGAAGGATCACCAGCGCCTCTTCTTCCTGAGGACACTGAGGAAGAATCAGCTTTCCCCGACTATCCTGGTGAACTTCTATCGCTGTGCTATAGAAAGCATCCTGACCAACTGTGCAACAGTGTGGTATGGGAGCTGTTCTGTTACAGAGCGCAAGGCACTGACGCGGGTGGTGAAAACCGCCCAGCACATCACTGGGACTCCACTACCCGCCATCGAGCACATCCAGAGGAAACGCTGTCTGCATCGAGCTCGCAGCATCCTTAAGGACTCCTCCCACCCAGCCCACAGACTGGTGTCTCTCCTGCCCTCCGGCAGGCGGTTCAGGTGCCTCCGGACCAGGACCAGCAGACTAAAGAACAGTTTTTTCCCCACTGTCTCTTTATTGAACTCTAATCCTCATTGATCCCACTCCCCATATACTGATAGACTCTACTCTCCCTCCTCACACCTGCCTCCATTCTGTTACCTGCAATACTATAATGTTCACCTGCACTGCTGACTGTTACTATAGTAACTGTTTTATATCTGCATCTTTTTTGCACTACTTACCTTTTTGTACTACTTACATTTCAATTTGCACTGCTGACTGTTTTACAGTACCAATTGCTTACATACATCTGCAATACCTGTAAAATTCTGTTTACAATAGTATTCATCTCTATATTTATTCAGTACATATCCATGTCCTGCACTTATGGAACCATTGTATATCCTGCACTTACTGCTATTGCACTTCTGGTTAGACCCAAACTGCATTTTGTTGCCTTATACCTGTACATGTGTAATGACAGTAAAGTTGAATCTAATCTAATCTAATCTAAAACTACAGTAGGTGTTTTTAAAGTGTAACTCTCGCCTAAATGCAACCTACGTTGTTTTTGTGAATGTACCCGAGTCAAACTTTCGTTTAAAGCATAATTAGGATGGAAGCGCTACTTTGGGAGTGCTAGGGGCACTACTATGATAGAATCAAAAACACTATTTTTAAAACACTGAGGAGGCTCGACACAACATGGGACTTTTCTCAATGTTCAACACACAAAAACAATGTTCTCAATGCTGAGTTCATGTGTAGAGCCCCTGGTGATACTTGGAGCAAAGTCTCATGTTGTGTCGAGCCTTCTTAATGTTTTGAAAATAGTGTTTTTGATGCTATCATTGTAGTGTCCCTAACACTCCCATTCAAAAGGCCATTTGACCCAAAAACCAAAATATGGTCAATCTTAAAAGTGACACATATGTCCTAATTATGTTTTTAAAAGTTTGACTGGGATACGTTCAAGCAAAAACCCTAGGTTGCATTTTGGCCAGAGTTACGCCTTCATTAATAAAATAAACAAATCTGTTTCTGGGCTTTAAACAATGTAAAGGCTTTATTTGAATGTTTAAGGCCATTCACATAAGTGAGGCAAAAACACAATGTTTTCGCTCAACTTTCCCCTTAACTGCGGGTGAATCTGAAGATAACTTTGGTGTCCTAGCAGCCGGGCTGTGCCTCTGCTCTGCTAACACTCCTTTAAGCCTTAACTAGTGGAAACTATTCCCTCAGCATTACAAGCTCTGGAGGACTGCTGTTGCGCTCTTGTAAACTCCAGGCCCCACAGGAACAAGGTCTCTGCAGCCTTCTAAAAAAACAAAAAAATTGCCTCAATGAGCTCTTCTCAAAGGATGACTTTATGGAGAGCAGAGGCCTGTTTGAAGCAGAAGTAAAACAGGATCTTCTTTGTCAACATAGTGTCTGATATTTTTTTTTCATTTCACCAGAGCATCTCTTTGCACATTTGGCAGTCTGTGAAAACAGCTACATTTTAGCCATTTTCTGTCGATGTTGATCCGGTGTGGTTATTCATACAAGGAGGAATGTATTTGAGTCTCTCTGGTTAGGTCTGTCTGACTAGCTATAGCTTCAAAAAGTCCCGAAACACTGAAATGAGTTTGCTGAAAGGAGGTGTCCCTTAACTGACAATTAAT